>JASERS010000009.1:18751809-20001809 GCA_036711965.1 Onthophagus sagittarius
TTCGCTTTATCTTCTAACTAAAATGAAAAATTAAGAATGAATTGAATAAAGTGAGATTACAAATTGTGATTACAGCACCATCTACCGGCAGAATTAATTTAAATCATTTTGAGCTTTACCTTATTCCTTAACATTTTAATTTTTAATTAAACCAAAATTTCTTCTCTCTATTTCAATCCTTTATCTCCCCAGCATTAATTTCCGGTTAATTTTCACTCAAAATTGGTACACTTTCTTTTCTTATATTATTCCTTATCTTTGATTCTGAAAAAAAAAGATTTGCATTAAAATTGATCAATAAAATTTAAAATCAAGGAAAAATTGACTGGAAAAGAAAATTACATCAATATTTTTAAACAAATTTTTTTTATTCGTGTTAATTCTCAATTGCTTGTCATCGTTTTAGCTTGTAACCGCCCTTATTCTCACCTCATATCCCCTGTTATCACTCATTTTTCTTTAATAACTCATTACAAGCTTACTATAAATCGTCCGCCTCTATATGTACACTTCTACTTAACCTAACTTTTAGTAATAACGTAATTTATTATGATAATCTAACTGTATCCATTTTTTTTATAATTTTCGATCTTTCATTATCCTCCAATTTTGGATTTTTTCACTGTGATATATAAAATTTGATAATTCCATTTTTCCTCCACTTCGTTCTTATTTACAAGGATAACCAAAGAAAATAATGATTTAACAAAAAATTTTAGTAATAAAAAGTATATATAAAAGAAAAATGAAGAAGAAAACCCAAAATAAAACCTTTCTCTCTTCGTAAATTCTTCTTTTTGTAGATTTCGTTTAAAAATTAATCAATTCCATTAAAAGAAAGAGATGGCAAAATCGAAATAAAAATAAAATACAACCTTAAAATTTTCAAAAAAACAAAAGAAAATCATCTTTCTTTCTCTATCTCTTCTTGGAGTTTATCTCAATTAATTTCCAAATCACTTCTATTTAAGCACATTTTTCCCCATCTTCTCCTCTAATTACGATAATTGAACGTGCAACTCCGTCATTTCCCCAATTTCTTCCCCAATTTCCACTGTACCATCAGTAACTTCATATTTTCCTTCCTCATATTTACTTTCAACGACCATATCATCAGTCCCATCCGTGTTATTCACCACATCTTGCTGTAAACCCCCAGTGGCGTCGCCGTTTGCACCACCTTGCGTCGCATCGGATGCGTTATCCACACCGACGCTGTTTGGGTCTTGATTTTGTTGCTGCACCACGACGCTGTTTGGTTTCGTTCGGCCGTATTTCTCGTGGATATTCCTGTGGCGTTTTAAAGCGAAACGGTCTGAAAATCCCACCGAGCATATGTCGCATTTGAACGGTTTTTCCCCGGAATGGACTTTTGCGTGATTTTTTAAATGGGTCGCTTGGTTGAAACATGAACCGCAAATGTCGCAACGATACGGTTTTTCGCCGGTGTGGATTCGTCGGTGATTCCAAAGGGTTGAGTGGCGTGCGAATGATTTGTCACAAACCTAAAAAAGAAATAATAATTAATTAATAATTTTATTACTATATTAACTAGTCACTTCTTAATAGCTAGAAACTAATTGTAGAAACTTTTACAGTTGGGTCAACAAAATCTAATTCGAGCAGTGCAAAATTTATTTGAAAAAAATTTTGTGATAATAAATAATGTGCCTTATCAATCAGTCCTCAAAGAAAAAACACTCACGCGAGATCTTCAAAGAAAAGTGTTTTAATGCAATTTTGAATCGATCATTAAAAAACACGAAATAAAAACTCAACTTTGGGAAAAGATTGTTTAACATTTTTATAATAAAATGCAAAAGTTACGTCATTGGTGATCTTCTACATAATAATGTTGAAGTCTTTGAGGTGTATAATGAGATATAGCTTAGGGTTTTACTGTGTGAATCCCCAAAATCTCGATCGGTTTTCCCCCCTATACTAAACCGATTTTCATTGTTCGATATATGCCCTAAAGACAATCATTAAAGCATAATATCCCTGCAATACTTACTTAGAAATGGCGAGAATTTTGGACACTTCAGATAAAATAGTCAAATGCGTTAATAAAGCAAACTAGGAATGAAGAAGATTCGGCAAAATGATTTGAAATAAAATGGCCAAACTCCATTTAAAGAGTTTTGCGAAAAATTTTGCCAACATTAATGTATAATCTTGAAGAAGTGTCACAACACGAGAATCTTATTGAAGATACAGAACATTTAAAAATCCATTACAAATGAAGACCTAAAGATATTATACACACACTTGGATCGTGGAGAACCAGAAAATGAAGACAACGAGAAAAAAGTTCAAAGCATCAAGTGATTGAAAACAGCTGACCTGAAGCGTATCCTTTCAAAAAGGGAAAATTTTGCAGCCCGTGATATCATAAAGGAAATTATAGGTTCACTAAGAAGTGCCGAGATTTTACAAGTCACGAAATTACAAAATATTAAAATATCCAAAACGATTTTATATAAATTTATTTTATTTTATTGGACATAGGCGACGGGATGTGAAAATACCTGCTAAAAAAAATGAATTGTGGACAGACTCAAATAAAAAAAGTCCGAAAAATTTCAAAATATCATACATACCCTCCAAAAAAACAAAAAAAAAACGTTGGCAGCAGATGCCGGCACTTAATTGGGAAGAATAAACCTATTCTCTTCTTCAATCCAAATAGAACCATTAACAATTTGGTGTAAATGCTCATTTGGCAGCATTTCTAATCATCTGGAAGCATTATTAAGACTTTTGAATGCATTTCAAATCTTCCAGATGAAATACCAAGTATTTTAGAAACATTTCAAGTCTTTTAGAAGCAGTATCAAGTCTTTTAGATGCAATATTAGGCTTTCTGAAAGCACTGCAAGTCTTCTGGAAGCATTTTAAGTCTTTTAAATGCAGTTTTAAGTCTCCAGGAAAAGTACTGCAAGTCTTTTGGAAGCATCTTAAGTCTTCTAAATGCAATATTAGGCTTTCTAAAAGCATTGCAAGTCTTCTGGAAGCATTTCAAGTTTGGTTCTAACAATATCGAGTTTTCTAGAAGCGATATCATGTCTTCCAGAAGCAGCTCAAATTCTTTGGAAGTAGTAATAAGTCATCTGCAAGCAGTATCAAGTTTTTTAAAAGTAAGTTCAGTCTTCTACAAGCAGTATTAAGTTTCTGAAAACATTTCAAACTTTCTAGATGCAGTATTAATTTTTTGGAAGGATTGCAAATCTTGTAGAAGCATTTGAAGTTTAAGTCTTCTAGAATTTCAAGTCTTCCAGAGACAACATCAAATCTTCGAGAACTAGTATCAAGACTTTTAAAAGCATTGCAATTTCCTCTGGAAGGTTTGCATGAAATTCTTTAATATGGAGTTTTCTAGTAGCAGTATCACATAATTCAGAAGCCGTTTCAAGACCCAGTCTTCTAGATGTAGTATCTAGTCTTCTGAAAGCATTTTAAGTGCTCTAGATGTAGTACTAAGTATTCTAGAAGCATTGCAAATCGTCTATAGACATTATGTCTTTTGCGCAAAAAAGATTCCCTATTAGTAAAAATCGTGATTCGAACTACCTGCTACAACGAATTGTATATGAATAGCGAGGTTCTACTGTATATATTATTTTAGAAACATTTCCAATCATTTATACGCAGTATCAAGTCTTCTGGAAACATTTGAAGTCTTCTAGATGCAGTATTGAGTCTTCTGGAAGCATTACAAGTCTTCTAAATGCAGTATTTTGGAACGGCATTTTTGTATAGCGCAACCGTTCCTGGTGCGCGACATAATTATAAGCGGCATTCTCATCACTAGTATTAAGTCTTCTGGAAACATTCCAAGTCTTCTAGATGCAGTGTTAAGTTTTCTGGCAACAGTTCAAGTCTTCTAACAACATTTGAAGTCTTCTAATTGCAGTATTTAGAATTCTAAATGCAGTATTAAGTCTTCTAAATGCAGTATTAAGTCATCTGGAAACATTTCATGTTCTCTAAATACAGTATTACGTCTTCTAAATGCAGTATTTAGTATTCTAAATGCAGTATTAAGTCTTCTAAATGCAGTATTAAGTCATCTGGAAACATTTCATGTCTCCTAAATACAGTATTACGTCTTCTAAATGCAGTATTTAGTATTCTAAATGCAGTATTAAGTCTTCTAAATGCAGTATTAAGTCATCTGGAAACATTTCATGTCCTCTAAATGCAGTATTACGTCTTCTAAATGCAGTATTTAATCTTCTAAATGCAGTATTAAGTCTTCTAAATGCAGTATTAAGCCATCTGGAAACATTTCATGTCCTCTAAATGCAGTATTACGTCTTCTAAATGCAGTATTTAATCTTCTAAATGTAGTATTAAGTCTTCTAAATGCAATATTAAGTCATCTGGAAACATTTCATGTCCTCTAAATGTAGTATTACGTCTTCTAAATGCAGTATTTAATCTTCTAAATGTAGTATTTAATCTTCTAAATGCAGTATTAAGTCTTCTAAATGCAGTATTAAGTCATCTGGAAACATTTCATGTCCTCTAAATGCAGTATTACGTCTTCTAAATGCAGTATTTAATCTTCTAAATGCAGTATTAAGTCTTCTAAATGCAGTATTAAGCCATCTGGAAACATTTCATGTCCTCTAAATGCAGTATTACGTCTTCTAAATGCAGTATTTAATCTTCTAAATGCAGTATTAAGTCTTCTAAATGCAGTATTAAGTCATCTGGAAACATTTCATGTCCTCTAAATGTAGTATTACGTCTTCCAAATGCAGTATTTAATCTTCTAAATGCAGTATTAAGTCATCTGGAAACATTTCATGTCCTCTAAATGCAGTATTACGTTTTCTAAATGCAGTATTTAGTATTCTAAATGCAGTATTAAGTCATCTGGAAACATTTCATGTCCTCTAAATGTAGTATTACGTCTTCCAAATGCAGTATTTAATCTTCTAAATGCAGTATTAAGTCATCTGGAAACATTTCATGTCCTCTAAATGTAGTATTACGTCTTCCAAATGCAGTATTTAATCTTCTAAATGCAGTATTAAGTCATCTGGAAACATTTCATGTCCTCTAAATGTAGTATTACGTCTTCTAAATGCAGTATTTAATCTTCTAAATGCAGTATTAAGTCATCTGGAAACATTTCATGTCCTCTAAATGTAGTATTACGTCTTCTAAATGCAGTATTTAATCTTCTAAATGCAGTATTAAGTCATCTGGAAACATTTCATGTCCTCTAAATGTAGTATTACGTCTTCTAAATGCAGTATTTAATCTTCTAAATGTAGTATTTAATCTTCTAAATGCAGTATTACGTCTTCTAAATGCAGTATTTAATCTTCTAAATGTAGTATTTAATCTTCTAAATGCAGTATTAAGTCTTCTAAATGCAGTATTAAGTCATCTGGAAACATTTCATGTCCTCTAAATGCAGTATTACGTCTTCTAAATGCAGTATTTAATCTTCTAAATGCAGTATTAAGTCTTCTAAATGCAGTATTAAGCCATCTGGAAACATTTCATGTCCTCTAAATGCAGTATTACGTCTTCTAAATGCAGTATTTAATCTTCTAAATGCAGTATTAAGTCTTCTAAATGCAGTATTAAGTCATCTGGAAACATTTCATGTCCTCTAAATGTAGTATTACGTCTTCCAAATGCAGTATTTAATCTTCTAAATGCAGTATTAAGTCATCTGGAAACATTTCATGTCCTCTAAATGCAGTATTACGTTTTCTAAATGCAGTATTTAGTATTCTAAATGCAGTATTAAGTCATCTGGAAACATTTCATGTCCTCTAAATGTAGTATTACGTCTTCCAAATGCAGTATTTAATCTTCTAAATGCAGTATTAAGTCATCTGGAAACATTTCATGTCCTCTAAATGTAGTATTACGTCTTCCAAATGCAGTATTTAATCTTCTAAATGCAGTATTAAGTCATCTGGAAACATTTCATGTCCTCTAAATGCAGTATTACGTTTTCTAAATGCAGTATTTAGTATTCTAAATGCAGTATTAAGTCTTCTAAATGCAGTATTAAGTCATCTGGAAACATTTCATGTCCTCTAAATGCAGTATTACGTCTTCTAAATGCAGTATTTAATCTTCTAAATGCAGTATTAAGCCATCTGGAAACATTTCATGTCCTCTAAATGTAGTATTACGTCTTCCAAATGCAGTATTTAATCTTCTAAATGCAGTATTAAGTCATCTGGAAACATTTCATGTCCTCTAAATGTAGTATTACGTCTTCCAAATGCAGTATTTAATCTTCTAAATGCAGTATTAAGTCATCTGGAAACATTTCATGTCCTCTAAATGCAGTATTACGTTTTCTAAATGCAGTATTTAGTATTCTAAATGCAGTATTAAGTCATCTGGAAACATTTCATGTCCTCTAAATGTAGTATTACGTCTTCCAAATGCAGTATTTAATCTTCTAAATGCAGTATTAAGTCATCTGGAAACATTTCATGTCCTCTAAATGTAGTATTACGTCTTCCAAATGCAGTATTTAATCTTCTAAATGCAGTATTAAGTCATCTGGAAACATTTCATGTCCTCTAAATGCAGTATTACGTTTTCTAAATGCAGTATTTAGTATTCTAAATGCAGTATTAAGTCTTCTAAATGCAGTATTAAGTCATCTGGAAACATTTCATGTCCTCTAAATGCAGTATTACGTCTTCTAAATGCAGTATTTAATCTTCTAAATGCAGTATTAAGCCATCTGGAAACATTTCATGTCCTCTAAATGTAGTATTACGTCTTCCAAATGCAGTATTTAATCTTCTAAATGCAGTATTAAGTCATCTGGAAACATTTCATGTCCTCTAAATGTAGTATTACGTCTTCCAAATGCAGTATTTAATCTTCTAAATGCAGTATTAAGTCATCTGGAAACATTTAATGTCCTCTAAATGCAGTATTACGTTTTCTAAATGCAGTATTTAGTATTCTAAATGCAGTATTAAGTCATCTGGAAACATTTCATGTCCTCTAAATGTAGTATTACGTCTTCCAAATGCAGTATTTAATCTTCTAAATGCAGTATTAAGTCATCTGGAAACATTTCATGTCCTCTAAATGTAGTATTACGTCTTCCAAATGCAGTATTTAATCTTCTAAATGCAGTATTAAGTCATCTGGAAACATTTCATGTCCTCTAAATGCAGTATTACGTTTTCTAAATGCAGTATTTAGTATTCTAAATGCAGTATTAAGTCTTCTAAATGCAGTATTAAGTCATCTGGAAACATTTCATGTCCTCTAAATGCAGTATTACGTCTTCTAAATGCAGTATTTAATCTTCCAAATGCAGTATTTAATCTTCTAAATGCAGTATTAAGTCATCTGGAAACATTTCATGTCCTCTAAATGCAGTATTACGTTTTCTAAATGCAGTATTTAGTATTCTAAATGCAGTATTAAGTCTTCTAAATGCAGTATTAAGTCATCTGGAAACATTTCATGTCCTCTAAATGCAGTATTACGTCTTCTAAATGCAGTATTTAATCTTCTAAATGCAGTATTAAGTCTTCTAAATGCAGTATTAAGTCATCTGGAAACATTTCATGTCCTCTAAATGCAGTATTACGTTTTCTAAATGCAGTATTTAGTATTCTAAATGCAGTATTAAGTCTTCTAAATGCAGTATTAAGTCATCTGGAAACATTTCATGTCCTCTAAATGCAGTATTACGTCTTCTAAATGCAGTATTTAATCTTCTAAATGCAGTATTAAGCCATCTGGAAACATTTCATGTCCTCTAAATGTAGTATTACGTCTTCTAAATGCAGTATTTAATCTTCTAAATGCAGTATTAAGTCATCTGGAAACATTTCATGTCCTCTAAATGTAGTATTACGTCTTCTAAATGCAGTATTTAATCTTCTAAATGCAGTATTAAGTCATCTGGAAACATTTCATGTCCTCTAAATGTAGTATTACGTCTTCTAAATGCAGTATTTAATCTTCTAAATGTAGTATTTAATCTTCTAAATGCAGTATTACGTCTTCTAAATGCAGTATTTAATCTTCTAAATGTAGTATTTAATCTTCTAAATGCAGTATTAAGTCTTCTAAATGCAGTATTAAGTCATCTGGAAACATTTCATGTCCTCTAAATGCAGTATTACGTCTTCTAAATGCAGTATTTAATCTTCTAAATGCAGTATTAAGTCTTCTAAATGCAGTATTAAGCCATCTGGAAACATTTCATGTCCTCTAAATGCAGTATTACGTCTTCTAAATGCAGTATTTAATCTTCTAAATGCAGTATTAAGTCTTCTAAATGCAGTATTAAGTCATCTGGAAACATTTCATGTCCTCTAAATGTAGTATTACGTCTTCCAAATGCAGTATTTAATCTTCTAAATGCAGTATTAAGTCATCTGGAAACATTTCATGTCCTCTAAATGCAGTATTACGTTTTCTAAATGCAGTATTTAGTATTCTAAATGCAGTATTAAGTCATCTGGAAACATTTCATGTCCTCTAAATGTAGTATTACGTCTTCCAAATGCAGTATTTAATCTTCTAAATGCAGTATTAAGTCATCTGGAAACATTTCATGTCCTCTAAATGTAGTATTACGTCTTCCAAATGCAGTATTTAATCTTCTAAATGCAGTATTAAGTCATCTGGAAACATTTCATGTCCTCTAAATGCAGTATTACGTTTTCTAAATGCAGTATTTAGTATTCTAAATGCAGTATTAAGTCTTCTAAATGCAGTATTAAGTCATCTGGAAACATTTCATGTCCTCTAAATGCAGTATTACGTCTTCTAAATGCAGTATTTAATCTTCTAAATGCAGTATTAAGCCATCTGGAAACATTTCATGTCCTCTAAATGTAGTATTACGTCTTCCAAATGCAGTATTTAATCTTCTAAATGCAGTATTAAGTCATCTGGAAACATTTCATGTCCTCTAAATGTAGTATTACGTCTTCCAAATGCAGTATTTAATCTTCTAAATGCAGTATTAAGTCATCTGGAAACATTTCATGTCCTCTAAATGCAGTATTACGTTTTCTAAATGCAGTATTTAGTATTCTAAATGCAGTATTAAGTCATCTGGAAACATTTCATGTCCTCTAAATGTAGTATTACGTCTTCCAAATGCAGTATTTAATCTTCTAAATGCAGTATTAAGTCATCTGGAAACATTTCATGTCCTCTAAATGTAGTATTACGTCTTCCAAATGCAGTATTTAATCTTCTAAATGCAGTATTAAGTCATCTGGAAACATTTCATGTCCTCTAAATGCAGTATTACGTTTTCTAAATGCAGTATTTAGTATTCTAAATGCAGTATTAAGTCTTCTAAATGCAGTATTAAGTCATCTGGAAACATTTCATGTCCTCTAAATGCAGTATTACGTCTTCTAAATGCAGTATTTAATCTTCTAAATGCAGTATTAAGCCATCTGGAAACATTTCATGTCCTCTAAATGTAGTATTACGTCTTCCAAATGCAGTATTTAATCTTCTAAATGCAGTATTAAGTCATCTGGAAACATTTCATGTCCTCTAAATGTAGTATTACGTCTTCCAAATGCAGTATTTAATCTTCTAAATGCAGTATTAAGTCATCTGGAAACATTTCATGTCCTCTAAATGCAGTATTACGTTTTCTAAATGCAGTATTTAGTATTCTAAATGCAGTATTAAGTCATCTGGAAACATTTCATGTCCTCTAAATGTAGTATTACGTCTTCCAAATGCAGTATTTAATCTTCTAAATGCAGTATTAAGTCATCTGGAAACATTTCATGTCCTCTAAATGTAGTATTACGTCTTCCAAATGCAGTATTTAATCTTCTAAATGCAGTATTAAGTCATCTGGAAACATTTCATGTCCTCTAAATGCAGTATTACGTTTTCTAAATGCAGTATTTAGTATTCTAAATGCAGTATTAAGTCTTCTAAATGCAGTATTAAGTCATCTGGAAACATTTCATGTCCTCTAAATGCAGTATTACGTCTTCTAAATGCAGTATTTAATCTTCCAAATGCAGTATTTAATCTTCTAAATGCAGTATTAAGTCATCTGGAAACATTTCATGTCCTCTAAATGCAGTATTACGTTTTCTAAATGCAGTATTTAGTATTCTAAATGCAGTATTAAGTCTTCTAAATGCAGTATTAAGTCATCTGGAAACATTTCATGTCCTCTAAATGCAGTATTACGTCTTCTAAATGCAGTATTTAATCTTCTAAATGCAGTATTAAGTCTTCTAAATGCAGTATTAAGTCATCTGGAAACATTTCATGTCCTCTAAATGCAGTATTACGTTTTCTAAATGCAGTATTTAGTATTCTAAATGCAGTATTAAGTCTTCTAAATGCAGTATTAAGTCATCTGGAAACATTTCATGTCCTCTAAATGCAGTATTACGTCTTCTAAATGCAGTATTTAATCTTCTAAATGCAGTATTAAGCCATCTGGAAACATTTCATGTCCTCTAAATGTAGTATTACGTCTTCCAAATGCAGTATTTAATCTTCTAAATGCAGTATTAAGTCATCTGGAAACATTTCATGTCCTCTAAATGTAGTATTACGTCTTCCAAATGCAGTATTTAATCTTCTAAATGCAGTATTAAGTCATCTGGAAACATTTCATGTCCTCTAAATGCAGTATTACGTTTTCTAAATGCAGTATTTAGTATTCTAAATGCAGTATTAAGTCATCTGGAAACATTTCATGTCCTCTAAATGTAGTATTACGTCTTCCAAATGCAGTATTTAATCTTCTAAATGCAGTATTAAGTCATCTGGAAACATTTCATGTCCTCTAAATGTAGTATTACGTCTTCCAAATGCAGTATTTAATCTTCTAAATGCAGTATTAAGTCATCTGGAAACATTTCATGTCCTCTAAATGCAGTATTACGTTTTCTAAATGCAGTATTTAGTATTCTAAATGCAGTATTAAGTCTTCTAAATGCAGTATTAAGTCATCTGGAAACATTTCATGTCCTCTAAATGCAGTATTACGTCTTCTAAATGCAGTATTTAATCTTCTAAATGCAGTATTAAGCCATCTGGAAACATTTCATGTCCTCTAAATGTAGTATTACGTCTTCCAAATGCAGTATTTAATCTTCTAAATGCAGTATTAAGTCATCTGGAAACATTTCATGTCCTCTAAATGTAGTATTACGTCTTCCAAATGCAGTATTTAATCTTCTAAATGCAGTATTAAGTCATCTGGAAACATTTCATGTCCTCTAAATGCAGTATTACGTTTTCTAAATGCAGTATTTAGTATTCTAAATGCAGTATTAAGTCATCTGGAAACATTTCATGTCCTCTAAATGTAGTATTACGTCTTCCAAATGCAGTATTTAATCTTCTAAATGCAGTATTAAGTCATCTGGAAACATTTCATGTCCTCTAAATGTAGTATTACGTCTTCCAAATGCAGTATTTAATCTTCTAAATGCAGTATTAAGTCATCTGGAAACATTTCATGTCCTCTAAATGCAGTATTACGTTTTCTAAATGCAGTATTTAGTATTCTAAATGCAGTATTAAGTCTTCTAAATGCAGTATTAAGTCATCTGGAAACATTTCATGTCCTCTAAATGCAGTATTACGTCTTCTAAATGCAGTATTTAATCTTCTAAATGCAGTATTAAGTCTTCTAAATGCAGTATTAAGCCATCTGGAAACATTTCATGTCCTCTAAATGCAGTATTACATCTTCTAAATGCAGTATTTAATCTTCTAAATGCAGTATTAAGTCTTCTAAATGCAGTATTAAGTCATCTGGAAACATTTCATGTCCTCTAAATGTAGTATTACGTCTTCCAAATGCAGTATTTAATCTTCTAAATGCAGTATTAAGTCTTCTAGATGCAGTATTAAGTCTTCTGGAAACATTCCAAGTCTTCTAGATGCAGTGTTAAGTTTTCTGGCAACAGTTCAAGTCTTCTAACAACATTTGAAGTCTTCTAATTGCAGTATTTAGAATTCTAAATGCAGCATTAAGTCTTCTAAATGCAGTATTAAGTCATCTGGAAACATTTCATGTCCTCTAAATGTAGTATTACGTCTTCCAAATGCAGTATTTAATCTTCTAAATGCAGTATTAAGTCTTCTAGATGCAGTATTAAGTCTTCTGGAAACATTCCAAGTCTTCTAGATGCAGTGTTAAGTTTTCTGTCAACAGTTCAAGTCTTCTAACAACATTTGAAGTCTTCTAATTGCAGTATTTAGAATTCTAAATGCAGTATTAAGTCTTCTAAATGCAGTATTAAGTCATCTGGAAACATTTCATGTCCTCTAAATGCAGTATTACGTCTTCTAAATGCAGTATTTAGTATTCTAAATGCAGTATTAAGTCTTCTAAATGCAGTATTAAGTCACCTGGAAACATTTCATGTCCTCTAAATACAGTATTACGTCTTCTAAATGCAGTATTTAGTATTCTAAATGCAGTATTAAGTCTTCTAAATGCAGTATTAAGTCATCTGGAAACATTTCATGTCCTCTAAATACAGTATTACGTCTTCTAAATGCAGTATTTAGAATTCTAAATGCAGTATTAAGTCTTCTAAATGCAGTATTAAGTTATCTGGCAACATTTCATGTCCTCTAAATACATTATTACGTCTTCTAAATGCAGTAGTTAGTATTCTAAATGCAGTATTAAGTCTTCTAAATGCAGTATTAAGCCATCTGGAAACATTTCATGTCCTCTAAATGCAGTATTTAATCTTCTAAATGCAGTATTAAGTCTTCTAAATGCAGTATTAAGTCATCTGGAAACATTTCATGTCCTCTAAATGTAGTATTACGTCTTCTAAATGCAGTATTTAATCTTCTAAATGCAGTATTAAGTCTTCTAGATGCAGTATTAAATCTTCTGGAAACATTTGAAGTCTTCTAAATGCAATATTAAATCTTCTGAAAGCATTTCAAGTTCTCTAGATGCAATATTAAATCTTTTAGAAGCATTACACGTCTTCTGGAAGAACTTCAAGTCTTTTACTAACTATATCAAGTTTTCTAGAAGCAGTATCAAATCTTCCAGAGGCAGTATTGAATCTTCTACAAATAGCCCAAACATTCAAGTCTTCTGGAAACAGTATTATCACCTGAAAGCAAATCAAGTCTCCTAGTAGCCATATTAAGTCTCAATTAAAAATATGTGCTCTCCAGTTGCTTCTAGCAAAATTAAAAATAAGTAGTTCAATAGTACATTAAAATGAAAGAAATAATTCAAAATGGTAACTTTAATCCAGATATAATCATTAATAATTTTGTATGGGTAAACAACCAGGTATTCGGCTCCTATGGATAACTCCTACAGTAACACTTAAGTAGGAAAAACCTAATGTATATAATGCCTTTAGCCCATGTACTGGGATTTATAACTTAGTCCTCAATCACGAAAACATTCTTGGTCTCGAGAATTGAACAGCTTAATGATAAAATAAAATTTTAATAGGTACTATCTTTCTTTGTTATCACTTAATTCCTATCATTTTACCATTTGATTTTTATTTATTTATTGATAAATAATGCGAAGTTAGCGGAAAAACGAATTATCTACTATCTGTACCAAAATCAAGGCCCCTCACTTTAGAGTTCGATATATCGTAGTCAAAAGTCATAATCCGTCATTTCATAGAAAGCCTAGTCATTACACGCATTTCCGGCAAACATTATAATCAAATTATTGTGTATTGTGACTGAAGGTTTCCGTTATTTCGTGAAATGCATCCATAACATTATCCGAACAGAGTATAGACTCAAATGATTGACCGTTACATCATTAACCGGCATCTAAAATTGCACATAAATTTGTTGAAATACGTGTTTGGAGTGTGTTAATATGCACGAAAGTACTGCATCATTTCACCAGAAATATGGATATCCAGAAAAGTATAATTTACCAAAAACTGAGAAATGAAAGAGATAAATACGTAGGATGTGCTTTAATGTTTTTAAATAAGTGTCCATTATTTCACAAAGTCTTCATTTCCAAGATAATTAATTAAAGAAAAATAACAATTATTTTCTGTTATGTTACTAAATTACGTATTATGTTCACTAAATGATTAAACAAAGCGTCAGCAGACTCAATGACTTGAATACTTACTCTACCTGACTCATGTTGCAACAATCGAACTAGGAAATAATGATTTTATTACAATCATTGTTGGTAATATTTATAATGACTAGGTATTTAGTGAAATGATGGCTTTTTCCTACGACAGGTACAGTGCCCTATTCTTAAAACCTTAGAAGATATAAAGAAAACCTACAACACAATCCTCAACAAAACCTGTTTTGCTTTTATTAACAAATTTCTGATTAAAAATCCTAAATTTTGTTTTAAGCACTGTTTAGAGATTAAACCAATCTTAGCTAACCATTAAAGAATATCTTCTCAAAGGCATTAAACGTTTTCAACTTAATAACTTTATACCATTGCGAGATGTGGCACCTTTCCGCAGTTTCGAATGTGCTACATAAAAAATATTCAGAATTTGATGTATAAGAATGTCAACTTAGGCACAGCATCTCAATTTTATCTTAAAAATGCAAGTTAAAAAACATAACATAGATGTTCAAGCTTTAAGAATATCCCTCGAATTTATATCGAATTGATTCCAAACTTTATGTAGATACTGTATACAAAAGTAGTTGTAAACACTAAAACTTGAAGCCAATGAAAAAACGATATTGGTAAACAAACCAGATCTTGTGTTGACTTCAAACCAGTATACAGACGAATATAGACAACAAAGAGAAGCTTTGAGAAATTAATGGCTATTAAAACGATTTAAAAATTATTGGTAAATGTGAAATTAACAGACGTGCGAATTACTTGTCTTAATCATTTTAAATGATAGAATAATAATGTAATATTTTTCATTATCACATAATATGTAATTTAAAGCTAATTAATTATGTTACAATCAACAAAAAAATGATTACCTCACAGACATAGGGTCTCTCCCCCGAATGTATCCTCTCGTGATTTTTCAAATGCGGACTCTGCGAGAACTGCATCCCGCATACATTACACCGATACGGCTTCTCCCCGGTATGAATCCTCGAGTGATTCTTAAGGTACGCCGCCTTCGCAAACGCCAACCCGCAGATATTGCACTTAAAGTTTTTCTCGCCAGTGTGCAGTCTCTTATGCGACCAAAGCGACGAGTACCGCGAAAAACTCCCGTTGCAAATGTTACAGTGAAACGGTTTGTCGACGTTGTTCTGTTGGTTTTTCGCACCGCCTATAAAAATAATTCCCGAACCGTTACACTTGGTGCATTTCGTGACGGAGGCGACGCCGCGCCGCTTCACCGGGTGATTGTTTTTCACCCCTATTGGAATCGAATTTTGCGACCCCAAATTGGTCGTTTGCTGCTGCGATTGCTGCTGTTGCTGCTGCTGCTGTTGTTGTTGTTGCTGGGTTTGCGTCGATTCTTCAAACTTAACCGTCGTTGAAGAATCCGGAGCTGTTGCAACGAATAGGATTTGAGGTTGAATGGATTCGGCACTCAAACAAGTCTCACATTTCACCTGAAATGAATTAAAATAAAAAAAGTTAATAAGGTATAATTAAAAAAATGACTGTAAACTATTACGTTTTGAACCTAGGTGGACAAAATTATTTTATGGGCTTAATGAGTTGGGTTGGGTAGAGCATCAACTTCATACCATTCCTCATATTGAAGTTTACTTACTTTATACTTTGTTCTTTTAGATTTGATATTTTGTTATTTGAGGGACATATGCAGTTAAAGCTTAACTTCAAACCATCCCTCATTCTTAATAATTTAAAGTTGGAGCTCAACCCAATCCAACTAAAGAAGAAAAAATCATAAAATATTTCCAAAAAACTTAATATTCGTTAGATTAGGTTGGGTTTAGTTGGATTAAGCTGCAACTTTACATCATTCAATATGAGGAATGTTATGCGTTGGAATAGGTTTGGTTAAGTTGGATTGGGGTTGGTAAATTGTGGTGGATTGTGAAAAATGTAAAAAAAAAATGTAAAATGTACAATAAGTTAAATGAAATTTAGAAATTGGAGAAGAAATTTAAAGAAATCGATGTTGTATTATGGTATCAAGTTGGGTTGGGTAGGGCATCAACTTCATACCATTCCTCATATTGAAGTTTACTTACTTTATACTTTGTTCTTTTAGATTTGATATTTTGTTATTTGAGGGACATATGCAGTTAAAGCTTAACTTCAAACCATCCCTCATTCTTAATAATTTAAAGTTGGAGCTCAACCCAATCCAACTACAGAAGAAAAAATCATAAAATATTTCCAAAAAACTTAATATTCGTTAGATTAGGTTGGGTTTAGTTGGATTAAGCTGCAACTTTACATCATTCAATATGAGGAATGTTATGCGTTGGAATAGGTTTGGTTAAGTTGGATTGGGGTTGGTAAATTGTGGTGGATTGTGAAAAATGTAAAAAAATGTAAAATGTACAATAAGTTAAATGAAATTTAGAAATTGGAGAAGAAATTTAAAGAAATCGATGTTATATTATGGTATCAAGTTGGGTTGGGTAGGGCATCAACTTCATACCATTCCTCAAATTGAAGTTTACCTACTTTATACTTTGTTCTTTTAGATTTGATATTTTGTTATTTGAGGGATATATGCAGTTAAAGCTTAACTTCAAACCATCCCTCATTCTTAATAATTTAAAGTTGGAGCTCAACCCAATCCAACTACAGAAGAAAAAATCATAAAATATTTCCAAAAAACTTAATATTCGTTAGATTAGGTTGGGTTTAGTTGGATTAAGCTGCAACTTTACATCATTCAATATGAGGAATGTTATGCGTTGGAATAGGTTTGGTTAAGTTGGATTGGGGTTGGTAAATTGTGGTGGATTGTGAAAAATGTAAAAAAAATGTAAAATGTATAATAAGTTAAATGAAATTTAGAAATTGGAAAAGAAATTTAAAGAAATCAATGTTATATTATGGTATCAAGTTGGGTTGGGTAGGGCATCAACTTCATACCATTCCTCATATTGAAGTTTACCTACTTTATACTTTGTTCTTTTAGATTTGATATTTTGTTATTTGACGAATATATGCAGTTAAAGCTTAACTTCAAACCATCCCTCATTCTTAATAATTTAAAGTTGGAGCTCAACCCAATCCAACTACAGAAGAAAAAAATATAAAATATTTCCAAAAAACTTAATATTCGTTAGATTAGGTTGGGTTTAGTTGGATTAAGCTGCAACTTTATATCATTCAATATAAGGAATGTTATGCGTTGGAATAGGTTTGGTTAAGTTGGATTGGGGTTGGTAAATTGTGGTGGATTGTGAAAAATGTAAAAAAAAAATGTAAAATGTACAATAAGTTAAATGAAATTTAGAAATTGGAGAAGAAATTTAAAGAAATCGATGTTGTATTATGGTATCAAGTTGGGTTGGGTAGGGCATCAACTTCATACCATTCCTCATATTGAAGTTTACTTACTTTATACTTTGTTCTTTTAGATTTGATATTTTGTTATTTGAGGGACATATGCAGTTAAAGCTTAACTTCAAACCATCCCTCATTCTTAATAATTTAAAGTTGGAGCTCAACCCAATCCAACTACAGAAGAAAAAATCATAAAATATTTCCAAAAAACTTAATATTCGTTAGATTAGGTTGGGTTTAGTTGGATTAAGCTGCAACTTTACATCATTCAATATGAGGAATGTTATGCGTTGGAATAGGTTTGGTTAAGTTGGATTGGGGTTGGTAAATTGTGGTGGATTGTGAAAAATGTAAAAAAATGTAAAATGTACAATAAGTTAAATGAAATTTAGAAATTGGAGAAGAAATTTAAAGAAATCGATGTTATATTATGGTATCAAGTTGGGTTGGGTAGGGCATCAACTTCATACCATTCCTCAAATTGAAGTTTACCTACTTTATACTTTGTTCTTTTAGATTTGATATTTTGTTATTTGAGGGATATATGCAGTTAAAGCTTAACTTCAAACCATCCCTCATTCTTAATAATTTAAAGTTGGAGCTCAACCCAATCCAACTACAGAAGAAAAAATCATAAAATATTTCCAAAAAACTTAATATTCGTTAGATTAGGTTGGGTTTAGTTGGATTAAGCTGCAACTTTACATCATTCAATATGAGGAATGTTATGCGTTGGAATAGGTTTGGTTAAGTTGGATTGGGGTTGGTAAATTGTGGTGGATTGTGAAAAATGTAAAAAAAATGTAAAATGTATAATAAGTTAAATGAAATTTAGAAATTGGAAAAGAAATTTAAAGAAATCAATGTTATATTATGGTATCAAGTTGGGTTGGGTAGGGCATCAACTTCATACCATTCCTCATATTGAAGTTTACCTACTTTATACTTTGTTCTTTTAGATTTGATATTTTGTTATTTGACGAATATATGCAGTTAAAGCTTAACTTCAAACCATCCCTCATTCTTAATAATTTAAAGTTGGAGCTCAACCCAATCCAACTACAGAAGAAAAAAATATAAAATATTTCCAAAAAACTTAATATTCGTTAGATTAGGTTGGGTTTAGTTGGATTAAGCTGCAACTTTATATCATTCAATATAAGGAATGTTATGTGTTGGAATAGGTTTGGTTAAGTTGGATTGGGGTTGGTAAATTGTGGTGGATTGTGAAAAATGTAAAAAAATGTAAAATGTACAATAAGTTAAATGAAATTTAGAAATTGGAGAAGAAATTTAAAGAAATCGATGTTATATTATGGTATCAAGTTGGGTTGGGTAGGGCATCAACTTCATACCATTCCTCATATTGAAGTTTACCTACTTTATACTTTGTTCTTTTAGTTTTGATATTTTGTTATTTGAGGGATATATGCAGTTAAAGCTTAACTTCAAACCATCCCTCATTCTTAATAATTTAAAGTTGGAGCTCAACCCAATCCAACTACAGAAGAAAAAATCATAAAATATTTCCAAAAAACTTAATATTCGTTAGATTAGGTTGGGTTTAGTTGGATTAAGCTGCAACTTTACATCATTCAATATGAGGAATGTTATGCGTTGGAATAGGTTTGGTTAAGTTGGATTGGGGTTGGTAAATTGTGGTGGATTGTGAAAAATGTAAAAAAAAAATGTAAAATGTACAATAAGTTAAATGAAATTTAGAAATTGGAGAAGAAATTTAAAGAAATCGATGTTATATTATGGTATCAAGTTGGGTTGGGTAGGGCATCAACTTCATACCATTCCTCATATTGAAGTTTACCTACTTTATACTTTGTTCTTTTAGTTTTGATATTTTGTTATTTGAGGGATATATGCAGTTAAAGCTTAACTTCAAACCATCCCTCATTCTTAATAATTTAAAGTTGGAGCTCAACCCAATCCAACTACAGAAGAAAAAATCATAAAATATTTCCAAAAAACTTAATATTCGTTAGATTAGGTTGGGTTTAGTTGGATTAAGCTGCAACTTTACATCATTCAATATGAGGAATGTTATGCGTTGGAATAGGTTTGGTTAAGTTGGATTGGGGTTGGTAAATTGTGGTGGATTGTGAAAAATGTAAAAAAAATGTAAAATGTACAATAAGTTAAATGAAATTTAGAAATTGGAGAAGAAATTTAAAGAAATCGATGTTATATTATGGTATCAAGTTGGGTTGGGTAGGGCATCAACTTCATACCATTCCTCATATTGAAGTTTACCTACTTTATACTTTGTTCTTTTAGATTTGATATTTTGTTATTTGAGGGATATATGCAGTTAAAGCTTAACTTCAAACCATCCCTCATTCTTAATAATTTAAAGTTGGAGCTCAACCCAATCCAACTACAGAAGAAAAAATCATAAAATATTTCCAAAAAACTTAATATTCGTTAGATTAGGTTGGGTTTAGTTGGATTAAGCTGCAACTTTACATCATTCAATATGAGGAATGTTATGCGTTGGAATAGGTTTGGTTAAGTTGGATTGGGGTTGGTAAATTGTGGTGGATTGTGAAAAATGTAAAAAAAAAATGTAAAATGTACAATAAGTTAAATGAAATTTAGAAATTGGAGAAGAAATTTAAAGAAATCGATGTTATATTATGGTATCAAGTTGGGTTGGGTAGGGCATCAACTTCATACCATTCCTCATATTGAAGTTTACCTACTTTATACTTTGTTCTTTTAGATTTGATATTTTGTTATTTGAGGGACATATGCAGTTAAAGCTTAACTTCAAACCATCTCTCATTCTTAATAATTTAAAGTTGGAGCTCAACCCAATCCAACTACAGAAGAAAAAATCATAGAATATTTCCAAAAAACTTAATATTCGTTAGATTAGGTTGGGTTTAGTTGGATTAAGCTGCAACTTTATATCATTCAATATATGTTACATATGTTATGCGTTGGAATAGGTTTGGTTAAGTTGGATTGGGGTTGGTAAATTGTGGTGGATTGTGGTCCACTGTTCTTTATTCGAAATCAGCATATTTTTAGATTGCTTTTATGGAGACTTTTATTTACAAGGTAGCCTATTTTTTGGAAAAACGTCAATGGAGAAATGCGCAAAAAGGTTCAGAACTACAGAGCTTTTGAACCAAAACAGAGCTATCAGATACACTATAAAGCTTGTTCATAAAACAGTGTAAATCTTAAGGTTTAAATAATTTTCTTTTAAAAACATTTGATTTTCAGAACAGAGAATTTTTAAAGTAAAATTCTCTTAAATGATGACACTTTTGGTTTGATGACATTTTTTTTTACAAATCATATAACCTTAATTATTAAGTGGGTCAGCATTGACCCCTTTTAGGGATTTCATGTAAGTTAATTTTCATGTAAACTAGAATAGTTTAAAAAAGCTCCATTGCCTTAGAACTCAACTCAAGCAACATTATTTATTTCATGTAAATGTAAATTGTCGATAATGATTTAATAATGCATGATTTTTAACCAGTTTCGATTTAACTAACACAACTTTATGGAAATAAAAATCATTCAGGTTTTCATTTCAAAAATCGATCATAACTCAAAAATCAAAAATGTTAGAGAAAAATTTAATGTACAAATATTGTTTGCAATGAACCAGAAAAGTATAATAAAGTATAACTAAGCATAACAAAAAAAAGCATAACCAGTTATAACTTGGATATGAAAAGTTGTACAGGAATACAGAAAAATCTTCAAAATATCATAATTTCGTGCTTTCAGCATAAAAATCAATCGAAACTGAGAAGCGAAAACAGATTGAAAGGTACTCATGTAAGAACATGAACATTGTTGACGAATAACCATGAAAGCTTAATCCGTTTCCGGATAAAACCTAAATATGAGGACTTTGTTTGGAACGTTTTATACATTGTGTTTTAGTTTTTTGTATAAATATAAAATATTATCTTGTACTAAGTGATATATAAATTTATTTACGTCTTGACCGGTTTCGGTAATTATATTACCATCTTCAGAAGAACACCTACATTGAAGAGGTTTACATATTAAAATAAATAATTTTATATCTACTTTAAAACTTACGTCAATTAACAATTTAAAAAGTTAAAACAATCACTATACATTCTTAAGCGCACACAAACATACATTTCTTAAAATACAACAACACAATGGTATCACGAGGACAAATAAAACTCGTTTTCTAAAGAATATAGAAATGGAAAGTGGTTTTTAAAGATTTTTATAAGGATTTTTTAAATTATTATATAATGGAGGGGTAATATGGTTTATTTGTTCATTTAGTGCTATTTTATCCGGATTTTGTTTTTTAAATTTAGTTATTTCATACATTTCGAGTATTTCTAGTAAATAGCCTTTATTTTTCTTGTGTAATATTTTTGTATTTTTCTCTATATTAAATTCGTAGTTGTTAAAAAGTAAATGTTTTCCAAATACCGAATTTTCTTTCGTTAAATGTTCTTTGATCCTTGTTTTGAAATTACGTCCGGTCTCTCCGATATATGTAGCTTGACAACTATTGCATTCTATTTGGTATACACCGCTTTCTTGTAAGATATCAAATTTGTCTTTACTATTATCTAGAATATTTTGAATAGTGTGGGTAGTTTTAAACGTTAGATTTATGTTATATTTTTTGAAAAGTTTTTTCAATTTGTGTGATATCGTACCTGGATAACTTATTGTTTTAAATTTATCTAACTTGCTATTATCGATAGTCTTTTCTAAGGATGAGATTTGTTTTGAATTTATTGTATTATGTTTTTTGTCTATTAATTTTTGCACTGTATTTTCGGGGAAATAATTATCTTTTGCTATTGTTTGTATTATTGATATTTCCTTTTCAAAATTATTTTGGCTTAGTTCTGAATTAAAAGCTCGGTGTATATATGATCTTAATGCTGCTAACTTTTGAGTATAATCGTGGTATGAATCATACGGAATGATTTTGTTGTGTCGGTTTCCGGTATATGTCGAATTCAATCCTATTTTCTTTTCTGATTAGAGTAAAATCTAAAAAGTTTAGCTTGTTATCTTTTTCCATTTCCAACGTAAATTTTATGTTTTTATGGAGGTTATTTACGTATTTATGTAAGTCATTAATCATTTTTATATCATTCGTCTTAGTTACAACTAAAATATTATCAACATAACGTAACCATGTGATAATATTCTCATGATGTGGGTTTATTGAATTTACGATAAGATCTTCCTCTAATTTATTTAAAAATATATCCGAAATAAGTCCGCTAAGCGGCGATCCCATTGGGAGACCATCATTAAATTCATATATTTTATTATCGAATCTACAGAAATTTTGTTCAGTGCAGATATGTAATAATTTGAGAATATTATCGACATCATTTCTATTATCCATTCTACTGTGCAAAAACTCCTTTATTATAGTTAAAGCTTCCTTTATAGGTATATTTGTATATAGGTTTGTGATATCAAATGAAAAGACTAAAGATTCCTTCTGTATAGCTGATTTTTGGAGTTGTTCTATTACGTTTTGTCTGTTGTTAATACTAAACTTTGGTTTGAATGGAACATGATTTTTAAAAAATTGAACCAAAAACTTTGCTATTCTATATGTGCTAGAGTCAATGCTTGAGATGATCGGTCGTATGGGTATGTTTTCGTTATGTAGTTTTGGTAGTGCATACAATCTGGGTGTTTTTGGGTTCATTGGTGTTATATTGTAAGTGTTGGAAATGAACTTTGTTAAGGTGTTGTTACATTCTTTTATTACTTTTTTGGTTTTTATATGGAAAGAGTTAGTAGGATCTTTTTTAATTTGTGTGTATTTGTTACTTTTGAGGAAATCGTTTGTTTTTGTTAGGTAATCCATTCTGTTCATTATTACTAAACCCGCATTCTTTTCTCCATTAGTGACAATTAAGTTGTTTTCTTTTATCTTATTTTTTAATCCTTTTATGATTATTTCTTCTTTCTTCGTCTTTTTACATTTCTTTTTCTTGTGTTGTTGTTTAGCTTCTTCTTTCTGTAATATGTATTGTATTTCTTTCCTTAGATCCCCTTCGCATTTATCATTTTTAATTACTGCCTCCAATTCTATGGCTATTGGTGTTAAATTTTGTGATTTGGTGACGGCGTATTTGCCTCCCTTTTCGAGTAAAGATATTTCTTCATTTGTAAATAAGGTGTTTGACATATTAGTTGTTCCAGGTTGTGAATGTAGAATATTTTCTTCTTTTTTACATTTATTATCCTTATTTACCTTTTCAGTCTTCTTTCTCAATACTTGTATCTTTTTGTCTTTGTTTTTTCGTTCTTGTGTTATCTCATTTTCAGTATCGTGATTAATTTTTGTGATAATATACTCCATTTCTAAGTAATGGAGTTTCTTTATTAATTCTTGGTATAAAAAATATATGTAGCTATTTAATTTTTCAACTATTGAGTAATGTTTGTGTATTTCTTTTTTAATATGTTTTAATTTTTGTTGTTGTATTTCAGTTGATTTCATATGCGGAGGATAATTTTTATTTGTGAATGTTGGTGTTAATTCTTCTTGGTAGCATGTTTTTAAAAAACGTATGTGTAAGAATTCTTTTTTCAATTTAGTTTTTTGTGGCAGGACTTTAACAATTCATAGATCGTTTAAAATGGACTAAAAAACTTAATATAAACATAAATTAACAAACTTAGTTGCTTAGTTGTGAAGATACAGGGTGTTCAAATTAATTTTTTATTTATCCTCTAGAAAAATTGGTCTAACAATAAGCTGAATAATAAAAAGTGATTGTATCTTGAAAACAATAAACCTCAGAACATTTTGATAAGAATACTCTTTTTATTTAAAAATGTACGGGGAATTAGAATTTTCATTCTAAAAGTATACTGTCAGAAATGTTATTAGTATTTGTAAAAAGATTGTACCCTTTCGCGTGATTTTAATTTGTGCTTGTATTTTGGCAAATGGGTGATATAAGGAAAACTAATGGAAACTGATGTAAAAAAAGTCCTCATTTGATTATACTACGCTTATTATGCCAAAAAAACAAAGGATGCATAGAAAGTGTTAACTTTTCGCCCATTTTTACATAAAGACAAATATTTACCAAAGATTATGAAACCAATCTTCTTGAATACTGGTTGCAATGTTATAACATGTTTTATGTTTTAACACCAAACGCTATCAGATAACTAGTATTTGAATATGCTCAAAAAAATCTCATCATTATCCATTAGAACACCTAAGACTACAAATGAACGTGAACGTGACGTACAAATAAACCAAGTAGTGATAATAAATACCAATGGCATAGCTCTATCAGCTGCGTGGATCTTCCCCAGGTAAAGTTTAAAAAAGAAAAGTGAGACGAGGATTGATACAATAGAACTGATTTGTAATTGAACAAATAATACAACCTGTATAAATTTGATTTCAAATTCGCCTTTTGATAAAACAGTCTTTAAGGTCGCCGTTCAATTACGTTATGTTCGTAACGTAACGCGCTGAGCTCAATTCAGTTATTCATAGCGATGCTTTTTTATACCAAAGTGCAAAGTGTTAATATTATTATAGTCGTATATAACTCAAAATTTCCAAAAAAAAATTTGCCCCCATCAGATTTGGAATATTTCGATGTCACGATTCATAAGAATAATCGGTAGAGCTCGGCGGTGGACTAAAACTCCGCTCAGAATTTCGAATTTCTAAAACAAATTTCTCAGTACATATAGTTCAAAATAGTTATAATTTTTTTTTTTGAAATTTGGAGTTCAGTTCGGATTTATACACCTTACCTCATATAGATATTATATATTTTAGTGTAATGAACCATCAATTATCGGTTGAGAGGGAAAGTGTGAGTGACCCAAAACGAAAATTACGTGGTAATAGGAAGATACACAATTCTTTTCTGAATGTTTATTAGAGGTTCAATATGAGCATTTAAAAAAATTTACATTTGGAAAACTCACTGTAGAAAACGAAAAGCGCGATAGATTATCGACTGATGTTATATTAACCTGTGAGGCATGTAACAAAAAATTCGTGAGTTCTACATTCAAAAAAAGAAACACTATCACCAAATGAGTCGTTGGTATGAGGTACTATTGTGAATGGGGGTATTTATACACAAACCGACCACTTATTATCCACATTAGAAGTGCCTATGTTAACGAAGTATAAATTTTGTAAAATTCAACAAAAAATAAGTGCTTCATGAGAGGAACAGCTGTGGTTGTCAATGGAGGCAGCAGGTAGAGAAGAATGTCTCTGTGGAAGAAGATACTCCATGGATAACCGTATACTGCGATGGTGGCTGGAGCAAAAGATCGTATGGCCATAACTATAACGCAGCATCTGGTGTGGTATCCTTAGTCAAAACTACTAGCTTTGAAACTAACTACCTGAAACAGGGTGTCATTATTGGCAAGCGCACTGGCCAATTACTGTTTTTAGGAGTAAGAAACAAATATTGTTCTATTTGCGCACGTGCCCATTATAGAAATAATATTACACCTACGCATCATTGCTTCAAAAACTGGGAAGGGTCTTCATCAGCAATAGAAGCCGACATTATCATTGAGGAATTTTCGCAAAGTCTTAAAATGCATGGGGTGAAGTATTTGAAATTTGTTGCTGGTGGGGATTCTAGTGTATTTTTTCAAAAAAAAAGTTCCATATGGAAATGATGTAGAAAAAATTGAATGCAGTAACCACGCCATTAAAAATTATGGAAAGTCTCTCTACAAAATAAAAAAAAACACCTCTATAAATATACAGGGACGAAAAATAAATATACTACTTCCAGAAAAGTTGATACTGCCCTTAGAAGACTTGAAATGGTTTCAAAAGACATGATATTACTTGTAAAACTGTTTGTAAAATCTGTATACTGTTGATAAACCAACTGATATGCTTTAAAAATATTAAATACTATTTAACAAAATGCACAATCTTTACGTAAGTAATCCATAAACTGTTTATTAAAGGCTAAATACTGCAGGCAGAAGACATTTTTATTGTAGAAGGCGAAGAACTGTTTATAAAATTTAATTTTGCTTCCAACAATACCAAATACTGTTGGCAAAATACGATGTTCATCATATCAAGAGTTTAAACTGACAATTAATGACTAGATACTGCTTTGAAAACACTTTCTTCCCAATTTAGCCAACCCAACTCATACGTATTTTCAAAAACCCTGATGATTTTTAAATCCTTCCCAATGGTCTTGCCTTTGTATAGATTTAATCTTGGGTTGGGTTGGGTACATACCCTGAGAATTTTCAATTGAAAATAAATACTCGGGTGTTTAATGAAGCAAATATTTATAAGATACATCAACATACCATCAGCATAGCAGCAGTTGAACGAATGTTCACCTTTACATCCTTGATTAATTCATCAAGAAGACATGCTACAATCCTCATGCTCTGACAATCCTTTTAAGCAGTTAGGGATACTCTTCAATAATACTTTTCAAATGCAGGTCATCATCATTTTTATACTCAGTACCTATCAAGCCATAGAATTCTTTTACAGTTTCAATGCGTTATTTTTCATACGATGTTTTTTGCAGCATTATATTTAATGCCGACTAATCGGTGCTTTTATTGTTTAATAGCCGATTAATCGCTGACTAATCGTGAACTGAAAAGTGGCCGAACAATCGGCTTCTCCGATTAGTCGCCGATTAATCGGTACAACCATCCTTGATACTACTTTTAGAAGACCTGAAATGCTTCTAAAATACTTGATACTGCTTCCTAGAAGACTTGAAATACTTCCAGAAACCTTGATATTGCCTTTGAAGACTTGACATTACTTCTAGAAGATTGCAAATACCTCCACAAGACATGATTTTGCCTCTGGAATACTTGAAATGTTTCCAGAAGACTTCAGCCTGCTTTAAGAAAATTTACGACACTTCCAAAAGACTTGACATTGCTTTAAAAGATTTGAAATGCTTCAAAAAGACTTGATACTGCTTCTAAAAGACTTGACATTACTTCCAGAAGGATTAAAATGTTTTCAGAAAACTTGAAATGTTTCTTGATACTGTTTCTAGAAAACTTGAAATGCTTCCAGAAGCTTTGATATGGCTTCTAGAAGACTTGATACAGTTTCCAAAAGTCTTGAATGCTTACAAAAGATTTAAAATGACCGATTTAAGAGATTTAATACTGCTTCTAGAAGACTTAAAATATTTTTAGAAAACTTGCAATATTTCAGAACACTTGATACTGCTTCTAGAAGACTTGAAATATGTATGGAAGCTTTGACATTGCTTCTAGCGGACTTGAAAAACGTATGAAAGCTTTGACATTGCTTCTAGAGGACTTGATTTTGCTTCCTGAAGACTTAAAATGTTTTCAGAAGACTTGCAATCCTTCAGAACACTGGGCATTGCTTCTAAAAGATTTGATACAGCTTCTAAAAGACTTGAAATGTGTTCAGAAGACTTGATACTGTTTCCAGAAAATTTAATACTGCTTCTAGGGGAGTTGATTTTGCTTCCAGAAGAATTAAAATGTTTTCAGAAGACTTGCAATTCTTCAGAACACTTGATACTGCTTCTAGAAGACTTGAAATACTTCCAGAAACCTTGACATTGCCTCTGAAGACTTGACATTACTTCTAGAAGATTGCAAATACCTCCACAAGATATGATTTTGCCTCTGGAATACTTGAAATGTTTCCAGAAGACTTCGGTCTGCTTTAAGAAAATTTAAGACACTTCCAAAAGACTTAACAATGCTTTTAAAAGATTTGAAATGCTTCCAAAAGACTTGATACTGCTTCTAAAAGACTTGACATTACTTCCAGAAGGATTAAAATGTTTTCAGAAAACTTGAAATGTTTCTTGATACTGTTTCTAGAAAACTTGAAATGCTTCCAGAAGCTTTGATATGGCTTCTAGAAGACTTGATACAGTTTCCAAAAGTCTTGAATGCTTTGAAAAGATTTAAAATGACTGATTTAAGAGACTTAATACTGCTTCTAGAAGACTTAAAATATTTTCAGAAAACTTGCAATATTTCAGAACACTTGATACTGCTTCTAGAAGACTTGAAATATGTATGGAAGCTTTGACATTGCTTCTAGCGGACTTGAAATATGTATGGAAGCTTTGACATTACTTCTAGAGGACTTGATTTTGCTTCCTGAAGACTTAAAATGTTTTCAGAAGACTTGCAATCCTTCAGAACACTGGGCATTGCTTCTAGAAGATTTGATACAGCTTCTAAAAGAGTTGAAATGTGTTCAGGAGACTTGGTACTGTTTCCAGAAGATTTAATACTGCTTCCAGGGGAGTTGATTTTGCTTCCAGAAGAGTTAAAATGTTTTCAGAAGACTTGCAATCCTTCAGAACACTTGATACTGCTTCTAGAAGACTTGAAATACTTCCAGAAACCTTGATATTGCCTCTGAAGACTTGACATTACTTCTAGAAGATTGCAAATACCTCCACAAGACATGATTTTGCCTCTGGAATACTTGAAATGTTTCCAGAAGACTTCGGTCTGCTTTAAGAAAATTTAAGACATTTCCAAAAGACTTAACAATGCTTTTAAAAGATTTGAAATGCTTCCAAAAGACTTGATACTGCTTCTAAAAGACTTGACATTACTTCCAGAAGGATTAAAATGTTTTCAGAAAACTTGAAATGTTTCTTGATACTGTTTCTAGAAAACTTGAAATGCTTCCAGAAGCTTTGATATGGCTTCTAGAAGACTTGATACAGTTTCCAAAAGTCTTGAATGCTTTGAAAAGATTTAAAATGACTGATTTAAGAGACTTAATACTGCTTCTAGAAGACTTAAAATATTTTCAGAAAACTTGCAATATTTCAGAACACTTGATACTGCTTCTAGAAGACTTGAAATATGTATGGAAGCTTTGACATTGCTTCTAGCGGACTTGAAATATGTATGGAAGCTTTGACATTACTTCTAGAGGACTTGATTTTGCTTCCTGAAGACTTAATATGTTTTCAGAAGACTTGCAATCCTTCAGAACACTGGGCATTGCTTCTAGAAGATTTGATACAGCTTCTAAAAGAGTTGAAATGTGTTCAGGAGACTTGGTACTGTTTCCAGAAGATTTAATACTGCTTCCAGGGGAGTTGATTTTGCTTCCAGAAGAGTTAAAATGTTTTCAGAAGACTTGCAATCCTTCAGAACACTTGATACTGCTTCTAGAAGACTTGAAATACTTCCAGAAACCTTGATATTGCCTCTGAAGACTTGACATTACTTCTAGAAGATTGCAAATACCTCCACAAGACATGATTTTGCCTCTGGAATACTTGAAATGTTTCCAGAAGACTTCGGCCTTCTTTAAGAAAATTTAAGACACTTCCAAAAGACTTGACATTGCCTTTAAAAGATTTGAAATGCTTCCAAAAGACTTGATACTGCTTCCAAAAGACTTGATACTGCTTCTAAAAGACTTGACATTACTTCCAGAAGGATTAAAATGTTTTCAGAAAATTTGAAATGTTTCTTGATACTGTTTCTAGAAGACTTGAAATGCTTCCAGAAGCTTTGATACGGCTTCTAGAAGACTTGATACAGTTTCCAAAAGTCTTGAATGCTTCCAAAAGATTTAAAATGACTGATTTAAGAGACTTAATACTGCTTCTAGAAGACTTAAAATATTTTCAGAAAACTTGCAATATTTCAGAACACTTGATACTGCTTCTAGATGACTTGAAATACGTATGGAAGCTTTGACATTGCTTCTAGAGGACTTGATTTTGCTTCCTGAAGACTTAAAATGTTTTCAGAAGACTTGCAATCCTTCAGAACACTGGGCATTGCTTCTAGAAGATTTGATACAGCTTCTAAAAGACTTGAAATGTGTTCAGGAGACTTGATACTCTTTTCAGAAAATTTAATACTGCTTCTAGGGGAGTTGATTTTGCTTCCAGAAGAGTTAAAATGTTTTCAGAAGACTTGCAATCCTTCAGAACACTTGATACTGCTTCTAGAAGACTTGAAATACTTCCAGAAACGTTGACATTGCCTCTGAAGACTTGACATTACTTCTAGAAGATTGCAAATACCTCCACAGGACATGATTTTGCCTCTGGAATACTCGAAATGTTTCCAGAAGACTTCGGTCTGCTTTAAGAAAATTTAAGACACTTCCAAAAAACTTAACATTGCTTTTAAAAGATTTGAAATGCTTCCAAAAGACTTGATACTGCTTCTAAAAGACTTGACATTACTTCCAGAAGGATTAAAATGTTTTCAGAAAACTTGAAATGTTTCTTGATACTGTTTCTAGAAAACTTGAAATGCTTCCAGAAGCTTTGATATGGCTTCTAGAAGACTTGATACAGTTTCCAAAAGTCTTGAATGCTTACAAAAGATCTAAAATGACTGATTTAAGAGACTTAATACTGCTTCTAGAAGACTTAAAATATTTTCAGAAAACTTGCAATATTTCAGAACACTTGATACTGCTTCTAGAAGGCTTGAAATACCTATGGAAGCTTTGACATTGCTTCTAGAGGACTTGATTTTGCTTCCTGAAGACTTAAAATGTTTTCAGAAGACTGCAATCCTTCAGAACACTGGGCATTGCTTCTAGAAGATTTGATACAGCTTTTAAACGACTTGAAATGTGTTCAGGAGACTTGATACTGTTTCCAGAAGATTTAATACTGCTTCTAGGGGAGTTGATTTTGCTTTCAGAAGAGTTAAAATGTTTTCAGAAGACTTGCAATCCTTCAGAACACTTGATACTGCTTCTAGAAGACTTGAAATACTTCCAGAAACCTTGATATTGCCTCTGAAGACTTGACATTACTTCTAGAAGATTGCAAATACCTCCACAAGACATGATTTTGCCTCTGGAATACTTGAAATGTTTCCAGAAGACTTCAGCCTGCTTTAAGAAAATTTACGACACTTCCAAAAGACTTGACATTGCTTTAAAAGATTTGAAATGCTTCAAAAAGACTTGATACTGCTTCTAAAAGACTTGACATTACTTCCAGAAGGATTAAAATGTTTTCAGAAAACTTGAAATGTTTCTTGATACTGTTTCTAGAAAACTTGAAATGCTTCCAGAAGCTTTGATATGGCTTCTAGAAGACTTGATACAGTTTCCAAAAGTCTTGAATGCTTACAAAAGATTTAAAATGACCGATTTAAGAGATTTAATACTGCTTCTAGAAGACTTAAAATATTTTTAGAAAACTTGCAATATTTCAGAACACTTGATACTGCTTCTAGAAGACTTGAAATATGTATGGAAGCTTTGACATTGCTTCTAGCGGACTTGAAAAACGTATGAAAGCTTTGACATTGCTTCTAGAGGACTTGATTTTGCTTCCTGAAGACTTAAAATGTTTTCAGAAGACTTGCAATCCTTCAGAACACTGGGCATTGCTTCTAAAAGATTTGATACAGCTTCTAAAAGACTTGAAATGTGTTCAGAAGACTTGATACTGTTTCCAGAAAATTTAATACTGCTTCTAGGGGAGTTGATTTTGCTTCCAGAAGAATTAAAATGTTTTCAGAAGACTTGCAATTCTTCAGAACACTTGATACTGCTTCTAGAAGACTTGAAATACTTCCAGAAACCTTGACATTGCCTCTGAAGACTTGACATTACTTCTAGAAGATTGCAAATACCTCCACAAGACATGATTTTGCCTCTGGAATACTTGAAATGTTTCCAGAAGACTTCGGTCTGCTTTAAGAAAATTTAAGACACTTCCAAAAGACTTAACAATGCTTTTAAAAGATTTGAAATGCTTCCAAAAGACTTGATACTGCTTCTAAAAGACTTGACATTACTTCCAGAAGGATTAAAATGTTTTCAGAAAACTTGAAATGTTTCTTGATACTGTTTCTAGAAAACTTGAAATGCTTCCAGAAGCTTTGATATGGCTTCTAGAAGACTTGATACAGTTTCCAAAAGTCTTGAATGCTTTGAAAAGATTTAAAATGACTGATTTAAGAGACTTAATACTGCTTCTAGAAGACTTAAAATATTTTCAGAAAACTTGCAATATTTCAGAACACTTGATACTGCTTCTAGAAGACTTGAAATATGTATGGAAGCTTTGACATTGCTTCTAGCGGACTTGAAATATGTATGGAAGCTTTGACATTACTTCTAGAGGACTTGATTTTGCTTCCTGAAGACTTAAAATGTTTTCAGAAGACTTGCAATCCTTCAGAACACTGGGCATTGCTTCTAGAAGATTTGATACAGCTTCTAAAAGAGTTGAAATGTGTTCAGGAGACTTGGTACTGTTTCCAGAAGATTTAATACTGCTTCCAGGGGAGTTGATTTTGCTTCCAGAAGAGTTAAAATGTTTTCAGAAGACTTGCAATCCTTCAGAACACTTGATACTGCTTCTAGAAGACTTGAAATACTTCCAGAAACCTTGATATTGCCTCTGAAGACTTGACATTACTTCTAGAAGATTGCAAATACCTCCACAAGACATGATTTTGCCTCTGGAATACTTGAAATGTTTCCAGAAGACTTCGGTCTGCTTTAAGAAAATTTAAGACATTTCCAAAAGACTTAACAATGCTTTTAAAAGATTTGAAATGCTTCCAAAAGACTTGATACTGCTTCTAAAAGACTTGACATTACTTCCAGAAGGATTAAAATGTTTTCAGAAAACTTGAAATGTTTCTTGATACTGTTTCTAGAAAACTTGAAATGCTTCCAGAAGCTTTGATATGGCTTCTAGAAGACTTGATACAGTTTCCAAAAGTCTTGAATGCTTTGAAAAGATTTAAAATGACTGATTTAAGAGACTTAATACTGCTTCTAGAAGACTTAAAATATTTTCAGAAAACTTGCAATATTTCAGAACACTTGATACTGCTTCTAGAAGACTTGAAATATGTATGGAAGCTTTGACATTGCTTCTAGCGGACTTGAAATATGTATGGAAGCTTTGACATTACTTCTAGAGGACTTGATTTTGCTTCCTGAAGACTTAATATGTTTTCAGAAGACTTGCAATCCTTCAGAACACTGGGCATTGCTTCTAGAAGATTTGATACAGCTTCTAAAAGAGTTGAAATGTGTTCAGGAGACTTGGTACTGTTTCCAGAAGATTTAATACTGCTTCCAGGGGAGTTGATTTTGCTTCCAGAAGAGTTAAAATGTTTTCAGAAGACTTGCAATCCTTCAGAACACTTGATACTGCTTCTAGAAGACTTGAAATACTTCCAGAAACCTTGATATTGCCTCTGAAGACTTGACATTACTTCTAGAAGATTGCAAATACCTCCACAAGACATGATTTTGCCTCTGGAATACTTGAAATGTTTCCAGAAGACTTCGGCCTTCTTTAAGAAAATTTAAGACACTTCCAAAAGACTTGACATTGCCTTTAAAAGATTTGAAATGCTTCCAAAAGACTTGATACTGCTTCCAAAAGACTTGATACTGCTTCTAAAAGACTTGACATTACTTCCAGAAGGATTAAAATGTTTTCAGAAAACTTGAAATGTTTCTTGATACTGTTTCTAGAAAACTTGAAATGCTTCCAGAAGCTTTGATATGGCTTCTAGAAGACTTGATACAGTTTCCAAAAGTCTTGAATGCTTACAAAAGATCTAAAATGACTGATTTAAGAGACTTAATACTGCTTCTAGAAGACTTAAAATATTTTCAGAAAACTTGCAATATTTCAGAACACTTGATACTGCTTCTAGAAGGCTTGAAATACCTATGGAAGCTTTGACATTGCTTCTAGAGGACTTGATTTTGCTTCCTGAAGACTTAAAATGTTTTCAGAAGACTGCAATCCTTCAGAACACTGGGCATTGCTTCTAGAAGATTTGATACAGCTTTTAAACGACTTGAAATGTGTTCAGGAGACTTGATACTGTTTCCAGAAGATTTAATACTGCTTCTAGGGGAGTTGATTTTGCTTTCAGAAGAGTTAAAATGTTTTCAGAAGACTTGCAATCCTTCAGAACACTTGATACTGCTTCTAGAAGACTTGAAATACTTCCAGAAACCTTGATATTGCCTCTGAAGACTTGACATTACTTCTAGAAGATTGCAAATACCTCCACAAGACATGATTTTGCCTCTGGAATACTTGAAATGTTTCCAGAAGACTTCAGCCTGCTTTAAGAAAATTTACGACACTTCCAAAAGACTTGACATTGCTTTAAAAAGATTTGAAATGTTTCCAAAAGACTTGATACTGCTTCTAAAAGACTTGACATTACTTCCAGAAGGATTAAAATGTTTTCAGAAAACTTGAAATGTTTCTTGATACTGTTTCTAGAAAACTTGAAATGCTTCCAGAAGCTTTGATATGGCTTCTAGAAGACTTGATACAGTTTCCAAAAGTCTTGAATGCTTCCAAAAGATTTAAAATGACTAATTTAAGAGACTTAATACTGCTTCTAGAAGACTTAAAATATTTTCAGAAAACTTGCAATATTTCAGAACACTTGATACTGCTTCTAGAAGACTTGAAATACCTATGGAAGCTTTGACATTGCTTCTAGAGGACTTGATTTTGCTTCCTGAAGACTTAAAATGTTTTCAGAAGACTTGCAATCCTTCAGAACACTGGGCATTGCTTCTAGAAGATTTGATACAGCTTCTAAAAGACTTGAAATGTGTTCAGGAGACTTGATACTGTTTCCAGAAGATTTAATACTGCTTCTAGGGGAGTTGATTTTGCTTCCAGAAGAGTTAAAATGTTTTCAGAAGACTTGCAATCCTTCAGAACACTTGATACTGCTTCTAGAAGACTTGAAATACTTCCAGAAGACTTGATACTATTTGTAGAAGACATCATATTGCTTCCAGAAGACTTGAAATGCTTCCAAAAGATTTGATATTACTAGATAACTTGAGTTTGCTCCCAAACGATTAAAATTATAAGAGTCTAGTATAAGAGAACAAAAAGGTACAATACTGAATTGGGATTAACCAAATGAAGAATGTTTTTGAATTAGTTGAAACAGTAATAATTAATAAGTGAAGTGTTTGTAAATAAGCAATATTATAGCTAAAAAAGTTGAAAAAATCGAAAGAATTCTCATCTTCCCAAGCTACATTCTAAAGAAAAAGTCTTTTTACAAGTGTAGATATTACAATTTAGTCATCTAACTTATCAGATCCTAGTCTTTAGCTTCAAAGATTTCTAAAACTGAATCAAAAGTGAATATAATTTACCTAAACTTGTAACTTTTTGGACAATCCATGTTAAGTCAAATCCCCAAATTAATTTCATTTTATTATGAACCCCTTGAGAAATTGCAGAAACCCCAAGTTATTTATAAAAAATCTTTGGGGATTATTGGTTAAATTAATAGACAAGATTTTGAGTTATACAAAATAAAAGAACTTTTTTGGCTAACTTTAAAGTCCTTTAGTTTTAAAATAAAGCAATTTTGGATGTAGACAACTTAAATTGACTTATTTTAAGACTCTAATTTTTCAATGTACACGCATTTTGGCTACATTTTCCGATAAGATTTTTGAAGATATTTATGATTTTGAAGATTGTTTTCAATAAAAAATTAAAGCCAACCCTCATTTTAAGTGAGGTAAGCTGACAATTCAACCTTTTTTGATTTCAACAATTAAAATTTGATATTTGGCTTCAAAATTTCTTGCCAAAGTTAAGTTGTTCAGCAGATTCCCTTACATATTTCAATAATTACGTGAAAATTGCACATTTTTATATAAAACACAATCCTGAGATAACAACAAATCTATTATACTTGCACAGTCCCGGAATCTCTTCTTATATTCCATATCTAGTGAATGAAGCATTGTCACCTCATTTGAGTGCTTAATTTGTCACAAAAATCTGTTTTTATTACGCCCTTTTTATGACAAAGTTTAGTAATTTATTATTGTTAATATAGCAACTATTTTACAAAATAAATTATGTCATTCACTACTACAATATGTGTACTTCAATCCTATGTATTTACTTCTTTGTAATAATTTGACGTAAAGTCATAATTGTGTTAGAAAGTAACCTCTATCGGCCTGTAAGGGTCCATATAAAACTGGCAACCTTAAACTGGAAAACTTTTTGTCGTTTTATGTAACGAATAACTTTGCGTTGGTAAAACTGTTCAAACTTTCAGCAACAAACTCAAGTCCTTCAACAAGTAACAACTCAAGCTACTCCATTTGTTTCCCCTGAAGATATTTGTCTATTTCCCAAAGAAAATAAAAGAAAACCCACAAGACGTGGACCCAAAAAAAAGAATATTGTCACTGACACATAAGAAAAAGATTAAAAAGCTGGTAGAAAAGAGAAGAAGAGAAGGAAAAAGGTGAATACTAAGAATAGAATTATTGATAATGAAGTACTAAGGAAGCAAGTTTTTGAAAAAGATAAAGTAACAGGAAAAACTTTGAATTGTCTAACGACTAGTGTGAAGACTGAAAATCAGACAGTTTTGATTAAATTTTTCAAATGAATACAAGGACTTAATAATTGAAAACATAATTTCATTATTGCCAAAATTTTTGGTAAAGCTTCAATGAGATACTATGTTGCTCAAGTAACTGAAAAACTAAGTGATAGATACGAAATAAAGCTTTTAAAAAGGCTTTATCTTATCATTTTGTTAGGTTGAAAGAAGAGTCCACGTTCATATCTTTTGATTACCACAACTGCTAAAAGACAACAAGAGAAGGCGATGTCTTAATATGATCTAATTTAATTTTGATTTAACTATGTTATCCAGCATATAGTTGCTCAAACTATCCCACTCCAAAAATACTGAAAAAATCCTTTCTAAATCCAACAATAATTGCAATATAATATTCAAAGTACATTTAAATGAAGGCCTATAATTGTAATATGATTTGTAACCTTAACTTTTCATGTCCAGTACTGGAATTTTTTGTATAAAAATGAAGGAAATATTACGAAATTTTTAGTTATACAGGGTGTTTCATTATTCCAGGACCGTATTCAACTTAATTTTTTTAATGAACCCTATATATCTTTTTACATAATATACTGATTAGTTGTCTCAAATGGTATCAGTGCATATTTTCTATAAAATTTTGAAATCAAGGTTATCAAATTATTAATCATTTTGCGAAAATTTTTGAAAAATCATGAAATTATTTCTTAATATTGAACAGTTTACCAAAATCGGTTAATTTACGCATTGTTCCGGAAACCATAACTTTGCTATTTTAAATGGAACACTCAGTATTTTTCCAAGTCCTCGGAAGGCCTTATTAATTACCTTTCTTGTTTCCATACTTTTTATTACCGTTGAACATATTAGCTTTTTATCATTTCCGAGTATCTAAAATTGTGTCCAAAACAGTAAAAAGACGTTAGTTGAAACTAGGAACTCACCTCTCAAAAATGGTTTAAAAATCAGTAATATTATTATGCGTAGTCAACCCAACCCTTTCCTGAGCTAAAACTTGAGTGTGGACCTTCAATTGAGGGCCGTGCTACTTAAAACTGTTCTTTATACAACTCAGTACTCGATCGTATAAAATGTCCTAGGTTGAAAATAGATGCCATTAAAGAAAACATTTTTTAATGTAATGAGTGAGCCTGATGAGTGCCGATCCAATTGTTTATGTTATTATATATAGTCTATACCACAAGAAGTGAAAGTGACTCATCGATTTCCGTAAAAAGTTTACCCATACGTTACGAATATTATGTTCGTGCGTTGACGTGTGTTAGAGTGAAACGATTTCTATGGCGTACGTCTGTTTCGTACACTTTTAGGCGATGAGTCACTCTCATTTCTCGTGGTACAGGCTATAAAACTTTTTTAATGAATGCAGATGAACTTCTAGAAGACTTGAAATTGCTTTTACAAGACTTATGGCCCGTTTCTCGTACGTATTCACATGTCGATATCGAACCGATATTGTGCTGTTGATCGATAACTCGAACGATATCCGTCCATTGGGTTTCTGAAAGGGCCAATAGGAGATATCGGACCGATATCGAATCGATAACTATATCGCATGTAACAAGTACCTATATCGACTCGATAAGTGTGATTAACGACAGTGACGTATGTCAAAAGTGAGTTTCTATTTTCTAATTTATATTTACATAAATATTTACGTAATTAAACATTTGAAGAAGGAATTGGGGATAATATTAATGAATCTTTTAAAATTGAAGGCATTTTTGGGATTTTACTAATTACTGGACGTTTCCGGGTATTACTCGAAAACAAGAACTATCTGTGGGAGGAAATGTTTCTCAATAAATTCACGGGCATTTTAGGAATTATGCGTTTTGATTGCTTTCTAACACGGGAAGAAACAAAAAATCCTGGAAGGAAGATAAAATTTGGCAAAAATATAATTACATGTATTAGGTAAGCTAATACATGTAACACTTTTGTATACACTTCTCACAGAAGTGTATCTCCAAAGAATTCTGGCCGATTTTATCAATTTCAAATTCATCCAAACACCCATTTTCTAAAAATTCTAGATATTAACCAAACTCATCTATGATGATTCATTATAATCATAAATTTTATCATGTTGAGAACCGAATTAGAAAACTTCGTTTTTGAGATAAAGATTATTTAAGTTAACTTAATTTTTTAGGATTTTTTGAAATTAATAATCTTGTTTTGAAAAAATCACAAAAAAACGAATTCTTAAGATATCTTAATGAATTATTGATGATTTATAGAGGAAAGTGTCTATTTTCTCGTGGTGAAAACGGATCTTGAAAATATTTATTCATTTTTGAGATATAAATCATTAAATTCAACGTCAACATTTATGGCTATCTCAAGTTAATTAAAAATCACCAAAGTCGAATTCTTGAGATATTTTAATGATATATTCAAAATTTATAGAGGTAAGTGTCTATTTTGTCATGGCGAAAAACAAATTAGAATGTCTTTATTCGTTTTTGAGATAGATTATTTAAGTTAACCTAATTTTTTAAGATTTTTTGAAATTAATAATCTTGTTTTAAAAAATCATGAAAAATCGAATTCTTAAGATATCTTAATAAATTATTCATAATTTATACAGGAAGGTGTCTATTTTCTCGTGATGAAAGCGGATCTTGAAAATATTTATTCGTTTTTGAGATATAAATCATTAAATTCAATGTGAACATTTATGGCTATCTCAAGTTAATTAAAAATCACCAAAAGTCGAATTCTTGAGATATTTTAATGTTATATTCAAAATTTAGAGGTAAGTGTCTATTTTGTCATGGTGAGAACTAAAATAGAAAATATTCGTTTTTGAGATAAAGAATATTTAAGTTGATCTGATTTTTTATGATTTTTTGAAATTAATAATAAATATAATTTACCTACAACTGTTCTCTATGTAATGGAGCCTTTAAAATATTTAGAGTTTTTACAAATCATTTTCGTTATTATTTGATTTTCTTTTGTTAATTTTCATTATTATTAATTTCTTGTTCAGCAATTTTTTATTTTTTTAAAGAAATTAATTGATTATGTTATTTATTGTGATTTATTACTGGATGCTTCGCTGGGCTTGTCCAGTTTTCATTTCAAATGCAATAAATAAATAATTTTCCGGATTGTTGTTTAAAATTTTTACCGTCACCTATCGACGGGAATGAAGAAGTATTCGATTTTTTGACAAAAAAATCGTTCGATGCAATATTTGCCGATCAGTTCGTACCAGAACACCAATAGGCGATATCGATTCGATAAAAGATATCGATCCAATAACTGTCGCTTCAATATCTACTCAATACTATAACGTAGGAGAAACCGGGCATTAATACTGCTCCTGGAAGACTTGATACTTGATACTACTTTTAGAAGACCTGAAATGCTTCTAAAATACTTGATACTGCTTCCTAGAAGACTTGAAATGCTTCCAGAAACCTTGATATTGCCTCTGAAGACTTGACATTACTTCTAGAAGATTGCAAATACCTCCACAAGACATGATTTTGCCTCTGGAATACTTGAACTGTTTCCAGAAGACTTCGGCCTGCTTTAAGAAAATTTAAGACACTTCCAAAAGACTTGACATTGCTTTTAAAAGATTTGAAATGCTTCCAAAAGACTTGATACTGCTTCTAAAAGACTTGACATTACTTCTAGAAGGATTAAAATGTTTTCAGAAAACTTGAAATGTTTCTTGATACTGTTTCTAAACGACTTGAAATGCTTCCAGAAGCTTTGATATGGCTTCTAGAAGACTTGATACAGTTTCCAAAAGTCTTGAATGCTTACAAAAGATTTAAAATGACTGATTTAAGAGACTTAATACTGCTTCTAGAAGACTTAAAATATTTTTAGAAAACTTGCAATCCTTCAAAACACTGGGCATTGCTTCTAGAAGATTTGATACTTGATACTGCTTCTAAAAGACTTGACATTACTTCTAGAAGGATTAAAATGTTTTCAGAAAACTTGAAATGTTTCTTGATACTGTTTCTAAAAGACTTGAAATGCTTCCAGAAGCTTTGATATGGCTTCTAGAAGACTTGATACAGTTTCCAAAAATCTTGAATGCTTACAAAAGATTTAAAATGACTGATTTGACACTTAATACTGCTTCTAGAAGACTTAAAATATTTTTAGAAAACTTGCAATATTTCAGAACACTTGATACTGCTTCTAGAAGACTTGAAATATGTATGGAAGCTTTGACATTGCTTCTAGCGGACTTGAAATATGTATGGAAGCTTTGACATTACTTCTAGAAGACTTGATTTTGCTTCCTGAAGACTTAAAATGTTTTCAGAAGACTTGCAATCCTTCAGAACACTGGGCATTGCTTCTAGAAGATTTGATACTTGATACTGCTTCTAAAAGACTTGACATTACTTCTAGAAGGATTAAAATGTTTTCAGAAAACTTGAAATGTTTCTTGATACTGTTTCTAAAAGACTTGAAATGCTTCCAGAAGCTTTGATATGGCTTCTAGAAGACTTGATACAGTTTCCAAAAATCTTGAATGCTTACAAAAGATTTAAAATGACTGATTTAAGACACTTAATACTGCTTCTAGAAGACTTAAAATATTTTTAGAAAACTTGCAATATTTCAGAACACTTGATACTGCTTCTAGAAGACTTGAAATATGTATGGAAGCTTTGACATTGCTTCTAGCGGACTTGAAATATGTATGGAAGCTTTGACATTACTTCTAGAGGACTTGATTTTGCTTCCTGAAGACTTAAAATGTTTTCAGAAGACTTGCAATCCTTCAGAACACTGGGCATTGCTTCTAGAAGATTTGATACTTGATACTGCTTCCTAGAAGACTTGAAATATTTTCAGAAGACTTGCAATCCTTCAGAACACTTGATACTGCTTCTAGAAGACTTGAAATACTTCCAGAAACCTTGACATTGCCTCTGAAGACTTGACATTACTTCTAGAAGATTGCAAATACCTCCACAAGACATGATTTTGCCTCTGGAATACTTGAAATGTTTCCAGAAGACTTCGGTCTGCTTTAAGAAAATTTAAGGCACTTCCAAAAGACTTAACATTGCTTTTAAAAGATTTGAAATGCTTCCAAAAGACTTGATACTGCTTCTAAAAGACTTGACATTACTTCCAGGATTAAAATGTTTTCAGAAAATTTTAAATGTTTCTTGATACTGTTTCTAGAAGACTTGAAATGCTTCCAGAAGCTTTGATATGGCTTCTAGAAGACTTGATACAGTTTCCAAAAGTCTTGAATGCTTCCAAAAGATTTAAAATGACTAATTTAAGAGACTTAATACTGCTTCTAGAAGACTTAAAATATTTTCAGAAAACTTGCAATATTTCAGAACACTTGATACTGCTTCTAGAAGACTTGAAATACGCATGGAAGCTTTGACATTGCTTCTAGAGGACTTGATTTTGCTTCCTGAAGACTTGTTTTCAGAAGACTTGCAATCCTTCAGAACACTGGGCATTGCTTCTAGAAGATTTGATACAGCTTTTAAAAGACTTGAAATGTGTTCAGGAGACTTGATACTGTTTCCAGAAGATTTAATACTGCTTCTAGGAGAGTTGGTTTTGCTTCCAGAAGAGTTCAAATGTTTTCAGAAGACTTGCAATCCTTCAGAACACTTGATACTGCTTCTAGAAGACTTGAAATACTTCCAGAAATCTTGATATTGCCTCTGAGGACTTGACATTACTTCTAGAAGATTGCAAATACCTCCACAAGACATGATTTTGCCTCTGCAATACTTGAAATGTTTCCAGAAGACTTCGACCTGCTTTAAGAAAATTTAAGACACTTCCAAAAGACTTGACATTGCTTTTAAAAGATTTGAAATGCTTCCAAAAGACTTGATACTGCTTCCAAAAGACTTGATACCGCTTCTAAAAGACTTGACATTACTTCCAGAAGGATTAAAATGTTTTCAGAAAATTTGAAATGTTTCTTGATACTATTTCTAGAAGACTTGAAATGCTTCCAGAAGCTTTAATATGGCTTCTAGAAGACTTGATACAGTTTCCAAAAGTCTTGAATGCTTCCAAAAGATTTAAATGACTGATTTAAGAGACTTAATACTGCTTCTAGAAGACTTAAAATATTTTCAGAAAACTTGCAATATTTCAGAACACTTGATACTGCTTCTAGAAGACTTGAAATACGTATGGAAGCTTTGACATTGCTTCTAGAGGACTTGATTTTGCTTCCTGAAGACTTAAAATGTTTTCAGAAGACTTGCAATCCTTCAGAACACTGGGCATTACTTCTAGAAGATTTGATACAGCTTCTAAAAGACTTGAAAAGTGTTCAGGAGACAAAAATAGGTTCAAAAATAATATTATAATAATATAATAATAATATTAATATTCATTTTAATAATATTATAATATTCAAAAATAATGTTCAGGAGAAATAAAAGAACTTTTTTGGCTAACTTTAAAGTCCTTTAGTTTTAAAATAAAGCAATTTTGGATGTAGACAACTTAAATTGACTTATTTTAAGACTCTAATTTTTCAATGTACACGCATTTTGGCTACATTTTCCGATAAGATTTTTGAAGATATTTATGATTTTGAAGATTGTTTTCAATAAAAATTTAAAGCCAACCCTCATTTTAAGTGAGGTAAATTCGCCAATGAGGCTTTGAACTAGATATAAGCTGACAATTCAACCTTTTTTGATTTCAACAATTAAAATTTGATATTTGGCTTCAAAATTTCTTACCAACTCAATTTAACACCTTAATTTAATCAAAAAAAAAATCATTTTTACCTTCATCACAGCGCGTTTTTTGTTGGTATCTTGCGGAAGGGGGGCCCCACACGTCTCGCAATTCTTAATTTTCAACGTATTTTGTTGCCCTGGTTGTTGCTGCTGTTGTTGTTGGGGCTGTTGAGGTTGCTGCTGTCCGGGTTGTTGTTGGATTTGTCCTTGCCCTGGGTTGGTTTGTTGATGGACCGTCATTTTATGCGTTTTTAAATCCGCCTGAGTCCCAAAAGTCATCCCACATTCCTCACAGCCAAATCTAATCCGATCCGCCGAAACGATTTGAATCTGCTGGGGTTGCTGTTGAACTTGCACTGTAATCTGTTGAGGTTGCTGCTGCTGCTGAGCGCCTTGTTCTTGCTGATGAACGCGTTTGTGATGATTCAACAGTGTGAGGTGAGTGAATACTAAACCGCAAATTTCGCATTTAAACGTGATTGTGTTCATTTGATTCACCAAGGCGTAATTGTAACTAAACGGCTGGGTTATGTAGCATTTTTCGTCGGATAATTGGGACATGTTAACTGTGGAGTTGTGGGGCTGATCCAATTTGTGAATCATGTTGACGTTTGCGTAGCAAAATGAGGGAAATTGTTGCGTTTGTTGGGATTGTTGTTGCACCTGTTGCTGTTGTTGCTGCGTTTTGGGGGTTAAATCTTGCGATTTATCCGGCTTATCTTGCGGTTGTTGCGTGTAAATTTGATTTTGCTGGGTGGTCATTGAGTTTGGGTCGAACATTTTTGATTGTTTAATTAAACCGGGGGGAAAAAATTAAAGATAATCTGTAAAAAATTAAATAAAATTTAAATTAATAAATAAGCGTGAAGTGAGACGTCAAATTTGTTTGTTTAAATTAAAAGGTAAACAATAATGAAGATAGCGGGTAATTAAATTTTAGTTGGTAGTAAGAAAAAAAAATAAAATCACTTTAACGAGTTGTAGTTAAAAAAAAGCCGAGAAAAAAATTAAAGTGGTCCATTAAAAAAAAACTAACCTCCAAAAAAATCCAAGCTAAAATCGCAAAAAAAAATCGTTCCGTTAAAAAAAATGATCTCTTTCCAACACAACAAAGACACAAAACTAAAACTAAAATGAAATAAGACGATAAAGTAACAAAGAAGACAAAACTTACTGACGACGACGACGAGAGATGAAGTTAGAGTTAACCTTCGTCGGTGACGCCGTCGATCCGTCCGAGTCGGGGAATGTTGGGGCCGCGAGGCGCCGTCGAACCAGCTTCAACCGCCCGAGAATCGCTTCCGGAACATCACCAGCGTCCGTAACGTGCGCAATCGGGCCTCCGGGGGCCCCAAATCAACGTGAAATCTCCCGAAAACACGACCGTCTATCTCACTTTAGCAAAATGGCGGAATTTTGTAGTCGTCGCTCTCTTTGTTGCCCCGCGCGCCGTACGTTGTCGGTCGCTCTCTGATCGGTCTGAATGCGCGTGCGCGAACGTCACTCCGGTCTACCCATAAAAGCCGGTTTGCCAAACATTTTTTATTTCACCTAGCCCTTTCTTTTTGCACTTAATCGCACATTTTAATCGATAATCGATATTTAAAACGACTTTTCAGATTCAAAACTCGATTTGAATGTGATTTATGAACACGCGTGGAAAATTGGTGTATTTACTACCAACTGTTGAATTGAAACTGATTGAAACAACAAAAGTTACCATGTGGTTACCCCGATTTGATTTTACGAAAGAATTTTAATTAATTAATTAAAACGTATCATTAATCTTATAATACGTTTTTGAAGCAAATTAATTCAATTTTAATGTTATAAAAGAAATTGGGACAAATCTTTTTTAGGAATGATAAAATTGAGTTGGACTTGAAAAGTGAGGTTAGATTAACTTGGATTTATTTTTTATTATAATAAAATCGTTGGATTTTATTTAATTATTACTAAAGTAAGTTTTTGGTGTACATTAATCACCTTTTTTTAATGATCTAAAACAAATGGGGGCAAATCTTTTTAAGGAATGAAGAAAATTGAGTTGGAGTTATAATGTGAGGTTAGATTTAACTTGGATTTATTTCTATTAAAATAAAATCTCCAAATTTTGGTTAATAATGTATTAAAACCAACGTTATAACGAATTCTTTAACATAATCTTGTTATAAATCGTTTATTCCAATAACAACAATAATATCGTTAATTCTTTTGGAGAGTTTGATAATCATATTGATCTTAAGATGGTGTTATAAGCAATTCTTTTAACAAATTCTTGTTATAAATCGTTTTAGGAGAAGAAAAATTGGTTCTGATTAATCGTTTTATAAATAAATTCAAAAATTATGCTGGATATCTCGATATTGCAATAACAACAACAATATCGTTAACACTTTTGGAGAATTTGATAATCGTATTGATCTTAAGATTGTGTTATTACCAATTTTTTTAACACAATCTTGTTATTAATCGTTTTAGGATGAGAAAAATTGGTTCTGATTAATCGTTTTATTAATAAATTCAAAAATTATGCTGGTTATCTCGATATTGTAATAACAACAACAATATCGTTAATACTTTTGGAGAGTTTGAGAATTGTATTGATCTTAAGATGGTGTTATTACCAATTCTTTTAACACAATCCTGTTATAAATCATTTTAGAATAAGAAAAATTGGTTCTGATTAATCGTTTTATAAACAAATTCAAAAATTATGCTGGATATCTCGATATTGCAATAACAACAACAATATCGTTAATACTTTTGGAGAGTTTGAGAATCGTATTGATCTTAAGATGGTGTTATAACCAATTCTTTTAACACAATCTTGTTATAAATCGTTTTAGGATAAGAAAAATTGGTTCTGATTAATCGTTTTATAAATAAATTCAAAAATTACGCTGGATATCTCGATATTGCAATAACAACAACGATATCGTTAATACTTTTGGAGAGTTTGAGAATCATACTGATATTAAGATGGTATTATAACCAATTCTTTTAACACAATCTTGTTATAAATCGTTTTAGGATAAGAAAAATTGGTTCTGATTAATCGTTTTATAAATAAATTCAAAAATTATGCTGGATATTTCGATATTGCAATAACAACAACGATATCATTAATACTTTTGGAGAGTTTGAGAATCATATTGATCTTAAGATGGAGTTATTGCCAATTCTTTTAACACAATCTTGTTATAAATCATTTTAGGAGAAGAAAAATTGGTTCTGATTAATCGTTTTATAAATAAATTCAAAAATTATGCTGGCTATCTCGATATTGCAATAACAACAACGATATCATTAATACTTTTGGAGAGTTTGATAATCGTATTGATCTTAAGATGGTGTTATTACCAATTCTTTTAACACAATCTTGTTATAAATCATTTTAGGAAAAGAAGAATTGGTTCTGATTATTCGTTTTATAAATAAATTCAAAAATTATGCTGGTTATCTCGATATTGCAATAACAACAACAATATCGTTAATACTTTTGGAGAGTTTGAGAATCGTATTGATCTTAAGATGGTGTTATTACCAATTCTTTTAACACAATCTTGCTATAAATCGTTTTAGGATAAGAAAAATTGGTTCTGATTAATCGTTTTATAAATAAATTCAAAAATTATGCTGGACATCTCGATATTGCAATAACAACAACAATATCGTTAATACTTTTGGAGAATTTGATAATCGTATTGATCTTAAGATGGTGTTATTACCAATTCTTTTAACACAATCTTGTTATAAATCATTTTAGGAGAAGAAAAATTGGTTCTGATTAATCGTTTTATAAATAAATTCAAAAATTATGCTGGATATCTCGATATTGCAATAACAACAACAATATCGTTAATACTTTTGGAGAATTTGATAATCGTATTGATCTTAAGATGGTGTTATAACCAATTCCTTCAACACAATCTTGTTATAAATCATTTTAGGAGAAGAAAAATTGGTTCTGATTAATCGTTTTATAAATAAATTCAAAAATTATGCTGGATATCTCGATATTGCAATAACAACAACAATATCGTTAATACTTTTGGAGAGTTTGAGAATCGTATTGATCTTAAGATGGTGTTATTACCAATTCTTTTAACACAATCTTGCTATAAATCGTTTTAGGATAAGAAAAATTGGTTCTGATTAATCGTTTTATAAATAAATTCAAAAATTATGCTGGACATCTCGATATTGCAATAACAACAACAATATCGTTAATACTTTTGGAGAATTTGATAATCGTATTGATCTTAAGATGGTGTTATTACCAATTCTTTTAACACAATCTTGTTATAAATCGTTTTAGGATAAGAAAAATTGGTTCTGATTAATCGTTTTATAAATAAATTCAAAAATTATGCTGGATATCTCGATATTGCAATAACAACAACAATATCGTTAATACTTTTGGAGAGTTTGAGAATCGTATTGATCTTAAGATGGTGTTATTACCAATTCTTTTAACACAATCTTGTTATAAATCGTTTTAGGATAAGAAAAATTGGTTCTGATTAATCGTTTTATAAATAAATTCAAAAATTATGCTGGATATCTCGATATTGCAATAACAACAACAATATCGTTAATACTTTTGGAGAGTTTGAGAATCGTATTGATCTTAAGATGGTGTTATTACCAATTCTTTTAACACAATCTTGTTATAAATCGTTTTAGGATAAGAAAAATTGGTTCTGATTAATCGTTTTATAAATAAATTCAAAAATTATGCTGGATATCTCGATATTGCAATAACAACAACAATATCGTTAATACTTTTGGAGAGTTTGAGAATCGTATTGATCTTAAGATGGTGTTATTACCAATTCTTTTAACACAATCTTGTTATAAATCATTTTAGGAGAAGAAAAATTGGTTCTGATTAATCGTTTTATAAATAAATTCAAAAATTATGCTGGTTATCTCGATATTGCAATAACAACAACAATATCGTTAATACTTTTGGAGAATTTGATAATCGTATTGATCTGAAGATGGTGTTATTACCAATTCTTTTAACACAATCTTGTTATTAATCGTTTTAGAATAAGGAAAATTGGTTCTGTTTAATCGTTTTATAAATAAATTCAAAAATTATGCTGGTTATCTCGATATTGCAATAACAACAACAATATCATTAATACTTTTGGAGAGTTTGAGAATCGTATTGATCTTAAGATGGTGTTACAACCAATTCTTTCAACACAATCTTGTTATAAATCATTTTAGGAGAAGAAAAATTGGTTCTGATTAATCGTTTTATAAATAAATTCAAAAATTATGCTGGTTATCTCGATATTGCAATAACAACAACAATATCGTTAATACTTTTGGAGAATTTGATAATCGTATTGATCTTAAGATGGTGTTATAACCAATTCTTTCAACACAATCTTGTTATAAATCGTTTTAGGATAAGAAAAATTGGTTCTGATTAATCGTTTTATAAATAAATTCAAAAATTATGCTGGATATCTCGATATTGCAATAACAACAACGATATCGTTAATACTTTTGGAGAGTTTGAGAATCGTATTGATCTTAAGATGGTGTTATAACCAATTCTTTTAACACAATCTTGTTATAAATCGTTTTAGGATAAGAAAAATTGGTTCTGATTAATCGTTTTATAAATAAATTCAAAAATTATGCTGGATATCTCGATATTGCAATAACAACAACAATATCATTAATACTTTTGGAGAGTTTGAGAATCATATTGATCTTAAGATGGTGTTATTACCAATTCTTTTAACACAATCTTGTTATAAATCGTTTTAGGATAAGAAAAATTGGTTCTGATTAATCGTTTTATAAATAAATTCAAAAATTATGCTGGATATCTCGATATTGCAATAACAACAACAATATCGTTAATACTTTTGGAGAGTTTGAGAATCGTATTGATCTTAAGATGGTGTTACAACCAATTCTTTTAACACAATCTTGTTATAAATCATTTTAGGAGAAGAAAAATTGGTTCTGATTAATCGTTTTATAAATAAATTCAAAAATTATGCTGGTTATCTCGATATTGCAATAACAACAACAATATCATTAATACTTTTGGAGAGTTTGAGAATCGTATTGATCTTAAGATGGTGTTATTACCAATTCTTTTAACACAATCTTGTTATAAATCATTTTAGGAGAAGAAAAATTGGTTCTGATTAATCGTTTTATAAATAAATTCAAAAATTATGCTGGATATCTCGATATTGCAATAACAACAACGATATCGTTAATACTTTTGCAGAGTTTGAGAATCGTATTGATCTTAAGATGGTGTTACAACCAATTCTTTTAACACAATCTTGTTATAAATCATTTTAGGAGAAGAAAAATTGGTTCTGATTAATCGTTTTATAAATAAATTCAAAAATTATGCTGGTTATCTCGATATTGCAATAACAACAACAATATCGTTAATACTTTTGGAGAATTTGATAATCGTATTGATCTTAAGATGGTGTTATAACCAATTCTTTCAACACAATCTTGTTATAAATCGTTTTAGGATAAGAAAAATTGGTTCTGATTAATCGTTTTATAAATAAATTCAAAAATTATGCTGGATATCTCGATATTGCAATAACAACAACGATATCGTTAATACTTTTGGAGAGTTTGAGAATCGTATTGATCTTAAGATGGTGTTATTACCAATTCTTTTAACACAATCCTGTTATAAATCATTTTAGAATAAGAAAAATTGGTTCTGATTAATCGCTTTATAAACAAATTCAAAAATTATGCTGGATATCTCGATATTGCAATAACAACAACAATATCATTAATACTTTTGGAGAGTTCGAGAATCGTATTGATCTTAAGATGGTGTTATTACCAATTCTTTTAACACAATCTTGTTATAAATCATTTTAGGAGAAGAAAAATTGGTTCTGATTAATCGTTTTATAAATAAATTCAAAAATTATGCTGGATATCTCGATATTGCAATAACAACAACGATATCGTTAATACTTTTGCAGAGTTTGAGAATCGTATTGATCTTAAGATGGTGTTACAACCAATTCTTTTAACACAATCTTGTTATAAATCATTTTAGGAGAAGAAAAATTGGTTCTGATTAATCGTTTTATAAATAAATTCAAAAATTATGCTGGATATCTCGATATTGCAATAACAACAACGATATCGTTAATACTTTTGGAGAGTTTGAGAATCGTATTGATCTTAAGATGGTGTTATAACCAATTCTTTTAACACAATCTTGTTATAAATCATTTTAGGAGAAGAAAAATTGGTTCTGATTAATCGTTTTATAAATAAATTCAAAAATTATGCTGGTTATCTCGATATTGCAATAACAACAACAATATCGTTAATACTTTTGGAGAATTTGATAATCGTATTGATCTTAAGATAGTGTTATTACCAATTCTTTTAACACAATTTTGTTATAAATCGTTTTAGGATAAGCAAAATTGGTTCTGATTAATCGTGTTATAAATAAATTCAAAAATTACGCTGGATATCTCGATATTGCAATAACAACAACAATATCGTTAATACTTTTGGAGAGTTTGAGAATTGTATTGATCTTAAGATGGTGTTATTACCAATTCTTTTAACACAATCCTGTTATAAATCATTTTAGAATAAGAAAAATTGGTTCTGATTAATCGTTTTATAAATAAATTCAAAAACTATGCTGGATATCTCGATATTGCAATAACAAGAACGATATCGTTAATACTTTTGGAGAGTTTGAGAATCGTATTGATCTTAAGATGGTGTTATTACCAATTCTTTTAACACAATCCTGTTATAAATCATTTTAGAGTAAGAAAAATTGGTTCTGATTAATCGTTTTATAAACAAATTCAAAAATTATGCTGGATATCTCGATATTGCAATAACAACAATAATATCGTTAATACTTTTGGAGAGTTTGAGAATCGTATTGATCTTAAGATGGTGTTATTACCAATTCTTTTAACACAATCTTGTTATAAATCGTTTTAGGATAAGCAAAATTGGTTCTGATTAATCGTTTTATAAATAAATTCAAAAATTATGCTGGATATCTCAATACTGCAATAACAACAACAATATCGTTAATAATTTTGGAGAGTTTGAGAATCGTATTGATCTTAAGATGGTGTTATTACCAATTCTTTTAACACAATCTTGTTATAAATCGTTTTAGGATAAGCAAAATTGGTTCTGATTAATCGTTTTATAAATAAATTAAAAAATTATGCTGGATATCTCGATATTGCAATAAAAACAACAATATCGTTAATACTTTTGGAGAGTTTGATAATCGTATTGATCTTAAGATGGTGTTATAACCAATTCTTTTAACACAATCTTGTTATAAATCATTTTAGGAGAAGAAAAATTGGTTCTGATTAATCGTTTTATAAATAAATTCAAAAATTACGCTGGATATCTCGATATTGCAATAATAACAACGATATCGTTAATACTTTTGGAGAGGTTGAGAATCATACTGATATTAAGATGGTGTTATGACCAATTCTTTTAACAAATTCTTGTTATAAATCGTTTTAGAATAAGAAAAATTGGTTCTGATTAATCGTTTTATAAATAAATTCAAAAATTATGCTGGATATTTCGATATTGCAATAACAACAACGATATCATTAATACTTTTGGAGAGTTTGAGAATCGTATTGATCTTAAGATGGTGTTATTACCAATTCTTTTAACACAATCTGGTTATAAATCGTTTAAGGATAAGAAAAATTGGTTCTGATTAATCGTTTTATGAATAAATTCAAAAATTATGCTGGATATCTTGATATTGCAATAACAACAATTTTTACTTTTGGATATTGCAATAACTACAACAATTTCGTTAATACTTTTGGAGAGTTTGAGAATCGTATTGCTCATAAGATGGTGTTATTACCAATTCTTTTAACACAATTTTGTTACAAATCGTTTTAGGATAAGCAAAATTAGTTCTGATTAATCGTTTTATGAATAAATTCAAAAATTATGCTGGATATCTTGATATTGCAATAACAACAACGATATTGTTAATACTTTTGGAAAGTTTGAGAATCGTATTGATCTTAAGATGGTGTTATTACCAATTCTTTTAACACAATCTTGCTATAAATCGTTTTAGGATAAGAAAAATTGGTTCTGATTAATCGTTTTATAAATAAATTAAAAAATTATGCTGAATATCTCGATATTGCAATAACAACAACAATATCGTTAATACTTTTGGAGAGTTTGAGAATCGTATTGATCTTAAGATGGTGTTATAACCAATTCTTTTAACACAATCTTGTTATATACCACTTTAGAATAAGAAAAATTGGTTCTCTTATTTAGTTTCATGTTTATCATAACAAAAAAAAAAACATTATTCATACATAATAATGATATGTATGAAAAAACAAAAAAAAAAAATAAAAAGTCAATGTTTTCCTCCTGGACAAAACAAGTGCAAATTCGCATGTTGTTTACCAAATTTAAATTGGCTTTCAATATTTCGTAGCGAATCCTTTATTTTCAATTACGGCCTTGCATCTGCGAGGCATAGGCTCGATCAGGTGGTCAGTGAAGTTTTGTGGAATTGCTGCCCAAGCCTTTTGGATTTGTGCAAACAACTCTTCCTTATTTCGAACACCTTCACGATCAATTCACTGATTAACGGTCTCCCACAGGTTCTCGATAGGGTTCAGATCCGGAGATTGGAGCGGCCAGTCCATCACCATTATTTGGTTATTCTTTAACCCCCGCTTGACCACTTTGGCGGTGTGCTTGGGGTCGTTATCTGGTTGGAATATCTATTTTAATGGCATATTCCATTCAGCATAAGGCAGCATAACATTTTTCAGGATGTTATTGTACATGAAACAGTCCATGATTCTATCGATTCGATGAATTGGACCAAGGCTGTTCGCAGAAAAACATCCCCACACCATCACATTGCTTCCGCCGTGCTTCACCGTCTTCTGGCAGTATCGTGAATCTAAGCGTTTTCCAGTCGGTCGACGTACACGGCAAATCCTGTCGTTTCCGAAGATGTTGAACTTCGACTCGTCACTGAACAGAATCGTCCGCCATTTCTGCACATCCCAGCCAATATGAGACTGAGCAAACAGGAGTCTTTCCTTCTGGTTCCTACGTGAAATCGGAGGTCTCTTCGCAGGGCGTCGGGAGAATAACCCGGCTTCAACGGCACGTCGTCTGATTGTCCAGTCTGATACAGATAACTGTAAATCCGTTTGCACCTTGAAGGAAGATTTGGAAGGTTCCTTCGATCATAGAATCCTCTCTTGACGTGGTGGACCGTGGTCTTCCACCTCTATTGTCAACAGAAATCTTCTCGGTTGAACGAAATTTTGAGCAGTCTTGAAACAGTCCATTTTTTGACTTTGTATTTGCCACAAATCGTTTTTTGTGACTTTCCGCTCTTGTAATCATCGATTATTTTCTTTCGTAATTCCAATCCAAGGCTGTCAGGAACCATTTTGAATATTGACCTTTCTCAATGTTTATCATGCAATATTAACCTTGTTATGGTACAATAACGTAAGTAAGAACACTTTTGTCAGCAAACGAAAGGGTTCCGCCTTTTTTTTAAACACTTCTAGAGGAATAAGTCCAAGAAAGCGAGAACTTGCAGTTGCTTTGACCAGCGCAAAATGGCTCAAAACACCGCTGGTAAACTGTCGGTTGACAGTTTTGATAATCATGCAGCAAGCATCTAGACTCCTGAACCGTCAACTGCAGTAACTTGCTCGATTTCGAAACATTGCAGTTTACTGATGCTTTTTATGATTGCTCGATTTGAGTTGCACATGTTTTGTCCAATACTGTATATAATAATGGACTGTAGGTTCAGGTTTAGTATTTCTGAAAATTGGTAATATGGTAATAAAGGATTATATCTCAAACATTAAGAATGATGGAAAGAATCCTTTGAAATAGAAAACATTGATACATATTAACGATAACTATTATATATAATTGTCAGATGAACGAGTTAAGGGAGTAGAAAAGTCGAGTTGGAGTTACGATGTTAAGGCTAGGTTTAACTTGGATTTATTTTTCATTAAAATAAAACCATCACAATTTGATTAATGATATATTAAAACCAACGAAATCAACGTGATTACAAGTTACAACCAATCTGTTTAACGCAATCTCGTTATAAATCGTTGTGAGTTAACAAAAATTGGTTGTAACCCAAAACTTTAAGTTAACCTCAAAAAATCGTTATTTAGTCTATTTAGACATCAATAAATACATTTTTAAATCGGAATATTTTTCGTTTTAATTAGAATTTACTTAGAATTATAACTCGTAGGCTAAAACTCGAATTACTCCCTAATTAATTTATATTATATATATATATTTATAATCAATATGTACTTCGATAAGTCGCTTAAAGACTCGAAAAGGGACCTTGGAATAAAAACTTAAATATTTACATCAATATTACCGAAATCACAATCGAAAATATTATTAGTTTTACTTAAAATCCATCTACTTAAAAGAAATTAACTGCCCAAGTCTACAAAAAAATTAATACAACCTACAAAAAATCGAAACTAAACGAAAAGAAAGAAAAAAAAATACTGTTAAATTATGGTACTAACTGTTTCGCAAGGAATAAAGTAAAGTTAAGTCGACGTTTTGGGTCAACTTTCGGTTCCATTTTCTTCGTAACGTTCTAAATTAACTCTCTCATTACCACTGTTTATTTGGGGTACTCGTTAGTCCTAAAACGACACGTTAAAATCGATTAATCATTTTTAATTCCTCATTTCATACCGGGGGTGTAAACCGGGTGATCCCCTTGATTTAAAGCGGCGCTTTCCCCTAAATTAGTCGTGGGGGGAGCCGGCATCGCGAAAACGGGGGCGTTTTGTTGTTTCGTAGGGGTTGGTTGGGACGTTACCGGAGCGGCCCCAGGTGTTGTTTTGTTACCCCCTGGGGATGAGGTGCGCGCTCCTCCTTCATCATCGGATAAATCTTCCTGCAAAAAGATTAATTTTGATTATTATAAAGTCAAAAAAATTAATCAATTAATCCTAAGTGTAAAAAATTAATTAATTGGGGGATTAAAGTAAATGAAGTCTTACCCTTCTTTGGGGCTGTTGAGTATGGGGTGGGACCGTGTCGTTTTCGCGCTGCAAAAAATAGAAATTCGGCTACCGTCAATGAGAAAAATTAAAAAAAAAATTAAATAAAAAAAAATTAATCAATTCAACGCAAAACGTGTTAAGTGAAACAAACTGGACAAAACACAAAAAAATCGTGATGATATGGTTAAAAAAATTAATTAACTCACCTTTTTTTTGACAGTTAACAACCATCAAAGCCTCAAACAGTATACCACAATTAAATAAATAATAAACCACAATTAATCATTAATGAGAACGAAACAAGCACTAAATGACTAAAAAGCAACCCACATTACCTCGACTTTCAATAAACGTCTCCTTAGGCTAGATCTTTCATTTAAAAATACAAATTAAGCACAAACCAACTTATACCAACATAAAATAATTAAAAAATACGAAACAAATATTTTTTGATTTATCTTGGTTTTATTAAGATCGGGATTAACTTACGTTTAAATTGTGGTAATCTCCCGTGTCTTCTGGAGGCCTCGGTTTGCATTTTCCGCAGCAAAAGTTGCAACAACAACAGAGACAACAGCAACAATAACAACCGGTTATTATACCGCAGAAGACGAATAGAGCCTAGAAAAAAGAAAAATTCTTTGTTAATTGACGGAATTAATTTTTTTATGTGCTTATTGATGCTTTATGGATGTTTCTGTAAGGCCCAATTTATTCATCTTTGGTTACTTTAACTACTGGATACTTGTGGTTACCATAATTTTATTTGCTATGATTGGCTATTTGAGCAGTAACCATGGTAAATATCCGATAGTTAACTTTAATCAATGATGAATAAACTGGGCCTAAGATGTAAACGAAGAAATGGTTAAAGTATTGGCATATCAAATATTATTAAAGCGATAAATACTTCTTCTTTGCTATTTATTAATATATGTATGTTGTATATGAGATTAGTTTCGGGCTAATTGTCCTGCTGTTTTCTATCAGAAAACTTTATCTGTTAGTTATCTAAAAACTACATACTTTCATAATAAAGACTAGATATTGTTGGCAAAAAACTCATTTTTATTAACTAAAAAGCAAATAATGTTTGAAGAAGACGAGACGCTGCTGATACATTATTATATTTTGATGGAAAACGACTCATTACGCTTATCAATTTGAAGTCTGCCAACTCGTTGGCAGTATGAGTTGTTATGCCTCCAAAGTTTTTCTCGTCAGATTGAAGTCTGCCAACTTGTTGGTAGCATGAGCTATTAACATTCTAAGTCCTATATTTTATCTTATTGACTGTCAACTTGTTGAGCATGAGCTATTATATCTCCATATTCCTGCTGATTCGGTTTAAAATCCGCCAGCTTGTTGACAGCATGAGCTATTACTGTTCCATAGACTATATTTGATTCCATATTGAGAATAAATTGTGTTAATGAAAAGGTGAATTATTTTAATCGTAAAATCTTATCTCTGTTCGACCAACATGCACCCATAAAAAAGTGTAGTTTCTCTAAAATTAATCCTCCTTGGTTAACTGAAAATTTAAAATTAATGATGAGACTTCGAGACGATGCTAAAAAAAGATTCAAATGAACTGGTAGTAGCGGTACCTGGGAGTATTATAAGAATTTGCGAAATTTAACTTCCCGCACGGTAACAGCTGAAAAGCGAGCATACTTTGAATTTGTAACTAATGGCGTTAACAATAAAAACGTTTGGCGTCGTCTCGAGTCTTTGAACGTGAAACGGAGGAAGCACGTTGACTTGCCTTGCTGTCTGAAGCAGGTCTCTGAGCTTAACAACTTTTTCGTTGATGGGGTAGCGGATGTGGCAAACAGTTTTTGCAATGTTGGGTATGATGGGGACGCGTATGATTGTTCTCCTTTTCCAGACAGAAACTATGAATTTTTACCTGTTACCGCTGACGCTATAAAAGATATTATCTATAATTCGAAATCATCTCCTGCAGGTTCTGACGGTTTGAGTTCCCAAATGATAAAGCTGTGTTGCCCTACAGTGTTGCCCTATATTACGCATATTATCAACTCATGCTTGATAGAGAGCACGGTCCCAGATTGTTGGAAATTTGCAATAGTCAAACCAATACCTAAAAATTCAAAACCTCTGTCTTTTAATGACCTCCGGCCTGTTAGCATCCTCCCATTTCTTTGTAAGGTCTTTGAGAGGGTGATTCAGTTTCAACTGTTACAATTCGCCAATCTATATGATATCCTTCCACCTACTCAGTCTGGATTCAGGGAAGGACACAGTTGTACCACGGCGATGTTGGCTGTTACGGACGACATTATGGAGGCTACAGACAGGGGCGATATTACAATAATGACGCTGTTGGATTACAGTAAGGCGTTTGATACGGTTAACCACTTAACGTTGTTAAAAATTTTAAAATACTTTGGTCTGAGTGAGTCTGGACGACAACTCCTTGGTAGTTACCTATCTGGTCGTTGCCAAGCTGTTCAAATTGATAATATGTTGTCTGCTCCTAGGCCGGTAGAGCATGGTGTCCCACAGGGTTCAATAGTCGCGCCACTCTTGTATACCTTATACACTTCACTTATTTTTAAAGGCATTAAGTTCAATAAGTTTCATATGTATGCCGATGATACCCAGCTATTTTATTCTTTTAAACCTGAGGAATATATTGCTGCTCAAGAGAGAATCAATCTTGACCGTCACACCCTGTGGGCAACATCAAATATGCATCAGTTGAAGTTAAATCCAGCCAAATCTGCGGTTGTGCTGTTCGGTAATCGGCGTGTCTGTGCGGAGTTGAAAAATCTAATAAATATTAACATAGATGGATGTACCCTCCCCTTTGTCGACGAGGCTAAGAGTTTGGGTCTTTCTTTGTCAAATGACTTTAGATATGTCACTCAAATTAGCCGGTATATAAAAAATGCATACATGGGCTTGCGGATGATATATCCTCACCGATCGTGTCTTCCTACTCGCTTGAGGACGAGACTTTGTGAAGCACTTGTGTTATCACATTTTAATTACTTAGTTCCAGTCTATCATCCTGCGATTAGTGCTCTCGACGCTAAACGCATTCAAATGGTTCAAAATAACTGTTTAAGATTTATTTATAATATTCGTAAATACGATTCCATAACTTATAAACTAACTGAGGCGGGGTGGTTGTCAATGGGTAATAGAAGACAGCTTCGCACTCTGTTATTTTATAAAAAATTAATTAACTCTGAAATTCCTGAGTATTTATTTAATAAAATTCGTTTCAATTCTTTGGTAAGGAGTCGTGATACCAGAGGAAGATACGATATTTACCCCCCGTATCACAGAACTTCAATGTTTAAACGTTCATTCTCCTACCATATATACAAATCATACAATGAGTTGCCTGTTGACCTTAGGATCGCGGATGCGGCACGGTTTCGAAGGAGACTTTATACAGGGTTGCTCGAGAGTCAAAGTTTGATTATTATTCAGGGGCGATATTTGAATGTGTTGGGCGATGCTCTTAGGTGGTAGCACTGGTTGGTTATTTGGCGGTCTGGCATTTTTCATTTTTGATTTTTGGTTTTACATTTCTTTTTATTTTTGGCTTCATTTAGTTCTTATATCATTATATTATTAAGTTTTTATAAATTAGATATGCGCATTTTTCATTTTTTTTTTTAAATTTGTATTTGATAGTCGATTAATATTATAAATATTAATATTATTTGATTGTGAATTAATGTGAATTAGAATTAGTTTTATTATTTAGTATTATTAAATCTTTTTGTTTGTATACTTTTTTTTCTCTTTCATTTGTGTCAGGGTGACAATGGAAGATCAGGTCTTTGTTCCTGAATTGTTGCCCGGTGATTGTGCGAGGCGTATAAGTAATAGTTTTCTTTATTTTTGTTTAATAACTTGTATTTAGTTTATGTATTGTTGCTAAATTGTTAAAGATTTTTTCCGCTTTGCATAATAAATGATTATTTATTTATTTATATATTGTTTGAAAGACTGCAAACTTGGTGGCAGCATGAGCTATTACTGTTCCATAGACTATATATTGTTTGAAAGACTGCAAACTTGTTGGCAGCATGAGGTATTATGTCCCCAAAGTCCTATTCATCAATTTAAAGTCTGCCAACTGATCGGCAGCATGAGTTATTACTGTCCCATAGACTGTATATTATTTTAAAGACTGTAAACTTGATGAACTATTTTATCTAAAGACTACACACTTTCATAATGAAGACTAGACATTGTTGGCAGAAAACTCGTTTTTATTAACTAAAAAGCAAATAATGTTTGAAGAAGACGAGACGCTGCTGATACATTATCATATTTTGATGGAAAACGACTCATCATAGAATATCAGGTCTTTCAGCAGAGTTTCTTTATTGAAAGCTATATACTGATCTTAGTTAGACGACTATTTACTACATATAGGAAACTAGGTAAAGCTTTGGGAAGACTATAATAATAATAGTCTTTATTAATTTCACACATTCGTACTACCTTCTACATATTACATACTTCCAATACAGAGTACGTATTGTTGGCAGAAAACTAGATTCTTTTAATACACAAGCAGATAATATCGAAGAAAAAAAAGGGACTGCTGATTCAAGATTAGATTCTGAAGAAAAACCACAACATACAACTCATAGAATATCAAATCTTCTAACAAAGTACTAAATATTTATACAGAGTACATACACAAGATGCAAAGCTGAGATGAAACGTCATATTATATTTTTAATAAACTAAATTGAATGCTGAAGATACCCCTTATCTCTTAATATATCTTAGATGAATATTTTTTATATGACTTGGTTGAAGAAATAAGGCTGGGGTGTAGAACAGTTTGCGAGGAAGAGATAAATAGTAGGAAGAATAAAAGACGGAAACCCTTCCGTGTAGGTACTTTGAATATATATCCCAAAAAGTAACAGAATACTCCTCCATCCAGAAAAACCATAGGTCCAATATTAATATCGATAGTTCAAGACTATATGCTGCTATTGGAAGACACGGTATTGCTAATAGTATACTTTGTTCTTCTATAGACTACATACTTCCAATAGACTAAATATTTGCAAATGCCTAATAATGCTAGAAGATACTTAAGTGCTTCTAAGAGACGATTACTAGGGCTGGGCGACACCTTAAATGAGGTATCGAATTATTGGTATATTTTAATAACATATCTGTTATCTTAAAGACTGCTAATATGTTCACAATATGAGAATATATGAGTAATAATCTCTAAAATAATATCCATCAATTTGAAGTTAACCAACTTGTTGGCAGAATGAGCTATTGTGTCTCCAAATTCCTGCTTCAAAACATCATACATTATTTTAAAGACTGCCAACTTGTCAGAACGAGCTATTGCTGTTCAAACACAGTACATTATCTTAAAACTGCCAACATGTTGATAGTATGAGTGTTTATATCTCCAAAGTCTTGCTTATCAGCCTCAAATCTGTCAACTTGTTGACAGCATGAGCTGTTATTATTCCAAATGCTGTATATTATCTTAAAGACTGCCAACTTGGCGGTATGAGTGTTTATACTTCTATAGTCTTGCTCATTAGTTTGAAGTCTGCCAACTTGTTGGCAACATAAGCGATTACTGTTCAAAACATCGCACATTATGTTAAAAACTTAGCTAAGCATTAGCTGTTTTGTATCCAAAGTCGTGCTCATCAGTTTGAAGTATACCAACCTGATGGCAGCATGAGCTAATACTATTCTAAACACTGTACATTATCTTAAACACTACAAACATGTTGGTAATATAAGTGTTTATATCTCTAAAATCCTGCTCATCAGTTTTAAGTCTGCCAACTTGTTGGTAGCATTAGCTATTTTGTTTCCAAAGTCCTGTTCATCAGTTTGATGTCTGCCAACTTGTTGACAGCATGAGCTATTACTGTTTCACCAACAATATATTATTTTAAAGACTACTAATTGGTTGGCAGCATAATCTATCATTGTTTCACAGATATATATTATCTTAATGAATGTCAAGTAGTTATTGGCAACATGAGTTATTGTGTCTCTAAAGACCTGTTCATCAGTTTGAAGTATGCCAACTTGTTGACAGCATCAGCTAGTACTGTTCAAAACATTGTAAATAATCTTAAAGACTGCTAACTTTATGGTAGCACTAGCTATTATGTCTCCAAAATTATGTTCATCAATTTGAAGTATGCCAACTTATTGGCAGCATGACCTATTATGTCTCCAAACTTATGCTGACTGGTATGAAGTCTGCCAACTTGTTGGCAGCATGAACTATTATGTCTCCAGAGTTACCCTCAGCAACTTGGAGTCTGCCAATTTGTTAGCAGCATAAGCTATTATATCTTCTAAGATGTACTCATCAGCTTGAAGTCTGCAAACTTGTTGACAGCATGATGAGCCATTACTGCTCCATAAACTATATATTATTTTAAAGACTGCCAACTTGTTAACAGGGTGCGCTATTATGTCTCCAAAATCTTGCTCAACAGTCTGATCCAAATGTTGTACATTATCTTAAAAACTTCATATACCATGAGCTATTATGTCTTCAAACTCCTATTCATCACATTGAAGGCTGCTAATTAGTTTACAGTAGGTTTGTTCGAGCAGAGAATTACGTATTAGGTATTAGAATCACTCATTTAAATATACTGCAAACGCAGTTTCCTGTATACATAAAACAATTTTCGATGCTGCAATACCTTCGATATTTCGATACCAATACTTTGCTGGTATTGAGTATTGATACCAAGGTAGGTATCGATACTCAATACCATTTTTGGCCAGCGACTATCATCCTATTTCAATCCTTTCTATTTTGTCAAAGAGTCTTGAGCATTTATGGTTTATGATTTTCTTGAGGAGCATCGATTAATCAGCAACAAACAGACTGGCTTCCAACGGGGTCATAGTGCCTGTGATATTCGTCGTCTCACTATTTTGGTTCTACTTGATTTCAACAAATCCTTTGACTCTGTCGATTATTTACTGTCGATTATTTGACTCTTCCTCTTTCTCGAGTCTTTCATGGTTTCAATCATATCTTTTGAATCGCACGTTGTGTGTCCGTGCTAATTCAACCTTTTCCAATCGCTTTGAGCTTTCTTGTGATGTGTTCCAGGGAAGTGTTCTCGGTTCGACGCAGTTTTCTATCTTTATTGATAGTGACACCAAGGTTATTTCTTCAAATGTTCATCTTTACGCGAATGATCTGCAGATTTATACCAATACGTCAGTTGATAACTTTCCTCAACTATTGAGCGAATTAATAAAGATCTTGTTAAAGTGTTTGAAGTGGTCTAAACTATATTGTTTGAAGTTCAATGCTAATAAGACCCAAGCCATAATGTTTGGTACAAATTCTCTACAGAGCAGGGTAGCTACCTTTGCTATCATTCATTAAATTTTCGGATGTAGTTAAGAATTTTGGAGTTATGATGGACTCTGCATTGTCTTAGCGCGCCCAGGTTCAGGTTATTTGTAAGAAGGTTCCACTCGTTCACAATCAGACTTAATACTTCTATTCTCAATACATGATACGAATATATACCATTGTATATTATAATCATATAATCGTCTTCCCATGGATATCAGAAACGCCGGGAGCGGTTTCCCGGTCATCTTTCAAGACTCGTCATACACATTTCTTCCTTTTCCGTCAAATTGTGATGTTATAATGATTTACTTCCTTTTCTTTCGACCTTTTTCTTTTCTAGTTTCTCTTCTATATTCCTTATTTTCACCCTCACAATTCAATTTTTTACGATTTTTCAAAACGATTAAGGGAATCATTAATTTTATGAAATGTTACAAATTTGGGTAATCAACCCAAATCATCACAACTTGGTATCTCAAAAACAAATTGAGATATTCAAGTACAATTTAATTCACAAAGAAGTATACATTTTCAAATGAGAAATTATAAACCCTAAAGAATTTTTGATGTTTTATGTAATTCCAATTGAAAAACATGAAGCTAGATAAAGATCTGTATGGCAATTTTTACACATCTTGTTTATTTTCTTATTTTAAGAATTTTAACTACACACAACACACCTTTTTGTTAGCTTTTCTTTAGTTCTAGGTGGGATTATAGCCAGAAAAAATCTTTCAATTAGATGAAAAGGTTAAGGCATTTTAGATTGTGTTACATATTTATGTGTACTATGCTGGCGCATTATTTTCAATGCTTTGATAATTCAATAATTTGAACTTGTTTGTGCACGTTCAAACACGTCTCACTCGAATGGTTATTCAAAACAACTTAACAAATAAAAAAATTAACATGTGTGTGTAAAGAATATCATATGTGTACATAATCGTATTAGACTTTAAGTTTAGTCCATAAAAGTAAATAAAAAATTAGTCTTAAACAGTTAATGGGTTAAAAAAAACCTGAAATAGTTGAGATGTATGTATCATTATCGGGGGCAGAAGAGATAGGAATGAATCAACCAATTTGGTTCAACATGATATTATTCTACAAGAAGAAATGTTTATCTTCATCAAACCATATTCACAGTCTCTAAAAGTACGAGAAATTATAGGCAAAGAAATAGATAAGGCGCTTAACTTAAACGTAATTAAACCATTGTGAATATGTTCTATGGAACCCTAAGGTTCAAATCAAACGCTTTGGGGGTTCCATAAGTCAAATAGGGGTCATCTGCAAGCAAAACCGATTGACAATTTCACAATGAATTAAAGACATATCAGACTTCTGTGAAACGAAACTAGTGAATCCTTTAAAACACGCAAAAAGATGGCTTTACTATATAAATGGATGAATCTACAGATGTGGGTGGATGAGCAATTTGATAAATATGCTTTTATGTAAAGCTTGAAAATTTCATTGAAAATTGTTCATACATTAATAGTACAGAATGGAAAAGTTTAAATCTGATTCTGGGAATTGTTTGATGAAAATCTTATCATCATCATCATCATCTTATCTTATTATTTTATGAATAATCACACAATACACAGATTTGGATTTGTTTCTAAACAAAAGGTTCCATTAAAAAAATAACACAAAGAAAGTATCTTTCGAATCGTATGCTGTGTGTCCATGCTAATTCAACCTTTTCCAATCGCTTTGAGCTTTTTTGTGATGTGTTCCAGGGCAGTGTTCTCGGTTTTGTCGCGGTTTTTTATCTTCATTGATAGTATCACCAAGGTTATTTCTTCAAATGTTCATCTTTACGCGAATGATCTGCAGATTTATACCAATACGTCAGTTGATGGCTTTCCTCAAGCTATTGAGCGAATTAATAAAGATCTTGTTAAAGTGTTTGAAGTGGTCTAAACTATACTGTTTGATGCTCAATGCTAATAAGACCCAAGCCATAATGTTTGGTACAAATTCCCTACAGAGCAGGGTAGCTACCTTTGCTCTCATTCATTAAATTTTTGGATGTAGTTAAGAATTTTGGAGTTATGATGGGCTCTGCACTGTCTTAGCACGCCCAGGTTCAGGTTATATCAATTAGACTTAATTCTTCTATTCTCAATACATGATACAAATATATACCACAGATCGCTTACGTTGTGCGCCATATCCCTCTGGAATCGTCTTCGATTTTTTACGATTTTTCAAAACGATTAAGGGAATCATTAATTTAACGTAATCAACCCAAATCATCACAACTTGGTATCTCAAAAACAAATTGAGATATTCAAGTACAATTTAATTCACAAAGAATGATATTATTCTACAAGAAGAAAGGTTTATCTTTATCAAACCATATTCACAGTCTCTAAGAGTACGAGAAATTATAGGCAAAGAAATAGATAAGGCGCTTAACTTAAACGTAATTAAACCATTGTGAATATGTTCCATGGAACCCTAAGGTTCAACTCAAACGCTTTGGGGGTTCCACAAATCAAATAGGGGTCATCTGCAAGCAAAACCGATTGACAATTTCACGATGAATTAAAGACATATCAGACTTCTGTGAAACGAAACTAGTGAATCCTTTAAAACACGCAAAAAGATGGCTTTACTATATAAATGGATGAATCTACAGATGTGGGTGATTAGCAATTTGATAAATATGCTTTTATATAAAGCTTGAAAATTTCATTGAAAATTGTTCATACATTAATAGTACAGAATGGAAAAGTTTAAATCTGATTCTGGGAATTGTTTGATGAAAATCTTATCATCATCATCACCTTATCTTATTATTTTGTGAATAATCACACAATACACAGATTTGGATTTGTTTCTAAACAAAAGGTTCCATTAAAAAAATAACACAAAGAAAGTATCTTTCGAATCGCATGCTGTGTGTCCGTGCTAATTCAATCTTTTCCAATCGCTTTGAGCTTTCTTGTGATGTGTTCCAGGGCAGTGTTCTCGGTTCGTCGCGGTTTTCTATTTTCATTGATAGTGTCACCAAGGTTATTTCTTCAAATGTTCATCTTAACGCGAATGATCTGCAGATTTATACCAATACGTCAGTTGATGACTTTCCTCAAGCTATTGAGCGAATTAATAAAGATCTTGTTAAAGTGTTTGAGTGGTCTAAACTATACTGTTTGAAGATCAATGCTAATAAGAGCCATCATTGAAAATTATTCATACATTAATAGTAAAGAATGGAATATTTTAAATCTGATTCTGGGAATTGTTTGATGAAAATCTTATCATCATCATCTTATCTTATTATTTTATGAATAACCACAATAAACAAATTTGGGTTTGTTTCCAAACAAAGGGTTCCATTAAAAAAAATAACTCAAAGAAAGGTTCTGCGCGTTGAAAAACTGTTAAAGAACCAGGGCATATGGACAACATACATAAAATCACAGTCAATGTTCTTTTCTATTTTACCTCACCATTTCCAACCGGGATTTTTTAATAATGGTAAAAAGTCATTGTGACTAAAATATGGCTCATCTATAAACAGCCGATGCGAACAAATCAAAATTGGGACACCTGTATACACACATTCCTTTACAAATCGTAATAAATTTTAAGAAGATATCTTAAGAAATCAATTTTTTATGATTTTTTTCAAAATAATTAAGAAAATCGTTATTTTATGAAAAAATACAAAATTAAGTTAATTTCAAAACTTAATATTTCAAAAACAAGCTTTGAATATTTCTGAAATAACTCGAAAATGATGGGATTAATCAAAAATTTCTAAAAATAAAAATATTTTTTAAAAGAAATTGTTTGGAAAATTTGAGAATAAAAATGACTCTCTATTTAACATTGATCCCATAATTTCAGAAGCCTTAAATGATTTTTTTATTAACTTTGCCCTAAAAATTTCCACACAAATCATAATTTTATCTTTACCATTTGTGATTAAGCCACAACTTACAGAAACACCCTGTATAGGTATAATAAATAACAAAATCTATAATTATCATTATTTCAAGATAAGATAAATAAACAAATCTTACTTTACACCAAGTAGAGGTAACCACGAAATAAGCGTTAACATTCTCCTCCCCAAATTGCTCAGCTATGTACAGCCCCAACGAGCCATAATTATCATAAATATTCCTTTTGGTGGAATCACTCAGGATGGTATGGGCTCGATTAACCTCTTTGAATTTCTCCGCGGCATCTGGGTTGTTTGGGTTTTTATCCGGATGGTATTTAAGCGCAAGACGTCTATAAGTTTTTTTAATGTCGTCTTGGGTTGCGGTTTTCGGTAATGCGAGGATTTCGTAAAGGGAGTCGCCTTGGGTACTGCAAAATACAAATTCATTTTAACACTCTTTTTAAATATTATATAAATTGAGTAATAAAAATAAATATTGCCGAATCGATGACGAGTTTTTGGGGTTACTTACGAGAGTTTGCGTTTCGTGTCCATTTTGAATGATTTTAAAGGGTTTTTACGAACATGTATCGGGACGTGACGGTCGGCGCGGTCGTGATCGATACGATTTTTGTTGAATAAAGTCGATTTAAACAGAAATAAACCGCATTTTCAGCCGAAATCGACGGCGATGGTCGGGGTTTTTTGACAGATTGTGTCGGCGGCTGTCGATATCCACCTTAAAGTTAGCTCCGAAAAAGCGCATGCGTTCATAATACCAACATAATCAATTTTTTAAAAAATTTCACCCCAAATTAATTCATTACGATTAATTCAAATCAACAAAAAAAATCGTCATTCTAATAAATCAAAACTAATCTAAATGTATCAGAATAATTATTAATAATAAATTTCTTTATTAAAGATCAATTTTGTTGGTGTTGAGGTTGGTTGAGGTTGACAGATAAAAACTGACAGATCAAGTTAAACGCCTCAAAACACGAAAAAATACTCAATCTCTTCGATTAAATCAATCAAAATCGATTTGATCGCGTTAAAAATTCTAAATTTTTCACACACTCAATAAAATCGACTCAAAAATCGGCATGGTAAGTACCAAATTCGGCCCAAAACGCGAAAGTGAGGTTATGTTGTCGAAAAATTTCCGTGTTTTTTTAAGAGTTTCTTCGGTTTCGGACAATCCGCGGAGATCGACATCAATTTGGACGGGCAGGATCAGCGGAAAACCGCCGAAGTGAAAACGGAGGATGGCAAAAAAGACCGATTGTTGTTGTATTACGACGGCGAAACGGTTTCGGGGAAGGTTAATATAAGTTTGAAGAAAGTGGGGAGTAAATTGGAGCATCAAGGGATTAAAATCGAATTTATCGGCCAAATTGAGTTGTATTATGATAGGGGGAATCACCACGAATTTATTAGTTTGGTTAAGGAGTTGGCTCGACCCGGGGAGATGATCACACATACGAGTTATCCGTTTGAATTTAGCTGTGTGGAGAAGCCTTATGAGGTGTACACAGGGTCTAATGTGAAATTGAGGTACTTTTTAAGGGTTACAATTATAAGGAGACTTGCCGATTTGGTTAAGGAAATGGATGTGGCTGTGCACACTTTGTCAAGTTATCCCGAGATGAATAATCCAATTAAAATGGAAGTGGGGATCGAGGATTGTCTTCACATTGAGTTCGAGTACAACAAATCTAAGTAAGAATTAAATTTTAAGATTTAAACTTTTTTTTTGTTGAGGTTAGGTTTATAAAATTGAATCAAAAAATTAATTAATTTATAACTAAATGATAAATTCACAGTATTGAGATAAATATTGATTAATTCTGCGTCATTTTATAGATTAACACAAAAATAATTCAATCATACAAGTTATTTGTCAAATGAAATAAATTAAAATATAAACAAAATATACAGGGTGGCCAAATAAATATGCAAAATGTTGTATCTTGGAAACTACTTATAGTAGAGACTTGAGATAAAAATGTTATGGTTAAAGATGCTATAAGAAAATGCTTAAAATTATTTTCAAGCTTCTAATGATATTAAAAAGTTTTGGTTACCATAACACAAAAGTATTTAATTTTTAAAGTTTACACAAATTATATATTTTCCTATGTTATTGCACAATAACAATGTAACTTACTAATATGAGGGAAGTTACAAGAAATAGTCATAGGAATTTGTAGAGAATTAAATTTCTTTTCTGAAGAGGTAAAAGAATTGAATATGAAGAAATGGTAATTCAATTTTTAATTACGCTGTATAAGATAGTCTGACACTTAATAATATATGAAGAGTAATTGTGCCAATGCAGATTTTTTTTTAATGAACGTTAGCTGAGATTTGGGCTTTCAAAGAGCGCGGTTTAAAAGCCACAAAAGTCAATTCTAAGAAACATGTTTGTTAACTTGTGGAGGACTTGAAAAGTTTGCAGAAGATTCTAAATGCTCCTAGAAGATTTGATACTGCTCCAGATGAAGAAAAACTTAAAATGCTTATTGCACTTTGCTCAAGCAATCTGCACTTGTACTGCAGATTGCTTGATATTGTTTGCAGTAAACTTGCTATTGCTTCCAGAAGACTTGTACTGCTTCTAGCAGACTTGATACTGCTCCTGGAAGACTTGGTACTGCTTCTAAAACAGTTGCTACAACTTCTGGAGGATCTGATGATGCTTCTAGCAGACTTGATACTGTCGTGAAAGACTTAACATGCTTCCAGAAGGCTTGACTTGTATCCATAACACTTAATATTGTCTCTGGAAAACTTGACACTGTTTTTTGAAAAATAGATATTGCTTGCAGTGGACTTGAAATGCTTCTAGAAGACTTGATATTGCACCTGGAAGACTAGAAATGCTTCCATAAGGCTTGAACTGCTTCTCAAACTCTTGATAATGCCCCTGGAAGACTTGATACTGCTTCTAGAAGACTTGATACTGCTTCCAGAATCCTTGATGTTGCTTCCAGAACATTTCAAATGCTTCCAGAAGACTTGATACTGCTTCTAGAAGACATGATACTGCTCCTGGAAGACTTGATACTGCTTCTAGAAGAGTTGATACTGCTTCCAAAATACTTAATATGCTTCTAGAACGCTTGGTGCAGCTCCTGGAGGATTTGGTGCTGCTTCTAGAAGACTTCATACCATCCCTGGAAGACTTGACATGCTTCCAGAAGGCTTGACTTGTATCCATAACACTTAATACTGTCTCTGGAAAACTTGACATTGTGTTTTGAAAAATTGATATTGCTTGCAGTGGACTTGAAATGCTTCCAGAAGACTTGATATTGCACCTGGAAGACTAGAAATGTTTCCATAAGGCTTGAACTGCTTCTAGAACACTTGATAATGCCCCTGGAAGACTTGATACTGCTTCCAGAAGCCTTGGTGTTGCTTCCAGAACATTTCAAATGCTTCCAGAAGACTTGATACTGCTTCTAGAAAACATGATACTGCTCCTGGAAGACTTGATACTGCTTCTAGAAGAGTTGATACTGCTTCCAAAATACTTAATATGCTTCTAGAACGCTTGGTGCAGCTCATGGAGGATTTAGTGCTGCTTCTAGAAGACTTCATACCATCTCTGGAAGGCTTGACATGCTTCCAGAAGGCTTGAATTGCTTCCAGAACATATGATACTGTCTCTAGAATACTTGATACTCCTTTTAGAAGACTTGAAATGGTTTCAAAAGACTTGAATTGTTTCCAAAAGACTGAATACTGCCTCTAGAAGACTTGATACTGCTTCCAGAAGACTAAGTACTATTTCTAGAAGACTTGAAATGCTTTCAGAAGACTTGAATTGTGTTCAGAAGACTGAATACTGCCCCTGGAAGACTTGATACTGCTTCCAGAAGACTTGATACTGCTTCCAGAAAACTTGATACTGCTTCCAGAAGACTTGATACTGTTTCTAGAAGAGTTGATACTGCTTCCAAAATACTTAATATGCTTCTAGAACGCTTGGTGCAGCTCCTGGAGGATTTGGTGCTGCTTCTAGAAGACTTCATACCATCCCTGGAAGACTTGACATGCTTCCAGAAGGCTTGACTTGTATCCATAACACTTAATACTGTCTCTGGAAAACTTGACAATGTTTTTTGAAAAATTGATATTGCTTGCAGTGGACTTGAAATGCTTCCAGAAGACTTGATATTGCACCTGGAAGACTAGAAATGCTTCCATAAGGCTTGAACTGCTTCTAGAACACTTGATAATGCCCCTGGAAGAGTTGATACTGCTTCCAGAAGCCTTGGTGTTGCTTCCAGAACATTTCAAATGTTTCCAGAAGACTTGATACTGCATCTAGAAGACATGATACTGCTCCTGGAAGACTTGATACTGCTTTCAAAATACTTAATATGCTTCTAGAACGCTTGGTGCAGCTCCTGGAGGATTTGGTGCTGCTTCTAGAAGACTTCATACTATCCCTGGAAGGCATGACATGCTTCCAGAAGGCTTGAATTGCTTCCAGAACATATGATACTGTCTCTAGAATACTTGATACTCCTTTTAGAAGACTTGAAATGGTTTCAAAAGACTTGAATTGTTTCCAAAAGACTGAATACTGCCTCTAGAAGACTTGATACTGCTTCCAGAAGACTAAGTACTATTTCTAGAAGACTTGAAATGCTTTCAGAAGACTTGAATTGTGTTCAGAAGACTGAATACTGCCCCTGGAAGACTTGATACTGCTTCCAGAAGACTTGATACTGCTTCCAGAAAACTTGATACTGCTTCCAGAAGACTTGATACTGTTTCTAGAAGAGTTGATACTGCTTCCAAAATACTTAATATGCTTCTAGAACGCTTGGTGCAGCTCCTGGAGGATTTGGTGCTGCTTCTAGAAGACTTCATACCATCCCTGGAAGACTTGACATGCTTCCAGAAGGCTTGACTTGTATCCATAACACTTAATACTGTCTCTGGAAAACTTGACAATGTTTTTTGAAAAATTGATATTGCTTGCAGTGGACTTGAAATGCTTCCAGAAGACTTGATATTGCACCTGGAAGACTAGAAATGCTTCCATAAGGCTTGAACTGCTTCTAGAACACTTGATAATGCCCCTGGAAGAGTTGATACTGCTTCCAGAAGCCTTGGTGTTGCTTCCAGAACATTTCAAATGCTTCCAGAAGACTTGATACTGCATCTAGAAGACATGATACTGCTCCTGGAAGACTTGATACTGCTTTCAAAATACTTAATATGCTTCTAGAACGCTTGGTGCAGCTCCTGGAGGATTTGGTGCTGCTTCTAGAAGACTTCATACTATCCCTGGAAGGCATGACATGCTTCCAGAAGGCTTGAATTGCTTCCAGAACATATGATACTGTCTCTAGAATACTTGATACTCCTTTTAGAAGACTTGAAATGGTTTCAAAAGACTTGAATTGTTTCCAAAAGACTGAATACTGCCTCTAGAAGACTTGATACTGCTTCCAGAAGACTTGAATTGTGTTCAGAAGACTGAATACTGCCCCTGGAAGACTTGAAACTGCTTCCAGAAGACTTGATACTGCTTCCAGAAAACTTGATACTGCTTCCAGAAGACTTGATACTGCTTCTAGAAGAGTTGATACTGCAACCAAAATACTTAATATGCTTCTAGAACGCTTGGTGCAGCTCCTGGAGGATTTGGTGCTGTTTCTAAAAGACTTCATACCATCCCTGGAAGACTTGACATGCTTCCAGAAGGCTTGACTTGTATCCATAACACTTAATACTGTCTCTGGAAAACTTGACACTGTTTTTTGAAAAATTGATATTGCTTGCAGTGGACTTGAAATGCTTCCAGAAGACTTGATATTGCACCTGGAAGACTAGAAATGCTTCCATAAGGCTTGAACTGCTTCTAGAACACTTGATAATGCCCCTGCAAGACTTGATACTGCTTCCAGAAGCCTTGATGTTGCTTCCAAAACATTTCAAATGCTTCCAGAAGACTTGATACTGCTTCTAGAAGACATGATACTGCTCCTGGAAGACTTGATACTGCTTTTAGAAGAGTTGATACTGCTTCCAAAATACTTAATATGCTTTTAGAACGCTTGGTGCAGCTCCTGGAGGATTTGGTGCTGCTTCTAGAAGACTTCATACCATCTCTGGAAGGCTTGACATGCTTCCAGAAGGCTTGAATTGCTTCCAGAACATATGATACTGTCTCTAGAATACTTGATACTCCTTTTAGAAGACTTGAAATGGTTTCAAAAGACTTGAATTGTTTCCAAAAGACTGAATACTGCCTCTAGAAGACTTGATACTGCTTCCAGAAGACTAAGTACTATTTCTAGAAGACTTGAAATGCTTTCAGAAGACTTGAATTGTGTTCAGAAGACTGAATACTGCCCCTGGAAGACTTGATACTGCTTCCAGAAGACTTGATACTGCTTCCAGAAAACTTGATACTGCTTCCAGAAGACTTGATACTGCTTCTAGAAGACTAAGTACTATTTCTAGAAGACTTGAAATGCTTCTAGAATACTTGGTGCAGCTCCTGGAGGATTTGATGCTGCTTCTAGAAGACTTCATACCATCCCTGGAAGACTTGACATGCTTCCAGAAGGCTTGACTTGTATCCATAACACTTAATACTGTCTCTGGAAAACTTGACACTGTTTTTTGAAAAATTGATATTGCTTGCAGTGAACTTGAAATGCTTCCAGAAGACTTGATATTGCACCTGGAAGACTAGAAATGCTTCCATAAGGCTTGAACTGCTTCTAGAACACTTGATAATGCCCCTGGAAGACTTGATACTGCTTCTAGAAGAGTTGATACTGCTTCCAAAATACTTAATATGCTTCTAGAACGCTTGGTGCAGCTCCTGGAGGATTTGGTGCTGCTTCTAGAAGACTTCATACCATCTCTGGAAGACTTGACATGCTTCCAGAAGGCTTGACTTGTATTCATAACACTTAATACTGTCTCTGGAAAACTTGACACTGTTTTTTGAAAAATTGATATTGCTTGCAGTGGACTTGAAATGCTTCCAGAAGACTTGATATTGCACCTGGAAGACTAGAAATGCTTCCATAAGGCTTGAACTGCTTCTAGAACACTTGATAATGCCCCTGGAAGACTTGATTAAGAAGAGATTAACTGCTTAAGAATTAATTAACAATCTACACTATAGTTATAAATTAAACGCTTATTTGTCCACCTTGTATCAAAATTTGGTGAGATAAAAGAGATGAAAGATCAAGAAAAATTAATATACGAGACAATTTAAATAATTTTTGACATTTATGTGTTGACGTAGAATTTTTTTACTACCAACCTCGAAAAATTCAAATTACTACGTAATAAAATCAAATTATTTCATATTTTTAATTAATCAATTTCGATTTTACCTAAATATTTGAAACGAGAAAATCGAATTTGACGAATTTATTGATAAAATTGATTTTAAATTCTAGAATTTGAAATATCACTAAATATTAAAATTTTTAAACAAAAAATTATAAATAAATTGAGGTTAATTCTTGCTTAAATACGATTTTAAATCAAATATATTTTGTGTAATTACGTTATATTAAAGAATTTGGAATGAAAGAAAAAATTTTAAAATATAAACATAACCTCAATGTTGATTTTTGATCATAACGTTAATATGATTATATTTTGAACTAAAAAAAGTGGTTAAATAAGTTGATTTAACTTACATTTACTTATTTTTTGTAGTAAAATCGATTTCTTTTTGATTATTTTAACTAAAAACCACATTTATAACTTTTAAACAATTTTTGACATTTCTGTGTTGATGTCGCACCTTTTTTACTGCCAACTTCAAAAAATTAAAATTACCACGTAATCAAATTTAAGTAATTAATCGAATTATTTCATGTTTTTAATTAATTAATTTCGATTTTACCTAAATATTTGAAACGAGAAAATCGAATTTGATGTATTTGTTGATAAAATTGATTTTAAATTAAAAAAAATTGAAATATCACTAAAGCTATAATTTTTTTTCTTTTTAAATAAAAAATTATAAATAAATTGAGGTTCATTCTTGCTTAAATACGATTTTAAATCAAATATATTTTGTGTAATTACGTAATATTAAAGAATTTGGAATGAAAGAAAAAATTTTAAAATATAAACATAACCTCAATGTTGATTTTTGATCATAACGTTAATATGATTATATTTTGAACTAAAGAAAGTGGTTAAATAAGTTGATTTGACTTACATTTACTTATTTTTTGTAGTAAAATCGGTGTCTTTTTGATTATTTTAACTAAAAACCACATTTATAACTTTTAAACAATTTTTGACATTTCTGTGTTGACGTTGCACCTTTTTTACTGCCAACTTCAAAAAATTAAAATTACCACGTAATCAAATTTAAGTAATTAATCGAATTATTTCATGTTTTTAATTAATTAATTTCGATTTTACCTAAATATTTGAAACGATAAAATCGAATTTGATGTATTTGTTGATAAAATTGATTTTAAATTAAAAAAAATTGAAATATCACTAAAGCTTTAATTTTTTTTTCTTTTTAAATAAAAAATTATAAATAAATTGATGTTAATTCTTGCTTAAATACGATTTTAAATCAAATATATTTTGTGTAATTACGTTATATTAAAGAATTTGGAATGAAAGAAAAAATTTTAAAATATAAACATAACCTCAATGTTGATTTTTGATCATAACGTTAATATGATTATATTTTGAACTATAAAAAGTGGTTAAATAAGTTGATTTGACTTACATTTACTTATTTTTTGTAGTAAAATCAATTTCTTTTTGATTATTTTAACTAAAAACCACATTTATAACTTTTAAACAATTTTTGACATTTCTGTGTTGACGTTGCATCTTTTTTACTGCCAAATTCAAAAAATTAAAATTACCACGTAATCAAATTTAAGTAATTAATCGAATTATTTCGTGTTTTTAATTAATTAATTTCGATTTTACCTAAATATTTGAAACGAGAAAATCGAATTTGATGTATTTATTGATAAAATTGATTTTAAATTCTAAAATGTAAGATATCACTAAATCGTTAATTTTTTTTTTTCATTTTAAACAAAAATTTATAAACAAATTGAGGTTAATTATCCCTTAAATACGATTTTAAAGCAAGTATATTTTATGTAATTACGTGTATTAAAGAATTTGGAATGATAGAAAATATTTTAAGATGTAAACATAACCTCAATGTTGATTTTTAATCATAACGTTAATATGATTATATTTTGAACTAAAAAAAGTGGTTAAATAAGTTGATTTAACTTACATTTACTTATTTTTTGTAGTAAAATCGGTGTCTTTTTGATTATTTTAACTAAAAACCACATTTATAACTTTTAAACAATTTTTGACATTTCTGTGTTGACGTTGCACCTTTTTTACTGCCAACTTCAAAAAATTAAAATTACCACGTAATCAAATTTAAGTAATTAATCGAATTATTTCATGTTTTTAATTAATTAATTTCGATTTTACCTAAATATTTGAAACGATAAAATCGAATCTGATGTATTTGTTGATAAAATTGATTTTAAATTAAAAAAACTTGAAATATCACTAAAGCTTTAATTTTTTTTCTTTTTAAATAAAAAATTATAAATAAATTGAGGTTAATTCTTGCTTAAATACGATTTTAAATCAAATATATTTTGTGTAATTACGTTATATTAAAGAATTTGGAATGAAAGAAAAAATTTTAAAATATAAACATAACCTCAATGTTGATTTTTGATCATAACGTTAATATGATTATATTTTGAACTAAAAAAAGTGGTTAAATAAGTTGATTTGACTTACATTTACTTATTTTTTGTAGTAAAATCGGTGTCTTTTTGATTATTTTAACTAAAAACCACATTTATAACTTTTAAACAATTTTTGACATTTCTGTGTTGACGTTGCACCTTTTTTACTGCCAACTTCAAAAAATTAAAATTACCACGTAATCAAATTTAAGTAATTAATCGAATTATTTCATATTTTTAATTAATTAATTTCGATTTTACCTAAATATTTGAAACGATAAAATCGAATCTGATGTATTTGTTGATAAAATTGATTTTAAATTAAAAAAACTTGAAATATCACTAAAGCTTTAATTCTTTTTCTTTTTAAATAAAAAATTATAAATAAATTGAGGTTAATTCTTGCTTAAATACGATTTTAAATCAAATATATTTTGTGTAATTACGTTATATTAAAGAATTTGGAATGAAAGAAAAAATTTTAAAATATAAACATAACCTCAATGTTGATTTTTGATCATAACGTTAATATGATTATATTTTGAACTAAAAAAGTGGTTAAATAAGTGGATTTAACTTACATTTACTTATTTTTTGTAGTAAAATCGGTGTCTTTTTGATTATTTTAACTAAAAACCACATTTATAACTTTTAAACAATTTTTGACATTTCTGTGTTGACGTCGCACCTTTTTTACTGCCAACTTCAAAAAATTAAAATTACCACGTAATCAAATTTAAGTAATTAATCGAATTATTTCATGCTTTTAATTAATTAATTTCGATTTTACCTAAATATTTGAAACGATAAAATCGAATTTGATGTATTTGTTGATAAAATTGATTTTAAATTCTAAAATGCAAGATATCACTAAATCGTTAATTTTTTTTTCATTTTAAACAAAAATTTATAAACAAATTGAGGTTAATTATCCCTTAAATACGATTTTAAAGCAAGTATATTTTATGTAATTACGTGTATTAAAGAATTTGGAATGATAGAAAATATTTTAAGATGTAAACATAACCTCAATGTTGATTTTTGATCATAACGTTAATATGATTATATTTTGAACTAAAGAAAGTGGTTAAATAAGTTGATTTGACTTACATTTACTTATTTTTTGTAGTAAAATCGGTGTTTTTTTGATTATTTTAACTAAAAACCACATTTATAACTTTTAAATAATTTTTGACATTTCTGTGTTGACGTCGCACCTTTTTTACTGCCAACTTCAAAAAATTAAAATTACCACGTAATCAAATTTAAGTAATTAATCGAATTATTTCGTGTTTTTAATTAATTAATTTCGATTTTACCTAAATATTTGAAACGATAAAATCGAATTTGATGTATTTGTTGATAAAATTGATTTTAAATTAAAGAAAATTGAAATATCACTAAAGCTTTAATTTTTTTTTTCTTTTTAAACAAAAAATTATAAATAAATTGAGGTTAATTCTTGCTTAAATACGATTTTAAATCAAATATATTTTGTGTAATTACGTTATATTAAAGAATTTGGAATGAAAGAAAAAATTTTAAAATATAAACATAACCTCAATGTTGATTTTTGATCATAACGTTAATATGATTATATTTTGAACTAAAGAAAATGGTTAAATAAGTTGATTTGACTTACATTTACTTATTTTTTGTAGTAAAATCGGTGTCTTTTTGATTATTTTAACTAAAAACCACATTTATAACTTTTAAACAATTTTTGACATTTCTGTGTTGACGTTGCACCTTTTTTACTGCCAACTTCAAAAAATTAAAATTACCACGTAATCAAATTTAAGTAATTAATCGAATTATTTCATGTTTTTAATTAATTAATTTCGATTTTACCTAAATATTTGAAACGATAAAATCGAATTTGATGTATTTGTTGATAAAATTGATTGTAAATTAAAAAAATTTGAAATATCACTAAAGCTATAATTTTTTTTTCTTTTTAAATAAAAAATTATAAATAAATTGAGGTTAATTCTTGCTTAAATACGATTTTAAATCAAATATATTTTGTGTAATTACGTTATATTAAAGAGTTTGGAATGAAAGAAAAAATTTAAAAATATAAACATAACCTCAATGTTGATTTTTAATCATAACGTTAATATGATTATATTTTGAACTAAAAGAAGTGGTTAAATAAGTTGATTTGACTTACATTTACTTATTCTTTGTAGTAAAATCGATTTCTTTTTGATTATTTTAACTAAAAACCACATTTATAACTTTTAAACAATTTTTGACATTTCTGTGTTGACGTCGCACCTTTTTTACTGCCAACTTCAAAAAATTAAAATTACCACGTAATCAAATTTAAGTAATTAATCGAATTATTTCATGTTTTTAATTAATTAATTTCGATTTTACCTAAATATTTGAAACGATAAAATCGAATTTGATGTATTTGTTGATAAAATTGATTTTAAATTAAAAAAATTTGAAATATCACTAAAGCTTTAATTTTTTTTCTTTTTAAATAAAAAATTATAAATAAATTGAGGTTAATTCTTGCTTAAATACGATTTTAAATCAAATATATTTTGTGTAATTACGTTATATTAAAGAATTTGGAATGAAAGAAAAAATTTTAAAATATAAACATAACCTCAATGTTGATTTTTGATCATAACGTTAATATGATTATATTTTGAACTATAAAAAGTGGTTAAATAAGTTGATTTGACTTACATTTACTTATTTTTTGTAGTAAAATCAATTTCTTTTTGATTATTTTAACTAAAAACCACATTTATAACTTTTAAACAATTTTTGACATTTCTGTGTTGACGTTGCATCTTTTTTACTGCCAAATTCAAAAAATTAAAATTACCACGTAATCAAATTTAAGTAATTAATCGAATTATTTCGTGTTTTTAATTAATTAATTTCGATTTTACCTAAATATTTGAAACGAGAAAATCGAATTTGATGTATTTATTGATAAAATTGATTTTAAATTCTAAAATGTAAGATATCACTAAATCGTTAATTTTTTTTTTTTCATTTTAAACAAAAATTTATAAACAAATTGAGGTTAATTATCCCTTAAATACGATTTTAAAGCAAGTATATTTTATGTAATTACGTGTATTAAAGAATTTGGAATGATAGAAAATATTTTAAGATGTAAACATAACCTCAATGTTGATTTTTAATCATAACGTTAATATGATTCTATTTTGAACTAAAAAAAGTGGTTAAATAAGTTGATTTAACTTACATTTACTTATTTTTTGTAGTAAAATCGGTGTCTTTTTGATTATTTTAACTAAAAACCACATTTATAACTTTTAAACAATTTTTGACATTTCTGTGTTGACGTTGCACCTTTTTTACTGCCAACTTCAAAAAATTAAAATTACCACGTAATCAAATTTAAGTAATTAATCGAATTATTTCATGTTTTTAATTAATTAATTTCGATTTTACCTAAATATTTGAAACGATAAAATCGAATCTGATGTATTTGTTGATAAAATTGATTTTAAATTAAAAAAACTTGAAATATCACTAAAGCTTTAATTTTTTTTCTTTTTAAATAAAAAATTATAAATAAATTGAGGTTAATTCTTGCTTAAATACGATTTTAAATCAAATATATTTTGTGTAATTACGTTATATTAAAGAATTTGGAATGAAAGAAAAAATTTTAAAATATAAACATAACCTCAATGTTGATTTTTGATCATAACGTTAATATGATTGTATTTTGAACTAAAAAAAGTGGTTAAATAAGTTGATTTGACTTACATTTACTTATTTTTTGTAGTAAAATCGGTGTCTTTTTGATTATTTTAACTAAAAGCCACATTTATAACTTTTAAACAATTTTTGACATTTCTGTGTTGACGTTGCACCTTTTTTACTGCCAACTTCAAAAAATTAAAATTACCACGTAATCAAATTTAAGTAATTAATCGAATTATTTCATGTTTTTAATTAATTAATTTCGATTTTACCTAAATATTTGAAACGATAAAATCGAATTTGATGTATTTGTTGATAAAATTGATTTTAAATTCTAAAATGCAAGATATCACTAAATCGTTAATTTTTTTTTCATTTTAAACAAAAATTTATAAACAAATTGAGGTTAATTATCCCTTAAATACGATTTTAAAGCAAGTATATTTTATGTAATTACGTGTATTAAAGAATTTGGAATGATAGAAAATATTTTAAGATGTAAACATAACCTCAATGTTGATTTTTGATCATAACGTTAATATGATTATATTTTGAACTAAAGAAAGTGGTTAAATAAGTTGATTTGACTTACATTTACTTATTTTTTGTAGTAAAATCGGTGTTTTTTTGATTATTTTAACTAAAAACCACATTTATAACTTTTAAATAATTTTTGACATTTCTGTGTTGACGTCGCACCTTTTTTACTGCCAACTTCAAAAAATTAAAATTACCACGTAATCAAATTTAAGTAATTAATCGAATTATTTCGTGTTTTTAATTAATTAATTTCGATTTTACCTAAATATTTGAAACGATAAAATCGAATTTGATGTATTTGTTGATAAAATTGATTTTAAATTAAAGAAAATTGAAATATCACTAAAGCTTTAATTTTTTTTTTCTTTTTAAACAAAAAATTATAAATAAATTGAGGTTAATTCTTGCTTAAATACGATTTTAAATCAAATATATTTTGTGTAATTACGTTATATTAAAGAATTTGGAATGAAAGAAAAAATTTTAAAATATAAACATAACCTCAATGTTGATTTTTGATCATAACGTTAATATGATTATATTTTGAACTAAAGAAAATGGTTAAATAAGTTGATTTGACTTACATTTACTTATTTTTTGTAGTAAAATCGGTGTCTTTTTGATTATTTTAACTAAAAACCACATTTATAACTTTTAAACAATTTTTGACATTTCTGTGTTGACGTTGCACCTTTTTTACTGCCAACTTCAAAAAATTAAAATTACCACGTAATCAAATTTAAGTAATTAATCGAATTATTTCATGTTTTTAATTAATTAATTTCGATTTTACCTAAATATTTGAAACGATAAAATCGAATTTGATGTATTTGTTGATAAAATTGATTGTAAATTAAAAAAATTTGAAATATCACTAAAGCTATAATTTTTTTTTCTTTTTAAATAAAAAATTATAAATAAATTGAGGTTAATTCTTGCTTAAATACGATTTTAAATCAAATATATTTTGTGTAATTACGTTATATTAAAGAGTTTGGAATGAAAGAAAAAATTTAAAAATATAAACATAACCTCAATGTTGATTTTTAATCATAACGTTAATATGATTATATTTTGAACTAAAAGAAGTGGTTAAATAAGTTGATTTGACTTACATTTACTTATTCTTTGTAGTAAAATCGATTTCTTTTTGATTATTTTAACTAAAAACCACATTTATAACTTTTAAACAATTTTTGACATTTCTGTGTTGACGTCGCACCTTTTTTACTGCCAACTTCAAAAAATTAAAATTACCACGTAATCAAATTTAAGTAATTAATCGAATTATTTCATGTTTTTAATTAATTAATTTCGATTTTACCTAAATATTTGAAACGATAAAATCGAATTTGATGTATTTGTTGATAAAATTGATTTTAAATTAAAAAAATTTGAAATATCACTAAAGCTTTAATTTTTTTTCTTTTTAAATAAAAAATTATAAATAAATTGAGGTTAATTCTTGCTTAAATACGATTTTAAATCAAATATATTTTGTGTAATTACGTTATATTAAAGAATTTGGAATGAAAGAAAAAATTTTAAAATATAAACATAACCTCAATGTTGATTTTTGATCATAACGTTAATATGATTATATTTTGAACTATAAAAAGTGGTTAAATAAGTTGATTTGACTTACATTTACTTATTTTTTGTAGTAAAATCAATTTCTTTTTGATTATTTTAACTAAAAACCACATTTATAACTTTTAAACAATTTTTGACATTTCTGTGTTGACGTTGCATCTTTTTTACTGCCAAATTCAAAAAATTAAAATTACCACGTAATCAAATTTAAGTAATTAATCGAATTATTTCGTGTTTTTAATTAATTAATTTCGATTTTACCTAAATATTTGAAACGAGAAAATCGAATTTGATGTATTTATTGATAAAATTGATTTTAAATTCTAAAATGTAAGATATCACTAAATCGTTAATTTTTTTTTTTTTCATTTTAAACAAAAATTTATAAACAAATTGAGGTTAATTATCCCTTAAATACGATTTTAAAGCAAGTATATTTTATGTAATTACGTGTATTAAAGAATTTGGAATGATAGAAAATATTTTAAGATGTAAACATAACCTCAATGTTGATTTTTAATCATAACGTTAATATGATTCTATTTTGAACTAAAAAAAGTGGTTAAATAAGTTGATTTAACTTACATTTACTTATTTTTTGTAGTAAAATCGGTGTCTTTTTGATTATTTTAACTAAAAACCACATTTATAACTTTTAAACAATTTTTGACATTTCTGTGTTGACGTTGCACCTTTTTTACTGCCAACTTCAAAAAATTAAAATTACCACGTAATCAAATTTAAGTAATTAATCGAATTATTTCATGTTTTTAATTAATTAATTTCGATTTTACCTAAATATTTGAAACGATAAAATCGAATCTGATGTATTTGTTGATAAAATTGATTTTAAATTAAAAAAACTTGAAATATCACTAAAGCTTTAATTTTTTTTCTTTTTAAATAAAAAATTATAAATAAATTGAGGTTAATTCTTGCTTAAATACGATTTTAAATCAAATATATTTTGTGTAATTACGTTATATTAAAGAATTTGGAATGAAAGAAAAAATTTTAAAATATAAACATAACCTCAATGTTGATTTTTGATCATAACGTTAATATGATTGTATTTTGAACTAAAAAAAGTGGTTAAATAAGTTGATTTGACTTACATTTACTTATTTTTTGTAGTAAAATCGGTGTCTTTTTGATTATTTTAACTAAAAGCCACATTTATAACTTTTAAACAATTTTTGACATTTCTGTGTTGACGTTGCACCTTTTTTACTGCCAACTTCAAAAAATTAAAATTACCACGTAATCAAATTTAAGTAATTAATCGAATTATTTCATGTTTTTAATTAATTAATTTCGATTTTACCTAAATATTTGAAACGATAAAATCGAATTTGATGTATTTGTTGATAAAATTGATTTTAAATTAAAAAAATTTGAAATATCACTAAAGCTTTAATTTTTTTTTCTTTTTAAATAAAAAATTATAAATAAATTGAGGTTAATTCTTGCTTAAATACGATTTTAAATCAAATATATTTTGTGTAATTACGTTATATTAAAGAATTTGGAATGAAAGAAAAAATTTTAAAATATAAACATAACCTCAATGTTGATTTTTAATCATAACGTTAATATGATTATATTTTGAACTAAAGAAAATGGTTAAATAAGTTGATTTGACTTACATTTACTTATTTTTTGTAGTAAAATCGATTTCTTTTTGATTATTTTAACTACAAACCACATTTATAACTTTTAAACAATTTTTGACATTTCTGTGTTGACGTTGCACCTTTTTTACTGCCAACTTCAAAAAATTAAAATTACCACGTAATCAAATTTAAGTAATTAATCGAATTATTTCATGTTTTTAATTAATTAATTTCGATTTTACCTAAATATTTGAAACGATAAAATCGAATTTGATGTATTTGTTGATAAAATTGATTTTAAATTCTAAAATGTAAGATATCACTAAATCGTTAATTTTTTTTTTTTCATTTTAAACAAAAATTTATAAACAAATTGAGGTTAATTATCCCTTAAATACGATTTTAAAGCAAGTATATTTTATGTAATTACGTGTATTAAAGAATTTGGAATGATAGAAAATATTTTAAGATGTAAACATAACCTCAATGTTGATTTTTAATCATAACGTTAATATGATTCTATTTTGAACTAAAAAAAGTGGTTAAATAAGTTGATTTAACTTACATTTACTTATTTTTTGTAGTAAAATCGGTGTCTTTTTGATTATTTTAACTAAAAACCACATTTATAACTTTTAAACAATTTTTGACATTTCTGTGTTGACGTTGCACCTTTTTTACTGCCAACTTCAAAAAATTAAAATTACCACGTAATCAAATTTAAGTAATTAATCGAATTATTTCATGTTTTTAATTAATTAATTTCGATTTTACCTAAATATTTGAAACGATAAAATCGAATCTGATGTATTTGTTGATAAAATTGATTTTAAATTAAAAAAACTTGAAATATCACTAAAGCTTTAATTTTTTTTCTTTTTAAATAAAAAATTATAAATAAATTGATGTTAATTCTTGCTTAAATACGATTTTAAATCAAATATATTTTGTGTAATTACGTTATATTAAAGAATTTGGAATGAAAGAAAAAATTTTAAAATATAAACATAACCTCAATGTTGATTTTTGATCATAACGTTAATATGATTATATTTTGAACTAAAAAAAGTGGTTAAATAAGTTGATTTGACTTACATTTACTTATTTTTTGTAGTAAAATCGGTGTCTTTATGATTATTTTAACTAAAAACCACATTTATAACTTTTAAACAATTTTTGACATTTCTGTGTTGACGTTGCACCTTTTTTACTGCCAACTTCAAAAAATTAAAATTACCACGTAATCAAATTTAAGTAATTAATCGAATTATTTCATGTTTTTAATTAATTAATTTCGATTTTACCTAAATATTTGAAACGATAAAATCGAATTTGATGTATTTGTTGATAAAATTGATTTTAAATTAAAAAAAATTGAAATATCACTAAAGCTTTAATTTTTTTTTCTTTTTAAATAAAAAATTATAAATAAATTGAGGTTAATTCTTGCTTAAATACGATTTTAAATCAAATATATTTTGTGTAATTACGTTATATTAAAGAATTTGGAATGAAAGAAAAAATTTTAAAATATAAACATAACCTCAATGTTGATTTTTGATCATAACGTTAATATGATTATATTTTGAACTAAAAAAAGTGGTTAAATAAGTTGATTTGACTTACATTTACTTATTTTTTGTAGTAAAATCGGTGTCTTTATGATTATTTTAACTAAAAACCACATTTATAACTTTTAAACAATTTTTGACATTTCTGTGTTGACGTTGCACCTTTTTTACTGCCAACTTCAAAAAATTAAAATTACCACGTAATCAAATTTAAGTAATTAATCGAATTATTTCATGTTTTTAATTAATTAATTTCGATTTTACCTAAATATTTGAAACGAGAAAATCGTATTTGATGTATTTATTCATAAAATTGATTTTAAATTCTAAAATGTAAGATATCACTAAATCGTTAATTTTTTTTTTTTCATTTTAAACAAAAATTTATAAACAAATTGAGGTTAATTATCCCTTAAATACGATTTTAAAGCAAGTATATTTTATGTAATTACGTGTATTAAAGAATTTGGAATGATAGAAAATATTTTAAAATGTAAACATAACCTCAATGTTGATTTTTGATCATAACGTTAATATGATTATATTTTGAACTAAAGAAAGTGGTTAAATAAGTTGATTTGACTTACATTTACTTATTTTTTGTAGTAAAATCGATTTCTTTTTGATTATTTTAACTAAAAACCACATTTATAACTTTTAAACAATTTTTGACATTTCTGTGTTGACGTTGCACCTTTTTTACTGCCAACTTCAAAAAATTAAAATTACCACGTTAAATTTAAGTAATTAATCGAATTATTTCATGCTTTTAATTAATTAATTTCGATTTTACCTAAATATTTGAAACGAGAAAATCGTATTTGATGTATTTATTCATAAAATTGATTTTAAATTCTAAAATGTAAGATATCACTAAATCGTTAATTTTTTTTTTTCATTTTAAACAAAAATTTATAAACAAATTGAGGTTAATTATCCCTTAAATACGATTTTAAAGCAAGTATATTTTATGTAATTACGTGTATTAAAGAATTTGGAATGATAGAAAATATTTTAAGATGTAAACATAACCTCAATGTTGATTTTTGATCATAACGTTAATATGATTATATTTTGAACTAAAGAAAGTGGTTAAATAAGTTGATTTGACTTACATTTACTTATTTTTTGTAGTAAAATCGGTGTTTTTTTGATTATTTTAACTAAAAACCACATTTATAACTTTTAAATAATTTTTGACATTTCTGTGTTGACGTCGCACCTTTTTTACTGCCAACTTCAAAAAATTAAAATTACCACGTTAAATTTAAGTAATTAATCGAATTATTTCATGCTTTTAATTAATTAATTTCGATTTTACCTAAATATTTGAAACGAGAAAATCGTATTTGATGTATTTATTCATAAAATTGATTTTAAATTCTAAAATGTAAGATATCACTAAATCGTTAATTTTTTTTTTTTCATTTTAAACAAAAATTTATAAACAAATTGAGGTTAATTATCCCTTAAATACGATTTTAAAGCAAGTATATTTTATGTAATTACGTGTATTAAAGAATTTGGAATGATAGAAAATATTTTAAGATGTAAACATAACCTCAATGTTGATTTTTGATCATAACGTTAATATGATTATATTTTGAACTAAAGAAAGTGGTTAAATAAGTTGATTTGACTTACATTTACTTATTTTTTGTAGTAAAATCGGTGTTTTTTTGATTATTTTAACTAAAAACCACATTTATAACTTTTAAATAATTTTTGACATTTCTGTGTTGACGTCGCACCTTTTTTACTGCCAACTTCAAAAAATTAAAATTACCACGTTAAATTTAAGTAATTAATCGAATTATTTCATGCTTTTAATTAATTAATTTCGATTTTACCTAAATATTTGAAACGAGAAAATCGTATTTGATGTATTTATTCATAAAATTGATTTTAAATTCTAAAATGTAAGATATCACTAAATCGTTAATTTTTTTTTTTTCATTTTAAACAAAAATTTATAAACAAATTGAGGTTAATTATCCCTTAAATACGATTTTAAAGCAAGTATATTTTATGTAATTACGTGTATTAAAGAATTTGGAATGATAGAAAATATTTTAAGATGTAAACATAACCTCAATGTTGATTTTTGATCATAACGTTAATATGATTATATTTTGAACTAAAGAAAGTGGTTAAATAAGTTGATTTGACTTACATTTACTTATTTTTTGTAGTAAAATCGGTGTTTTTTTGATTATTTTAACTAAAAACCACATTTATAACTTTTAAATAATTTTTGACATTTCTGTGTTGACGTCGCACCTTTTTTACTGCCAACTTCAAAAAATTAAAATTACCACGTTAAATTTAAGTAATTAATCGAATTATTTCATGCTTTTAATTAATTAATTTCGATTTTACCTAAATATTTGAAACGAGAAAATCGTATTTGATGTATTTATTCATAAAATTGATTTTAAATTCTAAAATGTAAGATATCACTAAATCGTTAATTTTTTTTTTTTCATTTTAAACAAAAATTTATAAACAAATTGAGGTTAATTATCCCTTAAATACGATTTTAAAGCAAGTATATTTTATGTAATTACGTGTATTAAAGAATTTGGAATGATAGAAAATATTTTAAGATGTAAACATAACCTCAATGTTGATTTTTGATCATAACGTTAATATGATTATATTTTGAACTAAAGAAAGTGGTTAAATAAGTTGATTTGACTTACATTTACTTATTTTTTGTAGTAAAATCGGTGTTTTTTTGATTATTTTAACTAAAAACCACATTTATAACTTTTAAATAATTTTTGACATTTCTGTGTTGACGTCGCACCTTTTTTACTGCCAACTTCAAAAAATTAAAATTACCACGTTAAATTTAAGTAATTAATCGAATTATTTCATGCTTTTAATTAATTAATTTCGATTTTACCTAAATATTTGAAACGAGAAAATCGTATTTGATGTATTTATTCATAAAATTGATTTTAAATTCTAAAATGTAAGATATCACTAAATCGTTAATTTTTTTTTTTTCATTTTAAACAAAAATTTATAAACAAATTGAGGTTAATTATCCCTTAAATACGATTTTAAAGCAAGTATATTTTATGTAATTACGTGTATTAAAGAATTTGGAATGATAGAAAATATTTTAAGATGTAAACATAACCTCAATGTTGATTTTTGATCATAACGTTAATATGATTATATTTTGAACTAAAGAAAGTGGTTAAATAAGTTGATTTGACTTACATTTACTTATTTTTTGTAGTAAAATCGGTGTTTTTTTGATTATTTTAACTAAAAACCACATTTATAACTTTTAAATAATTTTTGACATTTCTGTGTTGACGTCGCACCTTTTTTACTGCCAACTTCAAAAAATTAAAATTACCACGTAATCAAATTTAAGTAATTAATCGAATTATTTCATGTTTTTAATTAATTAATTTCGATTTTACCTAAATATTTGAAACGATAAAATCGAATTTGATGTATTTGTTGATAAAATTGATTTTAAATTAAAAAAATTTGAAATATCACTAAAGCTTTAATTTTTTTTTCTTTTTAAATAAAAAATTATAAATAAATTGATGTTAATTCTTGCTTAAATACGATTTTAAATCAAATATATTTTGTGTAATTACGTTATATTAAAGAATTTGGAATGAAAGAAAAAATTTTAAAATATAAACATAACCTCAATGTTGATTTTTGATCATAACGTTAATATGATTATATTTTGAACTAAAAAAAGTGGTTAAATAAGTTGATTTGACTTACATTTACTTATTTTTTGTAGTAAAATCGGTGTCTTTATGATTATTTTAACTAAAAACCACATTTATAACTTTTAAACAATTTTTGACATTTCTGTGTTGACGTTGCACCTTTTTTACTGCCAACTTCAAAAAATTAAAATTACCACGTAATCAAATTTAAGTAATTAATCGAATTATTTCATGTTTTTAATTAATTAATTTCGATTTTACCTAAATATTTGAAACGAGAAAATCGAATCTGATGTATTTGTTGATAAAATTGATTTTAAATTAAAAAAATTTGAAATATCACTAAAGCTTTAATTTTTTTTTCTCTTTAAATAAAAAATTATAATTAAATTGAGGTTAATTCTTGCTTAAATACGATTTTAAATCAAATATATTTTGTGTAATTACGTTATATTAAAGAATTTGGAATGAAAGAAAAAATTTAAAAATATAAACATAACCTCAATGTTGATTTTTGATCATAACGTTAATATGATTATATTTTGAACTGAAAAAAGTGGTTAAATAAGTTGATTTGACTTACATTTACTTATTTTTTGTAGTAAAATCGATTTCTTTTTGATTATTTTAACTAAAAACCACATTTATAACTTTTAAACAATTTTTGACATTTCTGTGTTGACGTTGCACCTTTTTTACTGCCAACTTCAAAAAATTAAAATTACCACGTAATCAAATTTAAGTAATTAATCGAATTATTTCATGTTTTTAATTAATTAATTTCGATTTTACCTAAATATTTGAAACGATAAAATCGAATTTGATGTATTTATTGATAAAATTGATTTTAAATTCTAAAATGTAAGATATCACTAAATCGTTAATTTTTTTTTCATTTTAAACAAAAATTTATAAACAAATTGAGGTTAATTATCCCTTAAATACGATTTTAAAGCAAGTATATTTTATGTAATTACGTGTATTAAAGAATTTGGAATGATAGAAAATATTTTAAGATGTAAACATAACCTCAATGTTGATTTTTAATCATAACGTTAATATGATTATATTTTGAACTAAAAAAAGTGGTTAAATAAGTTGATTTGACTTACATTTACTTATTTTTTGTAGTAAAATCGGTGTCTTGTTGATTATTTTAACTAAAAACCACATTTATAACTTTTAAATAATTTTTGACATTTCTGTGTTGACGTCGCACCTTTTTTACTGCCAATTTCAAAAAATTAAAATTACCACGTAATCAAATTTAAGTAATTAATCGAATTATTTCATGTTTTTAATTAATTAATTTCGATTTCGACCTAAATATTTGAAACGAGAAAATCGAATTTGATATATTTATTAATTTCAAATTATAAAATTTTATTCTTCCATTTTGAAAAGTCACTAAATCTTTAATATTCTTTTTTCAAAAATGATTATTAATTAATTAAATCCTTTTTATGTACAGATATCACTTAAAAGACGTCATAGTAGGAAAAATTTATTTCCTCTTAGTCCGCATTAAAATAAAACACATGGAAATCGCGATTATCAAGCGAGAAACCACCGGCTCAGGCCCAAACATGTTCACAGAAAACGAAACGATCGCTAAATACGAGATTATGGATGGAGCCCCAGTTCGAGGTGAAAATCTCAATCAATAACCCCCTTCTTTTAAATGAAACCTAATTTTTTTTAGGTGAAAGCATCCCAATTCGCGTTTTTCTTGCCGGATACGATTTAACCCCAACAATGCGCGACATCAACAAAAAATTTTCAGTACGTTATTATCTCAATTTGGTCCTAATGGACACGGAAGACCGCAGATATTTCAAACAGCAAGAAATCATCTTATGGCGTAAAGGCGAAAAGCTAAAAAAAGCGATTCAAGGAGGTGGCACATCGTTAATCGCGACACATTTAGTAACGCCATACGAAAATAAAGAGAATTCGGGTCAAAGAAACGTCAAAGAAGATTTTTCGAAAGCCCCCAAATCGCAGTCTGAAGAAAATTTAACGGAGGACGCGCTTTGTAACCGCGTCGAGTTTGGAGGAAGGATTCAGGATATTTTTAGGGAGGCTGGAGATGGGCAAATTGATGATTCGGTGGCTCCTTCGACGGGGAATGTTGATGGGCGCGCCGATGGGGCTGAGGCTGATGGCGGAGAGGGGGCTGATTGATTTTAACACAAAATGAGAAGAAGAAATTATAAATACATAACTTTAAAGAGAAGCGAGGTTATATTGATGTAAATATTATCTTTTTTTTTGTAACCCTATATTAATTAAGTATATTATTGTTTAAGATAAAATTGAGATATAGAATTGAATTATGTAATTGTTATCTTTTTTTATTATTTAAGTTTTAGGTTAATTTATGGTGTAATTAAGTAAAAATATGTATATCAAATAAATAATTTCTGTCATTGGATATGTTAATGAATATATCATTAATTTTTTTTCTTTTTTGTACGTTATTAAAAAGAATGTTTAACAATTTATTGATATATTTATTTATTAAATCAATTTATTTAAGTTTTTATTTGAATTTAATATATCTCTATTACAAACATTTCGATAATTTTGAAGCTAAATTATAACAAATAAGTGTTAATATTAATTATGACTTGTTTTGACTCAACTCCTCAATACCATGACAAAGAGACCGTTATCTTTAGACGAGTATCATTGAGGTATTCATCTTTTATTAGTTTTGCCCAAAACTAGACGACTTTTTGACGACTTACTGTCATACTTTAACACAGACTTCCATGAATATGTCTTCAACTCATAATAGACATCATATTGAATGATATGAAGTTGGAGCTCAACCCAATTCCAACCAAATCCAGCCCAACCCAATCCATCGAACTCTCCAAGTTTTTTGAAAACCTAAATTGACTGTTGAAACTTAACCGTTTGGTTGGATTGAGCTTAACACTCTTCCAACTTTATACCATCTCTCATATTGAATTGCACTTAGAAAATTTGTTATTCTGCGATGGTTTTTTAGGTTGAGAGTTAACCATGTTCTGTTATGAAATAGATTAAGCATTTATCCATTTCCATTTTGTGTTGTAACTTTGTCCACTTCTCTTTCCAAATGTCAATTATTGCTTCTGTTATTTCCTTCTTGTTATGGGCCACTTTCCCAATGAGGGTTTGTGCTTTTTCTGGCCTCTTTTTGGCTTTTTTTCTTAACAGCTCTTTTCCACCCATTCGCTCGCTGCGTAAGTTGGAATTCTCGCCATTACTGCATTCATATATTTGTTAATTTGGTTCATTTTCCGTAACTATAAGTTCTTGTTACTAAGCTTGCAATGGTGGTCATAGCAGCAATTGCTCTGAAAAGTTAAATCTTTCTGAGAAACATTTTCTTGTTTTGTTCCTTTTAATTGACTCCGTTCCGATTTTAATAACAGGATCTCTCTTGAGTGTGCTTCTTGATAACATAAATGGTGTTTCTTGCTAACTTTCATCATTTGGAAGTAGTGCAAAGTGGTAGTGGAGCAAAGTGGTTGTCAATCACTTCTTCTTAAGGTAGAATAAGTTGTTGCACTTCTAATTTTTTGTATCACTATCTTATACAGTACTCCCCCTGGGGTACTGTACTGTTTGTCGCCATTTGTTGCTACACAAAACGTTCTGCACTTTTCTCCTTTTCCTCTTGGATCTTCAAGCAGTTGCTGTCATTCATTGGCCGTTCCAGCACGCTGATATCTGTTTTTTTGCTTCTCCTGACATTTGTTCTTTTTGTTTGTAATCTACCCTTCTAGAAGTCATAACTCTTTGATATGCTTTGTATGAACTTCGGAGATAGCTTCGGAGTATAGAGTCGTACTTCTTTTTACTTGAAGTTGCTCAGCCATGACAATCTTGCTTCCTTAAGTATTAATCTAATATACCCTTAGGTGTGGCATTACGAGTATTTTGTGTGAATGTGACTTTGAGGTCTTTTCTTATCAAAGTTGAAAGGAATCCATTGAAAGGAACTTCTTCTCTTCTTCTGACAGACATCTGCAAACACATGTATATGGTTATTCATCTTAATTTTTCGTTATTGCCTGCCCAAAAAAATCTGTCAACGGGTTTTTGAATCACCCTGTATATTTACTAAGATATGCAAAGAACGATTTAGCCTCAAATCGCCTAAGTCGTTATTTCGTCTTGACATTTTGACTAACCCTGTACACTTAATGTTTCTTTATTGTAATAGATCTTAAAAAATTATTAGCGGTGTCTCGTGGCTGAGAATGCATTTTTTTCCTTTTTGGAGACATCATTGAAATAGAATAAGAAGGGTGTTAAAAGAACGAGAAATATGGGGGATAGGGAAAGCCGCTCCAGGGCAGACTCGGTTTCTTTGGCGGTCTCGGAAACGGGGTCATATAAACGGAAGAGATCGAATGGAGGTGAAAGGAGGAGGTTGGAGCCGACTAGAGAGGAGAAGAGAAGAGTGGAAAGTATTGGGTAGATACTTTCCACTCACAAAATTAGATGGAAAAAGCTGAAATTGGAAATTGGGAAGAGTATGGAGGAGATCAAAAGTATGATAATCGGAAGGGAAAAATCGTTGTTATTGAAGACAAGACGGGAGCAGGAAAGGAAACGCAGGACGAAAAGATCTTAAGGCGGAGGTGTTGGAAGGGCTGAAAGAAACTCAAGGAGATTTGAAGGTGAATGTGATATGGAGGACAAAAGAAAATAAGGTGATAGTACAGAGGGGATCGAAGCGCGTTGCGGATATGGTAAGGGAAGAGAGAGAAAAGAGGAGGATGGTTTACGAGAGAGACCCAAAAATAGTGATTTTTGGTGTTGTGAGGGAAATGGAGGAGGAGACGATGTCGAAACAAATCTGAGAAGAACTTGGACGACATGGGATTGGGGGATTAGAACTTAGGAATAGAACTTCATTAGGTGGGTGAGGATAAAGTTTAAAATGATAAAGCGAACTGAGAGTACAGCGAACTATATGAAATATGAGATATACACGCGGAGACGGTAGCAAGAATAAAAGTAAAATATAATCTAAGAGAACGGTTTTGGATAATGTGGGGTTTGAGGCGGGGATGTCCGCTAAGTCCTATCTTTTTTGCTTTGTATACAACGGACATAGATGACAAATTGGGAGGAGTAGTGATCGGAAGGAAGTGGATGCGCGTATTGGCATACGCTGATGACTTGATGGTGATTGCGAAGGACTCGGGTGAAATGAATACCCATTAAGATGGTTAGTGACAAACAAATGTATAATAAATAAATACCTGGAAATTTGTAGGTTTTACCAAAAGACACAACTAATATTGTTAACAACAAAGATATATTTATAAACATATTATATTTACAAATTACGGAAACTCTTAAACAAATTATACTTAACTGAACAATTTAATAATAAAAATACTTATCTATATATCTGTATCATCATCATCGTTCACAGTGCGTCAGCGACTTTTATTATTTTATTTTTTTTATTTTAGGTTACTTACTTTGACGAATCCGGACAAGGAAACCGAAGATAAAAAAAAATTTACCTGTCATGGTGATTTACAACTGCACCGTTTGGCCAGGACGACCATAGGTATAATTCGAATTATTACGAAGTAAAATCGAAGGGACTAACAAAGTACCTGATGTTGGAAAGAGCTGGGGAGGGGAAGAGGGTGGTTACCAGGTTCAGGTGTAGAAATAAGGAGAGAGCCAACAGATATCGAATGGACGATGCGGAAAGAGGGTGTAGATTGTATGGAGATGGTTGGGAGTTTATTACTTAGTGAAGTGTAATAAGCTGAGGGTGAAGGAGATGGATTGGAGGTGGGTATTGGGGGAGAGGGCGGAGAGAAGAAGATGGATGCAGGAAGTTATGGTAGTATAGAGTTAACAGAATAGTTGTTATAATAATTAGGGTATTATTATAACCTTTCCTTGCATTCTCAGTATTTCTTTGGAGATTGATTCGCAATCGAAAAAAGAAGGACCTGATTCAAGCAGTTCAACTTACTGCCTACGATCTAGATACATAAAACGTAAGAAGTTGTGTAAGAGAGCAACCGCAACCAATATTTCCCTGCTTCATTGTCAACAGCGAAAGATCCAAACAGTCAAAAGCTCTATCTCCTTTTTTGTAAACCGGCAAATTCTACTTAATTTCCACATCTTGGGAAATTCAGAGCTATTGATAATTCTATTGAAGATGTGCAGAAGTGGATGGAGGAGTGCAGGGGCGCAGTCTTTAACCAAAAATGTAGGAATCCCATCTGGGCCCGTCGTAGCCTTTACCTTAAATTTTTTGAAAGATTCAATCTTTTCGTCATGGCTAACTTCGGAGATGCCAAAAGTGACAGAATTAGTGTCATGCATTAAGCGAATGTTGCAGGTAGATATAGCAGATGCAGGACAATACATGGCTTCAAAATGATCGGCAAACGAGTTAACTACTGCCGGTAAGTCAGACAATTTCACCTGCCAACCTAAGGGAGCTTGGAGATGTTTTATTGTTCCTGGTCATGTTAATGAAGCGCCAAAAGTTTTTTGGTTCCCTTTTTATGTCCCTCTCCAGGGATTCGATATATATTCGACGATCCTGCCGTATTCGTGACTTATAGTCCCTGTGAAGTCGGCTAAAACTTGTGCGATGATATGCACAATGAGTTTTTCTATATAATTTATGATGGTGCTTTTTTAATCTAAGCATTCTTATTAAGTCAGTTGAATACCATACGAGATATTTCGACCCTACATGTTTACCCCTAGATTTAGATACATGAGCATCAGAACGTTGTATAATGCTTCATAAAAAACTTTACAGGATTGTTCAACCGATGACAACGTAAATAAATGAGTCCAATCAATGTTCAACAGTGCCTCGTACAACTCAGGCAGGCAAGTTCTCCTGAAGCAGCACCGGATATACATCTTTAGCCATCAATCGTGTAGGCACCGTTACTGCAAAGGTCAGTAGTAACGCTGGATGATAATTATCTTCTCGCACCAATATAAAGTCTGAGTGTATAATTTGAAGATTTAAATTTGAAGAGGCAAGTACTAAATCAAGAGTTCTATCAATAATATTAATTACACTGTTTAATTGTACAAAGCCATTATAGCCAAGAAAGTTGGAAAGACTAGTGGCACGTTTATCAGTTGCAGCGTCAAGTGACGGAATGTTAAAGTCACCCATGATCACAGTATCCAAAGACATATCCAACATTGACTCAATGTAATCGAAGACGTGACCATATATTACTCCAGGTGTAGCAGGTGGGAAATAGCAGACAACCCGAGACAAGAGCCAAGACAAAGATGATATTCGAAGTAGCAACTCCAGTATTAACACCCCTCCTCCCCTACGGATAGGTCGCACATGACAATTATATATCGATATATATATATATGTAACGTTTGCAATAGCGTTATCTAGTCTTTAATTGCCAGTTTTTGAACTTCTGTAGTAAAGATATTGCACATTGTGAACAATATTTGGTATTTTGGAAGCAAAACCAAATTTTGTATTTACTTCTGCCACCAGTATTTAGTCTTTAATTAACAGTTTTTGGGCTACTTATGTCAAGATTTTGCATTATGTCCAACAGTATTTACTATTTTAAAGCAAACTCAAAGGATTTGCAAATATTATCTGGTTTTTTTACGATGAAAATGTTTTCTGCTATCCCTTCTACAAGCACTATCAAGTCTTTTGGCAGCATTTCAGCTCCCCCAGCGGCGTATTAAGGGTTCAAGAAGCATTTCAAGTTTCCTACAAGCAGTATCAAGTCTTTCAAGTCATCTAAAAATAGTACCAAGTCTTCTGGAGGCTTTTCAAGTTTTCTTGGAAGTATTTCAAGTCTTTTAGAAGCAGCATTAAATCTTCTGGAAACATTTCAAAGCTTTTAGAATTAATACCACGTCTTCCAGTGGCAATATCGAATCTTCTATAGGCAAGTCAGGTCTTCTGGAAACATTTCCAGTTTTTTACGATGAAAATGTTTTTTGCTATCCCTTCTACAAGCACTATCAAGTCTTTTGGCAGCATTTCAGCTCTCCCAGCGGCGTATTAAGGGTTCAAGAAGCATTTCAAGTTTCCTACAAGCAGTATCAAGTCTTTCAAGTCATCTAAGAATAGTATCAAGTCTTCTGGAGGCTTTTCAAGTTTTCTTGGAAGTATTTCAAGTCTATTGAAAGCAGTATTAAATCTTCTGGAAACATTTCAAAGCTTTTAGAATTAATACCACGTCTTCCAGTGGCAATATCGAAACTTCTGGAAGCAATTCAGATCTTCTGGAAACATTTCCAGTTTTTTACGATGAAAATGTTTTCTGCTATCCCTTCTACAAGCACTATCAAGTCTTTTGGCAGCATTTCAGCTCCCCCAGCGGCGTATTAAGGGTTCAAGAAGCATTTCAAGTTTCCTACAAGCAGTATCAAGTCTTTCAAGTCATCTAAAAATAGTACCAAGTCTTCTGGAGGCTTTTCAAGTTTTCTTGGAAGTATTTCAAGTCTTTTAGAAGCAGCATTAAATCTTCTGGAAACATTTCAAAGCTTTTAGAATTAATACCACGTCTTCCAGTGGCAATATCGAATCTTCTATAGGCAAGTCAGGTCTTCTGGAAACATTTCCAGTTTTTTACGATGAAAATGTTTTTTGCTATCCCTTCTACAAGCACTATCAAGTCTTTTGGCAGCATTTCAGCTCTCCCAGCGGCGTATTAAGGGTTCAAGAAGCATTTCAAGTTTCCTACAAGCAGTATCAAGTCTTTCAAGTCATCTAAGAATAGTATCAAGTCTTCTGGAGGCTTTTCAAGTTTTCTTGGAAGTATTTCAAGTCTATTGAAAGCAGTATTAAATCTTCTGGAAACATTTCAAAGCTTTTAGAATTAATACCACGTCTTCCAGTGGCAATATCGAAACTTCTGGAAGCAATTCAGATCTTCTGGAAACATTTCCAGTTTTTTACGATGAAAATGTTTTCTGCTATCCCTTCTACAAGCACTATCAAGTCTTTTGGCAGCATTTCAGCTCTCCCAGCGGTATATTAAAGGTTCAAGAAGCATTTCAAGTTTCCTACAAGCAGTATCAAGTATTTCAAGTCATCTAGAAATAGTGTCAAGTCTTCTGGAGGCTTTTCAAGTTTTCTTGGAAGTATTTCAAGTCTTTTGGAAGCAGTATTAAATCTTCTGGAAACATTTCAAAGCTTTTAGAATTAATACCACGTCTTCCAGTGGCAATATCGAATCTTATATAGGCTATTCAGGTCTTCTGGAAACATTTCCAGTTTTTTACGATAAAAATGTTTTCTGCTATCCCTTCTACAAGCACTATCAAGTCTTTTGGCAGCATTTCAGCTCTCCCAGCGGCATATTAAGGGTCCAAGAAGCATTTCAAGTTTCCTACAAGCAGTATCAAGTATTTCAAGTCATCTAGAAATAGTGTCAAGTCTTCTGGAGGCTTTTCAAGTTTTCTTGGAAGTATTTCAAGTCTTTTGGAAGCAGTATTAAATCTTCTGGAAACATTTCAAAGCTTTTAGAATTAATACCACGTCTTCCAGTGGCAATATCGAATCTTCTATAGGCAATTCAGGTCTTCTGGAAACATTTCCAGTTTTTTACGATGAAAATGTTTTCTGCTATCCCTTCTACAAGCACTATCAAGTCTTTTGGCAGCATTTCAGCTCTCCCAGCAGCATATTAAGGGTTCAAGAAGCATTTCAAGTTTCCTACAAGCAGTATCAAGTCTTTCAAGTCATCTAAAAATAGTATCAAGTCTTCTGGACGCTTTTCAAGTTTTCTTGGAAGTATTTCAAGTCCTTTGGAAGCAGCATTAAATCTTCTGGAAACATTTCAAAGCTTTTAGAATTAATACCACGTCTTCCAGTGGCAATATCGAATCTTATATAGGCTATTCAGGTTTTCTGGAAACATTTCCAGTTTTTTACGATAAAAATGTTTTCTGCTATCCCTTCTACAAGCACTATCAAGTCTTTTGGCAGCATTTCAGCTCTCCCAGCGGCATATTAAGGGTCCAAGAAGCATTTCAAGTTTCCTACAAGCAGTATCAAGTCTTTCAAGTCATCTAGAAATAGTATCAAGTCTTCTGGAGGCTTTTCAAGTTTTCTTGGAAGTATTTCAAGTCTTTTGGAAGCAGTATTAAATCTTCTGGAAACATTTCAAAGCTTTTAGAATTAATACCACGTCTTCCAGTGGCAATATCGAATCTTATATAGGCTATTCAGGTCTTCTGGAAACATTTCCAGTTTTTTACGATAAAAATGTTTTCTGCTATCCCTTCTACAAGCACTATCAAGTCTTTTGGCAGCATTTCAGCTCTCCCAGCGGCATATTAAGGGTCCAAGAAGCATTTCAAGTTTCCTACAAGCAGTATCAAGTATTTCAAGTCATCTAGAAATAGTGTCAAGTCTTCTGGAGGCTTTTCAAGTTTTCTTGGAAGTATTTCAAGTCTTTTGGAAGCAGTATTAAATCTTCTGGAAACATTTCAAAGCTTTTAGAATTAATACCACGTCTTCCAGTGGCAATATCGAATCTTCTATAGGCAATTCAGGTCTTCTGGAAACATTTCCAGTTTTTTACGATGAAAATGTTTTCTGCTATCCCTTCTACAAGCACTATCAAGTCTTTTGGCAGCATTTCAGCTCTCCCAGCAGCATATTAAGGGTTCAAGAAGCATTTCAAGTTTCCTACAAGCAGTATCAAGTCTTTCAAGTCATCTAAAAATAGTATCAAGTCTTCTGGACGCTTTTCAAGTTTTCTTGGAAGTATTTCAAGTCTTTTGGAAGCAGTATTAAATCTTCTCAAAGCTTTTAGAATTAATATCACGTCTTCCAGTGGCAATATCGAATCTTCTGGAAGCAATTCAGGTCTTCTGGAAACATTTCCAGCCATCTGGAAGCAGTTTATGTCTTGTAGTTGAAGTCTTAAAGTTCATTTTTTCTCTTTAAATGCCTTATTAAATAAGTGTTTTAATTATTTATTGTAAACAACTATATTTAAATACAATCTATGAGGGAATTTTGTTTTCTTTATTTTTTTTGTACAAATTAAAAGTTTTAAAATATTTTTAATTGAGTACGAAGTCGATTAAGAGATGGCGCTCGATTAACAAAAATTTAATAAATTTCTAATAAAATTTTAAACTATAAATTGTGATTAATTTTGCATCATTTTATTAAAAAAATTAAATTGTAAAAAATAGATTTTATTTTATTTATTTATTTTAATATAATTTTTATTTCAAAATATTTTTAATTGCGTCAACCAAGTCGATTATGATTTGATAGATGGCGCTCGACTAAAAAAAATTAATAAATTACTTAATTAAATTATAAATATTAATATTAATATAAATCAAGATTAATTTAGCATCACTTTGATGATTAAAACAAAAAGAGTATATTGTAAAAATGATTTTAAAATTGAAAATAAATTTGTAGTAATTTCGTTTTGGTATTATCGTTACCAACCGTGTGGGATCGTCGGTGCGAAAGTCCCCACCGGGTCAGAAGGCCGAGCGCTGGTGCGATGTCCGATATAGGCAGCGGGGATGAAGGTTCGAGCTCGCAGAGTGAGTACGGTCGTACATCGTCACATCCCCGTTAAGGTCGACGTGCGTTAGAGAGCCCCCGTGGCCCCAAAAACCCACCGCACGCTAACGAAATCGCAGTTTCGGTTTTGACGTTTCGTACGCATACAAAACACCTTCTTGTTCTTAAAGCAAGATGGCCGCCGACGATGAATTCGACATCGAAATTTTTCGCCAATTTTCCCTTAATTTTCATTTAATCGGACGCGCGCGGTACAATCGATCCGGTTCAAATTGAACGTTTCCCAATAACGGACTCGGGGGGATCGTCCCGCAAAACGCATTCGAATCAAAAAGTTTTGTTGTTGTTGTTTGACGTTTACTTAGAGGTAACTTGTCAAAAAAAAGAAAGAAGTTTCAGGTGATAATCGCGGGTTTACATTGCTCGGTTTTAAAAGAAAACTAGAACCAATCAAGGATTTCATTTTCAGAGTACCATCAAGGAATGGAACAGGGAAATGCGGACTACGACCCGGGTAAGTCTCAATCAGAACATCTTTGTCCCAATTTAAGATTGAGGTTAGGTCGTTTGATTAAGGCGGGAATTTCAAAAAAAAAAGGAACATAATGAATGAATGAATGAGTCATAATACGCAAAGTGAGTGCTTCTTAGAATTTTAGTATCCTAGAAGATTCGTAGTGATTCATTTCGATTGTGATGAGAATGACGGTTAGATGGACTTTCAGATCACTTTTTGGCGAGACCCGGGTAAACCTAACCTCAATCTTTTTTGTGGCGATTTTTGGGTGAGAATGATTTTTTTCTGTTTTAGGTCAACAGGGGCAGATGGAACAGGAGCTCGCCACCAAAATGCTCCAGATCCAGAGTAAACGATTCTACCTCGACGTGAAGCAAAATCGGCGCGGTCGGTTTATAAAGGTGGCCGAAATCGGCGCGGACGGCCGTCGCTCCCAAATTTTCCTCGCGTTGACCACTGCCGCTGAATTTCGCGACCACCTCTCCGCATTCAGCGATTATTACTCATCGCTGGGGCCCCCAAACCCAGATAACGTCCCCGAAGATGGTAAATTAAAGAGTGAGATGATGCTAAAGGATAATCGGAGGTAAATTTTGATTATTTATTTTTCGTTAAAACGTTTCATTTAGAACTATTTTGAACAATTTATAAATGATAACTTTGTGCATAATAATAATAATGATTTTTAATCTATCCTTCATTGAATAATAATATCCTCATAATAATATATACAGGGTGTCTCACATAACTGGTTCATTAAAACTTTTTTAGGTTCCATTATTCATAGAGACTTGAAATTTTGGTATCATGGGTTGTTCATTCTGATCTTTTAATTTAAAATATTTTCAAGATTCCACCACTGCCGGTCTACCGGAAGTAGACCTCAACTTCGTTATTTTAAATGGAATACTATAGTTTTTATTACACTATTCAATTATATGTAAGAAAATATGTTGATACATGCTCACCATGCTCTTTAAAAGCAAGCATCTCAGCCAACGTTAATTCAAAAACGTTTTGCATTGGTACAATAACTCTTCATATGCTGTTAAATAGATTGTCACTAGTTTTAAACCCAATTTTAAATAATCATCACAATATTTGCTGGGACGCTTAATAGCCTTACGTAAATCTGTGCTGTAACTGAAACTAGCTACTGAAGATAGACTACTAACCTCACTTGACACTCATAATCACTGTATCTTTCAAATTTATCAGCTGCAGTTTTTACAGTCTCTGTCTTTAACCAATGATCCATGATGTAGACACAAAATCAACACACTCTCACGTGAAAAGGTTTTATCACATAAAGTAAAAATCCCTAAAAAGACAACTTAGTATAACGAAAACCGTTATAAGTAAATAATTCCACTGATCGACAGCGCCGAGCGCCGCTGGGGGACGACCACCTGAGACAGTCACGTGACTCATAACCGCAGGGCAGCCAACCTTTAAAAACAATATTTTCCTGCTCATAGTTCAAGTCTTCTGGAAGCAATGACAAGTCTTTTAGATGCAGTATCAAGTCTTCTGGAAGCAGTATCAAGTCTTCCGAAAACAATATCAAGTTTTCTGGAAGCAATTCAAGTCTTCCAGAAGAAGTATCATGTCTTTTGAGGCATTATAAGTGTATTTCGAAAGTTTCAAGTCTGAAGCAATACCAGGTTCTCAGAAGCGGTATTAAGTCTTCTATGTGCAGTATCAAATCAAGTCCTTTGAGGCATTCTAATAACATTTCAAGTTGCTTGGAAGCAATATCAGATCCTCTAGAAGCAGTATTAAGTTTTCTATGGGCAGTATCAAGTTTTTTGGAAGCGGTTCAAGTTTTCTGGAACCATTGCAAGTCTTTTGGAAGCAATATAAAATGTGTTACAAGCAGTATTAAGTCTTCTAAGAGCAGTGTCAAGTCTTCTAGAAGCATTTTAAGTCTTTTGGAAGCGACATCAAGTCTTTTAAAGGCATTTCAAGTTTTTTGGAAGCAACGTCAAGTCTTTGAAAATCAGTATGAAGTCTTTTGGAACCATTGCAAGTTTTCTGGAAGCAATATAAAATGTGCTAAAAGCAGTATTAAGTCTTCTAAGAGCAGTATCAAATCAAGTCTTTTGAGGCATTCTAATAACATTTCAAGTTGCTTGGAAACAATATCAGGTCCTCTAGAAGCAGTATTAAGTTTTCTATGGGCAGTATCAAGTTTTTTGGAAGCGGTTCAAGTTTTCTGGAACCATTGCAAGTTTTCTGGAAGCAATTCAAGTCTTCCAGAAGAAGTATCATGTCTTTTGAGGCATTATAAGTGTATTTCGAAAGTTTCAAGTCTGAAGCAATACCAGGTTCTCAGAAGCGGTATTAAGTCTTCTATGTGCAGTATCAAATCAAGTCCTTTGAGGCATTCTAATAACATTTCAAGTTGCTTGGAAGCAATATCAGATCCTCTAGAAGCAGTATTAAGTTTTCTATGGGCAGTATCAAGTTTTTTGGAAGCGGTTCAAGTTTTCTGGAACCATTGCAAGTCTTTTGGAGGCAATATAAAATGTGTTACAAGCAGTATTAAGTCTTCTAAGAGCAGTGTCAAGTCTTCTAGAAGCATTTTAAGTCTTTTGGAAGCGACATCAAGTCTTTTAAAGGCATTTCAAGTTTTTTGGAAGCAACGTCAAATCATCGAAAATCAGTATGAAGTCTTTTGGAACCATTGCAAGTTTTCTGGAAGCAATATAAAATGTGCTAAAAGCAGTATTAAGTCTTCTAAGAGCAGTATCAAGTCTTCTAGAAGCATTTTAAGTCTTTTGAAAGCTACATCAAGTATTCTAAATGCAGTATGAAACCTTTTGAAAGTATTTCAAGTTCTCTAGAAGTAGTATCAAGTCTTTTGAGGCATTCTGAAAATATTTCAAGTTGTTTGGAAACAATATCAGGTTCTCTCGAAGCATTATTAAGTCTTCTATGGGCAGTATCAAGTTTTTTGGAAGCGGTTCAAGTTTTCTGGAACCATTGCAAATCTTCTGGAAGCAATGTAAAATGTCCTAGAAGCAGCATTAAGTCTTCTAAGAGCAGTATCAAGCCTTCTAGAAACATTTTTAGTCTTAGGGAAGCGATATCAAATTTTTTAAAGGCATTTCAAGTCTTCTGGGAGTAACGCAAGTCTTCGAAAAGCATTATGAAATCTTTTGGAACCATTGCAAGTCTTCTGGAAGCAATATAAAATGTGCTAGAAGCAGTGTTAAGTCTTCTAAGAGCAGTATCAAGTCTTCTAGAAGCATTTTAAATCTTTTGAAATCTACATCAAGTGTTCTAAATGCAGTATGAAACCTTTTGAAAGTATTTCAAGTTCTCTAGAAGTAGTATCAAGTCTTTTGAGGCATTCTGAAAATATTTCAAGTTGTTTGGAAAAAATATCAGGTTCTCTCGAAGCAGTATTAAGTCTTCTATGGGCAGTATCAAGTTTTTTAGAAGCAGTTCAAGTTTTCTGGAACCATTGCAAATCTTCTGGAAGCAATGTAAAATGTCCTAGAAGCAGCATTAAGTCTTCTAAGAGCAGTATCAAGCCTTCTAGAAACATTTTTAGTCTTAGGGAAGCGATATCAAATTTTTTAAAGGCATTTCAAGTCATCTGGGAGTAACGCAAGTCTTTGAAAAGCATTATGAAATCTTTTGGAACCATTGCAAGTCTTCTGGAAGCAATATAAAATGTGCTAGAAGCAGTGTTAAATCTTCTAAGAGCAGTATTAAGTCTTCTAGAAGCATTTTAAGTCTTCTGGAAGCAACGTCAAGTCTTCGAAAAGCAGTATGAAGTCCTTTGGAAGCATTTCAAGTCTTCCAAGAGCAATGTCAAGTTTTTTGGAAGCGTTTCAAGTCCTTTCGAATCAGTATCAAGTCTTTTGACGCATTCTGAAACATTTCAAATTTTTTGTAAACAATATCAGGTCCTTTAAAAGCAGTATTAAGTCTTCTATGGGCAGTATCAAGTTTTCTGAAACCATTGCAAGTCTTCTGGAAGCAATATAAAATATGTTAGAAGCAGTATTAAGTCTTCTAGAAGCATTTTAAGTCTTTTGGAAGCGACATCAAGTCTTTTAAAGGCATTTCAAGTTTTTTGGAAGCAACGTCAAGTCTTCGAAAATCAGTATGAAGTCTTTTGGAACCATTGCAAGTTTTCTGGAAGCAATATAAAATGTGCTAAAAGCAGTATTAAGTCTTCTAAGAGCAGTATCAAGTCTTCTAGAAGCATTTTAAGTCTTTTGGAAGCTACATCAAGTATTCTAAATGCAGAATAAAGCCTTTTGGAAGTATTTCATGTCTTTTCGAATCAGTATTAAGTCTTTTGACGCATTCTGAAAACATTTCAAGTTTTTTGTAAACAATGTCAGGTCCTTTAGAAGCAGTATTAAGTCTTCTATGGGGAGTATCAAGTTTTTTGGAAGCAGTTCATGTTTTCTGGAACCATTGCAAGTCTTCTGGAAGCAATATAAAATATGTTAGAAGCAGTATTGAGTCTTTTAAGAGTAGCGTTAAGCCATTTAGAAGCATTTTAAATCTTTTGGAAGCGACATCAAGTCTTTTAAAGGTATTTCAAGTCTTTTGGAAGCATTTCAAGTCCTCCAAAAGCAGTGTCAAGTTTTTTGGAAACGTTTTAAGTCCTCTAGAAGCAGTATTAAGTCTTTTTATTTTCCATTCCATGTTTTCTATGTTGTCTGTAGGATATTCTTCGTCTTCTTTAACCACTTCTAACTATTAACTTCAAACTTCTATGTTTAACAATCCTTTGATCAATTTATTTCTTTTTTCCTTTAGTTAATTCAACCATTTTCTTTAACTTGGTTATAAATACTTCTATAACTTATTAGATTTCACTTTTACAAAGTCTTTGATATCGAACCCTTTTTTTTAAGATTAAAACTTTTTGTTCTCAATTTTTTGTTGATTCATTTCTTGTTTTTATTCTTTTAGGTATTATTTGGATTTGAAGGAGAATTCTCGGGGTCGATTCTTGCGCGTATCACAAACGATAACCCGGGGGGGCCCCCGGAGCCAGGTGGCGATTCCCGCTCAAGGAATGATCGAGTTTAGGGACGCCCTGACCGATTTATTGGACGAATTCAGCGTCGACGAGGCGACGTACAGGCAGGAACTGCCGGAGGGTCGCCATTTGCACGTCGACAACAAAAATTTTTACTTCGACGTCGGTCAGAACGCGCGGGGCGTCTACATGCGCATCAGCGAGGTGAAGACGAACTTTCGGACGGCGATAACCGTCCCGGAAAAGAGCTGGCCTCGTTTCCGTGACATCCTCGCCGATTATTGCGACAAAATGAAACAACAACAGCACCAACAACAACAAGGCGAACATCCAATGGTAAATCTTTTTAATAAATTTTTAATTCAAATTTGATTTTGTTGGGTTTTAGGGTAATGGAACGCCGCAGGACACGGGTCCGGCCCTGAAGTAAACGTTTTAGATGCCGCGCCGTGTTCAACACCATCAACAAATTAAAAATAACAAAAAAAATGAATATATATATAAAGTAAATTAAAAAATTACCAACCAAAACCAACCGAAACAACAGGAATAACAAAAAAAAAAACAAAAATATTAACTAATAAAAGCACTAAAACAAAAAAGGTCAAAACAAAACATGTTAAGATAGCGTCGAGGCGTCTTTGACTTCTTTAAAGCTTTCCAAACATACCAATAACAAGAAAACAACAAAGAAAATGATGAAAAACGAAGAAAGTCACTTTTTTAATAGATGGTTTAAAGTTGAATCAATTTAAGGGTTATTATTAATGTTTAGGCGGAGACTAACGAGTTTTTATGGGTTTTTGACGGTTATTTAAAGAGTATTTAAACGAGTTATTTTTGATTATTTTTAATTATTATTTTTTAACTATTTTTAAAACATTTCCCGTTGATTTCTCCGATTTTTTTTTATTTTTCGTTACGTTTTAATCAAAAACACTTTTCGATCCCAATCCCCCCATACGTAAACTAGTCATATCTCTCTTTCTTTCTTACTTCCGCCCATTAAGTTTATATCTTTTATCTTTGTTTTGATTGTTATTGCTCTCTTAGAAAAGAAATCTAAATATATTTGATCTTGTTGAAATCAAATTATTTTTTTGATGTTGGAGTTAAATTAACTAATTAAAAGGAAAAGCTAGTCGTTTTTATTAAGTTTCTTCTTTTCTCTTTGTTGTTGTAAATTTTTTGAGAAATCTTTCTTAGTTTATCTTTGTTACGAGTTTTTTGATCGCAATGTGGCTCTCTTTCTTTCTTAAACTGATTTAATAGGGCGTCTCTTTTTTAATTTCGGGTTCATTTGAACTAAAAAATGAGAGGGTGTTGAAATAAAAATTAAAAATGAAGAAACGTGAGGTTATGGGTGATTAAAGTGATGTTAAAAGTTGATGGGAGGTTTTTGGTACGTTTGAAGGTGTTTATAATTGTAAAAAAAGCAGAAAATAAGCGGAATAAACGTCCGGAGATCTTTTCTAATAGTACCTAATTAATTAATTAATTGAAGAAAAAAATAAGAAAAAGCAAAAAATAGAGCGATCCAACCGATATCAGCTCAAGAAGATGTTTTATGAGGCGAAAAAGCGAAGAAATGAATTTGATTATTTACAATTAACTCGATAATATTGTTGAATTAAGATTGTTTAGAAAAAGAGAAAAAGTTGCGAAAAAAAAGGTTTATAAATGTATATATTATATAGAAATTAACTAAAGAAGGAAATCTATTAAAATTAAATTAAAATGAATCATCCCAAGCGTCATCTCGAGAGTCTATTTCCGATTTTGATCTGGTATCGGTTTGAGGAAAACAAAAAAAAATAATAAAAAAATAGGTAAGGAGTTGTGTTCTCTTCATTGGTAAATAGATGTTATAGGTAGGCTTAAACGGCGGTCGGTCTGTCTGGAAAGAAAAGGAAATTTGAGATTTATTAGATAGGATTTTTCTTAAAGAAAAGAAAACATTAAAAAAAAAACCGAACGGGGGAAAGAAACTAAGTTATGATTTGCAGATCCGGCTGTCGCCACTCGTGGTGTTTAAACAAACCGTAAAAGAAGAAAAAAAGTCAGTCAGTCAGTTTTAATAGGCGGTTATAGTTTGGTAAAAGTAAAGTAAAAAAAAAAGTAACACGAGAGATTAAAAAAAATAAAGTAAATTAAAAGGTTAAAAGAAAATTGGCGTAAACCGTACGTGGTGAAAAAGTAAAAGTAAGTAAAAATGGTGTAAAAAAAGAGTATAAAGAATTAATAAAGAGAAGATGATTCTCTCGAAACACACACACACACTTTTCATTATTTATATATTATATATATATTGAAATGTTATATTATTTTAAAGATGATGATGATAAAGATGATTGAGTTACGAAAAAATAAATAAAAAGGTTTTTAAAAAAATCGAAAATGATTTATACCTGAAAAATCCTCTTTAATAGTCAAAATCGAAATCTTCATCTAATATGTATTTATAATTAACAAATAGTGCAATAAGTGCTGTGTTCCTTTAAAAATTGTGCTGGAAATCGATTTTAAAGGTATTCCCTTGTTTGGTTTAGATTGGTGTTTAACCTGGGGCAAAAAATTTAGTTCTACATGTAATATTGAGTGACATGGGGAAGAAGAACTGCTGGAAAACAACACCATTAACAAGCTGCTGGAGGTGCTTGAGGAGTTCTTAGGTTACTATGCGAAGATTCATATCCAGGACAACATTGCACCCAAGAGATTTCGTCTTAGGAAGATGCCACTAGCATTGCAGGATAAGTTGTAGAAAGAATTGGTGAAGGAGAAACCAGATTATTTCATGGGCATTCCCGATTGTTGTCGTTATGCAGTTAATGGCAAGGTGAAACTGTATGCAGATTTTAAGGTAACAATAAATCGTTACGTATCCCTTAATTGTCAGGTGATAAATAAAAAATTTCAAAGGCGAATTTTCAGTGACGATCGCCAGATTCCAAAAAATTTCAAGTGTTGGGCCATGACAATAAATAGCTATGATTTCGAAATCATGTATCGAGTTATGAAGGAAAATGGCCTTGTAGATTCGTTGTCTCAATTTCCTTTATCTGCATTTCTGGGTTTATGTAGCGTGCCACTACATTCGCGAATATTGTATTTGCGAGTGACGAAGTTACCTGTAAGAAGACAAGAGTTAAAAGAAGAGACTGAGCGGGATGTTTGCTGTCAAATGTTATCAGATGTTATCAGTTTGTGGTCATATTGGCCTGACGAAAAGGATATGCCTGTAGAATTGCCTCCTTTCTATGAAACCGCGATGCGCTAATACTTGAAGGGGAAGTGTTGCTCTAACCTTATTACGTAAGAGAGGCATTATGGTCATCCTGGAATATCAGCAATGTTATCTAAGACCATAGAAAAATATAACATATTATATCTATGATATCAAATGCATTTAGACAACGTCAAAAAACTTTCCAAACATTATCCATCAATGTTTGATTTTTTGTTACTTTTGATTGTTGTATATGGTATTATTGTCATGTGGACAATTTCAAAACAAAATTTCTTATATTTTCTGCTAATTTAGACATTGTTTGTGACATCAAATGTATTTAGACAACTTCAAAAGAATTTTCCAATATTTTCTGTCAGTTTTGACATTTGTATCTGGTATTATAGTTATGTAGACAATTTCAAAACCATTTTTTTTACATTTTCTGCTAATTTAAACATTATTTACGTCAATCAGAAGAATTTTCCAAATGAATTCTGTAATTTTTGATGTTTTCTTTGATAGCAGATGCATTTAGATAACTTCAAGGGATTTTTTTAAAATCTCCTATCAATCTTTAACATTTTCTATGTCATCATAATCATTTGGACAATTTTACTTACATTAAACACTTTTAGACAATTTTAAAAGAAATTTCCAAAATTTTTTTGTTAGTTACTTTTTGTTAGTAAATATGTAAACAATTTTAAAACAATGTTTCTTACATTTCCTGTCAACTTTTGACATTAACTATGATAGTAAATGCATTTGGACAACTTTAAGAGAATTTTTCTAACGTCTCCTGTTAATTTTTAACATTATCTATGACTCAAATGCATTTAGACAACTTTAAAAGAATTTTCCAAACATCTGTCAATGTTTAATATCTATGACAGATAATAATAGTCTATGATATATATAGAGATAGTCTATGATTTTAAACTTTAAACATTTGGACAATTCAAAAAACATTACAACATTTTTTGTTAAATTTGATTGTTATATATGGCATGAATATCATGTAGACAATATCAAAACAAAATTTCTTACATTTTCTTTCAATTTAGACATTGTCCGTGACATTAAATGCATTTAGACAACTTCAAAAGAATTTGCCAAACATTATCTGTCAATGTTTAATATTATCTATGACAATAGATGCCTTTAAACAACTTTATGACAATTTTTCTAATCTTTCCTATCAATTTTTGAGATAGTCTATGACTTTAAACTTTAAACATTTGGACAATTCAAAAAACATTACAACATTTTTTGTTAAATTTGATTGTTATATATGGCATGAATATCATGTAGACAATATCAAAACAAAATTTCTTACATTTTCTTTCAATTTAAACATTGTCTGTGACATCAAATGCATTTAGACAACTTCAAAAGAATTTGCCAATCATTATCTGTCAATGTTCGATATTATCTATGACAATAGATGCCTTTAGACAACTTTATGACAATTTTTCTAATATTTTCTACCAATTTTTGACATTGGAAATCAATTTTAAAAGTATTTGAAGGTGTTATAAAGGTATTAAATGACAATGCCTTGTTTGGTTTAGATTGGTGTTTAAGCTGGTGCAAGAAATTTAGTTCTACATGTAAGATTGAGTGACGTGGAGAAAAAGAATATGAAAAGGGAGGAAGAATTGCTGGAAAACAATACTATTAACAAGCTGCTGGAGGTGTTTGAGGAGTCCTTAGGTTACTATGCGAAGATTCATATCCAGGACAAGAAGTTTCGTCTTAGGAAGATGCCACTAGCATTGCAGGATCAAATTGCAGCAAGAATTTGGTGAAGGAGAAACCAGACTATTTCATGAGCATTCTCGGTTGTTGTCGTTATGAAGTCAAATGGCAAGGTGAAACTGTATGCAGATTTTAAGGTAACAATAAATCGTTACAATATCCCTTAATTGTCAGGTGATAAATAAAAAATTTCCGGTTATAATCACGGAAATATTTGCTCTTAGCTACCCATAAAGGATACTTTGCTTACAAGCGATTGCCGTTTGGTATCACTTTTGCCCTTTTTTAACGCACCATGGACCAGATTCTTTCTGGGATTGATGACGTCATTTGTTATTTGGACGATATTCTCATATTCCGCTCTGAATATGATATTACATTTGTAAAGATTGTGAAAAGTTTTGAATCAGAACACAAAGGTCAAAATTTGACTGGTTGATTAATAGCGTCACATACTTGGGCCATAAAATTAATGAGAGGAAATGACAAAAATCGAAAATCACGTGAAAGCAATAAGGAAAATGCCAATTCCTAAAAATACAACACAATTATGACTCTTCTTAAGGGCTATATAATTTACCATTGTAGATTTATAGAACATTGGAATGAACAGAAGAGGTCACACATATCTTTGATGAGTTAAATCAGACAGTCTAATCCATTATGACCAAAGGCTTGATAAACCTTTGGAGCGAATTTTTAGTGACGATCGCCAGACTCCAAAAAATTTCAAGTGTTGGGCCATGACAATAAATAGCTATGATTTCGAAATCATGTATCGAGTTATGAAGGAAAATGGCCTTGTAGATTCGTTGTCTCAACTTATTTTATTTGCATTTCTGGGTTTATGTAGCGTGCCACTACATTCGCGAATATTGTATTTGCGAGTGACTAAGCTACCTGTAAGAAGACAAGAGTTAAAAGAAGAGACTGAGCGGGATGTTGTGCTGTCAAATGTTATCAGATGTTATCAGTTTGTGGTCATATTGGCCTGACGAAAAGGATATGCCTGTAGAATTGCCTCCTTTCTATGAATCCGCGATGCGCTAATACTTGAAGGGGAAGTCTAACCTTATTACGTAAGAGAGGCATTATGGTCATCCTGGAATATCAGCAATGTTATCTACGACCATAGAAAAATATAATATATTATGTCTATGATATCAAATGCATTTAGACAACGTCAAAGAACTTTCCAAACATTATCCATCAATGTTTGATTTTTTGTTACTTTTGATTGTTGTATATGGTATTATTGTCATGTGGACAATTTCAAAACAAAATTTCTTATATTTTCTGCTAATTTAGACATTGTTTGTGACATCAAATGTATTTAGACAACTTCAAAAGAATTTTCCAATATTTTCTGTCAGTTTTGACATTTGTATCTGGTATTATAGTTATGTAGACAATTTCAAAACCATTTTTTTTACATTTTCTGCTAATTTAAACATTATTTACGTCAATCAGAAGAATTTTCCAAATGAATTCTGTAATTTTTGATGTTTTCTTTGATAGCAGATGCATTTAGATAACTTCAAGGGATTTTTTTAAAATCTCCTATCAATCTTTAACATTTTCTATGTCATCATAATCATTTGGACAATTTTACTTACATTAAACACTTTTAGACAATTTTAAAAGAAATTTCCAAAATTTTTTTGTTAGTTACTTTTTGTTAGTAAATATGTAAACAATTTTAAAACAATGTTTCTTACATTTCCTGTCAACTTTTGACATTAACTATGATAGTAAATGCATTTGGACAACTTTAAGAGAATTTTTTTAACGTCTCCTGTTAATTTTTAACATTATCTATGATTCAAATGCATTTAGACAACTTTAAAAGAATTTTCCAAACATCTGTCAATGTTTAATATTATCTATGACAAATAATAATAGTCTATGATATATATAGAGATAGTCTATGACTTTAAACTTTAAACATTTGGACAATTCAAAAAACATTACAACATTTTTTGTTAAATTTGATTGTTATATATGGCATGAATATCATGTAGACAATATCAAAACAAAATTTCTTACATTTTCTTTCAATTTAGACATTGTCTGTGACATTAAATGCATTTAGACAACTTCAAAAGAATTTGCCAAACATTATCTGCCAATGTTCGATATTATCTATGACAGTAGATGCCTTTAAACAACTTTATGACAATTTCTCTAACCTTTCCTATCAATTTTTGAGATAGTCTATGACTTTAAACTTTAAACATTTGGACAATTCAAAAAACATTACAACATTTTTTGTTAAATTTGATTGTTATATATGGCATGAATATCATGTAGACAATATCAAAACAAAATTTCTTACATTTTCTTTCAATTTAGACATTGTCTGTGACATTAAATGCATTTAGACAACTTCAAAAGAATTTGCCAAACATTATCTGCCAATGTTCGATATTATCTATGACAGTAGATGCCTTTAAACAACTTTATGACAATTTCTCTAACCTTTCCTATCAATTTTTGAGATAGTCTATGACTTTAAACTTTAAACATTTGGACAATTCAAAAAACATTACAACATTTTTTGTTAAATTTGATTGTTATATATAGCATGAATATCATGCAGACAATATCAAAACAAAATTTCTTACATTTTCTTTCAATTTAGACATTGTCTGTGACATCAAATGCATTTAGACAACTTCAAAAGAATTTTCCAAACATTATCTGTCAATGTTTAATATTATCTATGACAGTAGATGCCTTTAAACAACTTTTTGACAATTTTTCTAATCTTTCCTATCAATTTTTGAGATAGTCTATGACTTTAAACTTTAAACATTTGGACAATTCAAAAAAAATTACAGAATTTTTTGTTAATTTTGATTGTTATATATGGCATGAATATCATGTAGACAATATCAAAACAAAATTTCTTACATTTTCTTTCAATTTAGACATTGTCTGTGACATCAAATGCATTTAGACAACTTCAAAAGAATTTTCCAAACATTATCTGCCAATGTTCGATATTATCTATGACAGTAGATGCCTTTAAACAACTTTATGACAATTTCTCTAACCTTTCCTATCAATTTTTGAGATAGTCTATGACTTTAAACTTTAAACATTTGGACAATTCAAAAAACATTACAACATTTTTTGTTAAATTTGATTGTTGTATATGGCATGAATATCATGTAGACAATATCAAAACAAAAATTCTTACATTTTTTTTCAATTTAGACATTGTGACATCAAATGCATTTAGACAACTTCAAAAGAAATTGCCAAACATTATCTGTCAATGTTCGATATTATCTATGACAATAGATGCCTTTAGACAACTTTATGACAATTTTTCTAATGTTTTCTACCAATTTTTGACATTGGAAATCAATTTTAAAAGTATTTAAAGGTGTTATAAAGGTATTAAACGACATTGCCTTGTTTGGTTTAGATTGGTGTTTAACCTGGTGCAAGAAATTTAGTTCTACATGTAAGATTAAGTGACGTGGAGAAAAAGAATCTGAAGAGGGAGGAAGAATTGCTGGAAAACAACACTATTAACAAGCTGCTGGAGGTGTTTGAGGAGTCCTTAGGTTACTATGCGAAGATTCATATCCAGGACAAGAAATTTCGTCTTAGGCCACTAGCATTGCAGGATCAAATTGCACCAAGAATTGGGAATGAGAAACCAGAATATGTCATGAGCATTCCCGATTGTTGTCGTTATGAAGTCAAATGGCAATGAGAAACTGTATGCAGATTTTAAGGTAACAATAAATCGTTACGTATCCCTTAATTGTCAGGTGATAAATAAAAAATTTCCGGTTATAATCACGGAAATATTTGGTCTTAGCTACCCATAAAGGATACTTTGCTTACAAGCGATTGCCGTTTGGTATCACTTTTGCCCTTTTTTAACGCACCATGGACCAGATTCTTTCTGGGATTGATGACGTCATTTGTTATTTGGACGATATTCTCATATTCCGCTCTGAATATGATATTACATTTGTAAAGATTGTGAAAAGTTTTGAATCAGAACACAAAGGTCAAAATTTGACTGGTTGATTAATAGCGTCACATACTTGGGCCATAAAATTAATGAGAGGAAATGACAAAAATCGAAAATCACGTGAAAGCAATAAGGAAAATGCCAATTCCTAAAAATACAACACAATTATGACTCTTCTTAAGGGCTATATAATTTACCATTGTAGATTTATAGAACATTGGAATGAACAGAAGAGGTCACACATATCTTTGATGAGTTAAATCAGACAGTCTAATCCATTATGACCAAAGGCTTGATAAACCTTTGGAGCGAATTTTTAGTGACGATCGCCAGACTCCAAAAAATTTCAAGTGTTGGGCCATGACAATAAATAGCTATGATTTCGAAATCATGTATCGAGTTATGAAGGAAAATGGCCTTGTAGATTCGTTGTCTCAACTTATTTTATTTGCATTTCTGGGTTTATGTAGCGTGCCACTACATTCGCGAATATTGTATTTGCGAGTGACTAAGCTACCTGTAAGAAGACAAGAGTTAAAAGAAGAGACTGAGCGGGATGTTGTGCTGTCAAATGTTATCAGATGTTATCAGTTTGTGGTCATATTGGCCTGACGAAAAGGATATGCCTGTAGAATTGCCTCCTTTCTATGAATCCGCGATGCGCTAATACTTGAAGGGGAAGTCTAACCTTATTACGTAAGAGAGGCATTATGGTCATCCTGGAATATCAGCAATGTTATCTACGACCATAGAAAAATATAATATATTATGTCTATGATATCAAATGCATTTAGACAACGTCAAAGAACTTTCCAAACATTATCCATCAATGTTTGATTTTTTGTTACTTTTGATTGTTGTATATGGTATTATTGTCATGTGGACAATTTCAAAACAAAATTTCTTATATTTTCTGCTAATTTAGACATTGTTTGTGACATCAAATGTATTTAGACAACTTCAAAAGAATTTTCCAACATTTTCTGTCAGTTTTGACATTTGTATCTGGTATTATAGTTATGTAGACAATTTCAAAAGCATTTTTTTTTACATTTTCTGCTAATTTAAACATTATTTACGTCAATCAGAAGAATTTTCCAAATGAATTCTGTAATTTTTGATGTTTTCTTTGATAGCAGATGCATTTAGATAACTTTAAGGGATTTTTTTAAAATCTCCTATCAATCTTTAACATTTTCTATGTCATCATAATCATTTGGACAATTTTACTTACATTAAACACTTTTAGACAATTTTAAAAGAAATTTCCAAAATTTTTTTGTTAGTTACTTTTTGTTAGTAAATATGTAAACAATTTTAAAACAATGTTTCTTACATTTCCTGTCAACTTTTGACATTAACTATGATAGTAAATGCATTTGGACAACTTTAAGAGAATTTTTCTAACGTCTCCTGTTAATTTTTAACATTATCTATGACTCAAATGCATTTAGACAACTTTAAAAGAATTTTCCAAACATCTGTCAATGTTTAATATTATCTATGACAGATAATAATAGTCTATGATATATATAGAGATAGTCTATGATATTAAACTTTAAACATTTGGACAATTCAAAAAACAATACAACATTTTTTGTTAAATTTGATTGTTATATATGGCATGAATATCATGTAGACAATATCAAAACAAAATTTCTTACATTTTCTTTCAATTTAGACATTGTCTGTGACATTAAATGCATTTAGACAACTTCAAAAGAATTTTCCAAACATTATCTGCCAATGTTCGATATTATCTATGACAGTAGATGCCTTTAAACAACTTTATGACAATTTCTCTAATCTTTCCTATCAATTTTTGAGATAGTCTATGACTTTAAACTTTAAACATTTGGACAATTCAAAAAACATTACAACATTTTTTGTTAAATTTGATTGTTATATATGGCATGAATATTATGTAGACAATATCAAAACAAAATTTCTTACATTTTCTTTCAATTTAGACATTGTCTGTGACATTAAATACATTTAGACAACTTCAAAAGAATTTGCCAAACATTATCTGCCAATGTTCGATATTATCTATGACAGTAGATGCCTTTAAACAACTTTATGACTTTAAACTTTAATCATTTGGACAATTCAAAAAACATAACAACATTTTTTGTTAAATTTGATTGTTATATATGGCATGAATATCATGTAGACAATATCAAAACAAAATTTCTTACATTTTCTTTCAATTTAGACATTGTCTGTGACATTAAATGCATTTAGACAACTTCAAAAGAATTTGCCAAACATTATCTGCCAATGTTCGATATTATCTATGACAGTAGATGCCTTTAAACAACTTTATGACAATTTCTGTAATCTTTCCTGTCAATTTTTGAGATAGTCTATGACTTTAAACTTTAAACATTTGGACAATTCAAAAAACATTACAACATTTTTTGTTAAATTTGATTGTTATATATGGCATGAATATCATGTAGACAATATCAAAACCAAATTTCTTACATTTTCTTTCAATTTAGACATTGTCTGTGACATCAAATGCATTTAGACAACTTCAAAAGAATTTTCCAAACATTATCTGTCAATGTTTAATATTATCTATGACAGTAGATGCCTTTAAACAACTTTTTGACAATTTTTCTAATCTTTCCTATCAATTTTTGAGATAGTCTATGACTTTAAACTTTAAACATTTGGACAATTCAAAAAAAATTACAACATTTTTTGTTAAATTTGATTGTTATATATGGCATGAATATCATGTAGACAATATCAAAACAAAATTTCTTACATTTTCTTTCAATTTAAACATTGTCTGTGACATCAAATGCATTTAGACAACTTCAAAAGAGTTTTCCAAACATTATCTATCAATGTTCGATATTATCTATGACAGTAGATGCCTTTAAACAACTTTATGACAATTTCTCTAATCTTTCCTATCAATTTTTGAGATAGTCTATGACTTTAAACATTTGGACAATTCAAAAAACATTACAACATTTTTTGTTAAATTTGATTGTTATATATGGCATGAATATCATGTAGACAATATCAAAACAAAATTTCTTACATTTTCTTTCAATTTAGACATTGTCTGTGACATTAAATACATTTAGACAACTTCAAAAGAATTTGCCAAACATTATCTGCCAATGTTCGATATTATCTATGACAGTAGATGCCTTTAAACAACTTTATGACAATTTCTCTAATCTTTCCTATCAATTTTTGAGATAGTCTATGACTTTAAACTTTAAACATTTGGACAATTCAAAAAACATTACAACATTTTTTGTTAAATTTGATTGTTATATATGGCATGAATATCATGTAGACAATATCAAAACAAAAATTCTTACATTTTTTTTCAATTTAGACATTGTCTGTGACATCAAATGCATTTAGACAACTTTAAAAGAATTTTCCAAACATTATCTGTCAATGTTTAATATTATCTATGACAGTAGATGCCTTTAAACAACTTTATGACAATTTCTTTAACCTTTCCTATCAATTTTTGAGATAGTCTATGACTTTAAACGAGATAGTCTCAGATAGTCTATGAGTTTGGAAGTGAAGCGGTGGTGTTTTTGGAACTCTTCGGTTATGGTTGCAAGAAGAAAAGACGATTCTTGGGCTGGCGGTGTCTGGTTCTAGAACATAAAAACATTCACGCAACATTTAGTCGTATGTTTAAGGATTTTTAAGGTATTGTTTAAGGAATAATGGGTGTTCTGTGATAAGCTGAAAAGATCTAGAGAGAAGAATTAATGTACCATAACAAATCACTAATGATCCATAAACGCTGATGTTATGATTTGTTAAAACAACCTTTTCATTCTTAATTGTGTTAGATTTTAGGAAACTTTAAAGGCTCATATCTCAAGAAAGAATTGAGATACAACGATCAAATATACATCATTTTAAAGCAGATTTAATGAAGAATTAATGTACCATAACAAATCACTAATGATCCATAAACGCTGATGTTATGATTTGTTAAAACAACCTTTTCATTTTTAATTGTGTTAGATTTTAGGAAACTTTAAAGGCTCATATCTCAAGAAAGAATTGAGATACAACGATCAAATATACATCATTTTAAAGCAGATTTAATGAAGAATTAATGTACCATAACAAATCACTAATGATCCATAAACGCTGATGTTATGATTTGTTAAAACAACCTTTTCATTTTTAATTGTGTTAGATTTTAGGAATCTTTAAAGGCTCATATCTCAAGAAAGAATTGAGATACAACGATCAAATATACATCATTTTAAAGCAGATTTAATGACGAATTAATGTACCATAACAAATCACTAATGATCCATAAACGCTGATGTTATGATTTGTTAAAACAACCTTTTCATTTTTAATTGTGTTAGATTTTAGGAAACTTTAAAGGCTCATATCTCAAGAAAGAATTGAGATACAACGATCAAATATACATCATTTTAAAGCAGATTTAATGAAGAATTAATGTACCGTAACAAATCACTAATGATCCATAAACGCTGATGTTATGATTTGTTAAAACAACCTTTTCATTTTTAATTGTGTTAGATTTTAGGAAACTTTAAAGGCTCATATCTCAAGAAAGAATTGAGATAAAACGATCAAATATACATCATTTTAAAGCAGATTTAATGAAGAATTAATGTACCATAACAAATCATTAATGATCCATAAACATTGATTTTATGATTTGCTAAAGAAACCTTCTCATTTTTAATATGTGAGATTGTTAGTTCCTCAATCTCGGGGGTTATCTGGATGGTATTGGGATTGATAGTTTTTATGATGGTGGATGAGATATAGATGGTTTTGGTGATGGATTGGATAAAGATGTCTATGGAGTTGGTTGTTGCTGAATAAAATATGATTCTATACAATGCATTCTTAATTAATTAGAGTGTTAGGAATAACTAAATAGAAGCTCCTTATCATTATTCTCCTACTCTTTATTTCATTCTAAACTTACAGGATTAATAAATGTAACTAATAAATATAGGCTCAAACGATTCATGAAGTCATACAAAATTCTTTCATCACATATTCATAATACCCAATATGTGTTTTGCATATAATCACAGCTCTAATTATTACATCTCCCATCTTCTATGCTTGGGCATTTTCTCTTCAACTTCTTTCAGTTCAAATGTTACATCTCTCTTTGGGTGATTTCTTTTACACTTCTAAGCACTCCGCTTTAATGCTATGATAACTATTCCATGATATTCTTCTTATGCAACTCCAAAATTCCGGATATTAATTCTTAGTTTGTTCATTATTACATTTCGTAGCTCGATGAAGGGAAAAATCTCTTTCGTTTTTTTTCCTCCACATTCTCTCTCATCTGGTATTCTTCTTCTCTCTTTTATCCAACCAATTCATTCAGTTTTATTCTTCTTTTGGCTAGAAATTCATTCAACTTTAATTAATAGCGAAAATATTTAAATATCTGTTTACACTTTTCTAACCTCACATTCCCGTTTTGTCAATGTTGGCAATTCTGATTAATATTAATCGTTTTTTGAAAATTTTAATTTATTAATTATATTATAAATGATGAAAATCCGTTATTAAACGATAAAATCGATTAAATTTCTTTATTTATTAATTAAAATTCAATTTAATCGGTTTTTATTAATACGTTTCAAGCGCCATCTATCGGTATGGCGGCGAACTCGAGAGAACCGGGTTCTCACGTCAAATATGGCTCTTGGTAATTTTACTCTTTGAAAAAGAAGCGCTTCATCACAAAAAAGAATTAATTAGGGGCCGATTTTAAACGTTCGAAAAACCAGGGAAATCCATCCGTTTTTATGCCTGCTTTAAGTGCCGCGACGCCCTCGCTCAGATTCCCCCGCAATGTCTACTTCGAAGTTAACTCACGTGCGGGACACATCGATCATGGAACGAAGATTACGACCAATTTACGGTAATTATAACGCGAAAAAACCATCAACAATCAAATATCGTTCATTTAGAATACGAATTAACCGATTTGACCCGCTTAAGTAGGTTAATTTCACTAAAAAAAGTCGATTAATTTTTTGACGTTTTGAGGTTATGTTTGGTGTTAAAATTTTATTTTGTGTTTTAGATTGGTTAGATAATGGGATGAATAAGAAGGCGCTTCAAGAGTGCGATAAGGTCCTCAAAAAGACGCCCCATTTGCAATGCGCCAAAGCGTTAAAAGCGGTCGCTTTGTTACGATTGGGGAAAGTTGGAGATTCCAAGGTTATTTTGGATGGATTGGTCAATGAATTCCCCACGGATGATGCGACGTTGCAAGCCATCTCAATTTGTTACAGAGAATCAAACGAATGTAATTAAATTAAAATAATTTTATTAATTTTTATTAATTTAATTAATTATTTTTAGTTGAAAATATTTGCAAACTTTATGAGGCCGCTTTAAAAATAGACAAAACCAGCGAAGAACTCTACACACATCTATTCATGTCTTACGTGCGTGTAAACAACTTTAAAGAACAACAAAGAGTCGCGATGGCTTTGTACAAATTAAAACCTAGGTCCCCTTATTACACTTGGGCGGTGATGAGCAATGTTTTGCAGGCGACTCGGAGTTTTGATGACTCGAAAGATGATCAAAAACGCGCGTTGTTGCTCAACTTAGCTGAACGAATGATGGTTAAGTTGTTGGATAAGCAAACGAAATCGGCTGAAGGAGAACACGAAGGTCACCTTTATGTGCACATTTTAGACCTTCAGGGGAAATACCAAGAAATTTTGACGTTCTTAACAACGCCTTTGGGCGATAAGTTGTTGAATGGGGCGATTCAATTCGATCGGCTGCGATTTTTTGTGAAATTGAAGCGTTGGAAAAAGGTTAATGTTTATTGTAAGCAGATTTTAAATGAAAGGTAAGGTTTAAATTTATTAAGTTTATCAGAAAGGGGCCAATAGATTATTCAAAAAAACCTTTTTTAATTGAAAATACAGGTGATTAATAACTTGTGTGGAAATATTTTATTTGTTTTAAAATCTGGGCATTATAGCTGATGAGAATATTAATTTTAATGAACACATTAACAGATACATTTGGAAAGCATATAGCAGCTTAAAAGTTATCTACGGCAATAAAATATTTGTGAATCGTAAAACAACGATTATGTGAAAGTGTGATTCTTTCCATGCTTAGCTACGGTGATGCCTTTTATGCAACATTTTTGTCATATGTATTTTTAATACATATGACAAATAAAAAATAAAATTCAAAAGATACAGAATAGTTGTATTCGACTGATATTTGGTCTAAAACGCAGAGATCATGTAAGCTGTAATTTGGCTACTTTGAATTGGTTGAATATGTGGAGGAGAAGATTGCTATACACTTTATGAACTAATAACATTATAGACACCTTTGTACTATTTGTACACTCAGTCAATATTAGATTTAGAGATAAATTATCTGCTGATATTTTACACCGTTAGTTTTAAAAGATCTTTTTCATATCAAATAAGAAAAGTAATAAATAACTTCCGCTTTGTTGTGTGTTGACTGAGTGTGCATCTGTTTTCTTGTTTGGGCAACAGTGTTCTTAATCGAATTTTGTTGTTTGTTTATTTTTTATCATTTTTTCTTTTTTGTGCTCTTTTTTCCCATCTTTGAGAGAAATTTATTGGATATATTTAATTATGAGATTACTTTACTCTACTTGTAATATTTGTGGAGTTTTTTATGACTTTATTTTTTCTTACCGCGTCAGTAGTTAACTTCTGTTTTTCATTTTTGCTCTATGGTGAGGTGGTAATGTCAAATCTTCTGGAGAAATTTCAAGTCCTCTAGATGCAGTATCAACTCAGTTGAAAGTATTTCAAGTCTTCCAGAGGTAGTATCAAGGCTTCTGGAAATATTTCAAGTCTTCTAGAAGCAATATTAAGTCTTCTGGAAACATTTCAAGTGCTTAGAAGCAATCTCAAAATTTCTGGAAGTATTTCAAATCTCCTTGAAGCAATTCAAGTCTTTCAGGGGCAGTAGTAAATCTTCTGGAAGCAGTATGAAGGCTTCCAGAGGCAGTATCAAATCTTCTGAAAGCATTTCAAATCTTCTGGAAGCAATATCAAGTATGTTATAAGCAATATTAAGTCTGCTGGAAACTTTTCAAATCTTTCAATGGTAATATCAAGTCTTCTGGAAGAATTTCAAGTCTTCTAGATGCAGTATCAAGTCAGTTGAAAGCATTTCAAGTCTTCTAAATACAGTATTAAGTTTGCTGAAAGCATTTCAAGTTTTCTAGATGCAGTTTCAAATCTTCTGGAAGCATTTCAAGTCTTTCAGTAGCAATATCAAGTCTTTGGGAAGCATATCAAATCAAATTGAAAAAAGCAATTGATACATTCTAAACACACTTTGGAAATTGATAAATGGATAATTTTTGAGTTATACAGTTATCCACAAAAGTCTACACAGGGTTATGCTGATCAGTTCAAAGTTAATTAAAAACATAAACAGATATTTAAAAATAAATAGTTTATTTTTAATATTCATATAACGCATTTCAAGTTTTCTGTAAGTAATATCAATTCTTCTAGAAGCATTTCAAGTATTCTAGAAGCATTTCAAGTATTCTAGAAGCAGTTTTAAGTCTTCTGGAAACATTTCAAGTCTTCCAGAAGCAATCTTAAGTCTTCTGAAAGTATTTCAAATATGAAGTCTTCTGAAAACGTATCAAGTCTTCTGAAAACATTTCAAGTCCTTCAGAAGCAATCTCAAGTCTTCTGGAAGTATTTCAAGTCTTCTAAAATCATATGTATTCTAAAAGCATTTCAAGTTTTCTAGAAGTTGTATGAAATCTTCTGAAAACATATCATGTCTTTTGAAAGCATTTCAAATCTTCTAGAGGCAATATTAAGTATTCTAAAAATATTTCAAGTTTTTCAGAAGCAATCTTTGTTCTCCAGAAAGTCTGCTGGGAGTATTTCAAGTTTGCTAGATGCAGTATCAAGTCTTCTAAAAACATATCAAGTATTCTAGATACATTTCCAAGACTTATCCTTAGTCTTCCGGAAGCATTTCAAGCCTTCAAGAAGCAGTATCAAGTCTTTTGGATGCATTTCAAATCTTCCATAGTTAATATCAAGTCTTCTAGAAGCATTTCAAGTCGTCTGGAAGCATTTCCAGAGTCAATATCATGTTTTGGAAGTAATATCAAGTTTTCTAGAAGCAGTATAAAGTCTTCCAGTGCCAGTATCGAGCCTTCTGGATGCAGTTCAAGTCTTCTAGAAGCAGTATCACGTCTTCTAGAAGCAGTATCAAGTCTTCTGGATGCATCTCAAGTCTTTCATAGTCAATATCAAGTCTTCTAGAAGCATTTCAAGTCGTCTGGAAGTAATATTAAATCAATTGGAGGCAATATGAAGTCTTCTGGCAGAATTTCAAGACTTCTAGATGCAGTAGCAAGTTGGTTGGAAGCAATTCAAGTCTTCTAGATGTAGTATCAAGTCTTGTGAAAGCATTTCAAGTGTGCTAAATACAGTGTCAAGTCTTCCAGAAGAACTAGTAAATCTTCTGAAAGCAGTATGAAGTCTTCCAGAGGCAATATTGAACCATTTGGTAGGGTTTCAAATCTTTTAGAAGCAATATCAAGTCTTCTGGAAGCAATATCAAGTATGCCAGAAGTAATAATAAGTCTGCTGGAAGCACTTCAAAATCTTCTAATGGTAATATTAACTTTTCTGGCAGAATTTCAAATTGTCTTACAGTACTGCAGTATCAACTCTTCTGGAAATATTTCATGTCTTCTAGATACAGTATTAAGTCTTCTGAAAGCATTTCAAGTCCTCCAAAGTCAATATCAAGTCTTTGGAAGAAACATCAAGTTTGATAGAAATAGTTCAAGTCTCCCTGAAGCAGTTCAAGTCTTCAGGAAACAATATCAAGTCTTCTAGAAGCAGTATCAAGTTTTTTGGATGCTTTCAAGTCTTCCAGAGTTAATATCAAGCATTCTGGAAGCAGTGTGAGGTCTTCCAGAGGCAGTATTGTGTCTTCTGGAAGCATTTCAAGTCATCTATATTTATATTTTTAAAGCTTTAAATCGAAACCTTTTAAATCTGTCGTCCAGACCATGAATTTTAGTTTCATTTTTCAACTGCATTATGATCTGCAGAAAATGGAAATGACATCAGCGCTGTATATGTTTCAATGTAAGCTTTTCGTACGTATTATTAAGTTCTCTGAATTGTCTTCTCTTTTCGTCTCGCAACAGCTTATTAAACAGACGTCTTAGGCGGATGAAAAGAGACGACTGGCACTAAAAATTTCTTCTATATCTATATGTCTTAGTATGAGCTGTTAGTATGACCCAGACCATAGAAAATATTTAATTAATACAGAAATTTGAATGCTATGTAGCTTACATATTTATGTATATTTAGATTTCTATTTCTAAGTTTAATTGATAAAAACCACAATGGTTTATTAAATATTTTTTTTTCTCTTTAAAGAACAATGTTTACCAACGATTACTGGGAGAATCGTTGTCATATTCTTGGCCACGTAAGCTGTCTTTATCATATGACATCAAAAAACATCTATTTCTTGTTTTTTGACGATAAAAATGTTTTCTGCCAGCGGTTTTAAAACTAGTATCAAGTTTTTTTAAACAAATATAATTAAGTTCTTTTAAGCATACCAAGTTTTTTGACACCATTTCAACTTTTATGGAAGCATTATCAAGTCTTCTAAAAGCAGTATTAAGTCATCTGGAAATTGTATAAAGTCTCCTAGGAATTCTCGCGGTAATATCAAATCTTCCGGAAGGATTTTAGGTTTTTTGGAAGTAGTATCAAGTCTATTTATGCCTTTCAGAGGCAATATCAAGCCATCTGGAAGCAATCTCAAATCTTCTAGAAGTAGTACCCAGTCTTCTATAAGCAGCATCAAGTCTTTCCGGATGTAGTTCATGCTTTTTGGAAGCATTAAGTCCTTTGGTAGCAATATCAAGTCTATTAGATACTAACTTCATTGCTTTTATGCGTAAAAATAATAATAAAAATATATGCATGGTCATCGTGTTAAACAAAGTATTAACTCTTAACTCCTGATGTTTTTTTTTTGATTGATTTAAATCTATGATGTTAATAAATAACTACCAGTGTTAGAGGCTACCGATATATGAAAATCCATCTTAATGTTGTTAATATTTAAAGATTGAGTAAATATGATACTCATAAACCCATAAAATAAAAATATCACAAAAATCTTTAATGTATATCAACAATGTTTTAGCTTTGAAACGATTTCCTCCTATTTTTAATACTTTGATAGTTGACTCCTTTCTGATAAACACGGTCCAAATATGAATTAAACGATTTTATTGCGATTTTTGTTTCATCCTACACAGCATAGATAAGTGGAACATTTGGATGGAATATTTAAACTCGGTGTTTGAATTGATGAACGAATCTGGTGAAAATAAGCGCGATAAAAGGATTGAGGATGGAGGCGAAATCGTTGAAAATGGGAATAATTTGGGATGTGGGGAAAATTCGACTGGGAACGGTGAAATCGAAGTCACGGCGGATGATAGTCCGGAAAAGGCGCATGAATTTATTTGCAGTTTGATTGAAAACGGATTTAACGGTGAGTAAAAAGTTTTAAAATCTCACTTTTTCATAGACGTTACGTTTAAAGTTAGTACTAAGTCGGAAATAAAACTAAAATATCGAGTTTAAATATTTAAACACAGGATAGTCATTTATTTTTTTTTAATTTTGTAGGATATGCTCAAAGAGGACCGTATTTGGCTCGTATCGAATTATGTCAGCGCCTCACCCGCCTTCAAAGCCTCACCGCTTCTACCAATATCACCTCGAACATCATCAACGACCTCCTCGGGGAACCCGCTCAACTTTTCGTGGAGTATTTTCGTCTCTTTGGGCATAAACCTTGTTGTGTAAGCGACTTACGTTCTTATTTGAACATATTAAACTTGGAGGAGCGGGCGTTGTTGTGCGAAAATCTCCTCAGGGATTTAAATGTGGCCTCAAATTCCATTGCAACTACTGTAAGTATCAAAGAAAGCTCCTTTTTTTTTGAAAATTTGATAACATTTGCGATATTTTTTTAATGAGGTGTAATGTTGAGCTGATTCTGAAATTACTTAACACTTATTCATTAATTGAAACCGTCAAAAAATTGGGTTTGTACTCCTGTTCCATGTTGTTAGGTTGTTGTCTTATTTTCATTTCCTTTCTTTTATTTACACATTAACCAAAAAATCGTTTGCAAACTTGCTGCTATTACTGGCATCGTTTAAAGTAGACACTCGGCGACCTCGGCGGAGTGAGAATAAAATCGTCTTATATGAGACCCTATATTTTCACTAGGGTATAAAAGAAACGATTTCGCTAATACGACCTATTGACAATCTAAGTTATCTTGGTAGTCTTACATTATATAACCTCATGTACAGTTCAATTAATGTCTTATCTACAACTTTTATGAACTCCATTCTGGTCATAATGGATCTGTCTCAGTAGGGATATGTCTAAGTTATGATAAAAAATTGCTAAGGGCTAACGACGGGTTCGATATTAACATATTACATAGTATTAACTTCACCTTTGGTATTGTTATAAAAGGATGTTATCAAAAATTTTTTTGAGCAGAATTCGTCTCTACTGAATAATATATTGATGAAAGTAACAACGCTGTTTTGCTTCTTTTAGGAACGTATGATAATATTGTGATATCTTTTATAAATCCATATAAAGACGATCCTATTTGGCTATTTCACGATAGTAAAATTCATTGGGTACTTCATTTTTATTTTTTTTTCAGGACTTCTGCTAATTCTATTTAAGTGTACCAATTATCTGTAGTAACATTGCGATTGCTGCCATATATCGGTTTACATACTTTAATAACAGCTTGTGTGGTTATGCCAAATTTCTTCTCTTCTTGACATAATCCTAAGCTATCAGTACTCTTTCCATAATATAAATAGGTATTGTATACGTAGCTGGTTCTGGCATCTGGCATCATCATTCTTTGTTAAATTTTTGCAGTAATTCTGGAATTGCTGCGCTCGGATCGATTCGTTTTCGTACTTCTCGATCGTCTAAATTGTCAAATCTCATACAATTAGTATAGTCTGTACCATCAGAAGTGAGTGTAACTCATCTCCTAAAAATGTACGGAACAGACGAATGCACGAGAAATCATTTCACTCTAATACACGTCAACGCACGGACATAGTATTTGTAAACATGTCATACAAGGAACAATTTCGTCTCAAATCGCCGAGGTTAACCAAAATTGTAATGATAACAATTTTTTTTTGCAATTTTTGGTTTTACCTTAAACTGTTTTTAAACCTTTCCCTTAAATACTTTTCTAAGATAAGTTGTTGAACGATATAGGATGTTTTGCTGACCATATACTTCTAACTTAAGTATAAACTCAACTTAGAAGTAAATTTGCACATGTGTGTTTTGTTTGGACGTCTAGAGTGTAGACGGCCGAAGTATCCACTATGTATGTTTTGTGACGCCTTTTGATTATTTCGCTATCCTCCCACCATAAAAGCTTGAACACCCACTAGTGTAAATTAAGGACCAGGTTGGCTACCGCTGATATGTGCCATCTAGGTTTATGTTAAATATATATGTTGCTTTACTTATCCTTGATAACTTCACATCTTGTTCGTGAATATCTGCTCAAAGATTGCAAGATACCTTCTGAAAGCATTACAAGTCTTTTAGAAGCAACATCAAGTCTTTTGGAAGCAGTATTAAGTCTTTGAAAGTGTTGCAAGTCTTCTACAAGCAGTATCAAGTATTTCTGGGGCAGTTTAAATCTTTTGGAAGCATTTCAGGTTTGCTGGAAGCAATATCAAGACATTCAGAAGCAGTGTCAAGTCTTCTTGAAGCAGTACTAAGTCTTCGGAAGCAGTTTAAATCTTCTGGATGTATTGCAAATTTGCTGGTAGCAATATCAACTCTTTCTGAGGATGTATCAAGTCTTTTGGAAGCAGTTCAAACCTTCTGGAAGCATTGCAGGGTATTTGGAAGCAGTATCAAGTCTTCCGGGGGAAGTATCAAGTTTTCTGGAAGCAGTTCAAGCCTTCTGGGAATATTATAAGTCTTTTGAAAGCAGTATTAAGACTTTTGGATGCATTGTAAGTCTTCTAGAAGCATTTCAAGTCTGCTGGAAGCAATATCAACTCTTTCTGGGAATGTATCAAGTCTTCTAGAAGCAGTTCAAGCCTTCTGGAAGCATTGCTGGTCTTTTGGAAGCAGTATCAAGTCTTCCAGGGGAAGTATCAAGTCTTCTGGAAGCAGTTCAAGCCTTCTGGGAATATTATAAGTCTTTTGAAAGCAGTATTAAGACTTTTGGATGCATTGTAAGTCTTCTAGAAGCATTTCAGGTCTGCTGGAAGCAATATCAACTCTTTCTGGGAATGTATCAAGTCTTCTAGAAGCAGTTCAAGCCTTCTGGAAGTATTGCGGGTCTTTTGGAAGCAGTATCAAGTCTTCCAGGGGAAGTATCAAGTCTTCTGGAAGCAGTTCAAGCCTTCTGGGAATATTATAAGTCTTTTGGAAGTATTGCAAGTCTTCTAGAAGCAGTATCAAGTATTCTAGGGGCAGTAAGTCTCCTGGAAACATTGTAAGTCTTCTGGAAGCATGGTAGGTCTGCTGATAGCAATATCAAGTCTTTCAGAGGCAGGATCAAGTCTTTTTGAAGCAGTTCAAGCCTTCTGGAAGCATACAAATTTGTTGCAAGCAGTATCAAGTCTTTTGGAAGCATTGCAAGTCTTCTAGAAGCAGTATCAAGTATACCTGCGGAAGTTTAAGTCTTCTCGAAGTATTTTAGGTTTGCTGGAAGCAATATCAAGACATTCAGAAGCAATGTCAAGTCTTCTTGAAGCAGTACTAAGTCTTCGGAAGCAGTTTAAATCTTCTGGATGTATTGCAGGTTTGCTGGTAGCAATATCAACTCTTTCTGGGGATATATCAAGTCTTTTGGAAGCAGTTTAAACCTTCTGGAAGCATTGCAGGTCTTTTGGAAGCAGTATCAAGCCTTCCGGGAGAAGTATCAAGTTTTGTGGAAGCAGTTCAAGCCTTCTGGGAATATTATAAGTCTTTTGAAAACAGTATTAAGACTTTTGGATGCATTGTAAGTCTTTTAGAAGCATTTCAGGTCTGCTGGAAGCAATATCAACTCTTTCTGGGAATGTATCAAGTCTTCTGGAAGCAGTTCAAGCCTTCTGGAAGCATTGCGGGTCTTTTGGAAGCAGTATCAAGTCTTCCAGGGGAAGTATCAAGTCTTCTGGAAGCAGTTCAAGCCTTCTGGGAATATTATAAGTCTTTTGGAAGTATTGCAAGTCTTCTAGAAGCAGTATCAAGTATTCTAGGGGCAGTATCAAGTCTCCTGGAAACATTGTAAGTTTTCTGGAAGCATGGTAGGTCTGCTGAAAGCAATATCAAGTCTTTCAGGGGCAGGATCAAGTCTTTTTGAAGCAGTTCAAGCCTTTTGGAAGCATACAAATTTGTTGCAAGCAGTATCAAGTCTTTTGGAAGCATTGCAAGTCTTCTAGAAGCAGTATCAAGTATACCTGCGGAAGTTTAAGTCTTTTGGAAGCATTTCAGGTTTGCTGGAAGCAATATCAAGACATTCAGAAGCAGTGTCAAGTCTTCTTGAAGCAGTACTAAGTCTTCGGAAGCAGTTTAAATCTTCTGGATGTATTGCAGGTTTGCTGGTAGCAATATCAACTCTTTCTGGGGATATATCAAGTCTTTTGGAAGCAGTTTAAACCTTCTGGAAGCATTACAGGTCTTTTGGAAGCAGTATCAAGCCTTCCGGGAGAAGTATCAAGTTTTCTGGAAGCAGTTCAAGCCTTCTGGGAATATTATAAGTCTTTTGAAAGCAGTATTAAGACTTTTGGATGCATTGTAAGTCTTTTAGAAGCATTTCAGGTCTGCTGGAAGCAATATCAACTCTTTCTGGGAATGTATCAAGTCTTCTGGAAGCAGTTCAAGCCTTCTGGAAGCATTGCGGGTCTTTTGCAAGCAATATCAAGTCTTCCAGGGGAAGTATCAAGTCTTCTGGAAGCAGTTCAAGCCTTCTGGGAATATTATAAGTCTTTTGGAAGTATTGCAAGTCTTCTAGAAGCAGTATCAAGTATTCTAGGGGCAGTATAAAGTCTCCTGGAAACATTGTAAGTCTTCTGGAAGCATGGTAGGTCTGCTGATAGCAATATCAAGTCTTTCAGAGGCAGGATCAAGTCTTTTTGAAGCAGTTCAAGCCTTCTGGAAGCATACAAATTTGTTGCAAGCAGTATCAAGTCTTTTGGAAGCATTGCAAGTCTTCTAGAAGCAGTATCAAGTATACCTGCGGAAGTTTAAGTCTTTTGGAAGCATTTCAGGTTTGCTGGAAGCAATATCAAGACATTCAGAAGCAGTGTCAAGTCTTCTTGAAGCAGTACTAAGTCTTCGGAAGCAGTTTAAATCTTCTGGATGTATTGCAAATTTGCTGGTAGCAATATCAACTCTTTCTGAGGATGTATCAAGTCTTTTGGAAGCAGTTTAAACCTTCTGGAAGCATTGCAGGGTATTTGGAAGCAGTATCAAGTCTTCCGGGGAAAGTATCAAGTTTTCTGGAAGCAGTTCAAGCCTTCTGGGAATATTATAAGTCTTTTGAAAGCAGTATTAAGACTTTTGGATGCATTGTAAGTCTTCTAGAAGCATTTCAGGTCTGCTGGAAGCAATATCAACTCTTTCTGGGAATGTATCAAGTCTTCTGGAAGCAGTTCAAGCCTTCTGGAAGCATTGCGGGTCTTTTGCAAGCAATATCAAGTCTTCCAGGGGAAGTATCAAGTCTTCTGGAAGCAGTTCAAGCCTTCTGGGAATATTATAAGTCTTTTGGAAGTATTGCAAGTCTTCTAGAAGCAGTATCAAGTATTCTAGGGGCAGTATAAAGTCTCCTGGAAACATTGTAAGTCTTCTGGAAGCATGGTAGGTCTGCTGATAGCAATATCAAGTCTTTCAGAGGCAGGATCAAGTCTTTTTGAAGCAGTTCAAGCCTTCTGGAAGCATACAAATTTGTTGCAAGCAGTATCAAGTCTTTTGGAAGCATTGCAAGTTTTCTAGAAGCAGTATCAAGTATACCTGCGGAAGTTTAAGTCTTTTGGAAGCATTTCAGGTTTGCTGGAAGCAATATCAAGACATTCAGAAGCAGTGTCAAGTCTTCTTGAAGCAGTACTAAGTCTTCGGAAGCAGTTTAAATCTTCTGGATGTATTGCAAATTTGCTGGTAGCAATATCAACTCTTTCTGAGGATGTATCAAGTCTTTTGGAAGCAGTTTAAACCTTCTGGAAGCATTGCAGGGTATTTGGAAGCAGTATCAAGTCTTCCGGGGAAAGTATCAAGTTTTCTGGAAGCAGTTCAAGCCTTCTGGGAATATTATAAGTCTTTTGAAAGCAGTATTAAGACTTTTGGATGCATTGTAAGTCTTCTAGAAGCATTTCAGGTCTGCTGGAAGCAATATCAACTCTTTCTGGGAATGTATCAAGTCTTCTGGAAGCAGTTCAAGCCTTCTGGAAGCATTGCGGGTCTTTTGCAAGCAATATCAAGTCTTCCAGGGGAAGTATCAAGTCTTCTGGAAGCAGTTCAAGCCTTCTGGGAATATTATAAGTCTTTTGGAAGTATTGCAAGTCTTCTAGAAGCAGTATCAAGTATTCTAGGGGCAGTATAAAGTCTCCTGGAAACATTGTAAGTCTTCTGGAAGCATGGTAGGTCTGCTGATAGCAATATCAAGTCTTTCAGAGGCAGGATCAAGTCTTTTTGAAGCAGTTCAAGCCTTCTGGAAGCATACAAATTTGTTGCAAGCAGTATCAAGTCTTTTGGAAGCATTGCAAGTCTTTTAGAAGCAGTATCAAGTATACCTGCGGAAATTTAAGTCTTCTCGAAGTATTTTAGGTTTGCTGGAAGCAATATCAACACTTCTAGAAGCAGTGTCAAGTCTTCCTAGAGCTGTACCAAGTCTTCTGGAAGCAGTTTAAGTCTTCTGGATGCATTGCAGGTCTGATTGTAGCAATATCTACTCTTTTTGGGGATGTATAAAGTCTTTTGGAAGCAGTTCAATCCGTCTGAAAGCATTGCAGGTCTTTTGGAAGCAGTATCAAGTCTTGCAGGGTAGTATTAAGTCTTCTGGAAGCAGTTCAAGCCTTCTGGGAATATTATAAGCCTTTTGAAAGCTGTATTAAGTCTTTTGGATGCAGTGTCAAGTATTCTGTTGGTAGTATCAAGTCTTCTAGAAATATTGTCAGTCTTCTGAAAGCAACTTTATTTTCCTGCTTTTTTTTGCTTAGATCACTTTTATTGGATTGCGTAATCGTTCAGGAGGATTTGGTCTTGATAAAGCTTCGATGTGAGAAATCGGTTTTTTTGGCTGACCTTACATTAGGATAAACCAAATTTTTCTTTAACGATAAAGAAAAGATAAATAAAAGGCCTCTTCTTCTCCAAATGTTATATTTTATTTACTTGGTACCGGTTTCGACATGTTCACATGTCATCATCAGGTCATAACGTAAGGACATATTAATCACAAAAAAAACAATAAAACAGGCACATTAAAACTGTTTATAAGTTAAGACTACACAAAAGATACTAAATTTTTCTTTGTTTTTTTTATTTATCTCGTTTAGTTTTATGTTACAGAAATATCTTATAATCAAACTGTAGATTGCTAATTTCGAGACCGTAGAGAAAAACTGAAAACAGATTCAGAGTCAACTCAACATTCAACTTTACAAAAAATAACACATTCTTCTAAATTAGTATTATTAAGAGAGATTTAAAAATACAAATTATTATTTTAGATGGACCAAATGCAACGTCACATCAGTGCTATACAACTTTCCCGTTTAAGCGGAACTTACCAACACTTAGCACCGGAAACCCTCTACGAAATCGCAAACATTTTAACCGGACATTACAACCTAGGTTATGAGCGTTATGGGAAAGATCTTTTAGTAACCGATCAAGGCCCATCGGATCCTTACGGTTTGGTGGCAGCCCATATACTTTACGATATCGCGATGAAAACGCAAAGTTCGGAGCCATTGATTTGCGCGCTGGTCGTTCTGGAGAATTTGTTAAAAAACAGCAAAAGCTGTTTTCACGCGAAATTGTTGTGCGTTAAATTGTACCACCAATTAGGGGGAGGAAGTTGTGCTCACTTGATGTACGACAGTTTGGATTTAAAGCACATCCAATTGGACTCGTTAGGCTACGTACATTGCTCACGTTTACCAACCACCGGATTGTTCACGATAGCTTCGCAACTTTACGACACTACAATCAAATTTTTCGTTGCGAATTACCGAGATGTTAGTAATTAAGAATTAATATTAAAAAAATTGTGATTAAAATTTTCATTTTAGAGCTCTGATCATTTAACGTTCGTTTATAAATATGGCTCGTTTGGAAAAATCGATGAGTTTATGGATTTCCGGGAGAAACTTTATAACAGCCTTCATTATACTCAAGTCGTTATCGATCGGATTGTTTTAACGTTGATGCAGTGCGTTTCGTTGGACGGCTTAACTGAAGCGGATTTGACTATTAAGGAGAGGAAAATCGAATGGGAAGCCGCTTGGTAAGTTATTTTTCGATTTTTTTTGTTAAACGGGTTAAATTAACAGTTGGAATTAGTTGTCTTAAGACCCGTTACTACCAAACCTTTGTTTTCTACGATATAGAAAACTCTACTTAGAATTAGAAACTAACTCTACTTTAACTATAGAAACTTTCTACTTTTAAAAAATGAAATCAATTTTGAGATATCTTACTTAGAACTTGAGATATAAGCTGTGAACTTAATTGAGATTTTTCCAATATTTTAAATAAATTTCAAAATTCTTGTAAAATTACTAATTGGAGCATCTACTTTCGAAAAATGAATTCAATTTTGAGATATCTTTCTTAGAACTTGAGATATAAGCTGTGAACTTAATTGGAATTTTTCCAATATTTTAAATAAATTTAAAAATTCTTGTAAAATCGATTTTATGGAAAATTGTTATGAAATTACTTTCAATTACTAATAGGAGCATCAATTTAACCAAGTTAGGTTACCAAGCTATTAGTCATTTTGTGAAAATTATTGAAAAATCATGTCACAAAATTCGTACATAATAAGTAATTTATTGTGTCCAAAAAGTTAAAATATAACAACCAAACATAATATAATTAATTCTATACTAAACGTATTCTGGACGATTTTAAATAACTTTAGATAACTGGATTAACTTAGATAAAGTTGATTTTAGACAACTTGAGATTACACTTAAAGTAATTTTAGACGGTTATTAATGATTGTAAACAACTTTAGACACTTCTAGACGTTTAGAGACATATTTTTGATGATTTTAGACATATTTAGATAATTATTGGCTATTATAAATATATTTTAGACAAATTTCGAATGAGTTGAAACAACTTGTGGATGATTTTAGGCAATTTGAGAAAGTTGTGGGCTATGTGAGACATATTTTAGAAAGTTTTTGATGATTTTAAATTACTTTAAACAACTAGATTAATTTAGATAACCTTGGATGGTTTTAGTCAATTTGTGGATAATCCTAAAGTAATTCTGGGCGATTTTAGTTGATATAAATTTAACCTTTGTAAATCATTGTTAACATCTATACTAGTTCAAGAAGAAGAACACACTAGATTTACTTTTTTTGAAAGTCTACTTTATAACAATACAACATTAATCTTCTTAACAATGCTGATATGTATGATTATTATAAGTTCAGTGAAGATCAAAGACTTAAACTCTGATATTGGATGGCTACAGGATCAATGCAATTCTTTTAACTTGTTGATTGATGATTTAATTGTCGATGTCGCAGAAGAACAATCTATCGGTATATTTATAGGCGCCGATTTTTTAATATACGCATGGGTGCTGAAAAAAAAGACTCAAACAAGTTGAAGTTTTTGTATTTTGCCAATACTATGTGTGGAATTTTGGAGACAAAATTAAATTTTATTAACACGCAGCAATTTTACAAGCAGTATCAAGTCTTTAGAAGAATTTTAAGTCTTCTGGAACCATTTCAAATCTTCCAAAAGTAATACCAACTCTTTTGAAAGTATTTCAAGTTTTTTAGAAACAGTTTCAAGACTGTTGGAAGCATTGCAAGTCTTCTAAAAGCAGTGCAAAGTCTTCCGGAAACATTGTAAATCTTCTCGAAGCATTTCCGGTCTGTTAGAAGCTATATCAAGTCTTCTAGAAGCAGTGTTAAATCGTCTTCAGGCGGTATTTCAAGTCTTCTGGATGCCATATCAAGTCTTGTAGATCAGCATCAAGTTTTCTATGAGCAGTATCAAGTTTTCTATGAGCAGTATCAAGTCTTCCGGAAGCATTTCAAGACTTCTGGAAGCATTTCAAATCTTCTGGAAGCATTTCAAATCTTCTGGAAGCAGCATTAAGTCTTTTAGGGTCAGTATTAAGTCTTCCAGGAGTAGTATCAAATCTTCTGGAAGCAGAATTAAGATTTTTGGAAGTATTTCAAGTTTTTTAGATGCCATATCAAACTTCTAGAAGCAACATCAAGTTTTTCCGGGACAGTATCAAGTCTTCTGAAAGCAGTTTAAACCTTATGGAAGCATTGCAAGTCTTTTGGAAGCAGAATCAAGTCTTTTGAAAGCATTGTCTTCTAAAAGCAGTATCAAGTATTCCTGTGGTAGCATCAAGTCTTCCAAGGGCAGTATGAAGTCTCCTAGAAACATTGTAAATCTTCTGTGAACGTTTCAAGTCTTCCGGAAGCATTGGAAAAAAAAAGGGGGGGGTTGTTGACCACTTCCTCCTAACTCCAGTATTGACCGGACATGGGATCTTTGGAACGTACCTTTTCAAAATTGGAAAGGCGGCCTCTGGGATATGTTGCACAATTTGTATTAAAAAAGTAAACATTTTGAGCAAATTAAACGAGATTGCAATGAGCAGTGTGGGGTAATTTTGAACCTGGATAACTTGATAGAGGTTATGTTGCAAAACGAGGAAAAGTGGGAGATTGTGAAAGTGTAGATTAACCATATCATGAAAATGAAAGAAGAACACAAGAGATTTTTGGAGACACACAAAAGAGAGAAAGGGAAAGAAGTGAGTTGATGTTTGTGTAGATGGGTTAAGAGACAGAACGTTATTTTTCTTTTTTTTATGTTGTTTTTATGTACTCCGAAGTTATGTCCTATGGAGGGTACCAAAGGAGATAGGGGGAAGGGTTTTAGTCAGTAGGTAACCCAGGAAAGAAGCCAACCCGACACTATCCGGCCAATTGATACCTTAGGTCGGGTGTCTGTGCTAGCAGATCTCCTAATCCCCTCTTAAAATTCGCATTGCAGGTCTGTTGTTGGAATCAAAGCAATATTGTGATAAAGGTTGTGATGAGTTGTTAAGAGTTATGTAAAGTTATAAAGATTGTGATTCAAGTTATTGCTGGTATGCCTCCGCTGGATTTGCTTATTGAAGAAAGAACAGTATTATATAGAAGAGGCAAAAAAGCAAACCGTAAATGCAGAGCAAATTTATTGAAGAACTGGCAGGAACTTTGGGATCTATATGAGGAATGGACAAGAATTCTTATCCTGGAAATAAAACCATGGTTCGATAGGAAGTAGGGCGAGGTTGATTTCTACTTGACTTAGGTTTTGTCTGGTCATGGAGTCTTTAAAAAATATCTATTTAAAATTATAAAATCGGAAGGTGAGGTTTGCTGGTTTTGTGAAAGCATAGACACCGTAGAATATTCATTATTTATATTGCAAGACATAGTGGTTAAAATAATGAAATTGAAGGAAAGCCATGAAAGACTCCTAAAAGGAGTTGGAGATGGTTAATGTGAGAGCAATGCATAAATTTGTATTCTATTCTTATTCCCCGAAGTAATACCCTGACGGGTGATATCTTCGATCAAGTGTCTGTTTACAGATTTCCTAATCCTCTCTAAAATAAAAAAAGGTCTGCTGATAGTAATGTCAAGTTTTTCTGTGGATGTATCAAGTGTTCTGGAAGCAATTCAAGCCTTCTGGAAGCATTGAAGGTCTTTTGGAAGCAGTATCAACTCTTCTTTTGGCAGTATCAAGCTTTCTTTTTGGAAGCAGAATAAAGCTTTATGGAACTATTTCAAGTTTTCTGCATGCATAGAAGTCAAATCTTCTAGGAGCAGCATCAAGTCTTTCAGGGCAAGTATCAAGCTTTCTGAGAACATTGCAAGACTTTTGGAAACAGAATCAAGTTTTATGGCAGTATTTCAAGTTTTCTGAATGCCACAACAAATTGCAAGTCTTTTAAAAGCAGTATCAAGTCTTTTGGAAGCACTGCAAGTCTTCTAGAAACAGTATCAAATCTTTCAGGGAAAATATCAAGTTTCCTGGAAACATTGTAAGTCTTCTGGAAGCGTTTCAGGTCCGCTGGAAACAATATTAAGTCTTCTAGAAGCAGCATCAAGTTTTCCACAAGCAGTATAAAGGGCTCCGGAAGCAGTTCAAGTCTTCTGCATGCATTGTAAGTCTGCTGATAGCAAAATTAAGTCATTCAGGGGAAGTATGAAGTCTTCTGGAAGCAGTTCAAATCTTTTGGACGCATTGCAAATCTTTTAGAAGGAATATCAAGTATTTCTGGGAGCAGTATCAAGTCTTCTGGAAATATTGTAAGTCTTCTGGAAGCAATATCTTCCAGAAGCAGCATCAAGTTTTCCAGGGGCAATACACATGTTAGACATCGTCATTGGCTGGATATACCACGTCATAGGTCTCAACTTTTTAAGAGGTCATTTCCTTATTGCGTAGCAAATGTAGAGGAATATAGAAGCAATATCACGCAGAGATGATTGATGCAGCTGGGATGATAACCTAGAGGATCGGCCTGTGTGATTCGATTGGGGCTTGATGGGATTAGTTTTGTACATGAATTACTCTTTCAACTGTTTACTTGTATTTATTTTGTTTAGTTCATTATTTCTCTTTCTTAGTTTTCGAAGGGTTGATGAATAACAATAGTATCCTATCCATATAGGATACTTTGACTCGGCTCTGTTTGACAATAAGTTAAGTTTTGCTTTGTTAATTGTATTGTATTATATATTATATATACAATATATTTTTTTTTCAAATTTGTCAATAAATGTATTATTGTTATATCAGTCAATCATGTCTTTTGGGAGCAGTACCAAGTCTTTGGAAGCATTGCAAGACTTCTAGAAGCAGTATCAAGTATTCCTAGGGCAGTATCAAGTCTTCTAGAAGCAGTGTCAAGTCTTCTTGGGGAAGTACCAAGTCTTCTGGAAGCAGTTCAAGTTTCCTGGATACATTGCAGGTCTGCTGGTAATAATATTTAGTCTTTCTGAGGATGTATCAAGTTTTCTGGAAGCAGTTCAAACCATGTGGAAGCATTGTACATCTTTTGGAAGTATTGCAAGTCTTCTAGAAGAAGTATCAAGTATTCTTGGGACAGTATAAATGTCTTCTAAAAACATTTAAGGTCTTTCTGAAAATGTATCAAGTCTTCTGGACGCAGTTCAAGCCTTCTGGAAGCATTGCAAGTCTTCTGGAAGCATTTCATGTCTTTCTGAGGATGTATCAAGTTTTCTGAAAGCAGTTCTAGCCTTCTGGAAGCATGGCAAGACTTCTAGAAGCAGTATCAAGTATTCCTAGGGCAGTATCAAGTCTTCTAAAAGCAGTGTCAAGTCTTCTTGGGGAAGTACCAAGTCTTCTGGAAGCAGTTCAAGTTTCCTGGATACATTGCAGGTCTGCTGGTAATAATATTTAGTCTTTCTGATGTATCAAGGATGTATCAAGTTTTCTGGAAGCAGTTGAAACCTTCTGGAAGCATTGTACCTCTTTTAGAAGTATTGCAAGTCTTCTAGAAGAAGTATCAAGTATTCCTGGGGCAGTATCAATGTCTTCTAAAAACATTTAAGGTCTTTCTGAAGATGTATCAAGTTTTCTGGACGCAGTTCAAGCCTTCTGGAAGCATTTCATGTCTTTCTGAGGATATATCAAGTCTTCTGGAAGCAGTTCTAGCCTTCTGGAAGCATTGCACGTCTTTTGAAAGCATTGTAAGTCTTCTAGAAGCAGTATTAATCTTCTGGAAGCATTTCATATCTTTCTGAGGATGTATGAAGTCTTCTGGAAGCAGTTCTAGCCTTCTGGAAGCATTGCACGTCTTTTGGAAGCATTGTAAGTCTTCTAGAAGCAATATTAATTCTTCTGGAAGCATTTCATGTCTTTCTGAGGATGTATCAAGTCTTCTGGAAGCAGTTCTAGCCTTCTGGATGCATTGCACGTCTTTTGGAAGCATTACAAGTTTTCTAGAATCAGTATCAAGTGTTCCTGGGGCAGTATCAAAGTCTTCTGGAAGCATTTCAGATATTTCTGAAGATGTATCAAGTCTTCTGGACGCAGTTTTAGCCTTCTGGAAGCATTGCACGTCTTTTGAAAGCATTGTAAGTCTTCTAGAAGCAGTATTAAGTCTTCTGGAAGCATTTCATATCTTTCTGAGGATGTATGAAGTCTTCTGGAAGCAGTTCAAGCCTTCTGGAAGCATTGTACGTCTTTTGAAAGCATTGTAAGTCTTCTAGAAGCAATATTAATTCTTCTGGAAGCATTTCATGTCTTTCTGAGGATGTATCAAGTCTTCTGGAAGCAGTTCTAGCCTTCTGGATGCATTGCACGTCTTTTGGAAGCATTACAAGTTTTCTAGAAGCAGTATCAAGTGTTCCTGGGGCAGTATCAAAGTCTTCTGGAAGCATATCAGATATTTCTAAGGAAGTATCAAGTCTACTGGAAGCAGTTCAAGCCTTCTGGAGGCATTGCAAGTCTTCTAGAAGCAGTATCAAGTATTCCTGGGGCAGTATCAAGTCTTCTGGAAGCATTTCAGGTCTGCAGGAAGCAATATCAAGTCTTCTGGAAGCAGTGTCAAGTCTTCTTGGAGCAGTGTCAAGTTTTCTGGATGCCATACCAAGTCTTTTAGAAGCAACGTCAAGTTTTTCAGGGGCAGTATCAAGTTTTCCGGAAGCAGTGCAAGTCTTCTAGAAGCAGATCAAGTTTTCTAGAAGCAGATCAAGTTTTCTAGAAGCAGATTAAGTCTTCTATTAGCAGATCAAATCTTCTAGATGCAGTATCAAGTCTTCTAAAAGCATTTCAAGTTTTCGGAAAGTATTTAAAGTCTTTTGAAAGCAGTATTAAGTCTTCTGTAAGCATTTCAAGTTTTCTAGAAGCAGTATCAACTCTTAAAAGCAGTATTAAGCCTCGATTCCGAACACATGCTCCCCGAACAATCATTCGTAGCAAATGTTGAGTCTGAATTGGCTCAGTAGTACTCTAAAATTAACGATTTCGTATGGATACTTGAAAAGTAGCCATATATTCGGCTCCTATATTGCTTAGACAGACTCTATATATACGGACTCTTGTTGATTATACCAACAACAAAAACTCAAGTGCTGAAATTAGTAAGAATGTGTGAAATGCCGTTATTCATGCTATTTATTGTGTTAAGTATCTTTTTATGAGATAAAATTATTTGTGATTTTAACAGCTGTTAAAATGCTTAGATATTGTATAAGAAGAAATCGATATAAAGTGTCTTTAGAGACACTTTATGTGCAAGTCCAATCCATAATTTGGATCAGTTATTACTCAGGATCTTGGAGGAATTGCATACTCCTGGGGCAGTATCAACAAGAATATATATTGAACGTGTTAAAGAATGTCACAATAAGGGAGGAATAAATGTTAAGACAGAAATGTTAAGGATTTTTTTTTTTGGAACAGATGGAAAAGCGAAGCGGAAAATTCATTGAATTTTAATGGAACGTCAAGAATACAAAACAGGAGCCCATCTCAAAATTTTGTTTCGAGATATGTATTGATTTGGATTAAAACTTAATCTATATGGCAATAGTGGACAATATGGGGAATAGGGTCATATATTTTTTTGATGTAATAGAATTGCAATACCTAGATGTGTAATGAAAAGATTAATTTTTAAAAGAACATTATTTTTACTTTTTTCTAATGATGGGTCAGTTTTTTAAATGAAAGTAGATTAGATCTTTAAATCAATATTTACAGGTGCTATATACACTTCCATAAAACTACCCTACTTATAATAATAATATCCTTTAAGTTCATATTTATGATTTATCCATACCCCCTTTCAAACTCTCAAAGAGCGAACTTAAATTTGAAATAGAAATAGCGCAAAGTTAGCTACAACCGAATAAAATCGCCAAATATCAAATTAACGTTTAACTTAAAAATATAAAAAACGTAATAAAATAAATTTGTTGCAGTGATAACAGCGATTTGAGCGTTTATTTATCATGGGACCCCGAACGCATCGAGAACCCCCCCGAAAAATGGGACTGCGTAAAAACCCGCATAAATCAAAACCAAATATTCGCCGAATTAAGATGTTGTATGGTGGATTGCTTCTTAATCGCTTTTAAAGCGGTTCGAATCCCCGAAAATTCGGACGAAAAATTAATCCATTTAGAAGACTTAAAATCAACATTAAAATCATGGGAAAAATTAAACTCGACCCATTCAAAATCATCCCATTTAAACGTAACGGAACGATTCGTATCATTACCTCTTAAATCGCGATTAATTTCGTACTTTAAAGTACCGTATTTCGAAGTTTTGAGCGAGTTCTTTTCGGTTTTCGTTTATTTTTCGACTGGGAAAGAATCGGAGGTGGATGCGAACGTTTTGGGGAGGATCGAGAAGCACCATGAAACCGTTCTAACCTCAATTAAAGACTTGATTCGAGCGGAAATCGCTTTGAAGGATGTTTATTTTAATCGGAGTACAACAATGGAAGTTTTGGTTAATTTTATCGAGTTATTAACACTCTGCGCGTTCGTTTTAACGCTTTGTAACGAGACGTTGAGGGTTAGAAATACAAAGAATAAATCGGGGGCGAAGAAAAAGGTCGATTCGAATTCAACGTTAAAAGGGAAGGAGATTTTATCCGGTTTAATATCGAGTCAAATAAACGTTTTGAACGAAACGGTTTTGTGTTTGGATGGATGGTGCCCAAAGGAGTTTTCTTTGGAGGTGTTGGAGAAGCAAATGGAGGGTTTGAGGATTGATAGGACGACGTTTGTGGGGGTGGTAAGTAAGTTGGAGGGGAGTTTGCAAATCGCTTTGAGGGAGTTAAAGACGGTTCTTAATTTGAAATGTAAAGTTTTGATGGGTTTGATTTAATTGGAATTAATTGATTTGGGGCTAAAATTAAAATAATTATGAGGAAAAGAAGGAAAGTGAGACAAAAAGAAACGCAAAAGTGTAATATACCATGATAGTTTTAAGTTATTTTAGTTGTAATTAATTAATCAATTATTATAAATAAAAAAATTTCTTATGAGAACCGTTTATAATAAAGGATAATTTAACATAACGTCTTGTCGGGCGAGTTCCAACAACATGGGGTCGTCGAAGAACTTGTTGATGGAGACGTCTTGGCTTAAACCTTTCCTTCTCCGGGTTTTTATCATAAACTCCCTCGCTAAGTGCGTGGCTGGTTGTGGTTCCAACGGCCTTATTGTGATACTTTTATCCAGGGGATCCCCCGGGACAATCTGCCAATGATGAAATACCGATAAGCAGAACGCTTGGCCTTGAGTATGCGTTCTTAAATCGGTTTCAAAACCAAAACTGTCGATAGCCGGGATGAAAGCTTTTATTGTGTAAAGCGGCGATCCCGGAACTGGGGCATCTTGGGTTACGTGACCCCTAAAAAATAAATTTAAAAAAATAAGATTTAATTTTTTTATGATTTTTATATTAACATAATTTTTTGTTTAAAAGTTTTCAGCCTGCCGTTACCATGGTGATTTATCAATAACGTCGGCCATCTTTACTAGAAAAAATCACTTGTTGCATCAAGATAAAGTTTGATAAAAATTACCATTTAATTTGATGATATTATCCGATTTTTGTGTTATCCAGAAGCAAAAAGATCCGGTTTTAAGGTATGATAAATTAAAATTTATTTGTATTAATGTTTTATTAAGGTTATATCAATTTCTCTCAACTTAACCTCACTTTTTCAAATTCGTTTTATCAATTTTCTTTATTTAAATCTCTATTTTATAACATCTCGTTTGAAATATATTTAAAAAGTTAAGTTCGGCCTACTTAAAAGACAAAATTAACTTTATATCTATAACACAGCCGTTTTTGAAGACATCGAGCACGGCCACCAGCTATTATGAGTAAGCACATTATGTGTTGTTCATGGATCACTTTTTGTGATTATTTCAAACGAAAAGGTAGTGATGCGACGAGTCAGCGAGAATCGAGTTTCGACTCGATTCTTCCAACTACTCGAGTAGAATCGATTCTAAACATTCTTGTACTCGATCCTAAGAATCGATTCCTACTCGATTCCGATTCGATTCCTACTCGATTTCGACTCGATTCCTACTCGATTTCGACTCGATTCCTACTCGATTCTAAGAATCGATTCCAATTCGATTCTGAGAATCGATTCCGACTCGAGTCGGAGTATGAGTCCGACTCGATTCTAAGATCGATTCCCACTCGAATCGGAATACGAGTCCGACTCGATTCTATGTGTCAAGTTGGACTCGAGTCAAAATTCAGTTCCACTCGAATATATTAATTCTAAAAATAGCTCTTAATTAATTTATTATTTATTAATGTCATGAATGAGAAAACGACAAAATGACCTTTTACTATTATACGATATTTATTGTTTTATTGTATGGCAGTTACGTTTCTATAAATTGAAAATCCAGGAATATTGTTTTACTTTAGATAATTTAAGACATATAAAATTTATAAAATGCATAGATGAGATCGATTTTTGGAACCCATTTATGTATGTAATCCGTCACGACGTCGCGCCGTGCCAAAAGACGGTGTCATAGAGCTATCAACTGATATTTGATTGAATATACTTCCATCATTCAAATCATTTTATTTTATTTATATTGTACAGAGTGGTAATGAACGACATGCATATGTTATATTCTTCTAATGCATATATGGTGTGCATCAGAAGGAATGCTCAGACCAAAAAGCTGAAGAAAAGCACGAAGTTTAAATACAATGTCAAAATTAATTCAAACAAAAATTTGTGTTTGATATAACAATGAGGACCACGATAAAATGGTATATTAATTTGAAATAATTATTCAAACAAAACACCAAAAAAAAACGCAAAATAAAAAAGTTGCTTTACCACTTTATGGTAACCATGCGACGCATTTTTGATCGCATGTTTTTCAGAAAAAAAAAAGTATTTTATTTTTATTCATTTATTGATCTTATCTATTAAAAGGTTGGGATGGATTACAAAATAGAAAATAAAATGCAACATAACTACAAATAATATAAGATAATAAATAATAAATTTACTGTTTGCAACTATTTAAAAATAAAATCATGTCAATTTTTTTTGAACCTAAAAGATTGCGCCTACGATTGCAAAGCAAACCAGCTTTAGAAAAAACGCGCTCAGATGGCACCGATGTGGCTGGTATGGAAAAATATTTTGTAGATATTTGATACAAATCTGCATTTATATCTTTCCGCTTCAACCAAAATAAAAGAGGATTTGAATTTCGAGGCTCATATGGTAAATCCAAATAGTGCAATAATTGTCCTGCCGCCGATGAATCCACATGTTTTGTATGTGCTGACACTTTGCTGTCTAAAAAGTTCCATAAACTTGATTTTCCGTCACAATTTCCGGGTTCCACATTTTCAACAGTTTCCTGCATCTCCGGCGGCGCAATTGTACATAATTCGTTTTTAAGCACATCCTTAGCTTCGTTTGCCTTTGCAACATCCAAAAATGCAGCGATCTTAAATCTGGGGTCAAGTAAAGTGCTCACTGCATACATTGCCGTACTCTCTACTTTATCAAACCTGACATTTAAGTTATTAATGATATTTCTTTTTAAATTCATGCCAAGCGTAGTAGATGGCCGAATACTTTCTAAAGCATGATGTAGCCCTCTTATCAACGGAATTATGCAGGAGAGTGTGGGATATTGCTCTCCTGATAAAATTCTTGTCATTTCTTGAATGGGTTGTAATATATCGATGCAGTTACCGATTTGATCCCATTGACATTCACTTAAATTATTAGGTGCTGCGGGCAAAGCTGATAACGCAGCTGCCAACGGTACTCTTACAAATTTTAGTCTTTCATGCATGAAATAGGTTGAATTCCATCTAGTGGTTACATCTTGCTTCAATTTTAATTTCGGTAGGTTCATTTTTTCTTGAATTTCTGCTAAAGTATTAGCGCCCGATGAACTTCTTTTAAAATAACCTACTATTTGCTTACATTTTTCAATCAAAATGCAAAGCTCGTTGTCAGCTTCAATTGAATTTTGAACAATCAAATTTAATGTATGCGCATTACATGAAATTTGTTGAATGTTTAAAAGTGTAACAGCTTTTTTGATGTTTGCTGCGTTATCCGTTACAATTGCTGTCACTTTATCCATCAACTTCCACTTATCGGCCAATGTTTTTCGTAAAATGTTAGCTAAATTTTCAGCCGTATGGGACTTTTTAATTTCAATAGTAGATAGAATAACTGTTTCCAAATTAGAATTATATATGTAATGACACGTTATTGCAATAAAGGATTTTGTACTGTCAGACGTCCAAGTATCAGTGGTGATAGATACATAAGGCACATGCTTCATCTTTTCCAAAAAAGCAGCCCGCGCAACAGAATATCTGTCTGTTAACAACGTTTCAGATAATGTTTTTCGACACGGTAAGGTATAATTAGGGTTTAAGGAAGTTACAAAATTTTTAAAACCTGGGTTTTCTACAATTTGTAATGGTTGAAGATCTGTGCATATCATATTCACCAAGGCTTGATTAATTTTGTTAGTATTTTGATTTGAAGAAAACTGGAGCTTACGTTGTGTTACCGATTTACGAACACTACTTGAAATTAATGCAGTAGTTTTGATACCATCACATGTTGATGTTGACGCTTCTAATATATTTTCACTATCGATTTCCATATTGTTTTCCCCGGTATTGCTACAGTATTGTATGGGGTGGCTTGTCTTTAAATGTCTCGTTAAATTGGTTGTATTTCCAAAATCTTTAAAAGTTTGTTTACACAAATTGCATTTCACACGATGTGTTGTTTTGTCCTTTATAAAATAATCCCATACCACAGACTTTTTTGGCGGCATGCTAAAATCTTTGTAGGTAATACACTAAATTTAAACTGTTCAGGTGTTGTCCGAATTCAAGATTATCTAGAATTAGGTAATTGTTAATTGTTATTTTTTATCTATTCTATGTTATGAATTTACCTCATTGACGGAAGATAATAACAGAAAATAATTAAATATTTTAAAACAATGTGCAGTTCTCAACTTACGACGACTCGTTCTATCGGCGACTGACAAAATCCGGTATACATACGTATATTTTTTTTAAGTCTAGGCAGTGCGGCGCGCCGAGTTGTCGTCACGATGCGGCGTCTTGTTTAGCCTATTTGTACATATACAAACGATATAAAGTATCAAATCAATAGGATATACAGTCAACGCCCGCTTAACGTACGTTCGCAGATACGTACAATACGTTTTTTGCCCTCATGTTAATAACTTGTCAATAACTTATTAAATAAGCGGTTATTGACTGGATTGTTAGGCTTTACTTCAAAATCTTTTTATTGTTAATTGTCTAAAGCCAATCTTCATTTTTTCTACATATGTACATGGTTTTGTAACAAGTAAACGCATCACGAAGCATATGTACAACATCAAAACTTTGTTCCAAATTTGGGTCTACATTCTCTACAACATCGATGAGAGTTTCCATTTTATTTCACTTAAAGTTTAATTTTAATACAATTTCTTTGAGCAGGACAACGTTGAAGATGACGTTAATAGGAATCTACATTTTTTGTTGAGAACTACTGTCTGCAATATGTCCATGTTTTTATCAAACCTTTCTAAGATTTTTTTAAAGTATTTTTTTCGTTAACAGGAAAAACAGTTGACATTTCATCTCTGTTGATAGATGACACTTTTTTCTCATCTAATATTTCACCCAATTTTCGTTTTGATCACATAATATGTTGCATGCGTTCTAACGTAATATAACAAAAAAAAATTATTTTAACAATATACTTTACGAATCGATACCGCGTTGGAATCAATTCGAACTCGATTCTCAAAAACGGAATTGATTCTTTAGAATCGAGTTCGACTCAATTTTCAAAATAGATAGAATCGATTCTAAAGAATCGAGTTTGACTTGATAATGGAATTGATTCTTAAGAATCGAGTCCGAGTCGATTCCCAAAAATAGAATCGATTGTAAAGAATCGAGTCTGACTCGATTCTCAATAATGGAATCGAGTCCGACTCGATTTCGACGCGGTTTCGATTCCAAGACTGGATCGAGTCGGACTCGATTCTCAAAAATGGAATCGATTTTTAAGGATCGAGTCGAGTACTCGATTCTTTTTAAATCTGACTCGAGTCGACTCGATTCCAAAAGTTGCCGACTCGTCGCATCACTACGAAAAGGATTCTTATAAATTATCACAATTAAAGAAAGTTGGGTTAGGGTGTTTTTTGAAATAACCCATAGAGACTCATAGAAGTTATCGGACACTAACCGATAGCACAAATGCTAAATATAGTGAACGTAGAGCGTTCACTATTGTGAGTGAATGTCAGCTTATTTGATGCAGGCTACAAAATTATGTTTTAAATCACTTGGCTTCTGAACCATATGAGATATCGAAAAACCTGAGAATTAGTAATAGATTAATTAGAAATAGAGCTCCGAGAATTGCCCAGTAGGGAGGCAATAATACTGCAACAACAAATTCAAAATCTCATTGTTAACGCAAAACTTTCATGTCTGTCGTCTTCATCATCTATGCCATCATGTTCACCTTCCACATATGCTCAATCAGTACTTTGCCCCACTCCACAACCATCACCCGATCCTGCGAGTATTATTACTGAAAATCATTCATCTACTGCAAATATAAACACAAATACTGACTACGCCAGTGTCATTCCAAATACTGTTTGGAACAATAAAAGTTCTGATGTTCTACAGGAAGCCATGCAGAATACTTTCCTTAACAATACCGACAATGCAATTTATGTCATTATAATTTCTTTAAGAAAGAAGAGAAAAATAAACTTATTTCATGCTCATGTCTACTTTTATTTATTTGCTATTTCTCTAGGTTTAACGTTATTGCATTAACTAACTACTAACCTTTAGGTAGGGTTTGAGAATTTCTGATATTGCAGTCAGGACTTCTGGTAAAAATTTCGAAATTGTGCATTCTGGGACGCGAAATAGATATTCCAAGGATTTAAAGCTATCGCCAGTGGCTAAATAGCGTAGCGTTATTTCAAGTTTAACTCTTGAGGGAATAGCCATTCTCATTACGGTATTTCTTTTTTGGATTGAATCTTCTACCATTTGCAGCAAATTATTAAAATTTGTAGTACTTATTCTTAGGCTATTCCTGTAAGCTGTCGGATCTTCTTCGACTAATTCTTTTAAAAGGGCGCAAGAAGCACCCAACTTATCCCTGCGAGAAATCCATTCCCTCACCCATTTCCTTTTCCGTTTCTCGCAAATCGTATTTTTTAATTCTTGCTGTAAAATAGCTCCAAGTACATCCACGTAACACTTCTTTGGATATTTTATTAGGTGCCATTTTAACTATATGGCAACTGAACTAACCTTGATACTACAACCGGCAGCGTTGTAAAATCTTCTCCTTTGTAGCTAGTTTACTAGCCGTTATAATTACACGATTCTTTTTTAATATCTAGATAGTAAAAAAGCCAGCTAGTGGCTAGTAAAGTTGACCGGTCTCCAACTTTACTCGCTCACGTATTTACTAGCAAACTATCTGGATAGTTTACACGCTACCATAATTACACAGAGCTAATTTACTAGCAGCAAGTAAAAAAACGCGCAAGCCGCGTGTAAACTAGCTCCGTGTAATCCACCCTTAAGCTCTGTACAATACTAATGCGACGCGATTTGTTTAAACTGGTTATGCCAATAAAGGGGGTGGGAGTATTCAGAAAAGTACCTAGAACGACACGAGTCAGTTTTGCGTTGAAAATAATTTGTAATAATTGAATTAAAACTGAGAGAAAATCTCATATAGCGACTAATCCCGGGTTAAACTTAAATGGGTACCTAAATATAAACGAGAAAATGTCAAAAAAAATTTTACGGACGAAGTGCGGAAAATCAAAAATAAAGAACAGAAAAGAGAAGCTGAAAATGCTAATGAAAAGCAACATGCACAAAATGAATCCTACTATTTGTTTGAAGAGTCATCAGATTCGTCCATCATAAATGATGGAAATAGTAATACCAGTGATTTAGAACTACTTCACTATTTGACAAATAGTGACAATAATTTGAATTGTTTACATAAATATCCTTCAATTAAAAAAGTTTTTATTCATCATAATACATGCATTCCAAGTTCTGCTCCTGTAGAACGCCTTATTTCTTTTGGCGGAATGATAATGAGGCCACATCGAAGAAAAATAAGTGACAAATTATTCGAAAAGATAGTGAGTTTAAAATCAACGAAATGAATTTGTGTTCATATTATACTCTTTTAGTAAAAAATGTAGAATAACACATCTTTAATGTATACAAACCGTATTTTGTAAAAAGTATTTTAATAAGGGTATTTTGAAAATACGTACAGTGAGTGTCAGCCTATTTGATGCAGGCTACAAAATTATGTTTTAAAACACTTAGCTTCTGAACCAAATGAGATATCGAAAAACCTGATATGGTATTTTAGAGGGCGAACATTTTCTATAAAATAAACATTTCAAATGGTTCATATTTTATTCGTAAGTTTTATAATATAAAAAGAAATAAAGAAAACAGTATTTTTACAATGAGCAGCTTATTTGATGCAACATTATAAAATTGAAAAACGAAACGAATATTTTGATTTTTGCAGTACCTTCAGTACTTTGTATGGTACCCTTTTTGTGAGATTACTGCCTTTAGCCTTTTTTCCATAGAATTGACGAGTTTTTTTGTTACTTCTGGCGAAATTTTAGCCCATTCTTCAACTAATGCTTTTTTCAAAGTTTCTTTGCTAGAAATGTGATGTTTTCTAATATTGGTTTCTAGCAATGCCCATAAATTCTCAATAACGTTTAAGTCCGGAGATTGCGCCGGTGATGACATGAGGTGAGGGCAATTCCATATTAGCCAGATCTGTACAATTCCCGACTTATGTTTAGGGTCGTTGTCTTGGTAAAATCTGAAGTTGCTACGCAGACCCAGTTTTTCAGCACTTTGTAGCAAATTCTCTTTTAATATGCTTAAATACATGGTATTATCCATGTTCCCGTTTATAAAAACAAGGTTTCCAACGCCTGATGCTGCCATGCAGGCCCAAACCATAACACTTCCTCCACCATGTTTTACACTCGCGCATACATTTTTTAAATCGAGCCGTTTATTGGGCTTCCGCCATACAAACGACCTTCCATCAGAACCAAATATATTAAATTTGGATTCATCAGCAAAAATTACGGTGTTCAAAAATTTTGAATCCTTCGAAACATGATTTTTGGCGAAGGCTAGCCGGCTGATTTTATTGCGTTGGCTGATAAAGGGCTTCTTGAGTGGTACTCGACCATGAAAATCACGTGATCGCAAGATACGGCGAATTGTTGATGCACTACAATTCTTACCAAGAAAATTGTGTACCTCATCAGCTAATTTTTGAGTCGATAACTTGGGGTTTTCACAAATTTTTCGGATGATCCATCTTTCGTCACTTGGTGTAAAAATTTTATTTGGCGCGTTTCTGACGCTATCTTTCACTCGGTTGTCCTTCAAGAATCGTTCTATTATATGTTGGACTATAGATGATGGTATGTTTACCGTTTGAGCTATTAAACGTTGGCTTTTTTCATGTTTAAATTGGTGAATTACTAATTCCCGTTGCTGTACGCTTGTACGTCGACCCATGTTTAAAAAATTAATCTGTCTTCACTATGTAATTTAACATACACACTGACAACTAATTACTCAATGTGTGTTGGTGTAGTAATTGTCAAATTTCATATTCTACCGTCTGATGTTGGCTGCATCAAATAAGCTGCTCATTGTAAAAATACTATTTTCTTTATTTCTTTTTATTTGATAAAAATTACAAAAAAATATGAACCATTTAAAATGTTTATTTTATAGGAAATGTTCGACCTCTAAAATACCATATCAGGTTTTTCGATATCTCATTTAGTTCAGAAGCTAACTGATTTGAAACATAATTTTGTTGCCTGATTAGCAATGCGCATGAACACTGTTAAAATAAGTTGCTTATACAGAACTTTTGGAAACAAAAAGTTGCTTACACAGAAGTTGCTTATAAAGAATGTTGCTTATAAAGCGCGGTCACTGTAAATCAACAAAAACGAAAAATGTTTGTTATAGAGAATTTGTAGGAAATATAAGTATTAATAATAAAACAGTGAAAACGAGTTTTTTTGTTACTTCTGGCGAAATTTTAGTCCATTCTTCAACTAATGCTTTTTTCAAAGTTTCTTTCCTAGAAATGTGATGTTTTCTAATATTGGTTTTTAGGAATGCCCATAAATTCTCAATAACGTTTAAGTCCGGAGATTGCGCCGGTGATGACATGAGGTGAGGGCAATTCCATATTAGCCAGATCTGTACAATTCCCGACTTATGTTTAGGGTCGTTGTCTTGGTAAAATCTGAAGTTGCTACGCAGACCCAGTTTTTCAGCACTTTGTAGCAAATTCTCTTTTAATATGCTTAAATACATGGTTTTATCCATGTTCCCGTTTATAAAAACAAGGTTTCTAACGCCTGATGTTGCCATGCAGGCCCAAACCATAACACTTCCTCCACCATTTATTCCATTACTTCATTATCTGTTAAGTTTGAAGCGGTTAATATTGAATTGTACAATCTTGCCAAAGGGATGTCATCTTCTTCCACAAAATGATCAGCAGATATGCTGTGTTGAATTTCATCAATCGACGAAAAAAGATGTTTAAAAGAATTTTGAATGACCGATATTGGGATTTCATTCCAAGCTTGGACAATGAAATAAACTAACTACATCTTTCAAATTTATAGTTTTTAGTGCTGAAACAATTCCACCTTCGCTACCTAAGTCGGCAAGAGTTGTCAAAAGATGCTTACGATAAGGCTGTTTAAGCGATTTTATGACATGTTGATCTAGTGGTTGCAACAATGGTGTGTTATTTGGAGGAAAAAACATAACTTTGAAATTGGAGTTATCGGTAAAATTGCTTTCAGAACCATGACAGCTTGCATTATCTATTAACAAAAGTGCCTTTATAGGAAGTCCTTTAGATTATAAGTGCTTTGTTACTTGAGGAATAAACACGTCATGATACCAGTCTTTAAAAAATGTATATGTTTGCCAAGCATTCTTAGACGACTTGTAGTATAGTGGCAATTCCATATTAGGAAAGCAACGGGGAGATTTTCATTTACCTATCATCGTTAAATCAAGTTTATGCGTTCCTGTGGCGTTTGTGCAAGGCATTATTGTTACTCTCTCCTTAAATACTTTTGTTCCAACAGCATTTTTTTCAAAATTTGCAACATTAGTTTTATTATGTAAACTTTTGTACACGAGACCAGTTTCGCCGCAATTATATACAGGTGTCTCACGTAACCGGTTCATTAGAACTTTTTTAGGTTCCACTATTCGTAGAGGCTTGAAATTTTGGTAATATGGGTTGTTCATTCCGATCTATTAATCTAAAATATTTTCAAGATGGCCGCCACTTCCGGTCTACCAGAAGTAGACTTCAACTTCGTTATTTTAAATGGAATGCTATAGTTTTTATTACACCATTCAATTATACATAAGAAAATATGTTGACTTTGATAACAGTTGTTGGTGCCTACCGTTTTTTGTTTTCGAGTTATTTTGATTTTAAGTGTTTTTTGGCAAATATCACCATGCTCTTTACAAGCCCATATCTCAGCCAACGTTAATTCAAAAACATTTTGCATTGGTACAATAACTCGTCATATGCTGTTAAATCGATTGTTACTTGTTATATCAATGTACCTTATACAACGTGGTCAGTTTAATGTGAATGAACAATGTGACAAAATGTGGAGATTCGATGAAGAGAAATATTGTAAAATTAAATTAAAAACCTGAAGCGTTATGTGTAAAATTATAACCTGAAACGTTATGTGAATTAATATAAGATCATTCAAGACGTACCCAACCCAACCCAACCCCCAACTTACAAAGTAGTGGGGGTGAAACTGGTAAAATTTGAAATTTAAAAGTTGATGTGAGCAAGAATGACATGAGAAATTATTAAAATCAGTTAGCGAAAGTTAAATATTAGATGAAGTTTAAAAATTGTCTAAATTTATTAATTTCTGTAATGTCATTAAGTAATTTATTTCTAATTCTTTGTGTAATTTGGTTAAAGATTTTAAAATCGGAATTTTTGGTGTCGTTTCTATGGATTTTATGAAATTAATATTGAATTTCTTTAAAAAATTATTATCATCCTTTACAAGTTTCTTTAGTTTATTATTAAATGTGTCTGTAGGGTTAGAATTTATTTCTGAGATATTGTTTGAAGAGAAAAATTGATAAGTTTTATTAATATAGTCGGTTTCATTTAAAAGAACCAGACCAGTACCGTTGTCAATCCTTTCAAAATCAATTCTAACTTTCCTAGAAGAAGTATCAAGCCTTCCAGGGGCAGTAATAAAAGTAGTAAATCTTTTGGAAGCATTTCAAATCTGCTAGAAGCAGTATTAAATTTTCTGGAAGGAGTATCAAATCTTCTAGGGCAGTATCGAGTCTTTTGGAAGCATTTCAAATCTTCTAGAAACAGTATTAAATTTTTTGGAAACAATATCAAGTACTCTGATAGCATTTCAAGTTTTCCAGAGGTTGTATCGAGTTTTTTGGAAGTATTTCAAAACTTCCAGAAGCAGTATCAAGTCTACTGAAAACATTTCAAGTCTACTAGAAGCAATATCAAATCTTGTAGAAGTAGTATGAAGTCTTCTGGAAGCATTTCAAGCTTTCCAGATGTAGAATAGAGTGTTTTGGAAGCATTTCAAATCTTCTAGAAACAGTATTAAATTTTTTGGAAACAATATCAAGTACTCTGATAGCATTTCAAATTTTCCAGAGGTTGTATCGAGTCTTTTGGAAGTATTTCAAAACTTCCGGAAGCAGTATCAAGTCTACTGAAAACATTTCAAGTCTACTAGAAGCAATATCAAATCTTCTAGAAGTAGTATCAAGTCTTCTGGAAGCATTTCAAGCCTTCCAGATGTAGAATAGAGTGTTTTGGAAGCATTTCAAATCTTCTAGAAACAGTATTAAATTTTTTGGAAACAATATCAAGTACTCTGATAGCATTTCAAATTTTCCAGAGGTTGTATCGAGTCTTTTGGAAGTATTTCAAAACTTCCGGAAGCAGTATCAAGTCTACTGAAAACATTTCAAGTCTACTAGAAGCAATATCAAATCTTCTAGAAGTAGTATCAAGTCTTCTGGAAGCATTTCAAGCCTTCCAGATGTAGAATAGAGTGTTTTGGAAGCATTTCAAATCTTCTAGAAACAGTATTAAATTTTTTGGAAACAATATCAAGTACTCTGATAGCATTTCAAATTTTCCAGAGGTTGTATCGAGTCTTTTGGAAGTATTTCAAAACTTCCGGAAGCAGTATCAAGTCTACTGAAAACATTTCAAGTCTACTAGAAGCAATATCAAATCTTCTAGAAGTAGTATCAAGTCTTCTGGAAGCATTTCAAGCCTTCCAGATGTAGAATAGAGTGTTTTGGAAGCATTTCAAATCTTCTAGAAACAGTATTAAATTTTTTGGAAACAATATCAAGTACTCTGATAGCATTTCAAATTTTCCAGAGGTTGTATCGAGTCTTTTGGAAGTATTTCAAAACTTCCGGAAGCAGTATCAAGTCTACTGAAAACATTTCAAGTCTACTAGAAGCAATATCAAATCTTCTAGAAGTAGTATCAAGTATTCTGGAAGCATTTCAAGTCTTCCAGATGTAGAATAGAGTGTTTTGGAAGCATTTCAAATCTTCTAGAAACAGTATTAAATTTTTTGGAAACAATATCAAGTACTCTGATAGCATTTCAAATTTTCCAGAGGTTGTATCGAGTCTTTTGGAAGTATTTCAAAACTTCCGGAAGCAGTATCAAGTCTACTGAAAACATTTCAAGTCTACTAGAAGCAATATCAAATCTTCTAGAAGTAGTATCAAGTCTTCTGGAAGCATTTCAAGCCTTCCAGATGTAGAATAGAGTGTTTTGGAAGCATTTCAAATCTTCTAGAAACAGTATTAAATTTTTTGGAAACAATATCAAGTACTCTGATAGCATTTCAAATTTTCCAGAGGTTGTATCGAGTCTTTTGGAAGTATTTCAAAACTTCCGGAAGCAGTATCAAGTCTACTGAAAACATTTCAAGTCTACTAGAAGCAATATCAAATCTTCTAGAAGTAGTATCAAGTCTTCTGGAAGCATTTCAAGCCTTCCAGATGTAGAATAGAGTGTTTTGGAAGCATTTCAAATCTTCTAGAAACAGTATTAAATTTTTTGGAAACAATATCAAGTACTCTGATAGCATTTCAAATTTTCCAGAGGTTGTATCGAGTCTTTTGGAAGTATTTCAAAACTTCCAGAAGCAGTATCAAGTCTACTGAAAACATTTCAAGTCTACTAGAAGCAATATCAAATCTTCTAGAAGTAGTATCAAGTATTCTGGAAGCATTTCAAGTCTTCCAGATGTAGAATAGAGTGTTTTGGAAGCATTTCAAATCTTCTAGAAACAGTATTAAATTTTTTGGAAACAATATCAAGTACTCTGATAGCATTTCAAATTTTCCAGAGGTTGTATCGAGTCTTTTGGAAGTATTTCAAAACTTCCAGAAGCAGTATCAAGTCTACTGAAAACATTTCAAGTCTACTAGAAGCAATATCAAATCTTCTAGAAGTAGTATCAAGTCTTCTGGAAGCATTTCAAGCCTTCCAGATGTAGAATAGAGTGTTTTGGAAGCATTTCAAATCTTCTAGAAACAGTATTAAATTTTTTGGAAACAATATCAAGTACTCTGATAGCATTTCAAATTTTCCAGAGGTTGTATCGAGTCTTTTGGAAGTATTTCAAAACTTCCGGAAGCAGTATCAAGTCTACTGAAAACATTTCAAGTCTACTAGAAGCAATATCAAATCTTCTAGAAGTAGTATCAAGTCTTCTGGAAGCATTTCAAGCCTTCCAGATGTAGAATAGAGTGTTTTGGAAGCATTTCAAATCTTCTAGAAACAGTATTAAATTTTTTGGAAACAATATCAAGTACTCTGATAGCATTTCAAATTTTCCAGAGGTTGTATCGAGTCTTTTGGAAGTATTTCAAAACTTCCGGAAGCAGTATCAAGTCTACTGAAAACATTTCAAGTCTACTAGAAGCAATATCAAATCTTCTAGAAGTAGTATCAAGTCTTCTGGAAGCATTTCAAGCCTTCCAGATGTAGAATAGAGTGTTTTGGAAGCATTTCAAATCTTCTAGAAACAGTATTAAATTTTTTGGAAACAATATCAAGTACTCTGATAGCATTTCAAGTTTTCCAGAGGTTGTATCGAGTCTTTTGGAAGTATTTCAAAACTTCCAGAAGCAGTATCAAGTCTACTGAAAACATTTCAAGTCTACTAGAAGCAATATCAAATCTTGTAGAAGTAGTATGAAGTCTTCTGGAAGCATTTCAAGCTTTCCAGATGTAGAATAGAGTGTTTTGGAAGCATTTCAAATCTTCTAGAAACAGTATTAAATTTTTTGGAAACAATATCAAGTACTCTGATAGCATTTCAAATTTTCCAGAGGTTGTATCGAGTCTTTTGGAAGTATTTCAAAACTTCCAGAAGCAGTATCAAGTCTACTGAAAACATTTCAAGTCTACTAGAAGCAATATCAAATCTTGTAGAAGTAGTATGAAGTCTTCTGGAAGCATTTCAAGCTTTCCAGATGTAGAATAGAGTGTTTTGGAAGCATTTCAAATCTTCTAGAAACAGTATTAAATTTTTTGGAAACAATATCAAGTACTCTGATAGCATTTCAAATTTTCCAGAGGTTGTATCGAGTCTTTTGGAAGTATTTCAAAACTTCCAGAAGCAGTATCAAGTCTACTGAAAACATTTCAAGTCTACTAGAAGCAATATCAAATCTTGTAGAAGTAGTATGAAGTCTTCTGGAAGCATTTCAAGCTTTCCAGATGTAGAATAGAGTGTTTTGGAAGCATTTCAAATCTTCTAGAAACAGTATTAAATTTTTTGGAAACAATATCAAGTACTCTGATAGCATTTCAAATTTTCCAGAGGTTGTATCGAGTCTTTTGGAAGTATTTCAAAACTTCCAGAAGCAGTATCAAGTCTACTGAAAACATTTCAAGTCTACTAGAAGCAATATCAAATCTTGTAGAAGTAGTATGAAGTCTTCTGGAAGCATTTCAAGCTTTCCAGATGTAGAATAGAGTGTTTTGGAAGCATTTCAAATCTTCTAGAAACAGTATTAAATTTTTTGGAAACAATATCAAGTACTCTGATAGCATTTCAAATTTTCCAGAGGTTGTATCGAGTCTTTTGGAAGTATTTCAAAACTTCCGGAAGCAGTATCAAGTCTACTGAAAACATTTCAAGTCTACTAGAAGCAATATCAAATCTTCTAGAAGTAGTATCAAGTCTTCTGGAAGCATTTCAAGCCTTCCAGATGTAGAATAGAGTGTTTTGGAAGCATTTCAAATCTTCTAGAAACAGTATTAAATTTTTTGGAAACAATATCAAGTACTCTGATAGCATTTCAAATTTTCCAGAGGTTGTATCGAGTCTTTTGGAAGTATTTCAAAACTTCCGGAAGCAGTATCAAGTCTACTGAAAACATTTCAAGTCTACTAGAAGCAATATCAAATCTTCTAGAAGTAGTATCAAGTCTTCTGGAAGCATTTCAAGCCTTCCAGATGTAGAATAGAGTGTTTTGGAAGCATTTCAAATCTTCTAGAAACAGTATTAAATTTTTTGGAAACAATATCAAGTACTCTGATAGCATTTCAAATTTTCCAGAGGTTGTATCGAGTCTTTTGGAAGTATTTCAAAACTTCCGGAAGCAGTATCAAGTCTACTGAAAACATTTCAAGTCTACTAGAAGCAATATCAAATCTTCTAGAAGTAGTATCAAGTCTTCTGGAAGCATTTCAAGCCTTCCAGATGTAGAATAGAGTGTTTTGGAAGCATTTCAAATCTTCTAGAAACAGTATTAAATTTTTTGGAAACAATATCAAGTACTCTGATAGCATTTCAAATTTTCCAGAGGTTGTATCGAGTCTTTTGGAAGTATTTCAAAACTTCCAGAAGCAGTATCAAGTCTACTGAAAACATTTCAAGTCTACTAGAAGCAATATCAAATCTTCTAGAAGTAGTATCAAGTATTCTGGAAGCATTTCAAGTCTTCCAGATGTAGAATAGAGTGTTTTGGAAGCATTTCAAATCTTCTAGAAACAGTATTAAATTTTTTGGAAACAATATCAAGTACTCTGATAGCATTTCAAATTTTCCAGAGGTTGTATCGAGTCTTTTGGAAGTATTTCAAAACTTCCGGAAGCAGTATCAAGTCTACTGAAAACATTTCAAGTCTACTAGAAGCAATATCAAATCTTCTAGAAGTAGTATCAAGTCTTCTGGAAGCATTTCAAGCCTTCCAGATGTAGAATAGAGTGTTTTGGAAGCATTTCAAATCTTCTAGAAACAGTATTAAATTTTTTGGAAACAATATCAAGTACTCTGATAGCATTTCAAATTTTCCAGAGGTTGTATCGAGTCTTTTGGAAGTATTTCAAAACTTCCGGAAGCAGTATCAAGTCTACTGAAAACATTTCAAGTCTACTAGAAGCAATATCAAATCTTCTAGAAGTAGTATCAAGTCTTCTGGAAGCATTTCAAGCCTTCCAGATGTAGAATAGAGTGTTTTGGAAGCATTTCAAATCTTCTAGAAACAGTATTAAATTTTTTGGAAACAATATCAAGTACTCTGATAGCATTTCAAATTTTCCAGAGGTTGTATCGAGTCTTTTGGAAGTATTTCAAAACTTCCAGAAGCAGTATCAAGTCTACTGAAAACATTTCAAGTCTACTAGAAGCAATATCAAATCTTCTAGAAGTAGTATCAAGTATTCTGGAAGCATTTCAAGTCTTCCAGATGTAGAATAGAGTGTTTTGGAAGCATTTCAAATCTTCTAGAAACAGTATTAAATTTTTTGGAAACAATATCAAGTACTCTGATAGCATTTCAAATTTTCCAGAGGTTGTATCGAGTCTTTTGGAAGTATTTCAAAACTTCCAGAAGCAGTATCAAGTCTACTGAAAACATTTCAAGTCTACTAGAAGCAATATCAAATCTTCTAGAAGTAGTATCAAGTCTTCTGGAAGCATTTCAAGCCTTCCAGATGTAGAATAGAGTGTTTTGGAAGCATTTCAAATCTTCTAGAAACAGTATTAAATTTTTTGGAAACAATATCAAGTACTCTGATAGCATTTCAAATTTTCCAGAGGTTGTATCGAGTCTTTTGGAAGTATTTCAAAACTTCCAGAAGCAGTATCAAGTCTACTGAAAACATTTCAAGTCTACTAGAAGCAATATCAAATCTTCTAGAAGTAGTATCAAGTCTTCTGGAAGCATTTCAAGCCTTCCAGATGTAGAATAGAGTGTTTTGGAAGCATTTCAAATCTTCTAGAAACAGTATTAAATTTTTTGGAAACAATATCAAGTACTCTGATAGCATTTCAAATTTTCCAGAGGTTGTATCGAGTCTTTTGGAAGTATTTCAAAACTTCCGGAAGCAGTGTCAAGTCTACTGAAAACATTTCAAGTCTACTAGAAGCAATATCAAATCTTCTAGAAGTAGTATCAAGTCTTCTGGAAGCATTTCAAGCCTTCCAGATGTAGAATAGAGTGTTTTGGAAGCATTTCAAATCTTCTAGAAACAGTATTAAATTTTTTGGAAACAATATCAAGTACTCTGATAGCATTTCAAATTTTCCAGAGGTTGTATCGAGTCTTTTGGAAGTATTTCAAAACTTCCAGAAGCAGTATCAAGTCTACTGAAAACATTTCAAGTCTACTAGAAGCAATATCAAATCTTCTAGAAGTAGTATCAAGTCTTCTGGAAGCATTTCAAGCCTTCCAGATGTAGAATAGAGTGTTTTGGAAGCATTTCAAATCTTCTAGAAACAGTATTAAATTTTTTGGAAACAATATCAAGTACTCTGATAGCATTTCAAATTTTCCAGAGGTTGTATCGAGTCTTTTGGAAGTATTTCAAAACTTCCGGAAGCAGTATCAAGTCTACTGAAAACATTTCAAGTCTACTAGAAGCAATATCAAATCTTCTAGAAGTAGTATCAAGTCTTCTGGAAGCATTTCAAGTCTTCCAGATGTAGAATAGAGTGTTTTGGAAGCATTTCAAATCTTCTAGAAACAGTATTAAATTTTTTGGAAACAATATCAAGTACTCTGATAGCATTTCAAATTTTCCAGAGGTTGTATCGAGTCTTTTGGAAGTATTTCAAAACTTCCAGAAGCAGTATCAAGTCTACTGAAAACATTTCAAGTCTACTAGAAGCAATATCAAATCTTCTAGAAGTAGTATCAAGTCTTCTAGAAGCATTTCAAGCCTTCCAGATGTAGAATAGAGTGTTTTGGAAGCATTTCAAATCTTCTAGAAACAGTATTAAATTTTTTGGAAATAATATCAAGTACTCTGATAGCATTTCAAGTTTTCCAGAAGTTGTATCGAGCCTTTTGGAAGTATTTCAAAACTTCCAGAAGCAGTATCAAGTCTACTGAAAACATTTCAAGTCTACTAGAAGCAATATCAAATCTTCTAGAAGTAGTATCAAGTCTTCTGGAAGCATTTCAAGCCTTCCAGATGTAGAATAGAGTGTTTTGGAAGCATTTCAAATCTTTTAGAAGCATTTCAAGTCGTCTGGAAGCATGTCAAGTCTTCTATATGCAGTATCTAATCTTCTGGAAGCATTTCAAGTCTTCTGGAAGCAATATCAAGTCTCCTAGACGCACTTCAGTTCTTCTTGAAGCAGTATAATGTCCTAATTTAAAATACGCGCTTTCTAAAAAAACGTTCGTAGCAGATGCTGGGATCAAATTGGGAAGAAAAAGCTCAATACCACATCAAAAAATGAGATGAAATTGGTAAGTTCAATCTAGATAAGAAAATCATTAATTTGGCTCCTATCCGTATAGGCACCAAATACGTGGACTCTTCACATTCATTAAAATTTTTCTATGGGTGCTTACGCACATCCACGTATTTGGCTACTATGGCTGCTATTATTTCTCTATCAAATGAATGGAAAATTTTGAAACATTAAGATAATATTTCTCTAATATTTTGTTATATGATCTACATTAACATTAGCTTTACTAAATCAAGAAAAAAATCCTTTTAAAATTTTAATCTTTACACCTTTCCAAAAATCGTTTATAATGATTTTATTGCTTATATCCGTTACTTTACGGACATACTGTATATCGTTTATAAGAAAATAGTAAAACCAAATTAATTTTTGGTATTTTGCGAAAAATTTTGTTTCTGAAAGCTTTAATCAAGGATGAGTAAACATCAAACATGCAAATGTAACGGTCGCGATATCTGGAGACTGCCGATGTCTTCAAAAACGATGGCCGTGAAAAGTGATTTTTTGGTTATGATTTTAACATAACCTTATTTTTGTAAGCAACATTTTTTTACGTTTAATGAAAATTAAGTAAAAAAAAATTAAAATTGACTTAAAAATTTTCAACCTGTCGTCAACATGATGATTTATCAATAAGTACACTCTTTCAAGTAACGAACATTTGGTTTCCTTAATAAAATATCTTACCGTCTCTTAGCCAAAACTGTATAAACAGCGGAAACACAATCTGCTGGAGCTTGGACTTCAACGAACAAGTACGGCTCCATCAATCGCGGCGTCGCCATCAAAAACGCGGAATAAACGACTCGCCGTGCCGTTGGGATCACTTGACCTAAAATGTTTGACATTAATCATTCAATTGTATACAAATAGTTTTAAATCACCTCCGCCTCTATGTAAAGGTTCCCCCGCAATAACAGCATCCAAAATTTTAAACTTCGTATTTCGAATTGGCTCCTCGCAAAGCGGGCCTTCCCTAGTCCCCCATTGAAAACCTTGCACGATCGAATCCTTAACCGAATTTAACAACCCTTTATCGACTTCCGATGGTAAGGTGTCGTCAACCAAAATATTAGGCCCCGTCGCATCCGGACCAAACGACCAAATACTTCTCGCGGCCAACAAATCCCAATCGTACTTAGTTTGGAAAAACTCCCCCAATTTCTTTTTGTTCCAATCGATTTGGACGGTTTCGTTCTCGATATCTTCAGCTAAACCTTTCTCGAGCGGCTCCGCGATCATCGTTAATTTGTTCTTTTTGTTCGGCGTTTCCGCAAAACATTTTAAACTGGACGTTTCGACCACCGTCTCGCAGAATACAACAACCGGATCAGCAACTAAAATTAATTTAATTTAATAATTATTTAGCAGTATTTTTATTTATTAAAAAAACCTTTTATATCAATTTCCGAATACATTTTCCTCAAATCGTGCATCACACAATCTAGGTATAATTCCCCAGTTCCTAATATGATATGTTCTCCACTTTCTTCGACCTTTGTTGTTAATAAGGGGTAAGATTTATTGACTTTTCGAAGTCCATCGAGCATTTTTGGGAGTTCCGATGGGTTAACTGGTTCGACTAAAACAAAAAAAAATATGTAATGGGGTAAGTGATAACTAATATAAATGAAGAAAAAGACAAGGAAATGATTAAAGTACTTGATGCTAGATGAAAATGTGGTGATGCCGGAACCACCTGCCATGATAAGCTTCTAGATGAATATCTTCTAATAAATCGTAAATTTCTGCGTTAAGACGTTCTTACAAAAAGAGGCCCAATATGATTATTTAACAAGCCGCACCTAGCACTTTTAATACTGGACCAAAATTATACAGTAGATCATAATAAATGATAGGCCATTGCGAGCTGTTAAGTGCGAAGTACTTGGTTATACTTTTAAATAAGTGCGTTATGTTCATTGTCCACACATGTACTATCCGTTCTCTAATACGCTCTTGAATGGTTCTTAAATATCTATGAAGAAGAACTTGCATTGGATATTATTATGTTTCTATTAGGAAATGATGCCAATCAGACTGTTCATGCCCTATCTGTGTTTATTGAAGGTTTTCTTATCAATGGTGTTTAATTTGTCTAATAATTTGACACACTTAGTACACTTAGTACACAACAGAGATAAGCAACAGGGATATGGACGTCTAGAGACAGGAGAAAGGGACGCAGATAAAAGAGGGAAGATATAATGAAAGACATAGAAACATAATGACGGAGAAGCTTCCAAAATACTTTGTGAAGGAAAGGGGTAAGGAACGGAAGAAGGTGGAGGCTAGAGTCCATTGTGGCCAAAATGAGAGAATAAGGGGAAGGTTGGGAAACGCTATCAACGTATCTTGTTGATAGATATAGTGAGCAGAGGGAAAAAAGAACCAAAGACAGGTACTGCAACAGGAAGGAATGGCTGGGGATGGATGAGGGAAGTGGTTGGGATAAGGTAACTGAAAAATGGAGTAATGGACAATAAGTGATTCGTAATAATGGACTAATACGTGTGAAATTCACTTTTTATTATTTAATTTAGAAAAAATACTAATATCGAAACGCAAGTCAAAGAGCTTAGCATTCAATTGGTATCTGAACAAGGCAGATATCCCCTTTTTCAGAGAGACTGAAGAATTGAACCAACTCAACCATATCCATAGTGGGACATAGAATGTTCAAGGGTGGTCAAACTGGTAAAGGTGATTTCTGATCAGGCAATTTATGCAAGACAAAACACCTGAACTTTACACAATAGGAAAGAGACATATTGCTCTGACGACGAAAGTTATGTTGAGGAAGAAAGGAGAACACTTCAAACTCTAAAATACTCCAACCCACTAGCGAGGTGTGGACAAAGATCAGATGCTTGAAGAATGCTAGAGAACAACTGTCTATTTCCAAAACAGAAATGGAGGAGCTATTAAAAGGTTTTAGAAAGATAACACCAAGAGGTGGGAAGGTACTCAGAATTTATAATTTGTGGATAAATACAACGTATGAACTTTCACGATGAAAAAAAATTCAATTTAAGGAGGTCTCATCGAGGATTGCTCCAAAGAAGTCCTACTTTTTAACATATAGTTAATACTACGCTGACAATTTGGTTCTCTTTTGCAGAAGACACTCCGTAAAGGGATGTGTGGAAGCTACAAATGAGGCAGCACTGAGGAGGGTCTTGGATTTCCTTGGTGAATGTATCTTGAGCATCCCTCTAAACGAAACAAAGGCGATGTTCCTGACACTCACCCATAAGGGTGGGAGAAGAAATTATCAAATATTAAACACCAAGCTCCGTTGGAGGTAACAAATCCACTTCTCAGCGACATTTGGGATGCTACATAGAGGTCTGTTGAGATCTAGATTGGAATTTTTATTTGGCATGATCCTGCCCTTACTAAAGACCCTGATTGAGAAACTAGAAAGAGTAAAATATAATCAAGTTAGGTGTATCCTGTGACTTCCTAAAACCACAATCTGGAGAGATGAGAGCGAAAAATTTTTTAATAAAAATATGCGACAAAGTAATAACTTGTTACTATTGCTGTTGCGAAGACTTAGTGCTGAGTTGGTTGCATGAACTTTGCCAACTAAAATATTTTTGTTGTTTCATCTTTGTTGAAGTTTCACTGATTCCCTTAGGGCTTTAAAAGGTATTGATAATTTTCGGCTTGGCGGGAAACAGAAACTGCTATTCTCAATATTGAAGATATTACATGAGATTATTATTTATTTCTGTTGGATTCTATCACACTTCAGAATGCTTGGCGGATTAGATTTGCATAGTTAGATTAGCCCAACCCAACAATAGCCTCTTCTATCTATCAGATTTAAGATTCAGATCCGTGATGTTGTCGAGACACTAAAAGCTCTAACGACGAAACATATCCCATTCGTTAGGGCTCTTTAGTGCCTGCCAACCTAACTCTTTTCACTTCATACGTCATGAAAAGCATTAACGATGTAACCGGTATCATTTGATAATTTTTCAAAACACTATACTAGTGCTGTCAATTAAAATTCAGCAAACACACCGTTTCTGAAATAAATGTTTTTTTTTCAGGTTTTTTCATGCTTGAAGCACCAACGTCAAAATTATTGTCAATTAAAGCTTTACTAGCAGTTGATAATGGTGTAAACCAGAAATTAGCAGGACGCGTACTTTCCGATATAAATTAAAATATAAAAAATATATTTTCTTAAAAATCGATATAATTCCCAAACAGTTGATTTTAGCACATAATTTTATTTCTAAAAAGTTGTTCATAACAATCTTAAGGGCGATTTTTCATATTACTGGAAGTCGCCTCTAAATTTACAAAAAGACGCCACTATGCAAGAAAAACGTGCCTTTATAATTATATTAACACTTTTTGGACATCATTACTATAATTAATATTGAGGAAGTTTATTTAATATTAACTTATTTTGAATGTTATTGAAAACCCTTTCTACGGAAGGGTTTTCAGCGTCATCGTCCGCAATTGAAACAGCTGTAATGCGAAGGACTCATTGTAACAACGCCGATTGTGGCTCCTTTGTGAATCACAACATAAATATTTGTTTGTTTAATAATTTTTTTGCACTTTTATTAACAAGACGATAGTATTTTACACAATGTTACTACCGGTTTCGGTTACATTTAAACCATCTTCAGGAAATATATTTTAAAGAAAATTGTTGATGTTATTGACATTTTATTTTGTGATTAATGTCATGTTGTGTCAATGTGAAAAATTAAAATAGGATTAAAATAAAATAAAATTAAAATTGAATATTTCCCAAACCAAAAGTTCAAATATCTATTGTAAATTTGGGAAGGGAAATATGGGAAAATGTTATTGCGGTTTGAGTTCAGTGTATATGTTAGGGTTTTTTAATTTTATTTTTAGGTGGAGTAAAAGGATTTTTCAAATACATATATAAAGGTTTTTCTGTGTAGTTAATTTGGTCATTCAAACATAAAATTTGTGGATGATTATGTTTAAATTTTCTAATTTCATAAAGTTCAAGTATTTCCAAAAGGTTACTTTTATTTTTCTTATGAAGTAATGTTGTGTTTTTTGTTTCATTAAATTGGTGTTCTTTGTTAAATATTATATGTCTTCCAAAGTTAGATCTCTGTTGTGTTCTATGTTCTTTTATACGAGTTTTTAAGCATCTCCCTGTTTCACCAATGTAAATGGCTTTACACATATCACATTCTAATTTGTAAACTCCATTATCGTTCATTTTATTGATTTTATCTTTGTTGTTAATTAAAATTTTATCTAGTGTGTTGTTGCTTTTGGATGTTATAACTATATTGTGTTTCTCAAAAATTTTTTTGATTTTATTATGTATGTTACCTTGATATTCTATTGTTCTATAAATATTGTTTGTGTTATTTGTTATATTTGTAAGAGTGGTAAGTTTTATGTGATTCTGTTTGTTTCTGTATTTGTCAATAATTTTGTTGATGATTTGTGGTTTATATCCGTTATTTTGGCCAATTTGTTTGATAATGGATATTTCTGTTCTAAGTTCTTTTTCACTAAGTTTTGTGTTGAAGGCACGGTGTATATATGCGTTGAAAGTTGCCATTTTATGAGTATAATCATGAAAAGAATCATTTGGGATGATAGTATCTGTTTGCGTTGGTTTTCTATAGATACTGTATTGAATACGTTGTCTGTTTTTAAAATTGTTAAGTCTAAAAAATTTATGCGGTTGTTATGTTCTATGTCGATTGTAAATTTGATGTCTTTATGTAAATTATTAATGTAGTTGTGTAAGTTGGTTATTGTTTCTTGTCTGTCATTGTCGATAAAAACGATGATATCATCTACATATCTTAACCATGTTATGATGTTGTGTCTATATGGGTTGTTATTGTTTATTATAAGTTCTTTTTCAAGTTTGTCTAAGAATATATCAGCTAGTAATCCACTTAGTGATGATCCCATTGGAAGGCCCTTATTGTAGGTGTAGTAAGTGTTTTTAAATTTACAAAAATTTTGCTGTATGCAAATTTTAAAAAGGTTAAATATATTTTTTCTGTCGGTTTCATTATTAATTCCATCTTTAAGAATGTTGTTTAAAATTTGAAGGGTTTCATCAGTTGGAATGTTAGTGTGAAGGTTAGTGATGTCAAATGAGATCATTATGTATTTGTCAGGAAAATTAATTTTTGTTAAGTTTATTAATTACATCGTATCTGTTTTTTATGGTGTGTCTAGTTTCAAATCCTGTTATATCTTTAAATATGTTGACCAAAAATTTTGCTGTTTTGTAAGTGGAAGAATCGATTGAGGAAATGATAGGGCGAATCGGTATGTTTTGTTTATGTAATTTCGGCAAACCGTATAATCTTGGTGTTTTGGGATTCATTGGTAAAATAGAATAAATGTTTTTGTTAAATTTTTGTAGTGTTTCTTTGGATTCAAATATAATTTTTTTTTAGCTGTTTTGTGGAAACTTGTAGTTGGATCCTTTGAAACAGTTGTAAAGCCGTTTTCTTTTAAAAAATCTTCAGTTTTCTTTATGTATTCTTCTTTGTTCATTATTATTAAACCTGCGTTTTTATCAGCTTTGGTGATAGTTAGATTGTTTTGTTTGATTTTATGTTTTATGTTATTAATTATTCGTTTTTCTTTATTAATTTTTCGTTCTTTCAGTAACTCTTTATTTTTTGTTGTTCTTTTTGTTTCTTCTTTAATTAATAACTGTTGAAGTTCTCTATTAATTGTTTCTTTGGTTGCCATTTTCTTCGTTATTGCTTCCAATTCATAATGCATATTTATGGCCTTTATTAAGCATTTCTAATTCTTCTGGGTTAAATGTTATGTTCGTTAGATTAGTTATCCGTTTATGAAATATATGTTGTTTCATGTTGTAATCTTTAGTTATCTTTCTATTTTCTTTTATTATTTGTGTTTTCTTTTCTTTTCTAAGGTTATCTAATTTCCTTTCTTTTTATGTCCATTTTTGATTGATTTTATCTTTATTCCAAATGGTTTTGTTGTTCATTATTTCTTGGATTTCTATATTGTGGTAGGACTTTGTTAATTCTTGGTAGACGTAATACATCTCAAGATTAATTTTGTCAATTTTCTTGTAATGTTTCTTAATTTCTGTTTTAATTGTTTTCTTTATAACTTTTTGCACTTGATTCTTTGTCATGTTGTTGGGATATTTGTGTCTTGTGAATTCTTAAAACATCCTCCTCTAATACAGAAACACATCGTGGTGAGGTGTTTTAAAAGAACCTACTATCGACATATGTAGATGCAATTTTGCAAGAAATTAATAAAAAAAAATCACTACGTAAGTTACGGTTGGGATAAGTTCTTGAGTAAAAAAAAAAGTCACCGGACTTTTATGCTATACTGATTAGTTTTGATTTTTAAAGGACTCGATTTAAACTATAACTCTGGTGAACCATTCTGAATATCTTCATATGATTGAAAGTTTATGAATTGTAAGGTAGTCTAAATTTAATTGCATGTGACCATACCTAACCTGATTCATATCTCGCATCAAGTTAGGTATGATCACAAATTCGACAAACATATTGTTCGTCGAATTTGTGTGAGATTGTATAAAGGTAGTAGAGGTAATTACAATTCCAAGTAAGCTTCTGGAAAACTACGAAATTCGAAAATAATTGTACGACCAAAAGTTAGTTATAGCTCGTGTAATTATAAAAATGATTTCTATTGTCAACAGCGTTGTGAACAACTTTTTAATAATAAGATTGTGCTAAAATCAACCATTTGGGAGTTATATTAATTTTTAAGAAAATTACATTTTAATTTAACTGCCAGCAAAGCTCTAATGACTATAATTTCGACGTTAGTGCTTCAAGTGTGAAAAAAAAACTGAAAAAAACATTTATTTCAGAAACGGAGTGTTTCGTTGAATTTAATTGACGGACTAACATAGTGATCTGAAGTCTATCGAAAGACACCGGTCTAGTCGTTAGTGCTTTTCGTGCGGTGTGAAGTTGGCAGGCTACAAATTAAAATATCTCTTTCTTGGAGGACGAATGGGATATGTTTCATCATTAGTGCTTTTAGTGTCCCACCAACTTCACATACCTAGAAGATTTTCTTACTTAAGTTGGATCGAGTTATTTATCAAATCCAACTTTCAGTCTCTTCTATCTTCTTAGTCTCAATATTCTCTTAGTTACGTTACTTTCAGACCCTTCTATCATTCTAGTTTCAAGATTATCTTAGATTACCCCAATCCAACATCCAGGCTCTTCTATCCTTCTAGTGTCGAGATTCTCTTACAAGTGTAGGTAATCTAAGTAGATTACCCTAACCTACCTTCTAATCTCTTCTATCTTTCTAGATTCAAAATTCTCTTAGTTAGGTTAGACTGGGTTGGTTATCAACCCAACTTTCAGACTCTTCTATCATCCTAGTCTCAAGATTCTCTTAGTTAGATTAGCCTAATCCAACATCCAGCCTCCTCTATCTTTCTAGTCTCGAGATTCTCTTAGTTAGATTACCATAACCCATCTTCTAGTCTCTTCTATCTTTCTAGATTTAAAATTCTCATAGTATTATCCAACATTTAGATTCTTCTATCATCCTAGTCTAAAGTTTCTCTTAGTTAGATTTGCCCAACTCAACTCCCAGCTTCTTCTATCCTCCTAGTCTCAAGATCCTCTTAGTTAGATTAGCCCAATCCAACATTCACCCTCTTCTATCTTTCTAGTCCCGAGATTCTCTTAGATTACCCTAACTCATCTTCTAGTCTCTTCTATCTTTCTGGATTCAAAATTCTCTTGGTTAGGTTGATAGATTTGCCCGACCCAACTCCCAGCTTGTTCTATCATCCTAGTCCCAAAATTCTCTTAGATAGATCTTCACTTATTATATACATCTTATTTCCTATCTACTCTATATATATAACTATAGGTTTCTTCAGATCATTAGGATGTTGTAGATGTTTTCTCTTAATTTCAAGCCATCTTCGACAGTATTATATCCTATAATAAGATCATTACGTAAAGGATAATCCTTCATATTTAAATTACCTAGGTCATTCAAATATTGTGTGGTTAAAAATGTTGCAAATAACAGTATATAAATTGTAAATACCAATCTTCTCAGTACAGTATGTTTTTCAAAAACGTTTACTTGTCGGAACATTTTTTTGATATGGGCAACCAATGCTATATGTTTTCTAAATCTTAATATAATCGAAAACAAGTTATTTTGTACTCCTGGACCAACCAATAATCAGGTTGGTCATAGTCGTAGGTTAGTCATATCATTGAATGAAAATTTTCCATTAACTTTTGAAGAAATGTTCACTCTGACTTTGGTTGTTGAGCTAGAAGCTTTGAATACTAGACGATGAGGAATATAATAGGAATGTTCATTTTTTACTACCTTTAGATTTTCATTATTTAAATCCCCAATTCTTTTCATATGTCCTAATTTTTCATACTCGATCATAAATCGTTTATATTCTTTCTTTAAGATATTATCTCATCTTAATCTTCTTAGAGCTTTTAAGCTGATTCAGCGTTTTTGGTAAATTATTTGCTAACGTCTCATTGAAAGGTTATGGTAACATATAACAGCCATTTTAAGCTCTTTTGTTAAGAGACTATTTTCTTCCTCTAAGTGGAATAAAGTATGATGTAGATATGTATTGTTGAATGGAATGATTTAAATTTACATAATGATAACTACAGCAGCATAATGCAGATAATGAAAGCTTGAAGCTTTGAAATAAGTATTGAAATAAATAGTATAATTTGGGATTAGTTTTGACTTACCCGCGATTTTGATGATACTTTGGGTGTTAAATTTTAAAGGCCGAAAAATATAGAGGTCCTCATGGATAGTTAAATCAGTTATTGTAGCCGTTTTAACAATACTTTGATCGATCCCTTCAATTAACACCCAATTCCCCGCCGGAACCCGGTTCAACTCAATCTTGTACCTCGCCTCATAAATCCATAACCTCCCCACAGTCAAAACCCTCGAATCCTCCTCATCTTGCAAACTATAATTTTCCCCCAAAATCCGCACATCCGTCCCGGCGTGAAGAGTCCCACTCATTACCCTCCCCAAAACTTGAAAAAACGTGCAATCATCCGTGGGGTACATCTTCGAGCTGTGCACCATCAACGGCCCATCTTGATCACAATTAACCATATCTTCATAAATCTTTGAATCACTCGGACCAGTATAAATATGATTAACTTTTAATTTCGCGTTATCTAACGGCGAATTAATATGGTCAACGACCATGTTAACGAACCCACTAAAATCCCCTAAAAACTTGTTACAAACCAACCGCAAAAGGGGGCGAATATTCAATTTTAACTCATTTTTGTTTAAATTAATCGAAAGCTCGTTTAAAATCCCCGGTAAGGTCGTATCGACATCCCCAACGACTTGGGCAAAAATCTTATACAACGGCTCCAAAATAAATTCGACGAAACTTCTTTGCGCCGAATTATGGGGGGCTTTTTTCGTGAATTTCCTCGTTTTCGGGTTGAAATAAATATCCCCCCACAAGCGTTTCGAAAATTCCTCAACGTTCACGTCGTTGTAATAACTCTTATAAACGTTGGCGAATGATTTCAAGGTAAAACATACTCCGTATTGCGAACTTGCAAAAGCGACGTTCCCCAAAACCGGCGAAACGATTTGTGGGTTCAAATCGTCCGAATATAATGTTAATAACCCGTTGATTTCTTCCACGATATGTCGTAACTTATAATAAGCATCTTGCGGTGGTAACTTTAATTCTAAAATTAACCGATCGATTTTGTTGATGCAAATCGTGATTTGCATCCGTTCTTGTACGGCGTGCTTTAATAATCTTTCCGTGTTTAGCATAACCCCTTCAGCGGCGTCGATGAATAAAACGATTCCGTCGCAGAGTCTCATTGAAGCGGTGACTTCGTCGGAAAAATTTACATGGCCCGGAGTGTCGAAGATATTAACCAGGTAATTTTTGTTTTTTACGTCGCTTAATAATAACGTAACGGGGATCGATTTGATTGAGCAACCTCTTTGTTGTTCGGTGAACAATGTGTCGGTGTAGCGTAAATTTTTTTCTTCGTTGTCTTGGTACCCCGGGTGAGTTTCGCGGATTAAGCAGTCGACGAAGGTGGTTTTTCCGTGGTGTAAATGCCCGATTAAGGCTACATTGCGAATTAAAGAGGTGTTATCCATCATGTCTGCCAAATATCTAAAAATAAAAAAATTAATTTTTTTTTATTGACGGGGAATAACATGGTGAATGCGGTAAAAAGAGGTGATAATGAATTTTTTTTGCTTTATTCATACAATGAAGAAATGATGAAATTAATGGCTTAGGCTATAAGCACTTAGAACACTTGTTAATGCTTATATTTATTCAGCAAGCTGCAATTTTTTTTGCAATGAACATAGAAGTGTCGTCAGATTGCTGAAAAAATAGGAAAAGAAATCTCAATAGTAAAGCTGCTTTTTTGTGTGCCGGAGATCCTGATATTTCCGAGTTTGGGGATTCGATCTGATTGGCTGATGGCAATCACGTGACTCTCATTGACTGATTCGCCGCTTGTGCTCGTTTGTTGCAGAACTCGTATTTTGAATTAAGACCATATTGCTTTTAGAATTGATACTGCATCCAGGAAAATTGAAATGCTTCCAGAATATTTGATATAGCATCTAGAAAACTTGATACCGCTTCTAGGTTTAAAGCGCTTCCAAAGCACTAGATACAGCCTCTGGAAGACCTGATACTGATTCTAGAATATTAGAAATGCTTCCAAAGGACTTGATACTGCTTCTAGGAACTTGATATCACTTCTAGAAGACTTGATATTGCTTCCAACAGATTTGAAATACTTCCAAAAGACTTGAATTTCCTCTAAAAATCTTTCCAAAAGAACACCCATATTAAATTGTTCATGATTTTATCTGGATTGAAGTTATCATTTTCAATTCATTTTTAATTTTAATGTACTAATGAGTTTATTCTTCACAATTCAATGTCAGCATTTGTTACGAACATTTTATTTTCGAATGTGCGTATATTTTGATTTTTTTAGACCTAATTTACACTTTTTTTGGGGAGCCATCGTTCGTTGCTTGAATCTATTCCCAATTCAAAATTACTAGTGTTGATGAAACCTTAATTAGTCGTTTTGCTAGCATCCTTGAAGCAAAACATTTCTTGCTTTTATTCATGAATGGTGCTTATAATGAAAGATATCTTCATCAAGTAAGGGCGGATTATTTTTGCTGGACACTATTGTTTTCAAAATTTTACAAAAAAAAACTGTAGGAAATCACGAGATTAAGCTTGCACGAGAGAAGTATAAGGAAAATCATCACCTTTTTCAATAAATAAAAGCAAGTACTAGAAGATTTTTTAGCTACATAAAGAAGGAATACAATACCTTTAATAACATATGGAATAAAGTAAGGACAAGTATACCAAAAAGATGGTGAAGTTAGCATCATTAGCCAATTTTATCATTGTTTTCAAGAAGAAATATTCGTCATTTGTTTAAAGTATAAACAAGATTTTTAAAATATAATAACATAACTAATATCTCAAGTCTGGATATGGGGAACAAATTGATGGTGGGAACTTCCAACAAGAAACTGACTTACAGAAACTATTAGAAAAACAAGTAGGGGTAGTTTTTTAAAAATACATAGGAGTGCTGAAAAAACTTAAGTGGGAAAAGACTAACACAAGAATAACGACTAACGCTCTAAAAAAACTGAAAAAATTGAAAATGGTACATTTAAAATTGAAAAAACTTTGTATGGGTGATTGTTTTGGAAGCAGAGGTAATATTATCTGTCTGGAATCATTGCAAGTTTTCTAGAAGGAGTATCAAGTCTTCCAGGGGCTTTGGTAAGTCTTCCATGCGCAACATCACGCATTCAGGAAGCATTTCAAGTGTTCTAGAAGCAGTATGAAGTCTTTTGGAAGCATTTCAAATCTTTAGGAAGTAACGCCAAGTCATCTAGAAGTAATATTAAGTTTTCTAGAAGAATTTCAAGTATTTCAAAAACAATAGCAAGCCTTCTGAAGCATTTCAAGTTTTCTAAAAGTAGTATCAAGTCTTCTGGAAGCATCGCAAGTCTTCTAAAAGCGGTGTCAGGTATTTTGAAACCATTTCAAGTCTTTTAGGGACAGTATTAAGTCTTCTGGAAACATTTCAAGACTTCTAGAAGCAATGCCAAGTCTTCTACAAGCTGTATCAAGTCTTTTGGAAACAACATCAAGTGTTTTAGAAGCAGTACCAACTCTTCTGGAACCATTTCAAGTATTCTAGAAGTAATACAAAGTCATTTAGAAGCAATATCAAGACTCTGAAATCTTTTTCGGTTTTCTAGAAGAATTTCAAATGTTTCAGAAACAATATCAAGTCTTCTGGAAGCATTTCAAGCATTCTAAAAGTAGTATCAAGTCTTCTGGAGGCATCGCAAGTCTTCTAAATGCGGTGTCAGGTATTTTGAGATCATTTCAAGTCTTTTAGGGACAGTATCAAGTCTTTTGGAAGCAACGCCAAGTCATCTAGAAGCAGTATCAAGTCTTCTGGAAGTATTTCAAGTATTCTAAAAGTAGTAACAAGTATTCTAAAAGTAGTATCAAGTCTTCTAAATGCGGTGTCAGGTCCTTTGAAACCATTTCGAGTCTTCTGGAAGCTATGCCAACTCTTCTAGAAACTGTATCAAGTCATTTTGAAACAATATCAAGTCTTTTAGAAGCTGTACCAAGTCTTCTGGAACCATTTCAAGTATTCCAGAAATAATACCAAATTATCTAGAAGCTATATCAAGTCATCTGAAAACTTTTTAGGATTTCCACAGGCAATGTCAACTTTTCCGGGATTATTGTATAATTTTTGCAACTTTGCAAGCAGGTGTATCAGTATTACCGATCATTGGTCTAAGACTTTCTTTGATTTGTGTAGTTCAATTGGACTTTTTATTACGGGCGTTAGTGGCTTTATATATTAGATTTATAAATTATTTTTTAAGTTTTTCACGTTGATGTTATATTTTAAAGTGGGATTATGTTTGATTCTAAATATTTTATTTTCTGTAAAGAACGCGAAGGATTTTTTTTTGCGATTCAATAGTCGTGGAACAGACTATGCACGGAAGCATTTCAAGTTTTCTGGAAGCAACGCGAAGTCATCTAGAAGCAGTATTAAGTTTGTTAGAAGCATTTCAAGTCTTCCAGATGCAATATCATGTTTTCAAAAAGCATTTCAAATCTTCCAGAGACAATATGAAGTCGTCTGGAAGCATGTGAAGTCTTCTTACAATGATATTAAGTCTTCTGGAATCTTTTCAAGTCTTCCAGAGACAATAACAAGTCTTCTGGAAGCATTTCAAGTTCTCCATAGGCAATACCACATCTTCTGGAAGCATTTCAAGTTTTTTACAAGCAATACCAAGTCTTCCAGAAGCAATATCACGCCTTCAGGATGTATTGGAATATGTCTATGTATAGTCGTCTAAAGGCAATTTCTTCTGGAAGCATTTTAAGTGTTGTAGAAGCAGTATTAAATCTTCTAGAAGCATTTCAAGTCTTCCAGATGCAATATCATGTTTTCAAAAAGCATTTCAAATCTTCCAGAGACAATATGAAGTCGTCTGGAAGCATGTGAAGTCTTCTTACAATGATATTAAGTCTTCTGGAATCTTTTCAAGTCTTCCAGAGACAATAACAAGTCTTCTGGAAGCATTTCAAGTTCTCCATAGGCAATACCACATCTTCTGGAAGCATTTCAAGTTTTTTACAAGCAATACCAAGTCTTCCAGAAGCAATAGCACGCCTTCAGGATGTATTGGAATATGTCTATGTATAGTCGTCTAAAGGCAATTTCTTCTGGAAGCATTTTAAGTGTTGTAGAAGCAGTATTAAATCTTCTAGAAGCATTTCAAGTCTTCCAGATGCAATATCATGTTTTCAAAAAGCATTTCAAATCTTCCAGAGACAATATGAAGTCGTCTGGAAGCATGTGAAGTCTTCTTACAATGATATTAAGTCTTCTGGAATCTTTTCAAGTCTTCCAGAGACAATAACAAGTCTTCTGGAAGCATTTCAAGTTCTCCATAGGCAATACCACATCTTCTGGAAGCATTTCAAGCTTTTTACAAGCAATACCAAGTCTTCCAGAAGCAATATCACGCCTTCAGGACGTATTGGAATATGTCTATGTATAGTCGTCTAAAGGCAATTTCTTCTGGAAGCATTTTAAGTGTTGTAGAAGCAGTATTAAATCTTTTAGAAGCATTTCAAGTCTTCCAGATGCAATATCATGTTTTCAAAAAGCATTTCAAATCTTCCAGAGACAATATCAAGTCGTCTGGAAGCATGTGAAGTCTTCTTACAACGATATTAAGTCTTCTGGAAGCATTTCAAGTTCTCCATAGGCAATACCACATCTTCTGGAAGCATTTCAAGTTTTTTACAAGCAATACCAAGTCTTCCAGAAGCAATATCACGCCTTCAGGACGTATTGGAATACGTCTATGTATAGTCGTCTAAAGGCAGTTTCTTCTGGAAGCATTTTAAGTGTTGTAGAAGTAGTATTAAATCTTCTAGAAGCATTTCAAGTCTTCCAGAAGCAATATCACGGTATCAGGAAGCTTGTCAAATCTTCTAAAGGTAGTATCACGTCTCGTAGAAGCATTTCAAGTCTCCAAAGGCAATATTATGTCTTCCGGAAGCATTTTATATATTCTAAAAGCAGTATCAAATCTTCTGGAAGCATTTCAAGTCTCCGAAAGGTAATATCACGTCTGCTGGATGCATTTCAAGTCTTCTAGAAACATTTCAAGTGTTCCAGAAGCAGTATAAAGTGTTCTGGAAATATTTCAAATCTTCCAGAAGCAATATAAAGTCTTCTGGAAGCATTTCAAGTCTTTCAAATGCAATACCGCATCTTCTGGAAGTATTTCAAGTATTCTAGAAGCAATGTCACATTTTCTGGAAGCATTTAAAATCTTCTAGAAGCAATATCAAGTCTTCTAGAAGCATAGCAATTATAGATTCTATATTCATCAATGGAAATAAAGCAATTAAGCGGCAAGGGTAAGGATGGCACAGATAAATCTCTAATGAATCCCTTTTATGGAATTAAACGTCTTTTATAAAATTAAAATCTTTTCAAACTATGAAGTTAATATCTAATCTTAATTAAAATCTTTTATAAGATTTTGAAAAGATTTTAATGTTATAAAAGAAAATTAATAAGTTTTCTTTTAATCAAATTGTATTTAAGAGTAAATTTAAAATTTTACTTTTTAAATCAAATCATTAAAATTTGATTTTATCGTTTTTTCAATGATATACTATGATTTGATAGTTTCAGCTCTTTTGGTATGATGTGAAGCATTATAAGTCTTCTAGAGGCTGTGTCAAGACTTTTGGAAGTAATATCAAGTCTTCTAGAAGCATTCTCAAGTCTTTTGGAAGCATTTTAATCTATTGGAAGTAGTATCAAGTCATCTGGAAGCATTTCAAATCTTCCAAACGCAACATTACGTCTTCTGAAAGTATATGAAGTCTTTCAGAAGCCTTTCTAATCTTTTAGAAGTAGTTTAATTGTTTTAGAAGCAGTATCGAGTCTTTTGGAAGTAATATCAAGTTCTTGTTGAAGCATATTAAGTTTTCCGGGGGCAATATCAAGTATTCTAGAAGCAGTATCAGGTCTTCTGGCAACATTTCAAGATTTTTGGAAGCGTTATTCAAGTGTTTTTAGAACAATTTGACATAAATTCAAAGATTGAGGAAATTCTCCACCACAATTAGCTATTAACATGGATGAAACAGGACTTTTGGAAAAAAAGCCAAAATCCATATTCATAATAATAATTCTACTTTTGAATCATGCACGAACACAATTTTTTGAGAATATTGGTTTAAAAGAGACATTTTTCAAAATTTTTGTTATCACACTTTTTCTCAATCTGCAAAACCTTAGTATGAACTAAAAAATGTTGAAGCAAAAGCTCCGTTAGTGTTGGATAACACCAGGTTATTCTATCACCCTATTAGACTTAAATACTTGCGTTTTGATTGAAATAGTTTTCCTACCACCCAAGATTACCTCATTAATAGGAGTAATTTTGGGAGGACTTTGTGTGGAATTTAAGGCACATTATCTTTATCGTACATTTCATCAACTTATTGATAAAACAGAGAAATAATCTTGCAATTTTAGATGTTGATTGGCATGAATAAACTAAGAAGTGGATGAATCTTGTAAGTAATTTTTTAACTATTTTGAATAAAGTTAGATTTGCTTAATTGAGGCTATACTAATATAGTTAAAAATTATGACTCTTTATGGTTTTCAGACTATAAACCAGTAAAGAGATTCTTTCAAGTAGAATGTAATTGTATTTCAAATTTAATGTTAGTATTTATTAACTTTGAGAATAGCTACCAATCTATTTAATTACTATTAGACAAATTTATCAAAAGGTGATAAAAGTGGCTTTTACTCGAGCATTTCTACAATGTATTAATGTTGCAAAAAGAATCGACATTATGACCTCTTTTTACCATATTCACTCAGTTATTCCCCCTTAAAATTTAATTCAAACCTTACTCCATATTATAAGTCGTTTCTGGTAAATCTTGCTCTTTCAATTGAAACTTTTTTTTCTTAACCGGCTCAACTAAAGGCACATCCAACGGTTGCGCATCTTCCTCTTGCACGATAGTCTCCACTTCCGGCCCATAAACTTGCAAAGCTGAAGGATAATAAGTTTTATCTTCATGAAGAACGATCGCCATGGGTTGAGGCTCGGTTTCATCCATATGATCATCCTAAAAATCATTAAATCGTAAGGTTATAAAATAAAAAAATCAAGACGAAATTAATTTACATCATATTCTCTTTGCTCGTCGTCCTCCCCAAATTGCTCCTCATCGTGTTCGTCCTCTTCTTCACTATCCAATTCGGGGCCGATATAATTTCCGAATTCATCATAAAGATCCGCGTCCATTTTTTGAGGTTAAGTTTACCAAAACACCGAAAATCACACTTTGTGATTGTGTAAAGTACACTTAGATGAAATATTTAAAGTTAACACTTAAATTAAATGGTTAGAATGGAAAATTAAGTTAATTTAAGTTGAAATTAAATTTTAACACTTAAAACGTTTTTAAAACGTTGTTTAGCCGATTACGTCAAACTTCGTGGTGGTGCCAATCTAAAGCGAAATAAAATTTAATAATTATTAATGTTAATAATATAATTTTTAAATTTTTTATTATTAACATTAATAATTATTTAATTTGATTTGAAATGATTTCATTAATATCTTATTAATTAATAATTTAATAAGGAAATATAAAAATTGTGTCGTAGCGCCATCTAAACGTCATTGAGAAAAACAACATTTTTAATTTATTATTGGTAATAAATCCTTAAATACATCATTACTACTATTTATATATATTAATTAAACTATTTATTTATTATTATTATCATAATTAATAAATACAATAATAATTTTTAATTTCGCAAAACAACATATTGTAGTGCCATCTTGTAAATGTGTTGTGAATTAAAAATTAGTTAACCTAACCTAAAAATAACAAAAATGTTTATATCGAAAAAAAGTGTTATTATTATTAAAATAAACGTAATAACGTGTTAATTACGAGAATAAAGTGAAATTGGGATTATGGACGACGCGAAGGGGTTATCAGGGAGATCAGCAACCAGTTACGAAAGAAAATACGAAATTTTTTTGCAATGGTGCGAAAATCGGAATGTAAAAGTGTACTCAGAAAAGGTATTCTTAAGATATTTTATGGAAAAAGCCAAATCGCAGAAGTTATCGACCCTTTATAGTACTTATTCAATGTTAAAATCGATGTTTATTAGAAAACATAACATTAACATCTCGGGATATAAAAAATTAACCCCCTTCATCCAACAACAACGGCTGGTGTGCAATCCAAACAAATACAGTTACGCATTCACTAAGAATCAGGTGTTTCAATTTTTGGAGGAAGCCCCCGACCATACATATCTTCTATGGAAGGTAACTCGAATTTAATTAATAAAATTAAAAATAAATTAATTATTTTAATTTAAAGGTTTTATTGGTGTTTGGTATAGTAGGGGGGTGCCCCCCGGTTGAGTTAAGAAACATCAAAACTCATCATATTGAAGATACCGATAGTATTTTAATAATTAAGGTTCCAAATAAAAAAAGTGGGAATACACTCACATTCATAATTACAGAAAAAATGTTTAATAATGCTAAAAATAATTCAATCACCCTTTATAGAAAGTATGTAGCGTTGAGGCCCAAACACATAAAACATGATAGCTTATTTATAACATATTCAGATAATGAGTGTGCGACCCGACCGGTTCAAATTCAAACTATTGAGAAAATCCCGGCTCAAATAGCGTTATTTTTAAAGATAGAAAATTATGATATGTATTCTTCGCACGTTTTTTGTAGGACTTCAGCGTTGTTGTTGGCGAATGGCGATGCTGGGTTAGAAGCTGATGATATTATTATTCGTAAAGATTTCGAATCTTAAATCATTTAATTTTTTAAATAATTAATTTAAGATCGTTTTGAATATTATTAATAATAATTTGAATAAATCGATTTAAGTTGGTGATTTAAATTATTTAATTATTGTAGGTTGGCACCAAAAAAAATTTTTTTGACATTGATGTTTAGATCAAAATGATTCTTTAATAATAATAATTTTATTTTATTCTATTTTAACCAGATTAAAAGGAACAGTTTGAATTAAAATTTGGGTGAGGAATTAATTAGTTGTGTTCAAAAATGGGAGAGAAAATGACTCAAAAAAGAAGTCGTGGATAGAACAACACGGATCCCTTTTTGAAGACATTGGCCGCCCTTAACCATTATGGACATTCCTTGATGTTCGGTAAGCAACAGTTATTAAAAATGAAATTTCTTTTTAATCAAACTCAAAACTAACATATAAAAGTGAGGTTAGGTTGGGTTGATCTTTTGATAATTTTTTTCTTGATCATGGCTGTTTTCGAAGACATCGGCCCTCTTTGGCCATCATGAATACTAAAATACGCCAATAGTGGACCATTTAAGACATATTTCAAATTCAAAAATATAACCAATGGCATGTTGAACTGATCCTGTGAAATTAGGCTAGATAGAACACTTATTTTCATAACTTTACAAACGATTCATGCAAAAATAAAATTATTTTACAAAAGGCTCAAAAAGATCTAAAGTGCCAGTTTGTTCATGATACGTTCCTTATGGCTTAAATAACTATTATTCAACATTTTGTCAGTCATGCACAGTGATGCTTGTTATTTATTACCCGCCAAATGTATAACGAATACATAATTCGTGAAGATAGCTGTTTTATCTGCATGTTTGAGGACCTCCATAAATGGTACATAATAATAATTTGAGCATATGTGCAATGCAGGGTTGGTGGGATTTATTGAGTTGAACACTGATGCGTTTCTCATATTTGAAGCATTATTTGTTACAACACAGAAAAATTTCTCAAAAATTTCCCAACTTTCAAAAACTTCGTGCACTGGCAATGTTTGTTGCTGAATAACGATCAACCAATTGTTTTGTTTTCCAATAGGGAACTCTTCATTTCGGTTCCATTTATTCAGGATGTATCAGGTATGAGTACAAAAAATTGAGTAGTTGTAGGACTTCTTTCTCAGAATAAAAAATTCTTATAACACAATGTTCCACTCTTCGTCCATTTTAAAATATGATACGATAAAGTTTATGGTTCTCAAGATTGAGGACTACTATAACTTCTTAATGATATATAACATTAAGAACCAGCAATAAATACACTGATATAATAATAATAAACTTTATTGCAAAAATAAAAATAAAACTGCACACAAAAAGAAAAAACAAAATAACAATATTTTGCAATGGGCGAAATTCGGGCCAAACCCGTTCTTCCATTTAACCCAAAAAAAGAACATAAAAAACTGAAAAAGTACTACGACAAAATTTAATGAAAAGGAAAAAAAAAAAACAAAATGATAATTCTCGACGCATCCATGATTCACCAACACTAATCTCTCAAAACTAATCTCAAATCTCTCAAACAGCACACCAAGCAAACAAATGTAACACCACTCGATCCCCCGCGCACCCTCACTCTTCATCATTACTAACGTTCATAGGGCTCAAGATTGACGTGCCAACAGGTATCGGCAATATTTCTTTTAAAATGAAATGACCGATGAACACTTGGCACATGCGCTTTAGATAAATTATTATATATCTTAGTAATTAATTTGATAAAAGAAACATTTCTTAAAAAGTTCAAAAGAGTGATTTGGAGGCGTTAATGTTCCCTTAAATCTTATATTTACCGAGTACACATCAGTTCTAAAAATTATTTTGTTATACAGATAAGGTGGCTTATGTGTTGAAATTATTTTATAATAAAGGCACGCGGAGTGAGATAGTCTCCGGTTCTCCATATTCAACCACCTCGCATTTACCAACTTATGGCTGACATGTTCTCGTCGTCTAATGCCATAAACAAGTCTAACAAGGGGACCTTACGGGTTCGGCATCAACGATTTTGTTCATATTTGCAAGGATTGAAGATGAGTATCACTTTCCTGAAGCAGTACGATACAATGCTCAAAAATACTCGAGAAAATCGACTTCAAAGCGCTTAAAATATTTTGCAGCAGTAGAAATATAATAAATATTTGACTTTCTGTGTCGTTCGTTAGTCAAGGGACTGTGAACGTAGCTTTAAATTCCAAGGTCGCAGGTTCAGATCGCACTATAAGCAATTTTCTTTAATTAATATTTTATTTTATGAAAAAAAAGGTAAATCAGTGTGTTTATGTCCGACGTGACGTGAATCGTGGGTGGTGGGGGAAGGTCATTGACCTGTCGTACGGCGATTAACGGTCCTGGGGATTTTCCACCGGATATGGCTTTGATGACGTTATCACTGACCCGCTGTCCGGTGATTGCTCGACCTGGGCTGCTCTCACTGGACGCTTCAGGTATGATAGGCAGCTCGGCGTCCTGCCGTTCCGAATTGAATGGTCCTTGTCTCAGGAAAGCAGCCGTGGGCCTCGAGTGCTCTAGGACCGTCCTTCACGCAGCTGACAAGTGCAGGGCATCATTCCTCTTGTTGAGGGTGCCGTTCTTCGCTACTTCAATGGATTCCCGGATCAATCTGGTTCTCCAATGCGGAGCGTTGGCTACCTGCTTGCAACCCTGGAAATTGATCGTATGGCCTGTGTCCAGATGGTGGCGGAAGAGAGCAGAAGTGAGCTGTTTGTTTCGGATGTTTGTTTCCCATGTAGTTCTTATCGCATGAGCCGCAGGGGATGGAATAAACTCCTAGATTTTCCAATTTTATTTGGTCTTTTGGATTCCTGAGAGAGGCTCCTATAGTCTTGCTGGGTTTGTAGGTGGTACTGATGTCGTGTTTCCGTAGAAGTCTTTCTATGCGATCAGTTGTTCCTTTGATGTAGGGTAGTACGACGTTGGGTCTTCTGTCTCTTCTTGTGGATGTGGGTCCTTCGGCTTGAATTGTCGATCGATGGCTTTCTTCACCATGTATTTGGAGTAGCCGTTTTGAGCAAGAGCCAAGGTGACTTTCGTCATTTCTTCTGATCTGTTATCGTTATCTGTAAGTCGAATGGATCTTGAGATTAGTGAGTTGGCGACTGATTGGATCTGTGAAGGATGATGATGAGAAGAGGCATTTAAGTATCGATTCGTGTGGGTAGGTTTTCTGTATACAGTATGCTGCAAGCTGTTGAGATTTCTTTACTAATACGTCGAGAAAAGGTAGCTGTCCGTTTTCTGCTATTTCCGTGGTGAACTGGACCTTTGGATGAATGGTATTCAAATATTCTTGGAATTCCTGAAGCTTTTCTTTTCCAAAAGACCAAATGACGAAGATGTCATCAACGTATCGGATCCATAACTTCGGTTTGTATTTGGCCTCCCTTAACGCTTTCTTCTCGAGGTAAATCATGAACAGGTTGGCGATGACCGGGGACAGTGAAGAACCCATAGCTGCTCCTTCTACCTGCTTGTAAATCTGACCGTCAAATAGAAAATAAGCATTGTTGAGACAGTGTTTGGCGAGATCTACGATGTGGCTGGGCAAGTTTTCATTTTCTCTGATCTGCTTGAGGGCCTCTTCGATAGGGATACTAGGATAGAGAGACTTGACATCGAAGCTCGCCAAGATGTCACTGTCTTCAATTTGGACGTTGTCCAGAATTTGAACGAAATGTTCAGAATTTCGCACGTAGGAGTCGGCTTGTTGTGTAATAGGCTGCATGATCTTCGCTAGGTGTATTTTTCAAGTTTTTGTACCAGTGAGTTGAAGGCACTCACAATGGGTCTAAGTGGAACATCCGGCTTGTGTATCTTGGGAAGACCATAAAGTTTAGGGCACCTGCTTCATTTGAGGGGCGAAACGTCTACCCCTGTCCACAGAGAACAACCAAGAAAATGAACGGATGATACCTCGGATCAACCAGAACACACACTTCTCCATCCGTGAAGCACTACGACTTACCATAATTATAGTGAAATCTATTCACGTAGAATTAAATTTGAATTGAAATTATCTTGATTTGTTGTTAAATTGCTGTTTATTATTATGAAGAGTTTCTTACAGAAAATAACCTGATAACAGTACAACTTTCTTCCACAATTAGTGAAGAATCTGTGCTGTTGGCAGAACAACTACATACACATATACTTTAATAAGGCCTAGTTTATTCACCTTTAGTTAAATTTAACTATCAGATATTTATCATAGTTACTGATAATATAGCCAATCATGGCAAGTGAAATTACAGTAACCATGGAAAATATCCAGTAGTTAAATTTAACCAAAGGTGAATAAACCGGCCCTAAATCTAATTGTTGGTGTGAAACGCCAGCAATTAATAAATATTATCTGAAATATATTAACAATACAAATAAAATACATAGGAATAATACGAAAATAATTAAAGATATATATGCACTTCAGGATTAATCCTAGGGCACACTGTAAATATAACAATAAATCTAATAAGAACAGTTAATAACAGTTATTAATCAGTACAAGAACCAGGGTGATAATTATCATAAAAACAGCTAAAACTGTAAGTATCACGACATCTAGCACACTGTATAAAAGCGGGTTGAGTACAAGCGCAAGGTTTTTTTAAATTATCTAGTGAAAAACATACCTGATTGACATTCATAAACACTTCTTTATTATCGCAAAGGTTCGAAGCAAACCATGCATATTGAATCATATTAAAAAAAATTGGCGATGATAGCTGGTGATGAATGATAAAATGTATTTTAATACATCTTCACGAGAATTAATCTCACGATTTTGCTCAATCAAAACCGAGCAATTTTGAATTTTCTTAATAAAGTTTTTAACCTGCCTATAGAAGTACACGTCGCAGGGTTGCACTAATGGTGTACATTTTGGCGATATAAATTTAATACTACGTGTTGACAAACAATTATCGTTAACAAAAATTTGGTCATATATTTCGGGATTGGTTTGCCCTTCCCATGAATCAACAAGCAAGCAAAATTTATGATCTTGTACATAAGGCTTTATAGTTTTTATTAAAAAGTCTTTATATAGTTTAGACGTAAGTTTCCCTGATTTTGATGATGTTACAATGATGTTGTTATATTTTTTGACGTATTCGTCTACCAATTTTTGCACACGGGGTCCGAATGAATCTCCTGTTTCTTGCAAACATATAAACACTTCAGGTAACAATTTTCCAGCTAAGGTGATGCTGTATTGAGCTGTATACGAGTGAGTTATCTTATTCATGTTTTGTTTTTGAACAAGAATTGTTTTTGATCTTTTTGTTGTAAGGGTTCTATTAAAAGTAGTCTGGTATTAGCATCCTAACAAATAATTTTAAAATGTTGTTTAATAAATATTCTTATAGTATATAGCTAATTTTAAATGAAAGAATAATTGTAAATACCTGTTTGATCTGTATTAATAACATAATTTGGATCAAAGTTTATTATTGTATTACGAGCCTGTGTGCGAAAATTTTCAGCAGAAGTTAAAATTTCCTCCATAGATGCAGTTTCTTTTTCAGATACATATTTTGTTACTTTTCGTTGACGAATTCTGTGTATCCGTTTGAACTTCTCGACCCACGAATTTAAAGTTGGGAAATTGACCTGCAGCAGATAATAACCATTGTTGTAAATTTTTGTGGTCACTTACTGATTCACTTGACAAGCTTCTCTAAATCGATCGTACATCCATGAATCGATGATTGTAAATTTATCAAAAATTGTTCCGCCACTCTTAATTTGATGTCCCCAAACCTTTAAATCAGCCTTTTTTTTTTCAATTGCCGTCATCCGTTTTTACGAAGAGTTTTTAAACTCCAATTTGGGTGAGAATTTGCAGTGTTATATATTTGTCTTTTATAATCTATTGGAATGAAATGCTCCTTTTCTGATTTATTCTCATCGAGTTCATAATTATGTTCTTCATCTTCTTTAATTTCTTTAAAATTATTCACATCATCAGATTCCTTATCGGTGATTTGTTGAAATTTACTATTACCACTTTCTTCATTCATTGTTGGTTCTTCAACCACAACAAATTGTTTCTCGCCACCAATTAGATTTTGTCAAGTATATTTATTAGTGATGCGACGAATAGCAGTTTGGCCGAATAACCGAATACCGAATATTCGGCAAAATTTTTGACCGAATATTCGGTGTAACGCTTAATCGGTATTTTATTCGTACCTTGGAAATAATACGGTAATTCCCCGATAATACTTGACGATTATTGAGAGGATGGTTTATTGAGATATAGTTGGAGTGAAATAAGAAGAGAAATAATGAATTCGTCAAGAAAATCAAAAGTTTGGTTATTTTTTAAAGATGATGAGGAGAATGAAAACAAAGCTCAATGTATATTGTGTAATGCGTTAATTTCAAGAGGAGGCAAGGGAAAATTGGCAACAGCAAGTTCACTTATGAACCACATTAAAGGTAGATCCTTATAAATAAAATAAAATGTATTTTACATTTTATTAACAACAATTCAGTGGTCCAATTAAGAATCTACAACATGAAGTATCGTCTGAAGCAGAATGTTCAAAAAAAATACAATCGAATATTAAAGATCGTTTTGCAAGCTCTTCTCAATGGGATCATGATGTGAGAGCAAAAGAAAATAATTGTTATTGACAATCAGCCATTATCAATTGTTGGAAATATTGGATTTTCCAAACTAATCAAAAAGTTAAAACCAAAATACACTATTCCGAGCCGAAAACATATTACTGATGTAGTAATTCCTGACATCTATAACCGAACCAAAAATGTTCTTAAAGTGCAAATTACAGAAGCTGTGGTTATTTCGTGTACTACAGATATGTGGACAAATAACAACAACATGCAAAGTTTTATAAGTTTAACTGTTCATTGGATAACAAACGATTTTCTACAGAAACATAGTGTTTTGCAAATGAAACATTTTTCTGGACAGCGCACAGGTGATAATATTCGAAAGGCGATATCAGAGATACTGACCTATTGGGATATACCAATAGAAAAAATTCATGTTATTTTACGTGATAATGGTGCAAATATAGTTAAAGGTCTTAACGAATCTACTTACACGCCCATCCCTAGCTTTATTCACACATTACAACTGGTGATAAACGACGCAATAAATATTCAGGAAAATATAGTTCTAATGATAACTGCGTCAAGACGCATTGTGACACACTTTCACCACTCCGAAAATGCCCAAGAAAACCTGAAGAAACATCAACACGAACTAGGTTTGCCTGTTCATGAACTGACACAAGATGTTCGGACAAGGTGGAATTGTACATACTATATGCTTGTCCGATTAGTTGAACAAAAGAGGGCAGTTACATTATATATTTCGGAAAATGAGGAAAATTTGAAAACTTGTCGGTGATCCAATGGCAACTGTTAGAAGATTGTTTAATGCTTTTAAAGCCATTCGAAGAAGTTACAAAAATGGCAAGTTCTTCCATCGCAATAATATCTGAAGTGATTCCTAATATTAAAGCATTAATCAAATATTTAACAAAGCAGGAAGCCCGTTCAGGAAATGTCATTCAAATGCAAATTTGTTTAATGCAGGGATTACGAACAAGGTTCGCTGAAATAGAAAAGAATGCGTACTATTTTCTATATCGTACTATATCGGTTGCAATTTTTTTCACCCGAAAATATTTCCGAAATAAGACAAACTTTTTTTTTGAAACTCTTCGAAGGGATTTAAGCGATAGCACCGATGATGAAACTAATGACAACATCTGTACGAAAAATAAACAGCAACTATGTTCAAATGCAGTAGATGAAGCTCATTCTACATTCTGGGACTGTTACAGAGAAATAGCGTCTTCTAATAAATATACTAAATATAGCGACAGAACAAGAAAAAATGACATTGCTCTTGAGCTAGATTCTTATTTATGCGGAGAAGTTTTGGGCAAAGAAGAGAACCCATTAGTTTGGTGGAAAAAGTGTAGCTTAAAATATCTGAAAATGAGCCAACTTGTTAAAATATATCTATCAGCACCTTCAAGTACAGTGTGCAGTGAACGACTATTCTCTCAAGCAAGTAGAATCTACGAGGAAAGAAGAAATCGCTTACTGCCTGATAAAGTTGAACAATTAGTATTTTTACATAATAATCTACCTCTAATTAATTATGAATATTAAAGAGTAGAATACACTTTATCTCTTAGCAGAATACATTTTTTTAATAGCTTACTGTAGAGTCGCATTAGAAAATGTTGCATGTTGTCTTATACATTATGTATTCTGTTACCAGTAAATCAGTAATTAGATCAAATCATCATGCAATATGAATGTTGATTTTTATTTAAGACGATTGTGTTAGAGTTTATTTCTTTTAATAAAATAAGAAAAGTAAACAAATTGATCTTAAAAGTAAAATTGAATACAAATATAACAACACCCTTCTTAAGCTAAATTAATAATATTCCTAACAACCATATAAACATATATTTTTTACATATCTTTAAACTTATTTACAATTTTTCTTCCAGATCGTGTGGTATAATTATTAAAATTTTTAACTATTCTTAGCTCATCTTTTTTAGGGGATTTGGAAGGTTCAGGAGGTTGATTTAACATCTTCATATTATTATCTTCTTCATTTCCATCTTCTTTATGCTCTGATCCATTACTGTTTTCTTCTTTTTCTTTTCTGGCAAGAATATGTTTTTCATTTCTTCTGTATTCGTTTCCCATTTCGTCTTTAACCATATAAGATCTTGGTTCTTTCGTAGGACTTATAATTTTTCCTTTCGTAAATGTCTCATTCATCTTTTTCTTGAACATAACGTTTTGATCCTTATTAAAAATATTTTCCTTTCTGGACCTCCTGTCGTAATATTTTTTATAATTCTGTTTGTGTTTTTTCTAAATTTTGTATGTCTTCATCTATTGTGTTATTTGGTTTCAGTTGTTTGAATTGTATTGGAATATTTGATCTTAAATTCTTACTGAATAAAATTTTTGCAGGCGAGTTCATTTTATTTCTTGGAGTATTTCGCAGATTTAACAGAGCTAAATACGGATCCTGATCAGAATCTTTACATTTTTTGAAAAGACTTTTTATGGTTTTCACTGCACTTTCAGCCATTCCATTAGATTGAGGATAATGAGGGCTTGACATTACATGATTAAAATTCCAATTATCTGAAAATTCTCTAAATTCGTTGGAATTAAAATACTTGGCTCCATCTGTATAAACTGTGAGGGGTATACCGAATCTAGCAAAAACAGATTTTATTTTTGTTATAATTGTTGCACTTCTCAAGTCCTTAACTTGTGTTGTTTCTATAAAATTAGATAAATAATCTACAATTACTATGAAGTTCTTGTTACAATAGTCAAAAATATCTATGCCTACTTCTTGCCATGGAAGTTTAGGTGTTTCTCTTAGAATTAACTTACATCTCTGTTTAGTATTCTTATATTTGTTGCAAATATCACATTTGTTAATATATTCTTCTATGTCCTTGTTTATTTTTAGCCAATAAATTGTGTTAAGAGCTCGATTTTTCATTCTTTCTTTTCCCGGATGACCGCTGTGTAATTTTTCCAACATAATCATTCTAAGACTGTTTGGTATTAACATTCTGTCATCTTTAAAAATTAGATTTTTATATACAGTCAAAGTTTGTTTAATATCAAAATAAGGTTGCATGTATTTAGGTAAATTTTTTCTATATTTTGGAAACCCATTAATTATCCAACATCTCAATGTTTTGTAATTTTCATCTTTCTCACCTTCACCTGTTATTAAATTCCAATTATCTTGTGTTATTGGTAGATTTTGAATTAGTAAATTAACTTGTAGTTCAATCGGTTCTTCTAATATTATTTTATTATCTTGGCCTGTTTCACTAACGTCTCTTGATAATGTATCTGCTATGTATAGATATTTACCTGGAACATGTATCATATTAAATGTGTATGATTGAAGTTTAAGCATAAGTCTTTGCAATCTTGAAGTTAACTTATATAATGGTTTCTCACATATCGGTACTAACGGCTTATGATCTGTTTCAATTATTATGTTTTGTCCATAAATATATTGCTTAAATTTTTCACAGCCAAAGACTACCGCTAATAATTCTTTTTCAATTTGCGCATATCTTTGCTGTGCCTCAGTTAACGCTTTTGATGCAAAAGCTATAGGCCTATTATTTTGCATTATACATGCTCCTAATCCTTTGGAACTTGCATCAACTGACAAAGTAACTTTATCTTTAGAGTTGAAAAGTTTTAATTGTGGAGAATTTATTATTTTATCTTTTAGAACATTCAAATCTTTTTCTAAATGTTGATTCCATTCAAATATGATGTTGTCTTTTAAAAGTTCGCGCATATTTGCAGTCAATTCTGCATAATTTGGGATAAATTTGTTTAAGTAATTAAAGAAGCCTAATATTCTTTGTAATGATTTTTTATTCGTTGGTGATTTTAATTCTTTTACGGCTTTAATTTTATCATTATCAGGTTTTAATCCATTTTTATTGAAAATATGTCCTAAATAATTTATTTCGTCAGCTTTAAGTATACACTTTTCTTTATTAAATATTATTTTTTGTTTATTAGCGATTTCAAAAACTTGTTTTTTCCTAATTTCTAATTCCTCCCAATTGTTGGCATGTATTAAAATATCATCTTGAAAGACTATCACACCTTTCACTCTTTCAAACATTTGCGAAATTATGCGATGAAATATTTCGCTAGCACAATTAAGTCCAAATGGCATTCTTAGGAATTTATATCTTCCAAAAGGCGTTTGAAAAGTACAAATGTTAGCACTTTCTTCATCTAAAGGTAGCATCCAATAAACACAATTTGCGTCCAATTTCGCATAACATTTTGAACCAATTAATTTCATTTCATTCATTTTCATCATTTTATTTTCATTTCATCAATTTCAATTCATTCAACTTTAATATGTCATTCAACTTTAATATGTCAACTGAGTAAGACGTGCTTGTGCTGCACTCCGCTAAACATAGTCGTTAAAAGGTGTATTAGTTGAGTTTTGCCATATTATGGCTGGTAAAACGCGTTCAGCGACCACGTCTGTATCAGACAAGGATGAATTTGTGAAATCGTGCATAATTGATATTATTAAAGATAAAGACTTTTTAAATATTCTGCGCGATACTATTTCGAAGGAGGTGGAACGTGTTTTTATCGAAAAAATCAAGTCTCTCCACGACCGGATCGAGCAACTGAGCCAGGAAAACATCGCACTGGTCGCGAGGTGTGACGACTTGGAACAATATTCGCGGCGATCTAGCGTGCGTATTCATGGTTTGACCAAATGTCCTCCAAGTGAAGTTGAAAACTCGGTTCTTAAGTTGTTTAATGAAACTATGAACCTTAAAATCGATCAAAGTGCTATCGACCGATGTCACGCTGTTGGTCAGCGGACTAAACATGGAACGCAAGCTGTTCTTGTCAAGTTTGTGAGCTACAGGGATCGGCGAATGGTTATGACTAATAGAAAGCGGCTCAAGGGGAAGAAAATATCAATAGCAGAGAATCTAACGAGAGAGCGCTTCCGTTTGTATCGTGAGGCAGTTGACCGGTTTGGTTTCGGGTTTGTTTGGACTCTGGATGGCTCAATCTTTGTAAACTGTAAAGGAAACAAAACAAGGGTGCGGTCCTTCGGCGATCTGGATCAGCTGGGTGCCTCTCAGAGTCAATTACTAGCAACCTAATTATTGTATCTTGTCATTGTAAGTAGCTCCCTTTATATGCTTATTGAGTTACTTAAATTTAATCTCTGTTTCTGCGCGATTCTCGATGTTTTCATTATAACCTTTATAAGTTTTTCTTTATAAGTTATATATAATAATTCTCTGTTTTGTTAATTTACTTTATACCTGATTTTACTTACATTATTCATGTCGCGCGGTGCAGCGGAGGCATTGATCGCGGATTGCTCCTGCACGTTATTGCTGTGTGCTTGTTATAGAGTGCTTGTTGAATTATTATTTTGTTTTGCTTTTATTTTTTCATTTTTTGTTTCTCTCCCATGGCTGCTTTTTGCGGGTTGGCGGCTGCTCACCTGAATGTCCGTTCACTCGTGGCTCATTTTGACAGTGTACGTCACGTTATTCTGGAAAATAACTTTTCCATCTTTGCTTTATCTGAAAGTTGGCTCTCGGAGGATATCTCTAGCGATCTGGTTAACATCTCTGGTTATCATCTCTATAGACGAGATCGTGTTGGTAGAGGGGGAGGAGTTGCAATATACGTGCAGAACGATTTGAAGTCTACTCTGGTGGAGAGTAGTGATTCTATTGAGCAATGCTGGATATCCTTTACTATAAATAAAATAAAAATCCGTTTCGGTGTCAGCTATAGGTCAGAGTTGTACAAGAAAAGATTTTATATTGATGAGCTGGAAACCTCCCTCTCCTTAATGCGTCCCTGCTGTGATCTCTGTGTCCTGTGTGGTGACTTCAATATTGACCTGCTTGATTTGGCTGACGCTTACTGTGATGAGTTTCTGACGATGCTTGGGAACTTTGATTTATCGTTAGCCATTGATCAACCGACTAGGATAACTGCCACTAAAGGTAGCTTAATTGATGCAATTTTTTGCAACTTACATGAACTTATTGTTGAGGCAAAGGTTGTTTCTGTCCACGATGTGAGTGATCATGAACTCGTTTCTTGCAAATTCAATTTATCTTTTGAGGCGTCTGGCTCCTCTAGGTATGTTCGGTCTCTAAAATATTTTGACCTGTCCCTTTTTTTGGCCTTCTTGCGGACTCTTCCTTTTGACAATATATTTTACTTACGTGATATCGATGAGAAAGTAAATTTATTTAATTGTTTGTTAACTTTGGCTATTGATAGATTTGCCCCGCTAGTTAAGGTTTCTGGTGACCACGTCCCTTGCCCGTGGCTTACTGATAATATTCGGGTTATGCAGGACTTAAGAAATAAAGCCTTTTCTAAATATAAAAGAACAAAGAATCTGGCCGATTGGAATTATTATAAGGATTTGAGGAATCTGGTGAATAATTCTATTAAAAATGAGAAGCGTGCCTTTATGACTCATGAAATCCAAAATTCTGCTAATCCGTGGAAAGTGCTACGTCGAAATAATCTACTTAAACTTCAGTATCATTCCTTGCCAAATATCTTAAAAAACCCTTCTGAACTAAACGACTATTTTTTGAAGTCCCAGTGCTTTGGTGATTGTAAAGTTGATAATCTGATAACCATTTTCAACAACTCTAAGTTTGGCCCTAATACCTTTAAATTTAGTCTCATTTCAGAAAGTTCTATCATGAAAGTATTACAGAGCGTAAGGTCGAATGCTATTGGTGCGGATGGTATTGGAATTCATTTTATTAAAATGGCTTGTCCTGTAATTTTATCTCATATAGTAAACATAATTAATACTTGTCTGCTGGAAGGTGTTTTTCCTTCAATATGGAAAAAATCGATTGTCATTCCGATACCTAAAGTGTCTAATCCCACTGATTATTCTTCCTTGAGGCCCATAAGTATATTGTGTTCTTTGTCCAAGGTCTTGGAAAAGATTGTTAACAGCCAGTTGATAGACTTCCTGGACTCCGAGCGCATCATTCCGGTGAACCAATCAGGCTTCAGGGAGGGTCATGGATGCGAGTCTGCTCTGAATAACATAGTTGACGACATTGTCAAAGCTACTGACTCCAATAAGTTGACCCTGTTAGGATTGCTGGACTTCTCGAAGGCGTTTGATACACTTAACCATAATTTATTACTGTCAATTCTTAAGCATATTGGTGCCGACTCCGACGTGCTGAATTTTTTCTTCAACTACCTTAAAGGTAGAATTCAGTCGGTCAGTATTGAGGGCAACGTCTCTGGTCCATTGGATATCAAGTCTGGGGTGCCGCAGGGTTCGGTATTGGGGCCCACCTTGTTTAAGATTTATACTATAAATTTTAACAGCTTTGTTGATTTTTGCAAGATTCATTATTATGCTGATGACACTCAGATCTACCTGTCCTTCCCTGAAAGCCACTTTGAAGAAGGGCTTAATGAGTTTAAACGTGATCTTTTTAATATCATCAGAGAGGCTCAGGAATACTGTCTTAGAATTAATGAAAGGAAAACCCAAATGATTCTATTTGGTCCTACTAAATTGAAAAAAATCTTTATTGACAGATTCTATTACATTTTTTTGGGAGATGTGCCACTCCCTCTGAGTGGGTCTGTTAGGAACCTTGGCCTAGTTATTGATGAATCGTTAAAGTTTAGGGAACATGTTAATGTGCTGTTGAAGCGAGCATATGGCTCTCTGAGACTGGTTTTCAGTAATCGACATTGCCTTACAAATTCTGTTAAAAAACTCTTGTGTGACTCTCTCGTCTTATCACATTTTAATTATTGTGATAGCATTTACGGTTCATTTATTGACTACCGTCATCAGCAGAAAATTCAAAAACTCCAGAATTCTTGTGTCCGGCTGATCTTTGGCTTGAGAAAGTATGATCATGTCTCTTTTGCTTTTAGGAAACTTAAATGGATGAATATGAAGTCGCGTCGGTATGTTCATAAAGCATGCTTTTATTATAAGATTATAACGGAGCGGAGTCCCCCTTATCTATTCGAGCGAATTAAATTCAGAACGGACGTACACAATGTCAATATCCGGTTCAGGGGTAGGTTAACTCCTCCTTCCCATCGTTTGGAATTTTTTAAGAGATGTTTTTCATACCAAATTACATCTGTGTATAATAATCTTCCTAAATATTTAGTGGGTCTACCCTTGAACCGATTTAAGAAATCTATACGGGACTGGGTTTTGGGTGGATGACTGCAGTCTCGTGCTTGGTGGCCTCGGGGGTTGAGATGCTAGTGTGATGTTTTTTGAGCGCTCTATGATATAGTTTTTTTTTTTTTTTTTCTGTAATTCGTTAAGTTCATAACCTTATATATAATGGAATATATTTTTTTTTTTGTTAGTACTCTTTGTATATGATGAAGCCTGAATAAAGTTATTATTATTATTATTATTTTGAAGCAATTTCTTCTATTGTAGGTAAAGGATAATGTGATCTTTTAAGAGCTTAGTTTAACTGCTGTGGATCTAAACAAATTCTTATTTTACCAGTCGGTTTTTTAACAATTACAATATTATGTACCCACTCTTAAATTTTCCCAGTTAGTGGATAGATTTCCTTCGTATTTCGTAAAAACCAGGTTCTTCTCCATTTTTCTTTATTATTATTTATTCTATTTATTTATTTTCGTTTTCCGCTGTCACCATGTTCATGTAAACTCCTTTGTGTCTAGTTTAGGACTGACTTTATTTTAACTCAGCTAACAGGTATATACAAAATGTACAATTGGTTGTCTATCTTAAAAGTAAAATTGAATACAAATTATAACATAAATGTAAAACCGAATATTCGGTAATAGAACGTAATATTCGGCCGAATACCGAATAGCAAAAATAGGGCCGAATACCGAATAATTATTTGGCTGCGGTCTCACTAATTTATAGAGACATTAGAAAGTAATTTGGAATTGTTACAAACCACATTATAAGAAAACACTTTTGTGCAATTTGTCCAGCTAAAATAGCAGTATGAACCACTGTGTATCGCCTTCATTTTTAAAAAGCTCTTGTATGGTTTTATTTTTAATTTAATAAGAAATATAATAAAGATTTAATAAGAAAATTACGATTTAAACTTTAATACAAAAATTTTTTTATTAATAAAAATAAGCTCATTATAATCACTTTGACGTTTCAAATCTTTTATTAAAAAATCTTAAATTAAAACTAAACAATACATTCAACACCAATAAAAATCAATACCAAGGCCTTTTTTTAACATGTCTCAACGGAGCGTGACTATTTTGTATCTTAACAATCTCCTTTTTAATCCGATCCTCCTCCAATCTCATCTTCTCCAACTCAACATCATAATCCCGCTTTTCCAACTCTTTCAACTTAAACTCCTTCATCCGTTTCTGTTGAATTTCCCGTTCCAGTTCGCTTTTAAACCTACATCTCTCCTCATTCTCCTTAATCTCATTATTTTTGATTTCTCTTTCATACCGCTCGACATCCTCCAAAATCCTTTCTCTATCCAATAAAATTTCGCGTTGTTTTTCGCGATTTTTCACAACATTTTCATCAATTTGTTTTTGGATTGTTTCTAAAACTTGTTTTAATAAATCTTTTCTCGAACGGTTTTCCGCCTCCCATATTTCCTCTTGCTTCTTTAAGACTTCCTTTAATTCCGAATCGAAGATAAAGTCGAGATGGTTTTTTCGTTTTTTTTCTAATTCTTTTTGTTCGTTTGTGAAATTTAAGAATTCATCGAGGGTTGATTTCACTTCTAATTTTATTTTTGCGTCTTGTATCAATTCCGTTGCTTTTGATTCAATGAGATTTTTAACAAAATTTTGTTCTTGTATCAAATTTTCTTGAATCTGAGCATAATGATTTTGTAATTTTAATTTGTGCAGTTTCAAATTGCTAATTGCAACTTGTTTATTCCTCGTATAAATTTCTAATTCTTTTAATTTTTGTTCCAACTCGAAAACTTCCTTTTTCTTTTCCATCTCCTCCCGTTCAAGCAACTTTAATTTCTCACTCTCTTTTTGTTTTGATTTCATCTCAACAATTTGCTTCATTAAATCCTCTTTTAATTCCTCCTTTTTAACCCTTATTTCCTCAACAAATTTTTCCTCCTCCTCCCTTTGTTTTTGAATATTCTCATCTCGTTCTTTTAAATACTTTTTACACTCCTCTTTTTCTTTTTCTTTAGCCATTCTCTTCTCAATTTGTTGATCTAACCAAGACACCTTAACATCTTTAATTGCTTTGTTTCTCTCAGCATCCCTTAAAGCTAAATTATCCCTCCTCCATCGTTGATACAATTTCAACTCAGCCTCTTTCTTCCTCCGCTCCTCCTCTTCCACTTTTAACCCAACGTTTAAGTCTTTTAACAACTCCGTGGGGATATCGTCCAATTTAACGCGCTCCTTCTCCATTTTTTTTGCTCTCAACATCATCATTTCGATCTCGTATGTTGCATTATCCTCGGCAAATAACTTCTTTAATTTTTCCCTTCGTTTTGTTAAAGCCTCCTCTTTGTTGCGTTGCTGCTTTAAACGATCCACTAATTCGGTGTTTGACTCGTAATATCTTGGTGATGTCCAATCGTCGAATTTCGAGTTGGTTTTTTCAAATTTCTTGTAATAATCGACTTGCCTTTCCCAGTTTTGTTGGTGTCGGAAGTCCTTCTCACGTCTTTTTGCCATTTTATTTTGGAATTGTTGACAATTTAAACGTGATGAAGCCATTTGTGATTAATTAAATCGCTCTTTTGTAAATAATAAATAAAAATGATGCTTTTCACTTAACCTCAAAATCTTACATTAATGAACGTAGCCTAAAACAGCTGTCAACTTCAAAATTAACATCAAATTTTAAAACTTTTTTAACATTTAATTTTAATAATTTACGAATTAATTAAGCACTTTTTAGTTTAACAATATTAATTAATTAATTCGTAAAGATGATAACTTTTTTAAATAAAAAAAAATCTTCAAATAAATTGTGCCGTGTGAAGTTAGATGTTTGAGATGGAATGGCAGATTTTAATAATTTATTGTTAATTTATGGTGTAAAAAACCTAATAAGGGGTTAATTAATTAAAATTAAGTTAATTTATAAGGGTGACGACTCAAAAATAACATTTATCACGCGGAATTGATAAAAAAATAAATGAAGAATTTAAGTGATATTAAGTTTAAATTTTCTCAAATTTAATCTATTATTAAGTTTATTTAACTCACCTTGAAGCGATTTTAACGGAAATTGAGATTCTCGGAGCAATTTAAAGCCAAAAATTCAAAATTAAATATCACAACATTTTTAACACTGTCAATCTCGGAATGAAGTGAAGTTAACTGCGTGTGAAGTTTACTACGAAGTAATCCCAATATTATTTTTACAATTTAATTATCAAAAATTGTTTAAATTATTATTTTGGTTAGTAATAAATAAACATTCGATTTTATTAATGAGAAATTACAAATAAATTTCGCAATAAAATCGTTAATTCTTAACATATTTAAATAATCAAAGAAAGATAATCAAAGATAGATGGCGCTTTAGTTATTTGGGATTTATATAAAATTATTTAATTGAATAAAAACGTGATTTTATTATTTTTTTTTCAGTTTGAAGCGAATTATTCACAATTATAAATCACAATTTTAACATTATCAATGAAGAAAAGAAATCAACAAGAAATCGACTACGAAGTGAAGTTGACTACAAACTCAATAAAATTCCCTATAATTTTGATATAAATATCATTTTATGATAAATTAGGTCAAAATATGTTTGTTTTAATGTACTAATAATGATATAAATCGAATTTTGTTAATACTATTTAAAAATTGTTAATATGCTATAAAAAAAATTGTTTATACGACATCTCTCGGTGAAAATCGGAACTACTCAGGTTTATTGGATTTGAAATTGTTAAATATAATTAATTTATTTATAATAATAAATATTGATTAAAATGCATTGTTTTTATTTAAATCAAACCCCCTAAATCCTTTAAAACTTCGAATTTATTAAAGAAAATAATTGTGATTATGCGACATCTATTGGGCGGAAGATAAAGTAATTTTTTTTAAGTAAAAATAAAAATATTCATGAAAAGTTAAAAATATTTGCAGCGAAAATTTTTAATTTTATTTACTTGAAGGTCGAATAGAGGTCGTTGAAGGTGAGTTCAAGGAGAGTACCGAAAATTTTTGTCCAAAATTTTTACCGGAAAGTAGGTCAAGGTGAATTAGAGGTCGTTTAAGGTGACTTCAAGGAGAGTACCGAAAAATTTCGACCGAAATTTTTAATTTTATTGACTTGAAGGTCAATTAGAGGTCGTTCAAGGTGACTTCAAGGAGAGTACCGAAAATTTTCGTCCAAAATTTTTACCGGAAAGTAGGTCAAGGTGAATTAGAGGTCGTTTAAGGTGACTTCAAGGAGAGTACCAAAAATTTTCGATCAAAATTTTCAATTTTATTGACTTGAAGGTGAAATTGCGGTCGTTGAAAGTGACCCCTACAAAATTTCGATAAAAAATTTGAATCGTAATTTTTATGAATAGATTTAAATTTTTTAAGTCAATTTTTTTTGATTAATTTAAATCATTAAAAAAAAGACCAAATTTTAGCTAATATTTTATTTCAATAGAAAAATATAGTGATTATTACGGCGTTTATTACAAAAAAAACAAACTTAAGTATAAACAATAATAAAAGCGCAACTAATTAATGAAATAAATAAAGTTTGTTGGTTAACTTTTTTGATAAACAATTAATAATCTTAATTAAAAGAAAATAGTATCAAAAATCCGTAATAACTAATAAAATATATCAAAATAACGAACAATAAACAAAAACTCGATTTATTTATATGTTAAGGTTAATTTGAGTCGAATAAAGAACGTTATTAAAAATCCACAGGATTTAATCTTAATTAATTAATTAAAAAAAATCGTTATGTAAATCTTTTTCGATCTCTCTCATTTAAACATTTTTTCGCCTCAATAATAAATAGTTCATGTTTTAACTCGCTAACAAAGAAAACATATCCAACAATTTATTGCTTAAACCTACCAACTTCAAAAAAAATAAATCTCAACAATTCATCTTATTTATTTCTTTTTAAATCCAAATTTGGTTAATCTAACTTAGCTTCTTACAGCAACCCCCTTTTTAATCAACTCCCTATCAATATAAACATCGATATTCGTCGATGTATCGATCAACTCCAACAACAAAACGTTATCACATTGATACAACTCATCTTTTTCGATCGCCTTGATCTTCGAGACCATCGCCTTCCTGCAAACCAACTCTTGAAAGATCGTGCAATCGTTAACCGTCCATTTCGACTGTTTCGGGGCGATTCCTTCGTTTAAAATTTAAAAATCAATAAATTTAAATTAATTAATTATAATTAATTCGTTTTTACCATAAAGCTTCGCTTTAATCGCTTGGTACGGTAATTGGAGGAAATTCGAGTTCAACGGGAATAATTGGTTCACCGAAACGCTCGAGTAGTAACCAAAATCGCAATAAAAAACTGAAATCGAACTTGAATTGATCACTTTCATCACGGAAATTCTAAAAGAATTAATTTTTATTTATTTATTAATGATGATTAATTTATTTTTTTAGGGGACTAACCGGTACCATTTTCCATCTTCGTATCTTGAGGCGTAAATTTTTCCGGGTTGGACGTCGTCTAATTGAAGCGGGCTAAAATTGAATTTTTCGTACTCAATTTGAATGAGTTGCATCAACTCGTCTAATTTTTGCTTGGAAGCGTAGGGTTGGACGAAAAAATTCCATGGATTAACCGCCGTGGGGATTTGCACGTCGAAGTAATCCTCCAATTTCGGCAAAACCGGCTCTAACAAATTCCCACTCGACGGGGTTACAGACAACAATCTTTGCAGCCTCTCCGGAGTCGACCTCGAGCTCATTGCCAATCTCTCATCATCGAAACTAATCGACTCATTCACCAAACACAAAACATCCTCAACGCGTTTAAACAACTTCACCACGTTATAATTAGAATCATCCTCCCCAACGACTTTTAATAAAACCTTAAAATCCTCCGGGACGATCTCGCGTAATTTCTTGGCGAAATCAACCGGGATTTTGTTCAATTCCAATTTGACCATAATCGCTTGCCCCGGAAATTGGTTAATAACGTCATTAAGCAATTCGAGGGGGTAAAATTTATTTTCAGCAACCTTTGAAATCTCGCAAAAACCTTTATCGACGAAAAATAATTGAACGAAATCGTTTTTCGGGGAAAAATCGACCGCGCGGACTCGATAATACTTCAAATCGCGCGGGTTGCGCACAAAAAATAACTTATTTAAAGCGGTGTCGCGGTTAAAAGGTTGATTCGGGACTTTTGGGGGGTTATTTTTGATGTTAACTTCGAGGTCTTTTAATAAATTGTTGAGGCGCTCCAATCCCGGGGAACAAATGTTGATGAAAACTTCGCCTGAATCGGTTATGTGAGTGATTGTAACTTCTGTAATACCCACCTAAAAAAAACAATTTTAATTATTATGAATTGACTAATTTTTTTGGGGTTTAATAATGAACCTTATCTAAAACGGGGTTTGCTGATTCCACGGTTATGTCTGAGATTAATCTCTTATTGATCGATTCGTTCGTCTCGACGTCGTAGAAAACGGCCGAAATTGCTGCTGTGGGGTCGTGAACCGCTAAAAATAAATTAAATTAATTGATTAAAAAAAAATAATTAACATTTTTTATAATTGATGGACTAGATCAATCTAAGAATATCTAAGGCTGTCAAAATTACAAAGTACTTAAGGAATATAATGCACAAAGAAGTTCAGTATTACATAAACTGAACTTCTTAGGTCGCGAAGCGGGCGAGGCGCTGGATATACAATCATATCAATGTAAATGAAGTTTAAAGTATCAATGCCTGCGCCTCGCCCGCTTCGCGACCTCGGCGGAGTGAAGATAATCGATTTTTCATTAAAGAATTGTATACATTAATTGTTAAGACATCAAATAAACGGAAACTACCAACTTTGCCGAGATCGCGAAGCGGGCATGACGCAGGATATACAATCATATCAATGTAGATGAAGCTTAAAGTATCAATGCTTGCGACTCGCCCGCTTCGCGACCTCGGCGGAGTGAAGATGAATGATTTTTCATTCAAGAACTGTATACAATATTTGCTAAAACATCAAATAGACAATATCACCCAACTACGCCGAGGTCGCGAAGCGGGCGAGGCGCTGGATATACAATCATATCAATGTAAATGAAGTTTAAAGTATCAATGCCTGCGCCTCGCCCGCTTCGCGACCTCGGCGTAGTTGGGTGGTATCGTTCATTTGATGTTTTAGTAAATAATGTATACAGTTCTTGAATGAAAAATCGTTTATCTTCACTCCGTCGAGGTGGCGCAGAGGACGAGGCACGGGATATACAATCATATCAATGTAAATGAAGCTTAAAGTATCAATGCTTGCGACCCGCCCGCTTCGCGACCTCGGCGGAGTGAAGATGAATGATTTTTCATTCAAGAACTGTATACAATATTTGCTAAAACATCAAATAGACAATATCACCCAACTACGCCGAGATCGCGAAGCGGGCGAGGCGCTGGATATGCAATCATATCAACGTAAATGAAGTTTAAAGTGTCAATGCCTGCGCCTCGCCCGCTTCGCGACCTCGGCGGAGTGAAGATAATTGATTTTTCATTCAAGAATTGTATACATTAATTGTTAAGACATCAAATAAACGGAAACTACCAACTTCGCCGAGATCGCGAAGCGGGCGTGACGCAGGATATACAATCATATCAATGGAGGTGAAGCTTAAAGTATCAATGCTTGCGACTCGCCCGCTTCGCGATCTCGGCGGAGTGAAGATGAATGATTTTTCATTCAAGAACTGTATACAATATTTGCTAAAACATCAAATAGACAATATCACCCAACTACGCCGAGGTCGCGAAGCGGGCGAGGCGCTGGATATACAATCATATCAATGTAAATGAAGTTTAAAGTATCAATGCCTGCGCCTCGCCCGCTTCGCGACCTCGGCGTAGTTGGGTGGTATCGTTCATTTGATGTTTTAGTAAATAATGTATACAGTTCTTGAATGAAAAATCGTTTATCTTCACTCCGTCGAGGTGGCGCAGAGGACGAGGCACGGGATATACAATCATATCAATGTAAATGAAGTTTAAAGTATCAATGCTTGCGACTCGCCCGCTTCGCGACCTCGGCGGAGTGAAGATGAATGATTTTTCATTCAAGAACTGTATACAATATTTGCTAAAACATCAAATAGACAATATCACCCAACTACGCCGAGGTCGCGAAGCGGGCGAGGCGCTGAATATACAATCATATCAATGTAAATGAAGTTTAAAGTATCAATGCCTGCGCCTCGCCCGCTTCGCGACCTCGGCGTAGTTGGGTGGTATCGTTCATTTGATGTTTTAGTAAATAATGTATACAGTTCTTGAATGAAAAATCGTTTATCTTCACTCCGTCGAGGTGGCGCAGAGGACGAAGCACGGGATATACAATCATATCAATGTAAATGAAGTTTAAAGTATCAATGCCTGCGCCTCGCCCGCTTCGCGACCTCGGCGGAGTGAAGATAATCGAATTTTCATTCAAGAATTGTATACATTAATTGTTAAGACATCAAATAAACGGAAACCACCAACTTCGCCGAGATCGCGAAGCGGGCATGACGCAGGATATACAATCATATCAATGTAGATGAAGCTTAAAGTATCAATGCTTGCGACTCGCCCGCTTCGCGACCTCGGCGGAGTGAAGATGAATGATTTTTCATTCAAGAACTGTATACAATATTTGCTAAAACATCAAATAGACAATATCACCCAACTACGCCGAGGTCGCGAAGCGGGCGAGGCGCTGGATATACAATCATATCAATGTAAATGAAGTTTAAAGTATCAATGCCTGCGCTTCACCCGCTTCGCGACCTCGGCGTAGTTGGGTGGTATCGTTCATTTGATGTTTTAGTAAATAATGTATACAGTTCTTGAATGAAAAATCGTTTATCTTCACTCCATCGAGGTGGCGCAGAGGACGAGGCACGGGATATACATTCATATCAATGTAAATGAAGTTTAAAGTATCAATGCCTGCGCCTCGCCCGCTTCGCGACCTCGGCGGAGTGAAGATAATCGATTTTTCATTCAAGAATTGTATACATTAATTGTTAAGACATCAAATAAACGGAAACTACCAACTTTGCCGAGATCGCGAAGCGGGCGTGACGCAGGATATACAATCATATCAATGTAGATGAAGCTTAAAGTATCAATGCTTGCGACTCGCCCGCTTCGCGACCTCGGCGGAGTGAAGATGAATGATTTTTCATTCAAGAACTGTATACAATATTTGCTAAAACATCAAATAGACAATATCACCCAACTACGCCGAGGTCGCGAAGCGGGCGAGGCGCTGGATATACAATCATATCAATGTAAATGAAGTTTAAAGTATCAATGCCTGCGCCTCGCCCGCTTCGCGACCTCGGCGTAGTTGGGTGGTATCGTTCATTTGATGTTTTAGTAAATAATGTATACAGTTCTTGAATGAAAAATCGTTCATCTTCACTCCGTCGAGGTGGCGCAGAGGACGAGGCACGGGATATACAATCATATCAATGTAAATGAAGTTTAAAGTATCAATGCCTGCGCCTCGCCCGCTTCACGACCTCGGCGAAGTTGCGTGATATCCAATTTGAACTAACAATTCCTCATATTCAATTCCTGATTTTACAAGTATACATGATCCTCCATGTTGGTTATCCTTTCTTGTAAATATAGAAGCCACTTCATAACCCTCCACCACAAGTGGTTCATTGGGTTTTAGCCAATGTTCCGTTAGAGCTATTACTTGTATTTGTTCATGTAGTTGATTAACAAAGATTAGTAATTCATCAATTTTATTTCTAATACTCTGAATATTCTGATGTATTATACTAAAAGATTGTGCTTCAGTCTTATTAATAGAGCTGTATTGGTATGTACTGGTTATTTCATTACGCTGGTTTTCTTGCGCGGGTGAAAAAACCTTGTTACATAGCCACCATATGCATTGATAACTATTACACTTCAGTGGAGTTTAGCACATAAGTTCCTAAAATACAAAACATATACACTGGGCACACTGAGAACAAACAGAAAATACCACAAACATGTGACACAAAAAAAACTGAAGAAAGGAGAATGTGTATCTGAAGAAAGCAATACGGGAATTTTCGTAGAAAAGTAGAGAGATAAACGGGATGTGTTAACTCTAACTACAAAATATGTACCCGAAATGGTCACTCTAAGAAAAGAATCAGGTGAATTTAATCAGGTGAATTTGATCAGGTGAATATTGACATGGGTGGCGAAATTAGTGTAATAAATATAGAACGAGGATCAGAAATCACAAATACAAAAAAAAAATCCTTTAAAAAAAATCGACGAGAACTCGACAAGTATCGATTTCTATTCTTTAACCCTCCAGTACACGCGCATTTTTTTTTGACGTGAGTGCTCGCACCGGACTGAGAGTCCGGGTTTCTTTGCCAAATAAGAGATTTGTATTAAACTCCCTAGATTACTAAAGTACCGCGGTTCATGATATCTATGTATTCAAACGATTCGAGCCAAAATGGTGATTTGACAGCATGTCAGTGACCAGGTGTACGAAATACGTTTCTTCGGTGTCTGATACTGCTTAAAACAAACTTGATAGCTACCATGAGCCTTGAACTGCTTTCAAAAATGTTGATACTACCTCTGGAAGACTTGATAATGCTTCTAGAAGCTTTAACATAGTTTTCAGAAGGCTTGAACTGCTTCCACAAGATTTTATACTGCAGCTGAAAGACTTGATACTATTTCTAGAAGATTTTAAATGATTCCAAAAGACTTGATACCGTTTGTAAAACTACTGACAAAATAATGTTTGAAAATGCAAAGTCTTAAAGAAGACATTTTTATTGCAAAAGGCACGAAATTGTTAATACAATTTGATTTTGCTTCCAAAATACCAAATACTGCTAGGATACAAAATGTTCATTTCAAAAGTTCAAAAAATTTTAATTATAGACCAAATATTGCTTGTGAAGGTGTAAGCACTGTTGATATAAGGCATTTCTATTGCAAATTAACCATAGGCGCCAGATACATGGACGTTTTTCATGTATCTTTTGTTTTGAGAACAGTCATTCGTCGTTTGAATCTTTTCCCAATTCAGTTTTTTCACTATCCAGCACCCATACTTATTTTCAAAAACCGGCGCTTATGAAGCTACGAAGATTGTGTTAGATGTACCACTGTCGATCTAAAGATAAATCAGTTAGCTGCAGAATTCTTCGAATCCTCTATTTGCGCATCGTAAATCTTACACAAATTGCTGGTTCTGGTCCTAAAAACGCTTTAGCACTAGCTCATCTGCCGTTTCATTGGCAGCACTTCCAGAGTGACATCAGTGTAGTTAAAACGACGAACCGTTTGAGCTATCTGTATTTCCACATAAATTTTGATAATCCTCTACTTGATTTCGAGCTTTGTGGAGGTGAGTTACTCAGCTTGTGTTCTCATTTAATCCCAAGATTATTCCTCACTTGCGCAATCAGTAATAAAATGTCCAATATAATTATATTTACAAACTCACTTCTACAGTATTATATATTTAGAAATCTGAAACTAGCAACTAACGCCATTAACAACGACAACATTCTGATCTGAAATAATACTTTGACGTCCTTCAACATCGGCAAATACAGAAAAAAGGGATTAACTAACTAGAAACTGACGAAATGACCTATTTACCTTTATTAGCTGTTTCCACCAAAACTTATTTTCGAAAGTAAGTCCTTTTTTCGTAGACAAGAACGGATATATTAAAAAAAATGTTAACTTGAATGGTTGCGGTCCGCTGAACCAGCGGTTGTAAATTGCTAAAAGACTCTGTAAGGCGATAGTTAAACTTGCAGGAAAAGATTTTATTAATCATAAAATCGTGGCTAAGAGAAAATACTGAAAATTATTTGACAGCAGACTTGCAGGAAAAAAACTTGATGACTAAAGTGGCTAAGAGAAAATACAGGAAATTATTTTCAGGATTCTGAGATGACCGCTAGGAGGTGCAAATACCATCTTTAATGCCTTGAAATATTAACAATTAAACAATTAGTCATCTTAGGAATGGTACCTCAATTTTAAGATACTTGTACATTTCAGTTTCAGTCCAGTCCCAGTATATTCCGGGTTCATGCCGGGATTTCATGAAAGAAGATTTATCGTTTAGAAGTCTGGGAGCATTAAGAAAGATTTGCAATGAAAATACGATTGGCACCAAATAAATTAATTTTCTGGAAGCATTTCAAGCCTTATAGACGCAATGTTAAGTATTCTGACAGCAATATCAAATCTTTTGTTAGCATTCCAAATGTTTTGGAAGCAATTTAGATCTTCTAGAAGCAATATTAAGCCTACCTGAGCCAATATCGAGACTTTTGTAACCATTTTAAATCTTCTAGAAGTAGTATCAAGTCTTCTGGAATCTTCTCGAGTCTTCTGAAAGCATTTCAAATCTTCCAGAAACAGTATAAAGTCTTACAGGGGCTATATCTAATCTTTTGGAAGCATTTTAAAATATCTAGAAGCAGTATCATGTCTTAATTATTAAAATCTTCTAGAAGCAGTATCAAGTCTTTTGGAAACTTCTCAAGTCTTCTGAAAGCATTTGAAATCTTCTGGAAGCAGTATAAAGTCTTACAGGGACAGTATCAAGCCTTTAGGAAGCATTTTAAAACATCTAGAAGCAGTATCAAGTCTTCTGGAATCTTCTCGAGTCTTCTGAAAGCATTTCAAATCTTCTAGAAATAGTATAAAGTCTTACAGGGGCTATATCTAATCTTTTGAAAGCATTTTAAAATATCTAGAAGCAGTATCGATTCTTAATTATTAAAATTTTCTAGAAGCAGTATCAAGTCTTTTGGAAACTTCTCAAGTCTTCTGAAAGCATTTGAAATCGTCTAGAAGCAGCATAAAGTCTTATAGGGGCAGTATCAAAGCTTTAGGAGGCATTTTAAAACATCTAGAAGCAGTATCAAGTCTTCTGGAATCTTCTCGAGTCTTCTGAAAGCATTTCAAATCTTCTAGAAATAGTATAAAGTCTTACAGGGGCTATATCTAATCTTTTGAAAGCATTTTAAAATATCTAGAAGCAGTATCAATTCTTAATTATTAAAATTTTCTAGAAGCAGTATCAAGTCTTTTGGAAACTTCTCAAGTCTTCTGAAAGCATTTGAAATCGTCTAGAAGCAGTATAAAGTCTTATAGGGGCAGTATCAAAGCTTTAGGAGGCATTTTAAAACATCTAGAAACAGTATCAAGTCTTCTGGAAGTAGTATCCAGTCTTTTGGAAGCACTTCAAGTAATTTTGAAGTATTTCAAGTCTTCTAAAAGTAAGTATAAGGTCTTCTGGAAACATTGTAAGTCGTCTGGAAGTATTGTAAGTCATCTGGAAATATTTAAAGTCTTCTAGAAGCAGTATCAGTCTTCTGGAAACATTCCAAGTATTCTGGAAACCATATCAAGTTTCTTAGATACAATATCAAGTCTTCTGGAAGCATATTCAGTCTTCTAACAGCGACATAAATTACTTTGGAAGCATCGTAGGTCGTCTGGACACACTTCAAGTCCTCTAGATGCAATATCAAGGCTTCTAAAAGCGTTGTAAGTCATCTGTAAGCATTGTAAGTCGTCTGGATGCATTGTAAGACATCTGTAAATTCATCATTTTAAGTCTTCTAGAAATATCAGTCTAGAAATTCAAGTCTTCTGAAAGCAATATAAAGTTTTCTTAAAACAGTATCAAATCATCTAGAGGTAACAACATCAAGTCTTCTGGAAACATTTTAAGTTTTCTAGATGCTATATCAAGTTATCTGAAAGCATTGTAAGTCGTCTGGAAGTATTTTAAATCCTCTAGAAGCAGTAACAGTCTTCTGGAAGCCGCGGTACTTTATAAATCTAGAAACTTTAATTTGTATTCTTTTTAAGACAATAATTTAAAAATTTTTTTTATTATTATAAAATTTGCGATAGGCAAATAAATGCCCGCGTTGAATGCGCTGCACATTTTTCGGGGCATTTATGTTCTACAGCTTTCATTATCAGCTTTCATTATCTTCTTCGTTTCTTCTAATCAGATAAGAAGCCATTTTGAACGGAAAAAAAACATCTTACCGTCTGCAAAATTTTTTGAAAAGCTTCAGTCTTCACCTTCAAAGAGTATTTTTCTTCGCTATCGTATTCATATTCGTATTTTACTGTGTTGTACACTAAGAAATTTTTGACACTAAAATGACATAATTATGTCGGTAAAAAAGTTAAATATAATTAAAAAAAATATATAATTAAATTTTAAATATAATTAAAATACTTAAAAAGTATTTTTGAATCTTTTATTTATCTTTTATTTTTTTTAGATTCCTTTATGAAGCACATACCCATAAGAACTGTCCATTTAAGTATTGAAACCAGGCGAGTTTATAAACTTGCAGTGAAATACAAACAGAGAGCAAGCAGGTATCAACAGCAGATGCAGAAATGTAAACTGACAAAGGACAGAAAATTAGAAATTGCTGAAGCTGTGTTAAAAAATAGGGTTAATGAAACGACCTTCAATTTTATCATCAGCCAATTACAACAGCAGCAAAAAAAATCAAAGGGGCGACGATTTACTTTACATAACAAAATACTTGCTTTAACCATCTTTAAAGCAAGTCCCAGGACATACCGATTACTAAGAACAATATTTGCGCTTCCTAGTAGAAGGACATTGATGACATTGTTGGGTCAGGTTCCAATAGGAGTTGGAATAAATTCTGCATTGATGGAAGCCCTACAACAAGAGGTAATGAAGATGAAGCCCGAAGACCGCTACTGTTGTCTTGTCTTTGATGAAATGTCATTACAACCTGGTTTGCAATATGATTCAAATGCAGACATTATTGAAGGGTTTGTTGATTGTGGGCAAGGACGATCTCCTCAATTCGCAGACCATGCTATGGTCTTCATGGTACGAGGAATAAAAAAAAAATGGAAACAAACCTTAGCCTGCTACTTCAGTGAGCATGGCATGGGTGCTGTTGATATATGTAGGAACATAAAAGATGTCACAATATCATGCCAAAATATTGGCTTAAAGATTGTAGCCACTGTTTGTGACCAACTTTCAACAAATTGTTTGGCAATGAAAATGTTGATGTCAGACACTCGTGCCACATTTATAAGGCGTGGTGAAGAATACAAAGGAGCTGGTTTTGTGGTTGGAGACCAAGATATCGTCGTCTTATATGATCCGCCACATTTACTGAAAGGTCTGCGTAATAATTTAATAAAATATGATGTTGTCTTTGAAACAGGGGGTGTTAAATACACAGCATCATATAAAGACATTATTAAATTATATGAGGTGGACGAAGGTGACGATGAAACTAGGATGTTAAACAATTTGACAATAAACCATATTTACCCACAAAATCGGAAGAAAATGTCCGTAAAACTTGCAGCGCAAGTTTTATCTCGGCGTGTTGGTTCCATCATGGGATGGATAGCAAGAAATGGTAATATTTTTTTTTACTTTATTAAATTATCATTCTATTTATCATTCTTTCAGCACCTGACAAACTATCACAAACAGGGGAAGGAACTTCAAAATTTATCCTCTTTGTGGATAAATTATTTGATTCAGTCAATGGATCAACTGTTATGCCACAAAATGATAAGGCACTACGATGCGCCATTAGTGAAACCTCGCCGCACCTGACATTTTGGGCAGAGGCAAAAACTCTTTTAAAGAGTTTACATTTTAAGAAAAATAATAAACAACTTGTACCTCCAACAATCAATAATTGGATTGCAACTATTGAAGGGTTTGAAGCTCTGTGGAAAACGGTAAAAGAAATAAATATGGAATATCTTGTCCCGCGAAATTGCAACCAGGATCCGTTGGAAAATTTCTTTGGGAATATCCGGATGCATGGTTGCCAAAACACAAATCCAACACCAATGGCATTTCGGCACAGTTTTCGCACACTTATTATCAACAATTATTCTTCTGCATATTCTCAATTTCTGAATTTATGTGTGAAAAACATGCATTATATAATATATATATTCGCATGTTTGTCCATTATTATACAATAATGTGGATAAAAAATGTAAATTCATTACTTAACGGAAAAGAACGGAGAAATGCTCTTTTTAATGATAGCATTAAAAAAAAGGCTGCTTTAAAATGGATAAAAAGACAATCCATAAAAAAATTATAATAAATATTTAATTATCATGTTATGTTTAAATGTATATATAGTTCATAAGATTAGTTAGATTTGTTTTATCAATATATTTTTACTACCAATTTTCTTATATGTGTTATTACAGCCTTGCTTTTCACCCTCATTCTGTGAGTTGACTTAAGTAAGTGAATATGTATTTTACAGTAGTAAAATACATATTCACTTACTAGCTAAGCCAATAAATTAATTATAGATTTTAAATTTTGGCGGCGATGTTGACAGCGCCGTCTGCGGTGCGAGGGAACACTACATACAAGCTTTTGTATACGGAGTTGCCATCCCCTGGTCCGGTGCGTGTACCGAAAGGTTAACATTTTATTTTGTACCAGAATTCAAAATATTGCTCACGAGCTATGAAGCACCCCATAGAAAATTTACAAATTATTACCAAAACAACAAGTAGATTGTCCTAGAATCTTATATAATAAACCAAAGAACATTTTAATCCTTAATTTTTAATAATTTAATATATACTAACGTTTACTCAATAATAACTAGTTTAACTAGTATTTAAATTAAAAAAAAATATTTACCTGATTCAATATTCTCAGTCTCCAATTGAACCACTTTCAACAATAAATCTTGTAGATGATTCGAATTAGACGAAACCTCATAAAGCTCCTCCAACCCAGCCAATCGGCACACGAAAGCCTGCGCTTGCCGCCTCGCAAACTTCGGATCCAACAAAAAAACCTGCTCCTCGTTCACCTCCAATTCATCCCCATAATCGATTAAAAAACAATTTATCTTCGACCCATTCGTTTCGATAACTCGGACTCGGTACCAATACGAATCGAAGCAGATTGCGTAAAATCCCCCTTCGGTTATCTTGATGGGCTTCTTCAGCTTTTTGGTGTCGCTGTAAGCGGCGTTGAAGTCGATTACCATCGCATCAAACGCTTCCGATTCTTCCGTTTCCAATTGTCGGCACCAGATTTCTCGGCCGGAAACGACGCATGTTATTTCCGCCGTTATGATCGCGTCGCCGCCGTTGCCGAAGTAAACGACGTTCGTCGGGACGGATACGTCGTAAATGTAGGTTGATAATCCGATGGGTTTCCCTTTCTGGAACATCTGTTTGGTAAAATGGGAGAAAAAAACGAAAGCAGTGTCTCTTAAAAGCGTTATGTCCAGCACAAGCGTAAAAAAAAGTGTTTATATTACATTTGTATACATTAAAATGATGTAGTTAAAAATTGAGAGTGTCATAATAATGTATTAAGAAAGTTATTTTATTTATAATCTACATTAAAAATGTGAAGATTGTTTAAAAGTTATTATTGATGCAATAAGAGATTTTTTATTAAAGTTGTCGGTGCTTATTAATAAATAACCATGGTGATGGGGTGGCAGCAGAATTGAAAACTTTTAAACAAAAAAATTTTTAAAACTAAGTTTTCTTGTCAAAAAGTGAGATTATTTTGAAAAAACTTAGATGAATATTCAGACGAAATAAGAATTAGGTCTTATAGATAGTTGATACGGTCGTTTTCAAAGAAGTAGAGTAGTAATGTGAGATTTCCAGTGACGTCACGACCCAACGTCATAAGCATAGGGAGCTGTGCCAACCTATTTCTAGGGGAAAAAGAATTGGTTGGTAGTAAAAGTAACTACATAACCGACGTTTTTCTTTAACTAACTATAAAATGCGCACCATCAAGAGCTGGGTAGTGACAAAATACAAAATGGTTGGTGATTATATTTGCATTGAAGGGACTAACTACTGCATTTAGAAGACTTGAAATGCGTGCAGAAAACTTAAAATGTTTCCAGAAGATTTGGAATGCTTCGAAATGACATAAAATGCTTTCAGAAGACTTGCTACTGGTTCTGAAAGACTTGATATTGCTTCCAGTAGACTTGAAATGCATCGACACACATAAAACTGCTTTTAAAAAAATTTGAAATACTTCCAAAAGACTCGATTCTGCCTCCGGAAGATTTGTTACTGCATTTAGAAGATTTAAATAAAGGAATAAAACTTTACATGAAAAAGTGAGGTTAGGTTGAGAGAAATGAACATAATTTAAGTTACATATTAATGCAATTGAATTTTAATTTATCCTACCTTAAAGAAGGACCTTCTTGCTTCAATTTAACCGCAAAATCGGTTAATATCATCGTGATAATTCTTATAAAACTTTGTCTTGATGCAACAAGCGATTTTTTTTATTAAAGATGTCTGACTTTATTGATAAATCACCATGGTAACGGCAGGTTAACAACTTTTAAACAAAAAAATTTTTTTTAGGAAACGTCAAAAATCTTAAAAGAAAAATTAGGTTAAGTTGTTTTTTGTATTATTTTAGTGATTTATAAGAATTATTCTAGCTTAAAACAGTCACAAAAAGGAAATTCGGACGACTTCGAACATGTTTAATTATTAATCGCTAAAATTAGAGATAAATCGCAAGAATAACCTTAAATTTTAACATTTTCTTTAATACTGAACGATTTAAGTAAAGAAAACGTCACTTGAAAAGTGAGGTTAAGTTGAGCAAAATTGATATTATCTTAATAACGAATTAATAAAATTGAATTTTAATTCACTTTACCTTAAAAACGAACCTTTTTACTTCAATTTAATACAAAAATTGTGTAAAATAATTTTTATAAAACCATCTCTTGATGCAACAAGTAGATAAATCACCATGGTAACGGCAGGTTAACAACTCATAAACAAAAATTTTTTTTAGGAAGTGTCATAAAATATTAAAAAAAAGTGAGGTTATGTACTTTTTTGTATAATTTTAGTGATTTATAAGAATTATTCAAGCTTAAAATAGTCACAAAAAGGAAACTTGCACGACTTCAAAGACGTTGATCGCTTCACAAAAACAAAATGTTTTCAAAAACGACCAAAACCGATTTTCGAGTTTACTTTTTGAAGATGCATTAAACAAGATGTTTACTTATTAATCGCTAAATTTAGAGATAAATCGTCAGAATAACTTTAAATTTGAACATTTTCTTTAATACTGAAAGATTTAAGCAAGGAAAACGTCACTTGAAAAAGTAAGGTTAAGTTGAGAAAAATTGATATTATCTTAATAACGAATTAATAAAATTGAATTTTAATTCACTCTACCTTAAAAACGGACCTTTTTACTTCAATTTAATAAAAAATTGTTTAAAATAATCTTTATAACACTTTCTCTTGATGCAACAAGTAGATAAATCACCATGGTAACGGCAGGTCAACAACTTATAAACAAAAAAATTTTTTTGGGAAGTGTCATAAAATATTAAAAGAAAAGTGAGGTTAAGTACTTTTTTGTATAATTTTAGTGATTTATAAGAAGTATTCAAGCTTAAAATAGTCACAAAAAGGAAACTTGCACGACTTAAAAGACGTTGAACGCCTTACAAAAACAAAATGTTTTCAAAAACGACCAAAAACGGTTTTCGAGTTTACTTTTTGAAGATACCTTAAACAAGATGTTTACTTATTAATCGCTAAAATTAGAGATAAATCGCCAAAAATAACCTTGAAATTTAACATTTTCTTTAATACTTAAAGATTTAAGCAAAGAAAACGTCACTTGAAAAAGTAAGGTTAAGTTGAGAAAAATTGATATTATCTTAATAACGAATTAATAAAATTGAATTTTAATTCACTCTACCTTAAAAATGGACCTTTTTACTTCAATTTAATACAAAAATTGTTTAAAATAATCTTTATAAAACTTTCTCTTGATGCAACAAGTAGATAAATCACCATGGTAACGGCAGGTTAACAACTTATAAACAAAAAATTTTTTTAGGAAGTGTCATAAAATATTAAAAGAAAAGTGAGGTTAAGTACTTTTTTGTATAATTTTTGTGATTTATAAGAATTATTCAAGCTTAAAATAGTCACAAAAAGGAAACTTGCACGACTTCAAAGACTTTGAACGCCTCACAAAAACAAAACGTTTTCAAAAACGACCAAAAACGGTTTTCGAGTTTACTTTTTGAAGATATATTAAACAAGATGTTTATTTATTAATCGCTAAAATTAGAGATAAATCGCCAGAATAACCTTAAATTTTAACATATTCTTTAACACGGAAAGATTTAAGCAACGAAAACGTCACTTGAAAAAGTGAGGTTAAGTTGAGCAAAATTGATATTATCTTAACGAATTAATAAAATTGAATTTTAATTCACTCTACCTTAAAAACGGACCTTTTTACTTCAATTTAATAAAAAATTGTTTAAAATAATCTTTATAAAACTTTCTCTTGATGCAACAAGTAGATAAATCACCATGGTAACGGCAGGTTAACAACTTATAAACAAAAATTTTTTTTAGGAAGTGTCATAAAATATTAAAAGAAAAATGAGGTTAAGTACTTTTTTGTATAATTTTAGTTATTTATAAGAATTATTCAAGATAAAATAGTCACAAAAAGGAAACTTGCACGACTTCAAAGACGTTGATCGCTTCACAAAAACAAAATGATTTCAAAAACGGTTTTCGATTTTACTTTTTGAAGATGCATTAAACAAGATGTTTACTTATTAATCGCTAAAATTAGAGATAAATCGCCAAAAATAACCTTGAAATTTAACATTTTCTTTAATACTTAAAGATTTAAGCAGAGAAAACGTCACTTGAAAAAGTAAGGTTAAGTTGAGAAAAAATGATATTATCTTAATAACGAATTAATAAAATTGAATTTTAATTTACTCTGCCTTAAAAACGGACCTTTTTAATTCAATTTAATACAAAAATTGTTTAAAATAATCTTTATAAAACCTTCTCTTGATGCAACAAGTAGATAAATCACCATGGTAACAGCAGGTTCACAACTTATAAACAAAAAATTTTTTTAGGAAGTGTCATAAAATATTTTAAAAAAAGTGAGGTTAAGTACTTTTTTGTATAATTTTAGTGATTTATAAGAATTATTCAAGCTTAAAATAGTCACAAAAAGGAAACTTGCACGACTTCAAAGACGTTGATCGCTTCACAAAAACAAAATGATTTCAAAAACGACCAAAAACGGATTTCAAGTTTACTTTTTGAAGATGCATTAAACACGACGTTTACTTATTAATCGCTAAAATTAGAAATAAATCGCTAGAAATAACCTTAAATTTTAACATTTTCTTTAATGTTTAAAGATTTAAGCAAAGAAAACGTCACTTGAAAAAGTAAGGTTAAGTTGAGAAAAATTGATATTATCTTAATAACGAATTAATAAAATTGAATTTTAATTCACTTTACCTTAGAAATGGACCTTTTTATTTCAATTTAATACAAAAATTGTTTAAAATAATCTTTATAAAACTTTCTCTTGATGCAACAAGTAGATAAATCACCATGGTAACGGCAGCTTAACAACTTACAAACAAAAAAATTTTTTTAGGAAGTGTCATAAAATATTAAAAAAGTGAGGTTAAGTACATTTTTGTATAATTTTAGTAATTTATAAGAATTATTCAAGCTTAAAATAGTCACAAAAAGGAAACTTGCACGACTTCAAAGACTTTGAACGCCTCACAAAAACAAAACGTTTTTAAAAACGACCAAAAACGGTTTTCGAGTTTACTTTTTGAAGATGTATTAAACAAGATGTTTACTTATTAATCGCTAAAATTAGAGATAAATCGCCAGAATAACCTTAAATTTTAACATTTTCTTTAATACTGAAAGATTTAAGCAAAGAAAACGTCACTTGAAAAAGTGAGGTTAAGTTGAGCAAAATTGATATTATATCAATAACGAATTAATAAAATTGAATTTTAATTCACTTTACCTTAGAAATGGACCTTTTTACTTCAATTTAATACAAAAATTGTTTAAAATAATCTTTATAAAACCTTCTCTTGATGCAACAAGTAGATAAATCACCATGGTAACGGCAGGTTAACAACTCATAAACAAAAATTTTTTTTAGGAAGTGTCATAAAATATTTAAAAAAAGTGAGGTTATGTACTTTTTTGTATAATTTTAGTGATTTATAAGAATTATTCAAGCTTAAAATAGTCACAAAAAGGAAACTTGCACGACTTCAAAGACGTTGATCGCTTCACAAAAACAAAATGTTTTCAAAAACGACCAAAACCGATTTTCGAGTTTACTTTTTGAAGATGCATTAAACAACATGTTTACTTATTAATCGCTAAATTTAGAGATAAATCGCCAGAATAACTTTAAATTTGAACATTTTCTTTAATACTGAAAGATTTAAGCAAGGAAAACGTCACTTGAAAAAGTAAGGTTAAGTTGAGAAAAATTGATATTATCTTAATAACGAATTAATAAAATTGAATTTTAATTCACTCTACCTTAAAAACGGACCTTTTTACTTCAATTTAATAAAAAATTGTTTAAAATAATCTTTATAACACTTTCTCTTGATGCAACAAGTAGATAAATCACCATGGTAACGGCAGGTCAACAACTTATAAACAAAAAAATTTTTTTGGGAAGTGTCATAAAATATTAAAAGAAAAGTGAGGTTAAGTACTTTTTTGTATAATTTTAGTGATTTATAAGAAGTATTCAAGCTTAAAATAGTCACAAAAAGGAAACTTGCACGACTTAAAAGACGTTGAACGCCTTACAAAAACAAAATGTTTTCAAAAACGACCAAAAACGGTTTTCGAGTTTACTTTTTGAAGATACCTTAAACAAGATGTTTACTTATTAATCGCTAAAATTAGAGATAAATCGCCAAAAATAACCTTGAAATTTAACATTTTCTTTAATACTTAAAGATTTAAGCAAAGAAAACGTCACTTGAAAAAGTAAGGTTAAGTTGAGAAAAATTGATATTATCTTAATAACGAATTAATAAAATTGAATTTTAATTCACTCTACCTTAAAAATGGACCTTTTTACTTCAATTTAATACAAAAATTGTTTAAAATAATCTTTATAAAACTTTCTCTTGATGCAACAAGTAGATAAATCACCATGGTAACGGCAGGTTAACAACTTATAAACAAAAATTTTTTTTAGGAAGTGTCATAAAATATTAAAAGAAAAGTGAGGTTAAGTACTTTTTTGTATAATTTTTGTGATTTATAAGAATTATTCAAGCTTAAAATAGTCACAAAAAGGAAACTTGCACGACTTAAAAGACGTTGAACGCCTTACAAAAACAAAATGTTTTCAAAAACGACCAAAAACGGTTTTCGAGTTTACTTTTTGAAGATACCTTAAACAAGATGTTTACTTATTAATCGCTAAAATTAGAGATAAATCGCCAAAAATAACCTTGAAATTTAACATTTTCTTTAATACTTAAAGATTTAAGCAAAGAAAACGTCACTTGAAAAAGTAAGGTTAAGTTGAGAAAAATTGATATTATCTTAATAACGAATTAATAAAATTGAATTTTAATTCACTCTACCTTAAAAATGGACCTTTTTACTTCAATTTAATACAAAAATTGTTTAAAATAATCTTTATAAAACTTTCTCTTGATGCAACAAGTAGATAAATCACCATGGTAACGGCAGGTTAACAACTTATAAACAAAAAATTTTTTTAGGAAGTGTCATAAAATATTAAAAGAAAAGTGAGGTTAAGTACTTTTTTGTATAATTTTTGTGATTTATAAGAATTATTCAAGCTTAAAATAGTCACAAAAAGGAAACTTGCACGACTTTAAAGACTTTGAACGCCTCACAAAAACAAAACGTTTTCAAAAACGACCAAAAACGGTTTTCGAGTTTACTTTTTGAAGATATATTAAACAAGATGTTTATTTATTAATCGCTAAAATTAGAGATAAATCGCCAGAATAACCTTAAATTTTAACATATTCTTTAACACGGAAAGATTTAAGCAACGAAAACGTCACTTGAAAAAGTGAGGTTAAGTTGAGCAAAATTGATATTATCTTAACGAATTAATAAAATTGAATTTTAATTCACTCTACCTTAAAAACGGACCTTTTTACTTCAATTTAATACAAAAATTGTTTAAAATAATCTTTATAAAACTTTCTCTTGATGCAACAAGTAGATAAATCACCATGGTAACGGCAGGTTAACAACTTATAAACAAAAAATTTTTTTAGGAAGTGTCATAAAATATTAAAAGAAAAGTGAGGTTAAGTACTTTTTTGTATAATTTTTGTGATTTATAAGAATTATTCAAGCTTAAAATAGTCACAAAAAGGAAACTTGCACGACTTCAAAGACTTTGAACGCCTCACAAAAACAAAACGTTTTCAAAAACGACCAAAAACGGTTTTCGAGTTTACTTTTTGAAGATATATTAAACAAGATGTTTATTTATTAATCGCTAAAATTAGAGATAAATCGCCAGAATAACCTTAAATTTTAACATATTCTTTAACACGGAAAGATTTAAGCAACGAAAACGTCACTTGAAAAAGTGAGGTTAAGTTGAGCAAAATTGATATTATCTTAACGAATTAATAAAATTGAATTTTAATTCACTCTACCTTAAAAACGGACCTTTTTACTTCAATTTAATAAAAAATTGTTTAAAATAATCTTTATAAAACTTTCTCTTGATGCAACAAGTAGATAAATCACCATGGTAACGGCAGGTTAACAACTTATAAACAAAAATTTTTTTTAGGAAGTGTCATAAAATATTAAAAGAAAAATGAGGTTAAGTACTTTTTTGTATAATTTTAGTTATTTATAAGAATTATTCAAGCTTAAAATAGTCACAAAAAGGAAACTTGCACGACTTCAAAGACGTTGATCGCTTCACAAAAACAAAATGATTTCAAAAACGGTTTTCGATTTTACTTTTTGAAGATGCATTAAACAAGATGTTTACTTATTAATCGCTAAAATTACAGATAAATCGCCAGAATAACTTTAAATTTGAACATTTTCTTTAATACTGAAAGATTTAAGCAAAGAAAACGTCACTTGAAAAAGTGAGGTTAAGTTGAGCAAAATTGATATTATCTTAATGACGAATTAATGAAATTGGATTTTAATTCACTCTACCTTAAAAACGGACCTTTTTACTTCAATTTAATACAAAAATTGTTTAAAATAATCTTTATAAAACCTTCTCTTGATGCAACAAGTAGATAAATCACCATGGTAACGGCAGGTTAACAACTTATAACCAAAAATTTTTTTTAGGAAGTGTCATAAAATATTAAAAGAAAACTGAGGTTAAGTACTTTTTTGTACAATTTTAGTGATTTATAAGAATTATTCAAACTTAAAATAGTCACAAAAAGGAAACTTGCACGACTTCAAAGACGTTGATAGCTTCACAAAAACAAAATGTTTTCAAAACGCCCAAAAATGGTTTTCGAGTTTACTTTTTGAAGATGCATTAAACAAGATGTTTACTTATTAATCGCTAAAATTAGAGATAAATCGCCAAAAATAACCTTGAAATTTAACATTTTCTTTAATACTTAAAGATTTAAGCAGAGAAAACGTCACTTGAAAAAATAAGGTTAAGTTGAGAAAAAATGATATTATCTTAATAACGAATTAATAAAATTGAATTTTAATTTACTCTGCCTTAAAAACGGACCTTTTTAATTCAATTTAATACAAAAATTGTTTAAAATAATCTTTATAAAACCTTCTCTTGATGCAACAAGTAGATAAATCACCATGGTAACGGCAGGTTCACAACTTATAAACAAAAAATTTTTTTAGGAAGTGTCATAAAATATTTTAAAAAAAGTGAGGTTAAGTACTTTTTTGTATAATTTTAGTGATTTATAAGAATTATTCAAGCTTAAAATAGTCACAAAAAGGAAACTTGCACGACTTCAAAGACGTTGATCGCTTCACAAAAACAAAATGATTTCAAAAACGACCAAAAACGGATTTCAAGTTTACTTTTTGAAGATGCATTAAACACGACGTTTACTTATTAATCGCTAAAATTAGAAATAAATCGCTAGAAATAACCTTAAATTTTAACATTTTCTTTAATGTTTAAAGATTTAAGCAAAGAAAACGTCACTTGAAAAAGTAAGGTTAAGTTGAGAAAAATTGATATTATCTTAATAACGAATTAATAAAATTGAATTTTAATTCACTTTACCTTAGAAATGGACCTTTTTATTTCAATTTAATACAAAAATTGTTTAAAATAATCTTTATAAAACTTTCTCTTGATGCAACAAGTAGATAAATCACCATGGTAACGGCAGCTTAACAACTTATAAACAAAAAAATTTTTTTAGGAAGTGTCATAAAATATTAAAAAAGTGAGGTTAAGTACATTTTTGTATAATTTTAGTAATTTATAAGAATTATTCAAGCTTAAAATAGTTACAAAAAGGAAACTTGCACGACTTCAAAGACGTTGATCGCTTCTAAAAAACAAAATGATTTCAAAAACGACCAAAAACGGTTTTTAAGTTTACTTTTTGAAGATACCTTAAACAAGATGTTTACTTATTAATCCCTAAAATTACAGATAAATCGCCAAAAATAATCTTAAATTTTAACATTTTCTTTAATACTGAAATATTTAAGCAATGAAAACGTCACTTGAAAAAGTGAGGTTAAGTTGAGCAAAATTGATATTATCTTAATAACGAATTAATAAAATTGAATTTTAATTTATTCTACAGTAAAAATGGACCTTTTAAATTCAATTTAATATAAAAATTGTTTAAAATAATCTTCTCTTGATGCAACAAGTAGATAAATCACCATGGTAACATTTTTGACATAAAATTTTAATGTCAAAAAGTGAGATTAGCTTGAAAAAATTAATAAAAATGATTATAAACAATTATGAATGAGTTACGACAATTCAAAAAGCCCACACTCCAAAAAAAACTTAAAATCCACCACCAACCTACACAAAAAAAAAACCGTCAATAAAATTAACACTTACATCTTCCGGTTTACAACATCTTAGCACATAACGCGTCTCAGAAACCTTTTCAACGCAAATCATCGGGCTTTTATCGACGACTTCCACCCAGTTAAGCGGTAAAGCCTCTTTGTATAAATCGGTATAATCCAATTCGATTTGCGAGTTCCAAATGCCGTGGTAATGCTTTTTGACGAGTTCCGGGATTCGTTCGAGTACATCTTGATCAGCCGAAATAAGTAGTGAGGCGCGCTTTTCTTGCTTCCCCTTCAAATCTTCTAACGCCAAACTTGATACGAACAGCCTTAAACTTCTTTCATCCCGAAATTCTTGGGGGTAATTCGAATAAACTTGATCGCCGATCTTAAAATGAATAAATTAAGTGAATTGAATAAATTAATATTGTTTTTAAATTACTTTTAGTTTGCAATCGTAAAGGATTTTTGGTTGATACTTTGTGTTGCGCGTTACGATCGTGTATTTGGGCTCCGGTAGTTTGTGGTATTTCGTGAAGGCTTCCAAATCGATTATTGAGTCGCCGGTGAATTCTAAGTTGTTTTTCTTATCGGAAACCTGGAATTAAAAAGATTTATTAAGTTTAAATTGAGTGAAGAGTGCTTTACCGCGGTTAATAAATTTATTTACGCGGTGGATGAAGATTTTGGGCGGCGAAACCTCGTTCAAAAGTGAAAATAAAAAAAAAATTTATTGTTGTATTTTGTGTTGTTGTTCTGTGGACCGACTTATCATATCTACATATGTAACCTACGTTAGTTAATAAATATTATTGTTATATGCAAACTGTAGCCATAAACATTGCCGTAAACCTCATGAAAATGACATTGGAAACATCACTGTCAAATAGTGATGGCCCAAAAGTGTTGATGGTTGACGAAAACTGTAAAAACAAACTCTGGGGCTGTAGGGCAGATAATTCAAAAGGCGTCTACCTCAACGAACTACTAAAGGAACTCATACCGACATGCCTTACATGTAGGGCTTCCAATTTCCGGGAGCAAAAATGTTTTCGGAATCCGTACCAAGTTTTAAATCTAAAGGTTTTCCCGAAAATAGTCCTGAAATCAAGATAAACTTACAAAAGAAAAGCATTTAGAAACGCACATTGGGTTTTCCATCATATTTTGCATCGAGAGTTGACGCTACATCTAGGAGAGTTGATGGTACTTTCAGAAGATCTGAAATGCTTCCAGAAGACTTGATACTGCGTATAGAAGATTTGAAATGCTTAAAAAATATTTGTAATGCTTCCAGAAGACAATATTATTTTTGGATGACTTGATACTGTTTATAGAAGACTTGATGCTGCTTTTAGAAGACTTGATACTGCTTTTAGAAGACTTGATACTGCTTCTAGGAGACTTGATCTATCTCCAGAAGACTTGATACTACATCTACAAGATCTGAAACACTTCGAGAAGACTTGATATGTCTCCAAAAGACTTGATATTACATTTACAAGATTTGAACACTTCCAGAAAACTTGATGCTGCTTTTAGAACACTTGATACTGCATCTAGAGGACTTGAAATGTTTTCAAAAACTTGACGCTGTCTTTAGAATATTTGAAAAACCGGACTTTTCAGTAAATTAAAATTATTTAGCGAGAAAGAAGATTATATAACCATCATTTATTTTAATTGAATTCCTCGCAATATATTTATTTATATTAATATATTTTCTTCCAAAGAGATTGATGCACCAGCTAGGTATTTGATGGATTACCTTTACAAATATTACAAAACTGCTACCTTATGCACTTGAAAGTCTTAAAATATTCCCAGAAGACTTGATACTGCTTTCAGAAGATTTGAAATGTTTTCAAAATCTTGATACCGCCTCTAAAAGATTTGAAGTATTTCCAGAAGACTTAATATTGCTTCTAGAAAATTTGTAGTAGTTCCAAAAGGCTTTCAATGCTTCCAGAAGACTTGATACTGCATCTAAAAGATTTGATATTGCATCTAGAAGACTTGATGCTACATCTAGAAGACTGGATACTGCATCTAGAAGACTGGATACTGCATCTAAAAGACTGGATACTGCATCCAGGAGACTTCATATTGCATCTAGAGGACTTGATACTGCTTCTAGAAGATTTAAAATGTTTCCTGAAGACTTAATATTGACAATACTGGTTCTAGAAGATTTTATATTGTTTCCAGAGGACTTGAAATGCTTCCAAAAGACTTGATACTGCTTACAGAATATTTGTAATGCTTTCAAAAGACTTGCAATTAGTGATGTAAAATTACGGTAATTTATAATTTGTGTAAATTACTGCTGTAAATTATGCCTTTTATTTTTCTTAAAATATATTCTCGCGTAATTTAATTTTTATACAAACACTTGATACTGCTTCTAGAAGATTTGAAAAGTTTTCGGAAGACTTAATATTGCCTCCGGGGGACTTGATACTGCTTCTAGAAGATTTGACTTGTTTCCTGAAACCTTGACAATGCCTCTAAAAGAGATGAAATGGTTTCAGAAGACTTGATACTGCATCGAGACTACTTGAAGTACTCCCAGAAGCCTTGATACTGCTTCTAGAACATTTTAAATGATTTCAGAAAGGTTGTAACGCTTCCAGAAGAATTGATACTGCATCTAGAAGACATGATACTGCCTCTGGGAGACTTGATACCGTTTCTAGAAAATTTCATAAGTTTTCTAAAGACTTGATATTGCCTCTACAAAACTTGAAATGTTTCCAGAAGATTTGCAATACTTCCACAACTGCATACTGCATCTAGAATACATGATACTGTCTCTGGGAGGCTTGATACTGCTTCTAGAAGATTTGACTTGTTTCCTGAAACCTTGACAATGCCTCTAAAGGAGATGAAACTCCCAGAAGCCTTGATACTGCTTCTAGAACATTTTAAATGATTTCAGAAGGGTTGCAATGCATCCAGAAGACTTGATACTGCATCTAGAAGACATGATACTGCCTCTGGGAGACTTAACACTGATTTAAAAAGTTTCCTGAACACTTGATATTGCCTCTATAAAACTTGAAATGTTTCCGGAAGATTTGCACTGCTTCCAGAAGAATAAATATTGCCTCTGGGGGATTTGTTACTGCTACTAGAAGATTTGACATATTTTCTGAAACTTTGACATTGGCTCTAAAGTACATGACAAATGCAAATGCTTCCAGAAGACTTGACACTGCATCTAGAGAACTTTAAACTGCATCTGGAAGACTTGATAATGCATTTAGAAGACATGATACTGCCTCTGGGAAACTTAATACCTCTTCTAGAAGATTTGAAAAGTTTTCTGAAGACTTAATATTGCCTCTGGGGGACTTGATATTGCTTCTAGAAGATTTAACATGTTTTTCTGAAACCTTGACAATGCCTCTAAAGGACATGAAATACTTCTAGAAGATTTGATAGTGCATCTAGAGAACTTGATACTGCTTCCAGAAGACTTGATACTGAATCTAGAGGACTTGATACTGCATCTAAAAGACTTGACACTACCCCTGGGAGATTTGCTTCTACAAAAATTGAAATGTTTCCAGAAGATCTGAAATGCTTCCAAAAGACTTGATAGTGCGTTTAAAAGATTTGAAATGACTGTAGAAGGCTTAATACTGGTTCTAGAAGATTTTATATTGCACCCAGAGGACTTGAAATGCTGCCAAAAGACTTAATACTGTATCTAGAAAATTTGAAATGTTTCCAAAAAACTTGATATTGTCTCTAGAAGTTTTCAACTACTGCCAAGAGACTTGATACTATTTCTAGAAGATATGAAATGCTTCCAGAAGACTGGATACTGCTTCTAGAAGATTTAAAATGCTTCCAGAAGTCTTGCAATACTTTCAGAACACTTGATATTGCCTCTAGAAGATTTGAAATACTTCCAAAAGACTTGGTAGTGTGTTTTAAAGATTTGAAATGGCTGTAGAAGGCTTAATACTGGTTCTAGAAGATTTTATATTGCATTCAGAGGATTTGAAATGCTTCCAAAAGATTTGATACTGTATCTAGAAAATTTGAAATGTTTCCAAAAAACTTTATATTGTCTCTAGAAGTTTTCAACTGCTTCCAAGGGATGTGATACTACTTCTAGAAGATATGAAATGCTTCCAGAAGACGAGATACTGCATCTAGAAAATTTGAAACGCTTTCAGAAGTCTTGCAGTACTTCCAGAAGACTTCATATTGCCTCTAGAAGATTTGAAATGCTTCCAAAAGGCTTGATAGTGCGTTTAAAAGATTCGAAATGGCTGTAGAAGGCTTAATACTGGTTCTAGAAGATTTTATATTGCATTCAGAGGATTTGAAATTCTTCCAAAAGATTTGACACTGTATCTACAAAATTTGAAATGTTTCCAAAAAACTTGATATTGTCTCTAGAAGTTTTCAACTACTTCCAAGAGACTTGATACTATTTCTAGAAGATATGAAATGCTTCCAGAAGACGAGATACTGTATCTAGAAAATTTGAAATGCTTTCAGAAGTCTTGCAGTACTTCCAGAAGACTTCATATTGCCTCTAGAAGATTTGAAATGCTTCCAAAAGGCTTGATAGTGCGTTTAAAAGATTCGAAATGGCTGTAGAAGGCTTAATACTGGTTCTAGAAGATTTTATATTGCATTCAGAGGATTTGAAATTCTTCCAAAAGATTTGATACTGTATCTAGAAAATTTGAAATGTTTCCAAAAAACTTGATATTGTCTCTAGAAGTTTTCAACTGCTTCCAAGGGACGTGATACTACTTCTAGAAGATATGAAATGCTTCCAGAAGATGGGATACTGCATCTAGAAAATTTGAAATGCTTTCAGAAGTCTTGCAGTACTTCCAGAAAACTTAATATTGCCTCTAGAAGATTTGAAATGCTTCCAAAAAGCTTGATAGTGCGTTTAAAAGATTCGAAATGGCTGTAGAAGGCTTAATACTGGTTCTAGAAGATTTTATATTGCATTCAGAGGATTTGAAATGCTTCCAAAAGATTTGATACTGTATCTAGAAAATTTGAAATGTTTCCAAAAAACTTTATATTGTCTCTAGAAGTTTTCAACTGCTTCCAAGGGATGTGATACTACTTCTAGAAGATATGAAATGCTTCCAGAAGACGAGATACTGCATCTAGAAAATTTGAAACGCTTTCAGAAGTCTTGCAGTACTTCCAGAAGACTTCATATTGCCTCTAGAAGATTTGAAATGCTTCCAAAAGGCTTGATAGTGCGTTTAAAAGATTCGAAATGGCTGTAGAAGGCTTAATACTGGTTCTAGAAGATTTTATATTGCATCCAGAGGACTTGAAATGGTTCCAAAAGATTTGATACATAAGATTTGTTTGACGGGTAATTTAATTCTTTATAATGTGTGGTAATTTCAATTTTTTTACCCACTCGTGTAGTAATTATCGCAAGCATAATGAAAAAATGTACCGGATTTTAGTCGGTCTGCGAAGAAGCTCGACTTTGCAATTTTTTTTCTCAAAAACTGTTCGGGGAAAAAAATTCAAATTTGAACTGGTGGTAATCTGATGTATTCTTGATGAGGTGTATATTTTATTTTATCAATATTTCATATAGTTTCGTGGAAAATCGCGGTTTAATCGGTTGATTCGGATTGGTTCGGATTCTGGTATTGGATTTTCAAAGTTATGTGCCCCTAATTTTTTATGAGCAATTTAATGAAATTTTAAATTAAAGAGAAACGGAAATAATGATTAATCGCTCATAAAAACATAAAGACACATAATTTTGAAAATCTAATACCGGAATCGGATAACCGAAATTATTTGGCATATTTTGGTTAAAACCGCTGTAAAATCCACCTGGTCATTTTCGAAATAATCGCAACCTATTAAACCGCGATTTTCCACGAAACTATATGAAATATTGATAAAATAAAATATGTCCTTCATTAAGAACACATTAGGTTACCACCAGTTCAGATTTGAAACTTTTTTGCCAAACAGTTTTTCAGAAAAAAAATCAAAATCGAACTTCTTCTCAAATCAACCGAAATAGGGTACATTTTTTCATTATACCTATGATAATTACTATACTCGTGTGTGATAAGAAACCAAATTACTGCACATTATAAACAATAAAATTACGCATCAAAAAAAGCTAGTCCCAATTTTTTCTATGGAGTAGTTTCTTTGTTATTCGCCTTCAAAGTGCTAGGTAAAATTTCATTTCTGCAATAACTATATCATTCCATTAAAATGACTTATGATCATATATAATAATAATAATATTTATTGGAAAAGACACAATTACAGAACATTATAATACAAAACTTCGATTACTATTACTAGCAAAGAAAACAACCAATATTGTATCTTTCCAAAGGGGATTGAGTCAGCGCACCAGGTCAAACCTGGAATAACTGTTTTTCATCAACCCCAAAATAACAAAATTAAGAACTGATTTATAATAATAATAACAATGACAATGATCTAAGAAGACTTACGAGACGAAAGAGAAAAGAAAAGAAAGAGAAAAACAACAAAAAGGAAGGAAAGCAACATAAGAGAAACATGTACAAGAAAAGAAGGAAAGAGAAAGAAAGAAAACAAAAAGAACAAAAAAAAAGATAAGAGTCTATTGGCGCTGCTGCTGAAGCAAATGAGACCTGTAAGCCGATCTAAAGGATTGCTCACTCCGCTGCTTAATTTGCTCTGGGATGCTGTTGAAAACTTTGCAAACAGAATACGAAAAGGACCTTTTAAAAAGTTCAGTACGGTGAGCTGATATCGTAAGCGTTTAGGTATCATAAACGATGACGAATGTTCAAATTATGAACATCACAGCGAAAGCAAATTTTGTTCCATAAATAAGGAGGGGTTTTATATGAAACGACTCGGTGAAAGAGATAAGCAGCGTGTAGAGACCTCCGATTAGTCATATTAAGCCAGTTGACCCGACCTTGAGCACTCGAAACATGATCTCTCCTTCTCAAACAAAAATGAAACGCAAGCAAACGTTTTGAGCACGTTGAATACGAGTGTAAGTAAAGTTATCTATACAAGAGCCGCATAAGACATCACCGAAATTAAAGAGAGACAAAACCAAAGATTCACATAACTGTATTTTTAAACGTAAATTAAGTAAACAACGATTTTACAGTAATCGTAAGAGTCGAAGGGTAGAGTAAGCACTACGAATAAGGTTTGAAACATGAGATCGAAATCTAAAAGAAGAATCTATAACAATACCTAGATTCCTAACCTCTTCAGTAATGTTAAGTGAAACATCACCAATTTTAATAGATAGAGACTCTCGCATAGAACCACGGAAGGATGGACACCCAAACAGCTTAACGGAAGATTTCTTAGCATTAATATTTAAACATAGCTGAGACGCACGAGTGATTAACCTTTGCAAATCATCGTTAATACATTCCTGAGCAACGCAAAGTTGATCTGGAGTAAAAGAAAAATACAGTTGCGTGTCGTCGGCGTACATATGCTCAGAGCAGTGCCTCAGAACATCGGTTAGATTAAAAGTATAAATTAAATAAAGTAAAGGACCAAGAACCGATCCCTAAAGCACCCCATACGTAACGGATGCTTCCACTGATTGCAGGCCATTGAGTGTGACAATCAGCTTGCGATTACATAAATAGTGCTTAAAGAAAGAACACACATTACGAGAACATCCAATGTAATGAAGAATGGCAAGAAGTATCTCATGATGCACAGTGTTAAAAGCTTTTGAAAAGTCAAGTAGAACAAGAACAGAAGCAGATTTGCGATCAATTTTCCGGATAATGTTATCGCAAACTTCTAAAAGTGCTGTGCTACAACTGAAACCAGATCTGAAACCAGATTGAGTGCATGGTAGAATCTTAAACGTATCTAAATGATTGCGTAGACGTAAACTGATGATTTTCTCCAGAACTTTGGAGAGAACCGAGAGAATGCTAATAGGTCTAAGGTCACTGTAACTAGCAGGGTTGCTGGTTTTAGGAAGAGGCATAACAAGGGCAGTCTTCCAAGCGGAAGGAAACACAGCATACTCCAAACAAACATTGATAATGTGACACAAGTAAGGTAGAATAAAAGGGCAGCACATAGTTAACATTTTAATACCGATGCCATCAGACCCAATAGCAGCAATTTTAAAAGACAGTAAAATTTCACCAATCTCCTCCTCAGTGGAAAGAGAAAAGACAAATTCAGACGTTTGGGCATTGGAGAGAAAATGAGAAATGACATCAGAATCACGGGAAGAATTAGCTTGTGAAGATAAAAAAGAAATATTAATAGCTTCAACATCGGATAAAACTACTGGTACTGACCGCTGTTTAGATTTAATGATTCCCATCCTATTAAAAGACCTACACAGTTCACGACTGTTATTAGAGTTCAAAACGGACTCTATATATGCCCTTTTCTCTCTCTGAATACAAGAATTTGTAAAATTACGTAACTCTTTATAGTACGAAAAGTCCGCAGGAAGTTTGGATTTTTTGAATTTTAGATAAGCCTCATCCCTATATTTCATCAGGAATTTAAGGTTATCAGTCACCCAAGGACGGTATCCTCGCCTGGATGAAATAACTTTAACAGGTGCATGTAAATCGAAGAGAAGTAACATGTAGTAGTTGAAGAGTGAAACCTTATCATCAATATCATTCAGATATAAGATATCAGCCCACGGAGTAGCAGCCAAGTCTCGCTCAAAATCAGCCAGACAAAAATGATTAAAATCTCTATAACGAATAGAACGAGGTGGTTGATCTTGAGACATAGAAAAATCAAATTTAACAAATATAAGGGAGTGGTCGGCAATGTTGTGGACGAGAACCACACCCTTGTCATCAATGTGAGTATCGACAGGAACAATTATTATTAAGCTAGAAGACGTAGGAGTAATGCGAGTGGGTGAATCTATTATTTGAGTAAGCCCAAAAGATTCAAGGAGAGGCAAATAGTGAGTGTAATATATTCCGGAGTAGTTGTGCGCGTCAATATTGAAGTCACCAACACAGACAATATCATCTGCGAGAGGGAAAACGGTAGAGAGAGTGCTATCCAAGCTATTGAAGAAAAGATCCGCTTGCGGACCTGGAGTGTAAGTAAAGTTATCTATACAAGAGCCGCATAAGACATCACCGAAATTAAAGAGAGACAAAACCAAAGATTCACATAACTGTATTTTTAAACGTAAATTAAGTAAACAACGATTTTACAGTAATCGTAAGAGTCGAAGGGTAGAGGAAGCACTACGAATAAGGTTTGAAACATGAGATCGAAATCTAAAAGAAGAACCTATAACAATACCTAAATTCCTAGCCTCTTCAGTAATGTTAAGTGAAACATCACCAATCTTAATAGATAGAGACTCTCGCATAGAACCACGGAAGGATGGACACCCAAACAGCTTAACGGAAGATTTCTTAGCATTAATATTTAAACATAGCTGAGACGCACGAGTGATTAACCTTTGCAAATCATCGTTAATACATTCCTGAGCAACGCAAAGTTGATCTGGAGTAAAAGAAAAATACAGTTGCGTGTCGTCGGCGTACATATGCTCAGAGCAATGCCTCAGAACATTGGTTAGATTAAAAGTATAAATTAAATAAAGTAAAGGACCAAGAACCGATCCCTAAAGCACCCCATACGTAACGGATACTTCCACTGATTGCAGGCCATTGAGTGTGACAATCTGCTTGCGATTACATAAATAGTCCTTAAAGAAAGAACACACATTACGAGAACATCCAATGTAATGAAGAATGGCAAGAAGTATCTCATGATGCACAGTGTTAAAAGCTTTTGAAAAGTCAAGTAGAACAAGAACAGAAGCAGATTTGCGATCAATTTTCCGGATAATGTTATCGCAAACTTCTAAAAGTGCTGTGCTACAACTGAAACCGGATCTGAAACCAGATTGAGTGCATGGTAGAATCTTAAACGTATCTAAATGACTGCGTAGACGTAAACTGATGATTTTCTCCAGAACTTTGGAGAGAACCGAGAGAATGCTAATAGGTCTAAGGTCACTGTAACTAGCAGGGATAATGTGACACAAGTAAGGTAGAATAAAAGGGCAGCACATAGTTAACATTTTAATACCGATGCCATCAGACTCAATAGCAGCAGTTTTAAGACAGTAAAATTTCACCAATCTCCTCCTCAGTGGAAAGAGAAAAGACAAATTCAGACGTTTGGGCATTGGAGAGAAAATGAGAAATGACATCAGGATCACCGGAAGAATTAGCTTGTGAAGATAAAAAAGAAATATTAATAGCTTCAACATCGAATAAAACTACTGGTACTGACCGCTGTTTAGATTTAATGATTCCCATCCTATTAAAAGACTTCCACAGTTCACGACTGTTATTAGAGTTCAAAACGGACTCTATATATGCCCTTTTCTCTCTCTGAATACAAGAATTTGTAAAATTACGTAACTCTTTATAGTACGAAAAGTCCGCAGGAAGTTTGGATTTTTTGAATTTTAGATAAGCCTCATCCCTATATTTCATCAGGAATTTAAGGTTATCAGTCACCCAAGGACGGTATCCTCGCCTGGATGAAATAACTTTAACAGGTGCATGTAAATCGAAGAGAAGTAACATGTAGTAGTTGAAGAGTGAAACCTTATCATCAATATCATTCATTGAGGTTATGTATTTCAAAACAAACAGTTATAAAGTTAATGAAAAATGGAAAAAATTGTAAATCCTGCAAGAAGAAGGTCAATGCACCAGTGGGATGTGAAATTTGCAATTCCTACTACCACCCTAGTTGTGCGTTACAAGCAAAAGTAATGAATAAGGAAAATAAAATGATTTGTTGTAAACCGCGCGATGGAAGTGAGGTTAGGGAAGATAAAGTTTATGAAACATCGAAACTTGTGGATGAAGTAAAATTAATACATATAGTGAAGCAACTCTTAAGCGAAGCCCTTAAACCCTTTGAGGAAAAAATACTCAGAGATATAGAGGATCTTAAAAAATCAGTTCAATTTATGTCAGATTCTTTTGAGGATCAAAAAAAGGTGTCTGAAAATTTGTTTGAGGAGGTGAAGCTTTATAGAGATGAAAATCGTATATTAAAGAAAAGATTGGAAATACTGGAACAAAAAGCAAATAACCAAGAGCAAATAGAACGACAAAGGAATATTATTGTTTCTGGTGTACCGATCCAAGAAAATGAAGATACAAAAGAAGTTGTGTGTAAGGTTTTTGGGACAATGACGCTGAATATACCAATGAATAAAATAACGGACTGTTTTAGAGTTAAACAGAAGAGGGAAGGACCTATCGTTGTCAAATTCTTAGAAGAAAGCCTGAAATTGCAGGTTTTCAAAAAGGTTAAAGAACTTAAAGGTATCAAAGTTAGTGAGTGTGGACTGAATGGAAAAAATGGAAATATATTCTTTAATGAAGATCTTACTATTGCGAATCAGAGACTTTTTAAAAGTACACGTGATTTTAGAAAAGAAAATAACTTTGCAGCAGCGTTCTGTAGAAATGGTAAGATTTACCTTCGCAAAACATTTAAGGATCAGTCTATTAGAATAAGATCTGAACAAGATGTTACTATATAAACTTACTTCATAAAATTAAAATATTAAGTACAAAAATTAGAATTAATGTATATATGTCTAGATCGTAACAGAAATGGATGAAATACTTAATATCCTGTACATAAATATAAGAAGTCTAAGAAATAAAGTTGATGACTTGATGGAGATTGTAAATAAGCATGATTTTGAAATTCACATAATTGCACTTACTGAAACATGGATTTATCCTAATGAGGTGGAATATTTTAATATACCAAATTATAACGTTGTACATCATTGTAGAGATTCAAGGGGAGGAGGGGTGAGTCTGTTTATAAAAGACAATTTGGAGTATGATCAGAGAGATATTCGAGAAATGGAAATTGAGGACTGTAACATACTTTGTGTTTGTCTTACTAATGTTAATTGCGTAATTATAAATATCTATAGAGCGCCCAGAAACAAAGCTGACGTTTTTTTAGCACAAATAGATAAAATTATGGAAACTCAGAAGTCTCCTTGTATTATTTTGGGAGATATGAATTTAAATTTACTCAGTGAAACTGATACGATTAGAGAGTATAGAAATATTATCAAAATGAACGCATTTACAATACAGAATATTCTTACTACTGAGAATGCTACAAGAAAAACGGAAAAAACAGCTACTATTTTAGATCATGTTTTAATGAATAAAAACCTCTACTGTGATATAACCCTTACGGATCATGTGATATCAGATCATAAAATTATGTATATTAAATTAAACAAAGTAATTGAAAAAAAAACTAAAGAAATTATCAATAAAACTAAATTGCTGAAAGGAAAATGGAAAGAACTAATTCAAGTGAAATTGCAACAGGAAGAAATAACTTCCTTTGGAAAATTAGCAGAAATAATAACAAAAACAAAAATTGAGTGTACAAAGGAAAGTAGAATAAAAGTATTCAACAACAACTATTGGATAAATGCTGAGTTTATTGAGAAAATAAAACAGAGAGATAATTCATATAAGCGATGGAAATTAATAAGAAACTCAGAAACCGAAAGACATTTTAAAAATTTAAAGAATGTGGTAAATAATATGAGAAGAAAATTAAAGAAGGAGTATGTGGAAAAAACACTTAATGAGGCTGGAACAAACAGTAAAAAAATGTGGAGGGTCCTGAACGATATATGTTTGAAACGAACAAAAAAAAAGGGCAAAATGGGACAAATGAAAAGTATGACAGGTGCAGTCATTGAAGATGAGCAACAAATAGCTGAGGAATTTAATACTTATATTTCTGAAATAGGTAAGAACTTAGCCTCAAAAATTAAACCGGTTCTTAATCACCAGTTTAGAGAAGAAGAAACAAAAGAATCCATCTACTTGGAACCAACTGATTTAACAGAAATTAATTCTATCATAAGGGATTTAAATAATAATAGTTCGCCGGGAGAAGATGGTATTACTAAATCTGATATAGTGCTGCTTTTTGAAGTTTTGGGAGACAAAATAGTGAATATCATTAATGATATCCTGGTTACTGGCCTGTTTCCGAATGGAAAAAGGAGCAAAAACAGAACTTGGTAACTATAGACCAATTTCAATCTTAAATATATTTTCTAAAATAACAGAAAAAGTTATCAAACACAGGTTAACTAACTTTATACAGAAATTCTTTAACATCGATCCATATCAATATGGATTTCAAAAGAAGAGTAGTACCTTGGGGGCGACAGGGGATTTACTAGAATATATTACAGAAGAACTCGATAAGAAGAGGTATGTTTTGACAGTGTTTATTGACTTACAAATGGCATTTGATACTGTGGACATAGATATTTTACTCAATAAATTAGAAAAAATGGGAATGCGAGGCATTGCAAAAGACCTTTTCCAGTTATATTCTAAGGACCGTAAGCATTATACTCAAATCAATAAAACCAAGAGTAAACAAAAAGCCTAAGTATTGGAGTAGCTCAGGGATCAATACTTGGTCCTTTGCAATATTTATTATACATTCAAAACTTAAAGTATCTACAACTTCAAGCGAGATATTTTGTGTTTGCTGATGACACCGTCTTGGTTATATCATCAAGTAATATAAAGGAACTTGAAAAGGTGGTGAATGATGACTTAAATCTGTATTATACATGGCTGTGCCATAATAAATTATCGGTGAATGTTAATAAAACGGTATATATGATTATTAAACAAAAAAGTGATATAAATGTGTTTCTCAATGGAGAAAAACTAAAAGAAGTGCAAACGTACAAATACTTAGGTTTAAATTTGACAAATGATCTCAATTGGAATGCGCATGTAAATGCTATCATTAAAAAAATTGTGCCAATGGTTAGTGCAATAAAAAGGTGTACGGATTGCTTAAATAAAAACTCTAGGCGCTTACTCTATAACAGTTTTATACTGCCACAAATTAGATATTTAATTCCCTGCTGGGGAGGTCTTCCGCTTTACCAGTTAAATAAATTACAAAGAATGCAGAATAAAGCAGTAAAATCTATCTTTCAGTTGAACTATTGTATGTCAACTGATCTTGTCTATGAAATGGAAAACATATGGAACTTGCAGAAAATTCGGACTTATGAGCAAATAAAATATATATATTCTATAAAAAACAAACTAATAAAGACTAACATAAATACAAAACAAGTTAAGAACTAGCATGAATACAGCACCCGGAATGCAAATGATTTTAGAAATAAATATTGTAGAACAACGACAGCACAGAGATCACCATTATATCTTGGTATTAAAGCATACAATAGTGTTCCGATAATAATAGTGGAGGCAAGGACAATGAAAAAATTAGTTTATAATCTGAAAATGTTTTTGAAGTGAATGAGTGTTGAACTGTTTCTGATGGGTTTGCATTTTTGAGGATTTTTATTTTCGTTTTTTATACATAACCTATTGTGATTTTTTTTGTTTACATATATTTTTTGTATATTAAGGCTTCGATACCAGTGACATTCACTGTTTTGGAGTCAGTTAATAAATTAAAAAAAAAAATATAAGATATCAGCCCACGGAGTAGCAGCCAAGTCTCGCTCAAAATCAGCCAGACAAAAATGATTAAAATCTCTATAACGAATAGAACGAGGTGGTTGATCTTGAGACATAGAAAAATCAAATTTAACAAATATAAGGGAGTGGTCGGCAATGTTGTGGACGGGAACCACACCCTTGTCATCAATGTGAGTATCGACAGGAACAATTATTATTAAGCTAGAAGACGTAGGAGTAATGCGAGTGGGTGAATCTATTATTTGAGTAAGCCCAAAAGATTCAAGGAGAGGCAAATAGTGAGTGTAATATATTCCGGAGTAGTTGTGCGCGTCAATATTGAAGTCACCAACACAGACAATATCATCTGCGAGAGGGAAAACGGTAGACAGAGTGCTATCCAAGCTATTGAAGAAAAGATCCGCTTGCGGACCTGGTCTATATACAGTACCGATTATAACGGTAGAACTACCAAACTCGAGACGAATCCATAACTGCTCAATAAAGCTTAACATTTCTTCAACAATTACCTCAAATTTATACGCGTTACGGACGTAGACCCCCTCTCTTCCCCCCACACGACCCGTACGACCAACAAAGTAGTGACTATATCCATCAATAGAAAAAATGGAAAGATCATCACGAGGATACAACCATGTTTCGGTACAAGTAAATATACCAAAAGCCTCCTCAACAACTAGATCCCTAACAGCAGCGAAGTGAGCTGGCAACGACCTAACATTCAAATGGCCGATCCTCATTTAACAGCAAGACCACAAGAACAAGAAAAGAAAGAAGAGACAGAGCAAGAAGTAAGAAAGTAAAAGAAGAGAAAAGAATGTGAACTGAAATTTAACAAATTCGAGTTTTACAAATTTGAAAAGAGTTAAGTGAGAGCTCCTTATCAAAAATAAATCAAGGATATATAAAATAAAATAACTGTGAAATGAGTGTAATATTAAGAAAACTTAATTAGTAGACACAATTATGAAAAATGTAAAAAAAAAAAATGTACAGGCAACCCTCCTATAACACGGTAGTTAGGTTCCTAGAAAATGCCGTGTTGTGTGAAACCGTGTTGCATGAGACCCAGAGCTAGTGCAAAAAGGGGGGTTACGTTCCAAAAACTTATTAAAAACAAATATTTTTCTTAATTCGACATAAACAACGTAATTTTTATTAAAAATATAAATGTATGTACAACACAAAGTATAAAAAAAATATTTTAATCTAACGCAACCATAATTTAATGAATTTACTCGTCGTCACTGCTCAGTATAATCAACCGAGAACGTTTTTTCGGTGGAACGACATCGCCTTCACTTTCTGAACTTTTTTCGTTATTTAAAGTTTTTGTATGTTTTCCCCTCTTAAAAAAATCTGTAATGGAACTTTGCTTGCTGGTTCTTATTAGATCATTGTAAATTTCCCGGTATGGAGCTAAACAGTTTTGCAGCTCCCTTTTGAATTTCGACTTCTTTCCGTCGAAGGGTCTTCATTCAAGAAAAATGATTCCAGATTTTCCGCTAAGCATAGGCCTTCTTGTAATTTTTTTAATGTTAAATTCTTGACTGCACAATCTTCGTCAGAGCTAGCGTCCTCAAAATCGATTTGATTTGCATCTAGGGATGCCATTTCGATTAATTCCGCTTCGTCAACTTCTTCTTCCACTAATAAATCTTCAATGTCTTTGGAAGCCATATCCACAAAACCTTCGCCTCCGATTGATTTAGCGACTTCTAATATCGCACCAATTTCATTTTCTAATGTTTCACGTATGTTTTCCGTTTCAATTGCAGAGGGCCATATCTTCTTCCAACACGCATTTAATGTTGATGTTTTTATTTCATTCAGTGACAAAGATATGATATCGATGCAGTGCTTGATGGAAAATTTCTTCCATGCTTCCATTACGCTAATTGATTGCGAATCGGTTGCGTCTAAAATCCACTGTAACGATCTTCTTATGTAATATGTTTTAAAGGTGTAAATAATACCTTGATCCAGTGGTTGGAGCAACGAAGTAGTGTTCGGTGGTAAGAACATTATTTTGATGTTGGGATGTGTTAAATCTTGTGGGTGGCATGGAGCATTATCTAATAGCAACAGCGCCTTGCAGCTCAAATTCTTTCGCTTTAAATACCGCTCAACGCTTGGCACAAAACAATTCAAAAACCAATCTCTAAATAAATGTCCTGTTACCCAAGCTCTCGAATTTGCTGTCCAGTATACCGGCAAGGTGTTTTTATTCACGTTTTTTAGTGCACGAGGATTCAAAGATCTGTACACTAGCATCGGTTTTGTCATCAAGTCCCCCGATGCATTACTGCACAAAAGGAGCGTTAAACGATCTTTGGACACCTTAAATCCGGGTGCAATTTTTCTGTCTTCGATATGAAAGTTTTACTGGGCATTTTTTTCCACCAAAGCCCAGTTTCGTCGGCATTGAAAACTTGATCTGCTGTGTATCCTTGCTCGGCTATAATGTTTTGAATTTTTTCTGGATACGTCCTAGCAGCTTCATGATCAGCCGACGCAGACTCTCCTTGGATTCTTATGCTATGAATCGCAAAACGCTTTTTGAATTTCTCGAACCAACCTTTACTCGCCACAAAATCTGGATTGACAGAGGATTCTCCTTGTTGTTTGAGATGGTTGTAAATTTTTAATCCTTTTTGTTTTATAATATTGCCATCTAATGGAATTTTTTTTTGACAGCAATCGTCAATCCAAATGCTGAGGGCCTTTTCCATTTTCTCAATTATTGCTGGTCTGGGGCGGGCTGAACGTTTTGCGGATGTCGAAGATCCTGCGGCAACTGCACTTCTGATTTCTTTTTCATTTTTCTTGATTGTTCTAATTGTTGCTTCGTTCAAATTAAGGTTTTTCCCAATGTGGGATGCTTTTTCTCCTTTCGATAGACGATCCAAGATTTGAATCTTTACTTCCAAAGAAATGAATTTTCTCTTGAACGTTGTTTTATCTTTACGTGACATTGCTTGGGGCTGAAGCTTAATGTCTTAAAGATAAAAAAATTGTTCTTTAACACAACGTGGCGCGACGTAGACTACCGAGTAGCAGCGTGAGACACTTTTGTTTTCAGGCCACGGAGATGAAAGTAAAGAACGTACGAAAACCACACGGAAAACTGACTGACTGACTCTTCGAGGAAAAAACACACGCATTTTAAACCAGAACTATCGTAGGCGTTGCCTAATTATTAAGCAGCAATCGTGTGTTCCCACCCTAACTGGGCGTACTCCAATGTCCTACGGGGGACATAGGGCCCGATAAGAGGAACAACCGTCTTGCTCTTCCAGCAATTTGGAAGTGACATTGTGCACGTGGCTCGCAGAGCCGCGTCGGGCACTTTACCCGTCTGTATAAGTACATACAGTGTTGTATGTACAAAGGATTTGCAGTTTTCTCATCGCGTTATAGCGAAAACGTGTTGTAGGATACCGTGTTGTAGGAGGTTTCCCGCAATTTACGAATCGTGTTATAGCGAAACCGTGTTAGAGGAGGGCTACCTGTATATGAAATTAAATAATAACATAATTATGTATATAAAAAGAAAAAGTAAATAAACGAAGATCAGAATAGAACTCAAACAAGTTCATTTATTGTTATTTAGGTACATCATTATGGAAGATCTTGTATATATAAAAATATTTTCCGTTTATAGTGCGATAAATTTGCCACAAATTATCTCTAAGAAAGAACCTCTTTAACACCAAAAACCTAACTTTTTTTTTAGAACAAGAAATAAGCATTCATATCTTAGTAAATAAAAATGTAGGTTGTGTTATCTGTGGTTTTAGATTACCCGGTTTTTATTTTACCGCACACTTAATCAGCACTCTACATTAATAAGATAATATAAGAACAAAGAGCAAAATAATTCACGATAATAATAAACCTTTTTTGGTTATCTGACAGATTTTTACTAAATAAAATCAACGTCACGATTTTCGGGGAATTACCCGATCGATTTAAGAATTAAATCCTATTTATTGTACCAAATTTCGCAAAAATAAAGTGATTACTATATATATCTCAAAACTTACCGTTGTTTTCATCCTTCGAACGACTTCTTCACCTTCGCTACTCGTCCATGAATCAAAATTAACAATTTTTGGTCTTAATCCATCTTTGGAAGCATCACCCGATCCATTCCTATTCGGGGTAAACCCCGCCATAATTTTATTAATATTTGTTTTCTCAGAAAACACTTTTACAGGTTTTTGTGGCTCTGGCCGTTTTTTGCGATCGTTTAAAACCTGCCTCAAATCTTGTACTTCACCCTTATTGTTATTATCGATGCTATTCGAGTCATTTGGCCCCATTGTCACATATTGCCTATGAACAACAAACTCTTTCTTTGTTGCATTCCTCTTTTTATCAATATCAACTTCCCGGTCTTTTTCCAAGTAATATTTGGGCCTCCATCTCGTCGTTGGTTTTGATTGTTGGTATCTATTAGAGGTTTGGCGAATTACTCGTTTTTTCTTGGCCCCTCGTTGTCTCGAGACCAAATTCACGACATGTTCTGATTTTTCTGATAATTTGGCGCTCACGAAAGTCTGCCCATTATTTTGAGTTACCACGAAAGCTCCAAGAGACTTTAAAAATTCCTCCAAAGTCCTGAATTTAAACGATTTATAATCAATATCACATCCTATTAAGGTCTTATAATCCGAGTGGAGTTGGCGGAGGGTGCATTGCCCCTTATTTGACACTAAACACGCTCGAATGTTCGTTATAATGTCTTCTTTGGGGATCCCCATCTTAACGAAGGAACTGTAACAATAAGATTAAGGTAATTTTAGATGAAATTAGAAAGTTTAGCGAAGAAAAAGGTTGACCCAGATTGGAGTGGGCTCGCAAAAACTGATAAAACATTGTTAAAAATTGACGAAAGAACCGTGTCAAATCCTGACCTAACCTACATTTTTCGAAGTGGCCCAATCGGAGGGGTTTAATCACCCGCTTTTGTTGCGTTTGTATGAAACTCACCGAAATCGGTCGAATTTTCGGGGAATCGCCTCTATCCGGTTGGGAATTTACATAAATTTGACGAAAATTAATAAATCTTTTTTTGACACTTCTCGACTTTTACTCGCTTTTACTTCGCCGCTACCAACTGAAAAAAATATTAAAAATGAAATTACTAAATAAAAATAAATCGAATCTAATTTTAATGATTAATAATAATAATAAAGAAAAATTGTTAACAAAAAAATTAATAACTAAATTTATATTGTTAATAATTAATATTATAATTGATTCGATTAATTTATTTAGGGTTACCCCCTCTGGAATTGCCAACAAACCACAACAAACCGATCCTGTCAAATGTCAAATGCAAAAACGTCAAAGTAAAATTCTTTTAATTGATTTGGTTAAATAAATTAAATTATAAAATGTATAATCAAGTAAATAACGCAAATTCCACGTAAGTAACACCAAAAAATCTCAAAAAAATAAACAAATTTGTTATAGTAGTAATTTAATTTTTAGGTTATATTCGCCCCAACTCTAATCAATTAATCAAAAATGGTTCGTTTATACTGGTTTTCGCGTACATCGCGGATCGTGGCGCTATGTTCCGCCGCCAATTTCATAAACAGCGCCGATCGGGTGATAATGCCCATCGCTATAATCCCAATGACCGATGAATTCCATTGGACGTTGCACGAACAAGGCTGGATATTATCAGCGTTTGCTTTTGGTTATTTCACCTCGCAGTTGCTGGGAAGTTGTTCAGCGTCGAAATTGGGGGCGAAAAATGTGTTGATTTTCAGTGTTTTGTTGTGGAGTATTGCGACGTTTATTACGCCGCTTTTGGCTCAAAGTTTTGCGGCTTTGGTGATTTGTAGGATTATTTTGGGGTTTGCTGAAGGATTAGGTATGTTTTGTTGAGTAAGTTAAATGGGTGCTTTATGATTTTGTTTGAAGGTTTGCCTACGATCTTTCATTTATTTGCGCATACGATTCCGGTTGAGGAAAGATCGAGGGCGTTTGGATATTTGATTGCTTGCGGATCTGTTGGGCAAACTGTTGCATCAGTTGTAAGTATAAAAATGGTTATTAATCCGTTTAGTCATTTTATATTTTGAAATATCTATAGCTGATTTCTAGCTTATTAAATTCGTCATTTTCTTCCGATTTCAAAAAAAGGTCTATCATATGGATATCATTAATAATATTTGCATAATTATTCATTATTAACAACTTAAGATTCAAAAATTTTAAAGAAAGTCTAAAATTGACATTTTTGATGCAACACGGGATTATATCTCAAAAATTAAAAGTTATAAAAAGGATCTTTTTAGTCAAAAACTTCACAAATCATCCCTAGAATGCATATCATTAATAATATTCCTGTATTATTGTTACTTACCCAAAATTCAAAAATTGTTAAAAACTTGAAATTTGACATATTTAACATTAAAAGGGATTGTATCTCAAAAATTGAAAATGATGGAAAGAATCTTTTCAGACAAAAAACATTCTAAATCATCCCAAGCATGGATTCGTTAATAATATTTGCATAATTATTCATTATTACCAACTTAAGATTAAAAAATTGTAAAGAAAACTTAAATTGACGTTTTTGATGCAATACAGGACTATATCTCAAAAGTTAAAAGTGATAGAAAGAATCTTTTTAGTCAAAAACTTCATAAATCATCCCTAGAATGCCCATCATTAATAATATTTCCGTTTTATTCATTGTTACCAACCCAAAATTAAAAAATTGTTAAGAACTTCAAATTTGACATATTTAACATCAAAAGGGATTGTATCTCAAAAATTGAAAACGATGGAAAGAATCTTTTCAGACAAAAAACATTCTAAATCATCCCAAGCATGGATTCGTTAATAATATTTGCATAATTATTCATTATTACCAACTTAAGATTCAAAAATTGTAAAGAAAACTTAAATTGACGTTTTTGATGCAATACAGGACTATATCTCAAAAGTTAAAAGTGATAGAAAGAATCTTTTTAATCAAAAACTTCATAAATCATCCCTCGGATGCATATCATTAATAATATTCCCGTATTATTTATTGTTACCAACCCAAAATTCAAAAATTGTTAAAAACTTCAAATTTGGCATATTTTACATCAAAAGGGGTTGTATCTCAAAAATTGAAAATGCTGGAAAGAATCTTTTCAGACAAAAAACATTTTACATCGTTCCAAGAATGGATATTATTAATAATATTTGAATAATTATTCATTATTACCAACTTAAGATTCAAAAATTGTAAAGAAAACCTAAAATTGACATTTTCGGTACATCACGGGATTATATCTCAAAAATTAAAAGTGATAAAAAGGAATCTTTTTAGTCAAAAACTTTATAAATCATCCCTAGAATGGATATCATTAATAATATTCCCGTATTATTCATTGTTACCAACCCAAAATTCAAAAACTGTTAAAAACTTCAAATTTGACATATTTTATATCAAAAGAGATTGTATCTCAAAAATTGAAAATGATGGAAAGAATCTTTTCAGACAAAAAACATTTTACATCGTTCCAAGAATGAATATCATTAATAATATTTGCATAATTATTCATTATTACCAACTTGAGATTCAAAAATTGTAAAGAAAACCTAAAATTGACATTTTCGATGCAACATGGGATTATATCTAAAAAATTAGAAGTGATAGAAAGAATCTTTTTAATCAAAAACTTCATAAATCATCCCTCGGATGCATATCATTAATAATAATCCCGTATTATTTATTGTTACCAACCAAAAATTCAAAAATTGTTAAAAACTTCAAATTTGGCATATTTAACATCAAAAGGGATTGTATCTCAAAAATTGAAAATGATGGAAACAATTTTTTCAAATAAAAAACTTTTTAAATCATCCCAGGAATGAATATCATTAATAATATTTGCATAATTATTCAGTATTACCAACTTGAGATTCAAAAACTGTAAAGAAAACCTAAAATTGACATTTTCGATGCAACATGGGATTATATCTAAAAAATTAGAAGTGATAGAAAGAATCTTTTTAATCAAAAACTTCATAAATCATCCCTAGGATGCTTATCATTAATAATAATTCCATATTATTTATTATTACCAACCCAAAATTCAAAAATTGTTGAAAACTTCAAATTTGTCATATTTTACATCAAAAGGGATTGTATCTCAAAAATTGAAAATGATGGAAACAATTTTTTCAAATAAAAAACTTTTTAAATCATCCCAAGAATGAATATCATTAATAATATTTGCATAATTATTCATTATTACCAACTTGAGATTCAAAAATTGTAAAGAAAACCTAAAATTGACATTTTCGATGCAACATGGGATTATATCTAAAAAATTAGAAGTGATAGAAAGAATCTTTTTAATCAAAAACTTCATAAATCATCCCTCGGATGCATATCATTAATAATAATCCCGTATTATTTATTGTTACCAACCAAAAATTCAAAAATTGTTAAAAACTTCAAATTTGGCATATTTAACATCAAAAGGGGTTGTATCTCAAAAATTGAAAATGATGGAAACAATTTTTTCAAATAAAAAACTTTTTAAATCATCCCAAGAATGAATATCATTAACAATATTTGCATAATTATTCATTATTACCAACTTAAGATTCAAAAATTGTAAAGAAAACCTAAAATTGACATTTTCGATGCAACATGGGATTATATCTAAAAAATTAAAAGTGATAGAAAGAATCTTTTTAATCAAAAACTTCATAAATCATCCCTAGGATGCATATCATTAATAATAATTCCATATTATTTATTATTACCAACCCAAAATTCAAAAATTGTTGAAAACTTCAAATTTGTCATATTTTACATCAAAAGGGATTGTATCTCAAAAATTGAAAATGATGGAAACAATTTTTTCAAATAAAAAACTTTTTAAATCATCCCAAGAATGAATATCATTAATAATATTTGAATAATTATTCATTATTACCAACTTGAGATTCAAAAATTGTAAAGAAAACCTAAAATTGACATTTTCGATGCAACATGGGATTATATCTAAAAAATTAAAAGTGATAGAAAGAATCTTTTTAATCAAAAACTTCATAAATCATCCCTAGGATGCTTATCATTAATAATAATTCCATATTATTTATTATTACCAACCCAAAATTCAAAAATTGTTGAAAACTTCAAATTTGTCATATTTTACATCAAAAGGGATTGTATCTCAAAAATTGAAAATGATGGAAACAATTTTTTCAAATAAAAAACTTTTTAAATCATCCCAAGAATGAATATCATTAATAATATTTGAATAATTATTCATTATTACCAACTTGAGATTCAAAAATTGTAAAGAAAACCTAAAATTGACATTTTCGATGCAACATGGGATTATATCTAAAAAATTAAAAGTGATAGAAAGAATCTTTTTAATCAAAAACTTCATAAATCATCCCTAGGATGCTTATCATTAATAATAATTCCATATTATTTATTATTACCAACCCAAAATTCAAAAATTGTTGAAAACTTCAAATTTGTCATATTTTACATCAAAAGGGATTGTATCTCAAAAATTGAAAATGATGGAAACAATTTTTTCAAATAAAAAACTTTTTAAATCATCCCAAGAATGAATATCATTAATAATATTTGAATAATTATTCATTATTACCAACTTGAGATTCAAAAATTGTAAAGAAAACCTAAAATTGACATTTTCGATGCAACATGGGATTATATCTAAAAAATTAAAAGTGATAGAAAGAATCTTTTTAATCAAAAACTTCATAAATCATCCCTAGGATGCTTATCATTAATAATAATTCCATATTATTTATTATTACCAACCCAAAATTCAAAAATTGTTGAAAACTTCAAATTTGTCATATTTTACATCAAAAGGGATTGTATCTCAAAAATTGAAAATGATGGAAACAATTTTTTCAAATAAAAAACTTTTTAAATCATCCCAAGAATGAATATCATTAATAATATTTGCATAATTATTCAGTATTACCAACTTGAGAAACAAAAACTGTAAAGAAAACCTAAAATTGACATTTTCGGTACAATACGGGATTATATCTCAAAAATTAAAAGTGTTAAAAAGAATCTTTTTAGTCAAAAACTTCATAAATCGTCTCTAGGATGCATATCATTAATAATATTCCTGTATTATTTATTGTTACAAACCCAAAATTCAAAAATTGTTAAAAACTTCAAGTTTGACATATTTCACATTAAAAGGGATTGTATCTCAAAAATTGAAAATGATGGAAAGAATCTTTTCTGACAAAAAACATTTTGAATCATCCGAAGAGTGGATATCATTAATAATATTTGCATTATTATTCATTATTACCAACTTAAGATTCAAAAATTGTAAAGAAAACCTAAAATTGACATTTTCGGCACAACACGGGATTATATCTCAAAAACTAAAAGTGATAAAAAGTATCTTTTTAGTCAAAAACTTCACAAATCATCCCTAGAATGCATATCATTAATAATATTCCCGTATTATTCATTGTTATTAACCTAAAATTCAAAAATTGTTAAAAACTTCAAATTTTACATCAAAAGGGATTGTATCTCAAGAATTGAAAACGATGAAAAGAATCTTTTTAGACAAAAAACATTTTAAATCGTCCCAAGAATGGATATTATTAATAATATTTGAATAATTATTCATTATTACTAACTTAAGATTCAAAAATTGTGAAGAAAACCTAAAATTGATAATCTCGATGCAACACGGGATTATATCTCAAAAATTAAAAGTAATGCAAAGAATCGTTTTAGTCAAAAACTTCATAAATCATCCCTAGAATCTATATCATTAATAATATTCCCGTATTATTTATTGTTACTAACCCAAAATTCAAAAATTGTTAAAAACTTGAAATTTGACATATTTAACATCAAACGGGATTGTATTTCAAAAATTAAAAATGATGAAAAGAACCGTTTCAGACAAATAACATTTTAAACCGTCTCAAGAATGGGTGTCATTAATAATATTTGCATAATTATTCATTATTACCAACGTAAGATTAAAGGATTGTAAAGAAAACCTAAGATTGACGTTTTTGGTACAAAACGGGATTATATCTTAAAAATTAAAAGTTATAGAAAGAATCTTTTCAGACAAAAACTTTTAAAATCATTCCTAGTATGCATATTATTAATAATATTTCCATAACATGCATTATTTCCAGCTTAAGATTCAAGAAAACAGTTATAAATCGAAAATGGACATATCCCATACAACATTATTTTTGATTATATCTCAAAAATTAAAGATGACAGAACTTTTTTTTCTGATAGAAACGTTTTAAATCAGCCTAAGAATGGGTATCATAATAATATTTCCATATCATTCATTACTTCCAGGCTAATTGTAAGATGTTAAAAAAATTAAAACCCGAAAATGGACATTTTTGGTAAAATAGAGGGTGTTGTCTTTTCAGACAAAAAGCACTTTGAATCGTCTTAGAATACGTATCATTAATAGTTTTTGTGTATTATTTATAGTTACCAAACCAAAATTCAATAATTGTTAACAACCTCAAATTTACCATGCTCCATAATTCTTTTTGAAATTATATCTCAAAAGTTAAGAATTATAGAAAGAATCTTTTAGGACGAAAATTTTCCAAATTGTACAAGAATAGATATTATTAATAATATTTGTATGTTGTTCATTATTACTAACCCAAGATTTAAAAATTTTACTATTTTTAAAGAAAAATTGACATTTTCGATAAAGTATATGGCTATATCTTAAAGATTAAAAGTGTTAGAAAGAATCTTTTCAGCCAAACATTTTTTTGAATCATTCATAAATAATATTCGCACATTATTCATTGTTGCCAACCCAAGATTCAACAATTGTTAACATCAACTTCAAATATACCATGTTTTGTGTCAGAAGGGATCGTATCTCAAAAATTAATTGTCTCAAGAAAGAAGAATCATTAATAATAGTCTTGTATTATTCATTATTACTAACCCAAGATTCAATAATTGTCAAAAATACTCAAATTTAACATGTCAAATTTGATTTCATAAGTTAAAAATGATAAAAAGAATTGTTTGAGGCAAAATACTTTTTATATCATCCCAAGAATGGATATTATTAACAAAATTTGCATGTTGTTCATTTCTAAAAGAGCTAAAATTAAAGAAAGATTTACATTTTCTGTATAATACAGGTGTCCCAAGTTTTTGTTAACCCTTGTTCAACTATTTGTCTGTGCACTTTCATAAATACTGAAGGAAAATTAGTAAATTTTTCTAAGAATATAGAAGATACATCATCTCATAGTTATTTGTGAAAAAAAAACCTTATCTTACCAACGCACTTGTAGTATAATTGAAAATATGGCACTGGACAGATATTCAAGAGGCTTTAATTTGTACAGAATCAGTTCAAAATCGCACATAAAGTAGAGAAGAATCAATTCGATATAAATTCGAAAATTGTTATAATATCTCAAAATCTAAAAGCGAAACAAAATTTTCAACAAAATTTAACTTAAAAAATACGAAGGGCTTAATGAAAAATCTTTTATAACGTAGGATGTTGTTTTAATGAAAATATTCCTTTATCATCAACATCAGAATGTTCAAAATTCTTATTTTCTGATTATTATTATGATTATTTAACACGATTGTATACAGGTGTCCGGTATCTTCCGGATCAGAAGTATATAGCGACGTAAAACATATTATTTTGAAACGATTCTTCTATCTTTCTATTATTAGAAAAATCGCTTCAAAATAATATGTTCATTGAATATCCTGTATAGACATAGAGTGTGTTAATGTTTAAGTACATTAACATCAATCAGAATTTATCGTAGAATTCATAAACGCAACAAGAAGTAGGAATTCTTATACAAAAATGTCAACTATTTAAAATTGTCTCAATTTTATCTCAAAAATTCCCATTAAAAAATATATATTTTTTATTTATTATTATATTTTATATTGAATTGAAAATTAATATATTATTTTTAATTAATTTTAGATGTGCCCTCATCTTTTATGGCAATCCTCATTTTATTTATTCGGATCGTTGGGATTTATATGGGTCATTTTATGGGGTTTATTTTACCCAGAACGAGCCTTAGGAAACGTCGACGACACCCTCCCGCTTCACGGCACCCCCCAACAACACAAAACAACGCTAAACACAACGAAATCTCCGTTCAAATCGACCAACGAAATCAAATGGCATCACTTTTTACTTTCAAAACCGTTATGGGCCATTTACGTGGCGCATTTCTCCATGAATTGGTGCACTTACATCATAATGCAATGGTTACCGACTTATTTATCGAGGAATTTAGGCGCAAACAGCCACAGCATCAGCTTAACAGCGATCCCGTACATTTTCAACTCGTTATTTAGCATAGCCAGTGGACATTTCGCCGATAATTTACTACAAACGAAAAGTTGGAGCGTTTTGAACGTTCGAAGATTGATGACGTGTATTGGGCTGGTGGGGCCCGGCTTATTTTTGGCTATTTTTTGTTTAGTTGACGATTTGTTGTTGGCGGTTATTTTGGTGAGTATTTCGATGGGGTTGAGTGCCGCGAATTCCGCGGGACATTTGAGTAATCATGTGGACGTGGCTCCGAATCATTCGGGGACGACGTTCGCCGTTTCAAACACTTTGGCTACGGTGCCGGGAGTTTTGTGCGGTCCGGTGACGGCTCATTTGGTGGTTCGATACGGTATGAGGTGGGCCCCCGTGTTTTTGTTGGCGATGGTGATTAATTTGAGTGGGGCGGGAGTTTATTTTCGATATGGAAAAGCCACTCAAGTGATTTAATAAACTTGAGATTAATTTTTATGAGTTTACTTAAAGTAAGAATTACTTAGAGTGTTGTGAGTATCAAATATAAGTTTATTTTTAAAGGAGATTAATGATGTTTTATTTTTTGTATCTATTAATGTCAAATATTTGAGCAGTGTGAAGTTACCCATAAAATCATTATTTTAATTTTCAATAATCGCTCATTAGAAAGATCTCAAAGTAGTTATATAATTCATAATAACTTTAAGATTATATAATTACTCAATTAAGACATCCTCATTTTATTCCTATCACAAAAAGCAGTTTCAGCAATGAATTAATTTTATGTTATTCAAGGACTGAAAGAGTATCAAAGAAGCTAAACATACCAGGATATCACCCTCGCCATCATCACTGCTCAATAAAGGAAAGGACTTCATCCATAACCACCTCAACACCGTGTCCATCCCTAACATAAAAACCGACACCTTCATCAATACGTGTTACTCGATCTGTAAAAAAATTATTGTAAATAATCTTGGTCAGGATATAGTCAAGTCAAAGATATGATACTCTTCAGCAACAATTAAATCTCTTACTGCAGGCAAGGAGCGAACGTTCAAACGTCCTATCTTCATAATACTCAACAGTAGAGAAAAGTAAGAAGCAACCCAACAATCTTTAATTTTAAAAATTAAGGAAACATAAAAAGCTACGAGTTGAATCTAAACGACTGTTACGTCAACCTAAGACAACCAACGCTAATCAACAAAAATATTCGAAACGACATAGTAGAAGATCACCTAAAAGGAAATCCAAACCACATATTACTGTTATCGCCACAATTGCAAATGTTGTTGTTCTCAGTCAAAAAGGTATAAAGTAAGGATATTTACTGAACTAAGACTTGTCCGTGATCCCTCAATCACCGATGTCAAATAAGGCAAATAAATTTGTTAAAATATAACTACATTACTTGACATGGGAGATTGTAAATGACGAGTTTTAAGAGAGTCCTCACCGTTCGTGAGAACAAATCTTATCTTCGAAACCTAACTAGAAGTAAAAAGTCGTCGCGAAGTTTAACATTTTTCAAATTAAATAAAGAATTCTCACAACTGCAAATATTGCTGTTCCCAGTAGTAAAAGGTATAAAAGAAGAACATAATGTTGAAGTAAAATTAGTTCTAAAATAGCTGGTGGTTCCGACTGTCCTTTATTTCCGCTAAAATGTCCCAAAATTGTTCAAATCATTTTGATGATATAACAAATCTTCTCGAAGACAACAAGGAAGATCCCTCAGTGAACGAGGATTTTGGAGAAGAAAGTGATATTGATTCGGAAGATTTCGTTGAAAAACGTGAAGACGATTCCGAAACGGAGCAGGATGGTGAGGAATTTTAAGATGAATGCGAACCTGGTACTGAAGCTATTATAATTGCTTTTTGGGAAAAGATAAAAAACCAAATGGTATAAAAATTCGCCATAAAGAAATGTTCGTAGACGATGTCACAATGTTATAACTGAACGTTCTGGAAACGCTAAAAATGCTCAAACTGCGGTTGATTATTGGCATAATTTGTTCACAGACGACATTTTGGATACAATAATTAGATATACAAACCAATATAATGAATCGATAAATTTTATGATCTTTGTGTCCTGCATCGGAAAGATATTGGTACCAATTCCATCAATTTTGAATCAATTTGATCTGGGTTTGATTCCATTAAAATCAATTTATTATCAATTTTAAACTATTTTTGTGTACTAGTTTAAAGATTGTGTTTGTGAATTCCGTTATAAAATTAAAAAATCATTACCAAAGCGGAACTAAAATTAGAACTATCACTAGGACTAATATGAGATCTAAAACCAGAATCTTTCGGGATGCCATGTTGCAGTCTTCTTCAGAAACTGACGATTTGAAATTGTTTTAGAAGACTTTATACTGATTCTAGAACACTTGACATTGCTTCCAGACGAGTTGCAATGATTCCAGAAGACTTGATATTGCTCTCAGAAGACTTAAAATTCTTTTAGAAGATTTGATGTCGTTTCCAGAAGACATGAAATACTTCTAGAAGGCATGATGCTGCCTTTAGAAGACTTGATACTGCTTTTAGAACCCTTTATATTGGTTATAGAAGACTTGCATTAGTCCCAAAAGACTTAAACTGCTTCTAGAAGATTGATACTGCCCATAGCAGACTTAATACTGCTTCTAAAGGACCTAATATTGCTTCCAAACAACTTGAAATGTTCAAAATATTTGTAATACTTCAAAAGACTTAATACTACTTTTAGAAGACTTGAAGTGCTTCCAGAAGACGTCACACTGCTTTTGGAATACTTGAAATGCTTCCAAAAGACTTGATACTGTATCTAGAAACTTGATATTGCTCTCAGAAGACTTAAAATTCTTTTAGAAGATTTGATGTCGTTTCCAGAAGACATGAAATACTTCTAGAAGACTTGATGTTGCCTTTAGAAGACTTGATACTGCTTTTAGAACCCTTTATATTGGTTCTAGAAGACTTGCATTTGTCCCAATAGACTTAAACTGCTTCTAGAAGATTTGATACTGCCCATAGCAGACTTAATACTGCTTCTAAAAGACCTAATATTGCTTCCAAATAACTTGAAATGTGCAAAATATTTGTAATACTTCAAAAGACTTAATACTACTTTTAGAAGACTTGAAGTGCTTCCAGAAGACGTCACACTGCTTTTGGAATACTTGAAATGCTTCCAAAAGACTTGATACTGTATCTAGAAGACTTGATAATGCTCTCAGAAGACTTTAGAAGATTTGATGTCGTCTCCAGAAGACATGAAATACATCTAGAAGGCTTGATGCTGCCTTTAGTAGACTTGATACTGCTTTTAGAACCCTTTATATTGGTTCTAGAAGACTTGCATTGGTCCCAATAGACTTAAACTGCTTCTAGAAGATTTGATACTGCCCATAGCAGACTTAATACTGCTTCTAAAGGACCTAATATTGCTTCCAAATAACTTGAAATGTTCAAAATATTTGTAATACTTCAAAAGACTTAATACTACTTTTAGAAGACTTGAAGTGCTTCCAGAAGACGTCACACTGCTTTTGGAATACTTGAAATGCTTCCAAAAGACTTGATACTGTATCTAGAAACTTGATATTGCTCTCAGAAGACTTAAAATTCTTTTAGAAGATTTGATGTCGTTTCCAGAAGACATGAAATACATCTAGAAGGCTTGATGCTGCCTTTAGAAGACTTGATACTGCTTTTAGAACCCTTTATATTGGTTCTAGAAGACTTGCATTGGTCTCAAAAGACTTAAACTGCTTCTAAAAGATTTGATACTGCCCATAGCAGACTTAATACTGCTTCTAAACTACCTAATATTGCTTCCAAATAACTTGAAATGTTCAAAATATTTGTAATACTTCAAAAGACTTAATACTACTTTTAGAAGACTTGAAGTGCTCCCAGAAGACGTCACACTACTTTTGGAATACTTGAAATGCTTCCAAAAGACTTGATACTGTATCTAGAAGACTTGATATTGCTCTCAGAAGACTTAAAATTCTTTTAGAAGATTTGATGTCGTTTCCAGAAGACATGAAATACTTCTAGAAGGCATGATGCTGCCTTTAGAAGACTTGATACTGCTTTTAGAAGACTTGATACTGCTTTTAGAACCCTTTATATTGGTTCTAGAAGACTTGCATTGGTCCCAATAGACTTAAACTGCTTCTAGAAGATTTGATACTGCTCATAGCAGACTTAATACTGCTTCTAAAGGACCTAATATTGCTTCCAAATAACTTGAAATGTTCAAAATATTTGTAATACTTCAAAAGACTTAATACTACTTTTAGAAGACTTGAAGTGCTCCCAGAAGACGTCACACTACTTTTGGAATACTTGAAATGCTTCCAAAAGACTTGATACTGTATCTAGAAGACTTGATATTGCTCTCAGAAGACTTAAAATTCTTTTAGAAGATTTGATGTCGTTTCCAGAAGACATGAAATACTTCTAGAAGGCATGATGCTGCCTTTAGAAGACTTGATACTGCTTTTAGAAGACTTGATACTGCTTTTAGAACCCTTTATATTGGTTCTAGAAGACTTGCATTGGTCCCAATAGACTTAAACTGCTTCTAGAAGATTTGATACTGCTCATAGCAGACTTAATACTGCTTCTAAAGGACCTAATATTGCTTCCAAATAACTTGAAATGTTCAAAATATTTGTAACACTTCAAAAGACTTAATACTACTTTTAGAAGACTTGAAGTGCTTTCAGAAGACTTCATACTGCTTTTGGAATACTTGAAATGCTTCCAAAAGACTTGATACTGTATCTAAAAGACTTGATATTGCTCTCAGAAGACTTAAAATTCTTTTAGAAGATTTGATGTCGTTTCCAGAAGACATGAAATACTTCTAGAAGGCTCGATGCTGCTTTTAGAAGACTTGATATTACTTTTAGAACCCTTTATATTGGTTCTAGAAGACTTGCATTGGTACCAAAAGACTTAATACTGCTTCTAAAGGACCTAATATTGCTTCCAAATAACTTGAAATGTTCAAAATATTTGTAATACTTCAAAAGACTTAATACTACTTTTAGAAGACTTGAAGTGCTTCCAGAAGACGTCACACTGCTTTTGGAATACTTGAAATGCTTCCAAAAGACTTGATACTGTATCTAGAAGACTTGATATTGCTCTCAGAAGACTTAAAATTCTTTTAGAAGATTTGATGTCGTTTCCAGAAGACATGAAATACTGCTAGAAGGCTTGATGCTGCCTTTAGAAGACTTGATACTGCTTTTAGAACCCTTTATATTGGTTCTAGAAGACTTGCATTGGTCCCAAAAGACTTAAACTACTTCTAGAAGATTTGATACTGCCTATACCAGACTTAATATTGCTTCTAAAGTACCTAATATTGCTTGCAAATAACTTGAAATGTTCAAAATATTTGTAACACTTCAAAAGACTTAATACTACTTTTAGAAGACTTGAAATGCTTTCAGAAGACTTCATACTGCTTTTGGAATACTTGAAATGCTTCCAAAAGACTTGATACTCTATCTAGAAGACTTGATATTGCTCTCAGAAGACTTAAAATTCTTTTGGAAGATTTGATGTTGTTTCCAGAAGACATGAAATACTTCTAGAAGGCATGATGCTGCCTTTAGAAGACTTGATACTGCTTTTAGAAGACTTGATACTGCTTTTAGAACCCTTTATATTGGTTATAGAAGACTTGCATTAGTCCCAAAAGACTTAAACTGCTTCTAGAAGATTTGATACTGCCCATAGCAGAGTTAATACTGCTTCTAAACTACCTAATATTGCTTCCAAATAACTTGAAATCTTCAAAATATTTGTAATACTTCAAAAGACTTAATACTACTTCTAGAAGACTTAAAGTGCTTCCAGAAGACTTCATACTGCTTTGGAATACTTGAAATGCTTCCAAAAGACTTGATACTGTTTCTAGAAGACTTAATATTGCTCTCAGAAGACTTAAAATTCTTTTAGAAGATTTGATGTCGTTTCCAGAAGACATGAAATACTTCTAGAAGGCTTGATGTTGCCTTCAGAAGACTTGATACTGCTTTTAGACCCCTTTATATTGGTTCTAGAAGACTTGCATTGGTCTCAAAAGACTTAAACTGCTTCTAAAAGATTTGATACTGCCCATAGCAGACTTAATACTGCTTCTAAAGGACCTAATATTGCTTCCAAATAACTTGAAATGTGCAAAATATTTGTAATACTTCAAAAGACTTAATACTACTTTTAGAAGACTTGAAGTGCTTCCAGAAGACGTCACACTGCTTTTGGAATACTTGAAATGCTTCCAAAAGACTTGATACTGTATCTAGAAACTTGATATTGCTCTCAAAAGACTTAAAATTCTTTTAGAAGATTTGATGTCGTTTCCAGAAGACATGAAATACTTCTAGAAGGCTTGATGTTGCCTTTAGAAGACTTGATACTGCTTTTAGAACCCTTTATATTGGTTCTAGAAGACTTGCATTGGTCTCAAAAGACTTAAACTGCTTCTAAAAGATTTGATACTGGCCATAGCAGACTTAATACTGCTTCTAAAGGACCTAATATTGCTTCCAAATAACTTGAAATGTTCAAAATATTTGTAATACTTCAAAAGACTTAATACTACTTTTAGAAGACTTGAAGTGCTTCCAGAAGACGTCACACTGCTTTTGGAATACTTGAAATGCTTCCAAAAGACTTGATACTGTATCTAGAAACTTGATATTGCTCTCAAAAGACTTAAAATTCTTTTAGAAGATTTGATGTCGTTTCCAGAAGACATGAAATACTTCTAGAAGGCTTGATGTTGCCTTTAGAAGACTTGATACTGCTTTTAGAACCCTTTATATTGGTTCTAGAAGACTTGCATTGGTCTCAAAAGACTTAAACTGCTTCTAAAAGATTTGATACTGCCCATAGCAGACTTAATACTGCTTCTAAAGGACCTAATATTGCTTCCAAATAACTTGAAATGTTCAAAATATTTGTAATACTTCAAAAGACTTAATACTACTTTTAGAAGACTTGAAGTGCTTCCAGAAGACGTCACACTGCTTTTGGAATACTTGAAATGCTTCCAAAAGACTTGATACTGTATCTAGAAACTTGATATTGCTCTCAGAAGACTTAAAATTCTTTTAGAAGATTTGATGTCGTTTCCAGAAGACATGAAATACTTCTAGAAGGCTTGATGTTGCCTTTAGAAGACTTGATACTGCTTTTAGAACCCTTTATATTGGTTCTAGAAGACTTGCATTGGTCCCAAAAGACTTAAACTGCTTCTAGAAGATTTGATACTGCCCATAGCAGACTTAATACTGCTTCTAAACTACCTAATATTGCTTCCAAATAACTTGAAATGTTCAAAATATTTGTAATACTTCAAAAGACTTAATACTACTTCTAGAAGACTTAAAGTGCTTCCAGAAGACTTCATACTACTTTGGAATACTTGAAATGCTTCCAAAAGACTTGATACTGTATCTAGAAGACTTGATATTGCTCTCAGAAGACTTAAAATTCTTTTAGAAGATTTGATGTCGTTTCCAGAAAACATGATATACATCTAGAAGACTCGATGCTGCTTTTAGAAGACTTGATACGACTTTTAGAACCCTTTATATTGGTTATATTGGTTCTAGAAGACTTGCATTGGTCCCAAAAGACTTAATACTGCTTCTAAAGGACCTAATATTGCTTCCAAATAACTTGAAATGTTCAAAATATTTGTAATACTTCAAAAGGCTTAATACTACTTCTAGAAGACTTGAAGTGCTTCCAGAAGATTTCATACTGCTTTTTGAAGACTTGATATTGCTTCCAAAAGACTTAATACTATATCTATTAACTGCTTTACGTGTAAAAGACTTGACAATGATCCTAAAAGACTTGATACTGCCTCTGGAAGACTTAATACTGTATCTAGAAGACTTGATGTTGCTCCCAGAAGACTTGAAATTCTTTTAGAAGATTTGATGTCGCTTACAGAAGACATGAAATTCTTCTAGAAGGCTTGGTGCTGCCCTTAGAAGATTTAGTACTATTTTTAGAGCTTTTATTGCTTTCAGAAGACTTGAAATGGTCCCAAAAGACTTAAACTGCTTCCAGAAGGTTTCATACTGCGCATAGCAGATTTAATATTACTTCGAGAAGACCTGACTTGTAATGCTTCAAGAGATTAATAGTGCTTCCAGAAAGCTTGATTTTACTTTTGGAAAACTTGAAATGCTTCCATAAAACTTCATACTGCTTTTCGAAGACTTGATATAGCTTTTAAAAAACTTGAAATACTTTTAGAAGGCTTGAACTTCTTCCATAAAAGTCGATATTGCCTCTGGATGACTTGTTTACTGCGTTTAGAAGAAATGAACTGAAATGCTTCCAAGTTGCTTAGTATAGTTTCCAGAAGACTTGATATTGTTTTCAAAACTTCTAGCAGAAAATATTTTCATCGCAAAAATAGCACGATATTGTTAATAAACTATTTGAGTTTATTTCGAAAATATTAAATACTATTGGACAAAATACAGTATCTTGATAGTCATGTGGAATTTTTTAACTCTTTTGATGCTATAACATTAAAATCATTTTAAAAGCTATATACGATGTGATAGCATCATTTGCAAATATTAAGCGACTTTTTCTTCCTAAGACTTAATACAATCTACATTAAGTAGGTCAAGAAATGAAGCAGCAAAAATAGTCCGCATATTTCAAGAGTTAAATGGAGTAAATAGAGCATCTAGCGGAAACGAGTAACGATTTTTCTTAGTTTGTTTGCTTTAGTTTTTAATCATATATATGTATTTTTGGACATTCTGTCAGCATACGACAATGTAAACATCTTTAAATTGTGGGGAATGCTTAGTCGAGATGGATGCCAAGTTCTGGTCGCACTTCTTCATCAACTGCTGACTGGTAACATATACCAGTTAAAACATGATCCCTATGGGATTGGAGGCAGAGTGTCCTACAAGGGACTCCCCCAGGGTAGTTCCCTAAGTCCCCTACTTTTTAACTACTACATCAGGGATATTAGCAGAATTAACGAGGAACATGGAATTAAGACAGTTGTTTTTGCGGATGACGTGGTATTAATGAAGGAGGCAACCTCCTTCGAGTTGGCGATTGAAACTATGAACTATGCGTTGTAGGCGACATCTGGGTTTTTTGAGGAACGTGGTTTGAGTCTGTCACCCAACAAATCGCGAGCTATGTTGTTTAGTCGCAGAAGGAGGGCTGAGAATATTCCTTTAATTAAACTGGGGGATGAGAATATCGCTGCGACCGTGAATATGGTATACCTGGGACTGCACATAAATAACAAACTTTCCTGGAAAGAACATGTGAACCATATAGTAGCCAATTGCCAGAAGGCACTTAATTTGCTCAGATCGCTGTCTTCAACTAACTGGGGATGTGGTCCCAGGATTTCGACATTGTTGTATAGTGCGCTCACACAGTCGAGGCTCGAGTTTTTCACCTGGTTGATGCTGCCTATTCCCTCTCTTCTGTTTAAGAAACTGACCAACATGCAGCCAGGGCTATCACCGGCACTTTAAGATCTACTCCAACCAATGCGCTATTGGTCGAAGAAAATGTAATGCCTCTGGACTTGAGGCTTCAACTACTGATGGATCAATTTGATGCAAGGAATCACAAGTTTAGAACGGGTTGGTTGGAAGATTGATGAATAGCTTGAGCCGACTTCATAGAGAGGGCAGAGTAGCCGATAGCAGAGTGGCACATATCGTGCGGAGGTATGAGTTTTGGTTACCCAGAATGGTTGACGTGCGGCGGACTGGCGTGTTGGACATGTACTCGGTGGGGTATGATGCCTTTATTCACCTTCCCAAGATCAGAATTGATTAATTCTGATCTTGGGAAGGTGACGCAAGGCTTAGACAATCATTACCGGGAGTCAATTTTAATTATAACGCGGTTTTTATACGAGAAGCTTTGACTCTGTGGCCTAATATAGTTTTTATGTACACTGATGCGTCGGTGACAACCGATCCGGTAAAGCGGGTGCATTTTGGCGTTTGCGCGCCCCAGTTGGAGTTGTCTCATTCGGGTAAGCTACCCGATTATAGGTGGGCTTTGAATTACATAAAAACAAATGGAGTTACTCCGGTGGTCGTATTTTCGGATTCGTTGAGCGTAATTCGTGCGTTGGATGGGGTTATGGGTGAAAGGTCGAAGGTACATTATCTAGTGAACAAAGTCAAACAACTTAGTTGGCAATGTGCTGCAGGGGACTTAAGGGTAGAATTTGCTTGGATCCCCGGCCACGCAGGGATTGTCGCGAATGAGATGGCTGATAGGCTGGCGGCGGAACGGAACGATTTTCCATTCTACCAGATCAGCAAGGACATTTGCGATATCTTTAGGGAAATGAAAGAAGAAACTTGGAATGCGTGGCAGCAAGAATGGAATGGTAGTAGCAGAATCAAGGGTCGTGCTTTGTGGTTGATTAAGGGTGATGTCAGAGAGGGAACATGGTATGGGTCTTTTGTCTCTGAGTCTAAACATATGATTTCTACAATCAGTCGGATGCGAGTGGGTCACGGCATGTTTCCTGCTCATATGTACCGGATAGGAATGACGGATTCACAGAGCCGTAGCTGTGGAAAGTACGGCGATCTCAACCACATTATTTTGGAATGTGAAGTGTATGAGCTGGAGAGGGGTAAAATGTTTAGCAAACTGCGAAGTATGGGAATTTTTCCTCCATACAGCATAAGCTGTAATAATGGAATCTTTATTTAGTTTGTGGAGGGCTTTTTGTTTATGTAGTTAAGGCATGACGGTCTGTTTGGTAGATGCTTTTCCTTTCGAGGGGTTGACCCGGGGAGCTGCATTTGTCGCCGTTCGGACTAACTTTTGCTTGGGTTGCTGTTGCTTTATTAGTAGTGCAAGGAAGGATCATTCCCCTTTCCGAGAGTTTTATTTTCATTTGTACAATTCGTATGTTATTCATTTTAAGCTCCCACAGGGCTATTTAACCGGAGACACTACAAAAACAGCTTACACACCAAGATATTGCCCCGTTTTGTGAAGAAGAAGAAGAAGAAGTTATTATAAAGGATATTAAATAAATTAAAGCTATAAAGGGAAATAGAACATGCTAATTTTTAAACAAAACTATTCTTTTAAACAACACCCCATGTTTCAAAACACCTTTTCAACTCTTTGAAACAAATTTTGTTTAAAACATATCTACAGTTTTGAACATTTTGATTAAAATATAACAACCCTGAATTAAATTATAGCTATAAATGTAATATAATAAAATACAAAAGTTAATTAAGTTGACTTCAATTTATAAAATAAAAGATAACACTGCCATTAAATGCACTAAAGAGAAAAACCCATCGTCAAGTTGCGACCGAGGGTTTTAGTTTTAAGAAGTTAAAAGTTGGGCAACTCTTGTGACAAGGACAAAAACCGTTTACAACACAATACCTTAACTTTTTACTCTTATGACTACGACTAAAACTAAAACATGTTATGAGAACTCATAATTTTAACCATATCGGTTAGTTCTTCATTTGGAAACAACGTCATATTTGGTGTTAAACAAAACATACCTTTCACTAATAAATGAATACACTGTGAATTTCATTAAAACCTGTTAACATATCATCCAGATATAGAAAAAAATATGATTTTCTTCAAGAATTTTGACGGTCAATAACTTCTAAACAAGACGGTTTTTCCATATACTTTTTTGAACCAATTAAAATCATTTGAATTAAAGAATCTCGCGGTATCATTTTCTGTACTTCATTTCGAGACACCCGGTATATTTTTGGATATATTAAAAATGATAAACAATTAAGAAAAGTCGCTGTCAATTTTGGATTTTTTTTTGGGGGTAAATTTGTATTGATTGAACGATTTAACAGCACCACATCAGTTTTAATCTAGTAATAATTATTTAAAAAGGTTTCAATTAAGGATATAAGTGTATTCGTTAAATTTGATTAATTAATTAATAAAACTCACCTTTTTAAAGAAATATCGTCACTCTAAAAAATAAAATAAATTAAATTCGATTAAAATAAAATTATAAATTGGAAATAGTTTTTTAAATAACTTAAAATTGGGTTAAAATTGATATAAATTAATTAAAATCGTATTAAAATTCGAAAATTATTAAAAATACTTATTTAGTTAGTCGTCAATTTTGGAGAAAGTTTAATTTATATCAATTTATTAATACTCCTTTTATTTTAAGCTAACAATAATCGTTTAAAGTTTTAATTAAATATTAAGTATTATCATTAAATATGATTAATTATAAAAAAAACTCACCGATTTTAAAAGAGATGCTGTCACTTTAAACAATTTTCATTACAACCCTGAAAAATAAAAAAAAAATACAAATTAATTAAAATAAAATAATAATTTGGAAATAATTTCTCATTAAATTACTTAAAATTAAGTCAAAATTAATCTAAAATGAATTAAAACTTAAATCATAACTAAAAATTAACTAAACCATACAATAATTTAACACATTATTATAAAAAATAAAATTGTAACAATTAAAAATTCTGTCTTAATTAATTAAGTGGGATTATATAAACAATATAAACATATTGTTAATATTTACATAAAATTTATTTAAAAAAATTAATTACGCGAAATAATTTGCATACAAAACTTAATTAATTGCGTCCAATTTGACTTTAAGATCCTCCGGAACATCAACTTCTTTAAGATTATCCGCATTAATCTCCTCCTCAGTCCGTATCAAAATATCGACACAATTCTCACAAGCCAACAATACTTTCGGGCTTTTCTCCCATTTATGGAGCTCCCTCAACACAACATAAGTATTATTATCCCTAATAAAATTCCTATTCTCCTTTAAAGCGCACAATTGATTCAGGGACTCCAACAAAACGCATCTAACCTCTTCATCATCATCTCGTTCTTTCGTTTCATCCAAAAATTGCAATTCCACTGGGAATTTCTCATTATCTTCCTCGTCGTATTCAGCCCCATCCATTAATGGTAATAAAAGTTTTGTTAAAATTTCAAATTCTTCCCCCAACAACCATTTGTGGCGCTCAACATCGAAACAACAATTTTTTAAGATCCCGGCCACTCCGCGTCGACGAATTTCGGATTTTTTGTATGATAAAAATGAAGTTAAGTCTTCTAAAAGGTACGATTTGTTGTATAAGATGTTGCGAAATCGTTTCGATTGGGATAAATTTAAAAAAATTGATGCTAAATAATCTAAATTAGCCCCTTTTTGGTTATAATTGGGGGTTGAGAAAATCTTGATTAATTTTTCGGGGGAATATTGCGAAGATAACATTAAATCTAACACTTTTTCAATGTGGGTTTCATTTCGAGTCAAATTCGCCAAAATCATGCAGTTTTCGTCGGAGATTTCGCTCGATTCATCCGAAATAAATCCTAACGTTGTTTCAACCACGTTTTTTAATGGCTTTAACAACATAGAATTCGATTTTAAGTTTAAATTCAATAAAATCTCATTTGATGCTTCAAATGAGGTTATGTTCACTAAAGTTTGTGCGGCATTTTTTGCTATTTCAGGTGAATTATCGTGTAAAAGCGTTATTAGGCTCGATAAAACTTTTTCTGACTTAATTAATGTTGTAATCCCATCGTCAGTTGCGGTTAAACCTAAAATTATTTAAAAAAAGTAAATAAAAATTATAGGTTATGTTATCTATTACCCAATATTTGCTTAGATGCGAAATATTTTAAATCGGTTCTTGCTCCTAATTGTAAAAAGCGCACTAATTCGTCTATTTCGTTCATTTTTAAAGCTTAAATGATAAAGTTTTGGATTTAAAACGATTTTAAATCAAAATAAAGCAAATGGTGTTTTGACATTTGACGTAATCTTAATTATGTTATAACAATCGTGAAGTTAGTTTCAAATTAATTTTTTTATAAATTTAACGTTTTTAATTTAATAATTAAACTTTTTTAAATCAAAATCATAATTAAAATTTAAATTAAAAAATCATAATTAAATTTTGAATTATGAAATTGAAACACAACTATCATAACCAATTGTAACTATCATGAAGTTGGTTTCAAATTCGTTTTAATTAATTAATTAATTTTTGGTTTTTGGACTCTTAATGTAATCATTAAAAGGTTTAACGAGAAAATAATAAATTAATTCAACGAGGCACAACAAACTAGCCCCGATAAATAACCCAGCGGTGCCACCTGTTGAAACTAAAATAAAATTTTATACCCCAAATTATTTTTCAAAATTTCTTTTACCAACTAAACCCAATTTATCCTTCAAAACATTCCTTTTATATCGCTCACTCGGAAGCCGATCCAAACTCACCTCAACCACCGCATAATCATAACCAATTCTTAAAAAAAAACCAATTAATCATAACAATCAAAACGGGGAATCACCCAAAACTCATCTTACTCAAGGTTTGTAAAGCGTATTGTACCAGGTTGGCCAGACGAAGGCTTTCAACGTATGAAAAGTAAACCCCCCGACATGCCCTAGTCGTAACGTTACAAGTTACAGATGCTGAGGAATAATATGACGCACATTGAGCTATATCTCGATTTTAGGTGAACAAACTTGAAAATTTCCATATAATTTTTAGAAAAAAATTAGTATAAAGTAAAATGGCATGATAAAATAAATGATAATATAATTTCTATTAATTAAAGAAGAATTACCGTTATAAAAAGTCAAAACCCGAATCATCTTTCATATTTACTTAAAGAATCCTCTGCCCCGTCTTTATTTTGGCTTCTTGGATTTTTATTTTAACCCTTTGGTTAAGAATTTGCATTTTTAATTTTCGTTTTATTATTTTGTAGATTATTTAATATTTTGGCAGTTTTGAAGATTTATTTTTAAGATTCTTCGTCTTCATTCATATCATTTCCCAGAAATCGACAACATCTCAAAAAAGAAGAAATCTCATTTTTAGAAAGTAGATGTTCCAATTAGTAATTGAAAGTAATTTTATAACCATTTTCCTAAAAAATCGATTTTTCAGGAAGTTATAAATTTATAGAAAATATCTTAAGAATTACAATTAAGTTCAGCAGTTTATATCTCAAGAACTAAGTGAGATATTTTCAAATTGACTTCGCTTTTAGAAAGTAGATGTTCCAATTAGTAATTAAAAGTAATTCTATAACCATTTTCCTAAAAAATCGATTTTCAGGAATTTATAAATTTATACAAAATATCGGAAGAATTCCAATTTAGTTCAGCAGTTTATATCTCAAGAACTAAGTGAGATATTTTTAAATTAATTTCACTTTGAGAAAGTAGATGCTCCAATTAGTAATTGAAAGTAATTTCATAACAATCTTTTAAAAAATCAATTTTTCAGGAATTTTTAAATTTATACAAAATATCGAAAGAATCCTAATTAAGTTCAGCAGTTTATATCTCAAGAACTGAGTGAGATATTTTCAAATTGACTTCACTTTTAGAAAGTAGATGCTCTAATTAGTAATTGAAAGTAATTTTATAACAATTTTCCTAAAACATCATTTTTTCAAAAATATTTAAATTTATACAAAATATTGGAAAAATCCCAATTAAGTTCAGCAGCTAATATCTCAAGAACTAAGTGAGATATTTTCAAATTGACTTCACTTTTAGAAAGTAGATGCTCCAATTAGTAATTAAAAGTAATTTTGTAACCATTTTCCTAAAAAATCGATTTTTCAGGAATTTATAAATTTATACAAAATATCGGAAGAATTCCAATTCAGTTCAGCAGTTTATATCTCAAGAACTAAGTGAGATATTTTCAAATTGACTTCACTTTTAGAAAGTAGATGCTCCAATTAGTAATTAAAAGTAATTTTGTAACCATTTTCCTAAAAAATCGATTTTTCAGGAATTTATAAATTTATACAAAATATCGGAAGAATTCCAATTAAGTTCAGCAGCTTATATCTCAAGAACTAAGTGAGATATTTTCAAATTGACTTCACTTTTAGAAAGTAGATGCTCCAATTAGTAATTAAAAGTAATTTTGTAACCATTTTCCTAAAAAATCGATTTTTCAGGAATTTATAAATTTATACAAAATATCGGAAGAATTCCAATTAAGTTCAGCAGCTTATATCTCAAGAACTAAGTGAGATATTTTCAAATTGACTTCACTTTTAGAAAGTAGATGCTCCAATTAGTAATTAAAAGTAATTTTGTAACCATTTTCCTAAAAAATCGATTTTTCAGGAATTTATAAATTTATACAAAATATCGGAAGAATTCCAATTAAGTTCAGCAGCTTATATCTCAAGAACTAAGTGAGATATTTTCAAATTGACTTCACTTTTAGAAAGTAGATGCTCCAATTAGTAATTAAAAGTAATTTTGTAACCATTTTCCTAAAAAATCGATTTTTCAGGAATTTATAAATTTATACAAAATATCGGAAGAATTCCAATTAAGTTCAGCAGCTTATATCTCAAGAACTAAGTGAGATATTTTCAAATTGACTTCACTTTTAGAAAGTAGATGCTCCAATTAGTAATTGAAAGTAATTTCATAACAATTTTTTAAAAAATCAATTTTTCAGGAATTTATAAATTTATACAAAATACTGGAAAAATCCCAATTAAGTTCAGCAGCTAATTTCTCAAGAACTAAGTGAGATATTTTCAAATTGACTTCACTTTTAGAAAGTAGATGCTCCAATTAGTAATTAAAAGTAATTTTGTAACCATTTTCCTAAAAAATCGATTTTTCAGGAATTTATAAATTTATACAAAATATCGGAAGAATTCCAATTAAGTTCAGCAGCTTATATCTCAAGAACTAAGTGAGATATTTTCAAATTGACTTCACTTTTAGAAAGTAGATGCTCCAATTAGTAATTAAAAGTAATTTTGTAACCATTTTCCTAAAAAATCGATTTTTCAGGAATTTATAAATTTATACAAAATATCGGAAGAATTCCAATTAAGTTCAGCAGCTTATATCTCAAGAACTAAGTGAGATATTTTCAAATTGACTTCACTTTTAGAAAGTAGATGCTCCAATTAGTAATTAAAAGTAATTTTGTAACCATTTTCCTAAAAAATCGATTTTTCAGGAATTTATAAATTTATACAAAATATCGGAAGAATTCCAATTAAGTTCAGCAGCTTATATCTCAAGAACTAAGTGAGATATTTTCAAATTGACTTCACTTTTAGAAAGTAGATGCTCCAATTAGTAATTAAAAGTAATTTTGTAACCATTTTCCTAAAAAATCGATTTTTCAGGAATTTATAAATTTATACAAAATATCGGAAGAATTCCAATTAAGTTCAGCAGCTTATATCTCAAGAACTAAGTGAGATATTTTCAAATTGACTTCACTTTTAGAAAGTAGATGCTCCAATTAGTAATTAAAAGTAATTTTGTAACCATTTTCCTAAAAAATCGATTTTTCAGGAATTTATAAATTTATACAAAATATCGGAAGAATTCCAATTAAGTTCAGCAGCTTATATCTCAAGAACTAAGTGAGATATTTTCAAATTGACTTCACTTTTAGAAAGTAGATGCTCCAATTAGTAATTAAAAGTAATTTCATAACAATTTTTTAAAAAATCAATTTTTCAGGAATTTATAAATTTATACAAAATACTGGAAAAATCCCAATTAAGTTCAGCAGCTAATTTCTCAAGAACTAAGTGAGATATTTTCAAATTGACTTCACTTTTAGAAAGTAGATGCTCCAATTAGTAATTAAAAGTAATTTTGTAACCATTTTCCTAAAAAATCGATTTTTCAGGAATTTATAAATTTATACAAAATATCGGAAGAATTCCAATTAAGTTCAGCAGCTTATATCTCAAGAACTAAGTGAGATATTTTCAAATTGACTTCACTTTTAGAAAGTAGATGCTCCAATTAGTAATTAAAAGTAATTTTGTAACCATTTTCCTAAAAAATCGATTTTTCAGGAATTTATAAATTTATACAAAATATCGGAAGAATTCCAATTAAGTTCAGCAGCTTATATCTCAAGAACTAAGTGAGATATTTTCAAATTGACTTCACTTTTAGAAAGTAGATGCTCCAATTAGTAATTAAAAGTAATTTTGTAACCATTTTCCTAAAAAATCGATTTTTCAGGAATTTATAAATTTATACAAAATATCGGAAGAATTCCAATTAAGTTCAGCAGCTTATATCTCAAGAACTAAGTGAGATATTTTCAAATTGACTTCACTTTTAGAAAGTAGATGCTCCAATTAGTAATTGAAAGTAATTTCATAACAATTTTTTAAAAAATCAATTTTTCAGGAATTTATAAATTTATACAAAATACTGGAAAAATCCCAATTAAGTTCAGCAGCTAATTTCTCAAGAACTAAGTGAGATATTTTCAAATTGACTTCACTTTTAGAAAGTAGATGCTCCAATTAGTAATTAAAAGTAATTCTATAACCATTTTCCTAAAAAATTGATTTTCAGGAATTTATAAATTTATACAAAATATCGGAAGAATTCCAATTAAGTTCAGCAGTTTATATCTCAAGAACTAAGTGAGATATTTTCAAATTGACTTCACTTTTAGAAAGTAGATGCTCCAATTAGTAATTAAAAGTAATTTTATAACCATTTTCCTAAAAAATCGATTTTTCAGGAATTTATAAATTTATACAAAATATCGGAAGAATTTCAATTAAGTTCAACAGTTTATATCTCAAGAACTAAGTGAGATATTTTCAAATTGATTTCACTTTTAGAAAGTAGATGCTCCAATTAGTAATTGAAAGTAATTTCATAACAATCTTTTAAAAAATCAATTTTTCAGGAATTTTTAAATTTATACAAAATATCGAAAGAATCCTAATTAAGTTCAGCAGCTTATATCTCAAGAACTAAGTGAGATATTTTCAAATTGACTTCACTTTTAGAAAGTAGATGCTCCAATTAGTAATTAAAAGTAATTTTATAACCATTTTCCTAAAAACTCGATTTTTCAGGAATTTATAAATTTATACAAAATATCAGAAGAATTCCAATTAAGTTCAGCAGTTTATATCTCAAGAACTAAGTGAGATATTTTCAAATTGACTTCACTTTTAGAAAGTAGATGCTCCAATTAGTAATTAAAAGTAATTTTATAACCATTTTCCTAAAAACTCGATTTTTCAGGAATTTATAAATTTATACAAAATATCAGAAGAATTCCAATTAAGTTCAGCAGTTTATATCTCAAGAACTAAGTGAGATATTTTCAAATTGACTTCACTTTTAGAAAGTAGATGCTCCAATTAGTAATTAAAAGTAATTTTATAACCATTTTCCTAAAAAATCATTTTTTCAAAAATATTTAAATTTATACAAAATATTGGAAAAATCCCAATTAAGTTCAGCAGCTAATATCTCAAGAACTAAGTGAGATATTTTCAAATTGACTTCACTTTTAGAAAGTAGATGCTCCAATTAGTAATTAAAAGTAATTTTGTAACCATTTTCCTAAAAAATCGATTTTTCAGGAATTTATAAATTTATACAAAATATCGGAAGAATTCCAATTCAGTTCAGCAGTTTATATCTCAAGAACTAAGTGAGATATTTTCAAATTGACTTCACTTTTAGAAAGTAGATGCTCCAATTAGTAATTAAAAGTAATTTTGTAACCATTTTCCTAAAAAATCGATTTTTCAGGAATTTATAAATTTATACAAAATATCGGAAGAATTCCAATTAAGTTCAGCAGCTTATATCTCAAGAACTAAGTGAGATATTTTCAAATTGACTTCACTTTTAGAAAGTAGATGCTCCAATTAGTAATTAAAAGTAATTTTGTAACCATTTTCCTAAAAAATCGATTTTTCAGGAATTTATAAATTTATACAAAATATCGGAAGAATTCCAATTAAGTTCAGCAGCTTATATCTCAAGAACTAAGTGAGATATTTTCAAATTGACTTCACTTTTAGAAAGTAGATGCTCCAATTAGTAATTAAAAGTAATTTTGTAACCATTTTCCTAAAAAATCGATTTTTCAGGAATTTATAAATTTATACAAAATATCGGAAGAATTCCAATTAAGTTCAGCAGCTTATATCTCAAGAACTAAGTGAGATATTTTCAAATTGACTTCACTTTTAGAAAGTAGATGCTCCAATTAGTAATTAAAAGTAATTTTGTAACCATTTTCCTAAAAAATCGATTTTTCAGGAATTTATAAATTTATACAAAATATCGGAAGAATTCCAATTAAGTTCAGCAGCTTATATCTCAAGAACTAAGTGAGATATTTTCAAATTGACTTCACTTTTAGAAAGTAGATGCTCCAATTAGTAATTGAAAGTAATTTCATAACAATTTTTTAAAAAATCAATTTTTCAGGAATTTATAAATTTATACAAAATACTGGAAAAATCCCAATTAAGTTCAGCAGCTAATTTCTCAAGAACTAAGTGAGATATTTTCAAATTGACTTCACTTTTAGAAAGTAGATGCTCCAATTAGTAATTAAAAGTAATTTTGTAACCATTTTCCTAAAAAATCGATTTTTCAGGAATTTATAAATTTATACAAAATATCGGAAGAATTCCAATTAAGTTCAGCAGCTTATATCTCAAGAACTAAGTGAGATATTTTCAAATTGACTTCACTTTTAGAAAGTAGATGCTCCAATTAGTAATTAAAAGTAATTTTGTAACCATTTTCCTAAAAAATCGATTTTTCAGGAATTTATAAATTTATACAAAATATCGGAAGAATTCCAATTAAGTTCAGCAGCTTATATCTCAAGAACTAAGTGAGATATTTTCAAATTGACTTCACTTTTAGAAAGTAGATGCTCCAATTAGTAATTAAAAGTAATTTTGTAACCATTTTCCTAAAAAATCGATTTTTCAGGAATTTATAAATTTATACAAAATATCGGAAGAATACCAATTAAGTTCAGCAGCTTATATCTCAAGAACTAAGTGAGATATTTTCAAATTGACTTCACTTTTAGAAAGTAGATGCTCCAATTAGTAATTAAAAGTAATTTTGTAACCATTTTCCTAAAAAATCGATTTTTCAGGAATTTATAAATTTATACAAAATATCGGAAGAATTCCAATTAAGTTCAGCAGCTTATATCTCAAGAACTAAGTGAGATATTTTCAAATTGACTTCACTTTTAGAAAGTAGATGCTCCAATTAGTAATTAAAAGTAATTTTGTAACCATTTTCCTAAAAAATCGATTTTTCAGGAATTTATAAATTTATACAAAATATCGGAAGAATTCCAATTAAGTTCAGCAGCTTATATCTCAAGAACTAAGTGAGATATTTTCAAATTGACTTCACTTTTAGAAAGTAGATGCTCCAATTAGTAATTGAAAGTAATTTCATAACAATTTTTTAAAAAATCAATTTTTCAGGAATTTATAAATTTATACAAAATACTGGAAAAATCCCAATTAAGTTCAGCAGCTAATTTCTCAAGAACTAAGTGAGATATTTTCAAATTGACTTCACTTTTAGAAAGTAGATGCTCCAATTAGTAATTAAAAGTAATTTTGTAACCATTTTCCTAAAAAATCGATTTTTCAGGAATTTATAAATTTATACAAAATATCGGAAGAATTCCAATTAAGTTCAGCAGCTTATATCTCAAGAACTAAGTGAGATATTTTCAAATTGACTTCACTTTTAGAAAGTAGATGCTCCAATTAGTAATTAAAAGTAATTTTGTAACCATTTTCCTAAAAAATCGATTTTTCAGGAATTTATAAATTTATACAAAATATCGGAAGAATTCCAATTAAGTTCAGCAGCTTATATCTCAAGAACTAAGTGAGATATTTTCAAATTGACTTCACTTTTAGAAAGTAGATGCTCCAATTAGTAATTAAAAGTAATTTTGTAACCATTTTCCTAAAAAATCGATTTTTCAGGAATTTATAAATTTATACAAAATATCGGAAGAATTCCAATTAAGTTCAGCAGCTTATATCTCAAGAACTAAGTGAGATATTTTCAAATTGACTTCACTTTTAGAAAGTAGATGCTCCAATTAGTAATTGAAAGTAATTTCATAACAATTTTTTAAAAAATCAATTTTTCAGGAATTTATAAATTTATACAAAATACTGGAAAAATCCCAATTAAGTTCAGCAGCTAATTTCTCAAGAACTAAGTGAGATATTTTCAAATTGACTTCACTTTTAGAAAGTAGATGCTCCAATTAGTAATTAAAAGTAATTCTATAACCATTTTCCTAAAAAATTGATTTTCAGGAATTTATAAATTTATACAAAATATCGGAAGAATTCCAATTAAGTTCAGCAGTTTATATCTCAAGAACTAAGTGAGATATTTTCAAATTGACTTCACTTTTAGAAAGTAGATGCTCCAATTAGTAATTAAAAGTAATTTTATAACCATTTTCCTAAAAAATCGATTTTTCAGGAATTTATAAATTTATACAAAATATCGGAAGAATTTCAATTAAGTTCAACAGTTTATATCTCAAGAACTAAGTGAGATATTTTCAAATTGATTTCACTTTTAGAAAGTAGATGCTCCAATTAGTAATTGAAAGTAATTTCATAACAATCTTTTAAAAAATCAATTTTTCAGGAATTTTTAAATTTATACAAAATATCGAAAGAATCCTAATTAAGTTCAGCAGCTTATATCTCAAGAACTAAGTGAGATATTTTCAAATTGACTTCACTTTTAGAAAGTAGATGCTCCAATTAGTAATTAAAAGTAATTTTATAACCATTTTCCTAAAAACTCGATTTTTCAGGAATTTATAAATTTATACAAAATATCAGAAGAATTCCAATTAAGTTCAGCAGTTTATATCTCAAGAACTAAGTGAGATATTTTCAAATTGACTTCACTTTTAGAAAGTAGATGCTCCAATTAGTAATTAAAAGTAATTTTATAACCATTTTCCTAAAAACTCGATTTTTCAGGAATTTATAAATTTATACAAAATATCAGAAGAATTCCAATTAAGTTCAGCAGTTTATATCTCAAGAACTAAGTGAGATATTTTCAAATTGACTTCACTTTTAGAAAGTAGATGCTCCAATTAGTAATTAAAAGTAATTTTATAACCATTTTCCTAAAAACTCGATTTTTCAGGAATTTATAAATTTATACAAAATATCAGAAGAATTCCAATTAAGTTCAGCAGTTTATATCTCAAGAACTAAGTGAGATATTTTCAAATTGACTTCACTTTTAGAAAGTAGATGCTCCAATTAGTAATTAAAAGTAATTTTATAACCATTTTCCTAAAAAATCATTTTTTCAAAAATATTTAAATTTATACAAAATATTGGAAAAATCCCAATTAAGTTCAGCAGCTAATATCTCAAGAACTAAGTGAGATATTTTCAAATTGACTTCACTTTTAGAAAGTAGATGCTCCAATTAGTAATTAAAAGTAATTTTGTAACCATTTTCCTAAAAAATCATTTTTTCAAAAATATTTAAATTTATACAAAATATTGGAAAAATCCCAATTAAGTTCAGCAGCTAATATCTCAAGAACTAAGTGAGATATTTTCAAATTGACTTCACTTTTAGAAAGTAGATGCTCCAATTAGTAATTAAAAGTAATTTTATAACCATTTTCCTAAAAAATCGATTTTTCAGGAATTTATAAATTTATACAAAATATCGGAAGAATTCCAATTAAGTTCAGCAGTTTATATCTCAAGAACTAAGTGAGATATTTTCAAATTGACTTCACTTTTAGAAAGTAGATGTTCCAATTAGTAATTGAAAGTAATTTTATAACAATTTTCCTAAAAAATCATTTTTTCAAAAATATTTAAATTTATACAAAATATTGGAAAAATCCCAATTAAGTTCAGCAGCTAATATCTCAGGAACTAAGTGAGATATTTTCAAATTGACTTCACTTTTAGAAAGTAGATGCTCCAATTAGTAATTAAAAGTAATTTTATAACCATTTTCCTAAAAAATCGATTTTTCAGGAATTTATAAATTTATACAAAATATCGGAAGAATTCCAATTCAGTACAGCAGTTTATATCTCAAGAACTAAGTGAGATATTTTCAAATTGACTTCACTTTTAGAAAGTAGATGCTCCAATTAGTAATTAAAAGTAATTTTATAACCATTTTCCTAAAAAATCGATTTTTCAGGAATTTATAAATTTATACAAAATATCAGAAGAATTCCAATTCAGTACAGCAGTTTATATCTCAAGAACTAAGTGAGATATTTTCAAATTGACTTCACTTTTAGAAAGTAGATGCTCCAATTAGTAATTGAAAGTAATTTCATAACAATTTTCCTAAAAAATCATTTTTTCAAAAATATTTAAATTTATACAAAATATTGGAAAAATCCCAATTAAGTTCAGCAGCTAATATCTCAGGAACTAAGTGAGATATTTTCAAATTGACTTCACTTTTAGAAAGTAGATGCTCCAATTAGTAATTAAAAGTAATTTTATAACCATTTTCCTAAAAAATCGATTTTTCAGGAATTTATAAATTTATACAAAATATCGGAAGAATTCCAATTAAGTTCAGCAGCTTATATCTCAAGAACTAAGTGAGATATTTTCAAATTGACTTCACTTTTAGAAAGTAGATGCTCCAATTAGTAATTAAAAGTAATTCTATAACCATTTTCCTAAAAAATCGATTTTCAGGAATTTATAAATTTATACAAAATATCAGAAGAATTCCAATTAAGTTCAGCAGTTTATATCTCAAGAACTAATTGAGATATTTTCAAATTGACTTCACTTTTAGAAAGCAGATGCTCCAATTAGTAATTGAAAGTAATTTCATAACAATTTTCCTAAAAAATCATTTTTTCAAAAATATTTAAATTTATACAAAATATTGGAAAAATCCCAATTAAGTTCAGCAGCTAATATCTCAAGAACTAAGTGAGATATTTTCAAATTGACTTCACTTTTAGAAAGTAGATGCTCCAATTAGTAATTAAAAGTAATTTTATAACCATTTTCCTAAAAACTCGATTTTTCAGGAATTTATAAATTTATACAAAATATCAGAAGAATTCCAATTAAGTTCAGCAGTTTATATCTCAAGAACTAAGTGAGATATTTTCAAATTGACTTCACTTTTAGAAAGTAGATGCTCCAATTAGTAATTGAAAGTAATTTCATAACAATTTTCCTAAAAAATCATTTTTTCAAAAATATTTAAATTTATACAAAATATTGGAAAAATCCCAATTAAGTTCAGCAGCTAATATCTCAAGAACTAAGTGAGATATTTTCAAATTGACTTCACTTTTAGAAAGTAGATGCTCCAATTAGTAATTAAAAGTAATTTTATAACCATTTTCCTAAAAAATCGATTTTTCAGGAATTTATAAATTTATACAAAATATCGGAAGAATTCCAATTAAGTTCAGCAGTTTATATCTCAAGAACTAAGTGAGATATTTTCAAATTGACTTCACTTTTAGAAAGTAGATGTTCCAATTAGTAATTGAAAGTAATTTTATAACAATTTTCCTAAAAAATCATTTTTTCAAAAATATTTAAATTTATACAAAATATTGGAAAAATCCCAATCAAGTTCAGCAGCTAATATCTCAAGAACTAAGTGAGATATTTTCAAATTGACTTCACTTTTAGAAAGTAGATGCTCCAATTAGTAATTAAAAGTAATTTTATAACCATTTTCCTAAAAAATCGATTTTTCAGGAATTTATAAATTTATACAAAATATCGGAAGAATTCCAATTAAGTTCAGCAGTTTATATCTCAAGAACTAAGTGAGATATTTTCAAATTGACTTCACTTTTAGAAAGTAGATGTTCCAATTAGTAATTGAAAGTAATTTTATAACAATTTTCCTAAAAAATCATTTTTTCAAAAATATTTAAATTTATACAAAATATTGGAAAAATCCCAATCAAGTTCAGCAGCTAATATCTCAAGAACTAAGTGAGATATTTTCAAATTGACTTCACTTTTAGAAAGTAGATGCTCCAATTAGTAATTAAAAGTAATTTTATAACCATTTTCCTAAAAAATCGATTTTTCAGGAATTTATAAATTTATACAAAATATCGGAAGAATTCCAATTAAGTTCAGCACCTTATATCTCAAGAACTAAGTGAGATATTTTCAAATTGACTTCACTTTTAGAAAGTAGATGCTCCAATTAGTAATTAAAAGTAATTTTATAACCATTTTCCTAAAAAATCGATTTTTCAGGAATTTATAAATTAATACAAAATATCAGAAGAATTCCAATTAAGTTCAGCAGTTTATATCTCAAGAACTAAGTGAGATATTTTCAAATTAACTTCACTTTTAGAAAGTAGATGTTCCAATTAGTAATTGAAAGTAATTTCATAACACTTTTTCAAAAAGTCGATTTTTCAGGAATTTTTAAATTTATACAAAATATTGGAAAAATCCCAATTAATTTCAATATCTCAAGTTCTGAGTGAGATATCTCTAAATTGACTTCATCTTTCGAAAATAGATTCACCAATTAATAATTGAAAGTAATTTCATAATAATTTTCCAAAATATCGATTTTTCAAGAATTTTTAAATTTATACAAAATATTGGAAAAAGCCAAATTAAGTTCAACATCTTATATCTTAAGAACTAAGTGAGAAATTTTAAAATTGACTTCATTTTCGGAAGGTAGATGCTTCAATTAGTAATTGAAAGCAATTTCGTAACAATTTTCCAAAAAACCGATTTTTAAAGAATTTTTTTTTTGAAATTTACACAACATATTAGAAAAATCTCAATTAAGTTCAGCGATGTCATTTGTGGTTAAAATTAGTTAAATATAGTTTAATAGAATAGTTAAATATTAGGCCTTGTGACTACATGGTTACCAATTTAAAAATTTAACCCAAATATCATTCGAGTCTTTGGATATCTCAGGGATTTTTTATCTGTGAGATAACTTGAGATAGTAAGGCTCGTTACTACCATCTTCTGATCAAGATATCTAAGGTATTATTACTATGGTTACGGCTATTTTACGCATTCTGATTGGCTAGTGGATGGATTTATCTATAAGATAAATTTAACTAAAAGATGATAGTAATGGATCTAACTCCCACTGCTATGTAACTCGTGACGTCACCCCCCTCCTTACCCTTCAAAACGCATTTTTCAGTCTCTGGCCAAGCTGGTACAATACGCTTTACGGATCTTGATCTTACTTATTTTTCGTGTCCCGAATGATTTTTAAGTCGGATTCGGTACAACTTGGGAGGCAATCGCAAATCAATCCGGTTTTATTCGACCAGGGCGATTTTAAAATTGATAGTTCGTTGTAATTGTCGCTCAAACATTTTAATTGAGATGGGTCGCACTTTAATTCGAAGGCTACAATGAACTAATTTAGCTCGAATTTGGATTAAATGGACCAAAAGGATACGGGTGTTGGGTACTAAGTGGTGAGCACATCCGCATTTTTTGATTTGTGCCGATTTTCGGCATTGCACGCAGCACACGCTGTAACTGTATCGGAGGTTGACGTCGATGTCGTCGGTTTCGTCTAAAAATTTGCAGTTTCGTTGAGAGACGTGGACGTTTTTCACCTGTAGGATTAATAATTTTTAGATTAGTCATTTTTTAACTTTTTGATACACATATCGGACTGTAAGGCCCGTCAACACAATCTCAAGTAAGATTCAAGTGAAGAGATATATTCTTACTAATATATCTCTGACTTCCTCAAAAATTTGCCACCAAAATTTTGACACCCAACACAGTTAGGTGAACTATTTCCAATTTTAAACACAAATTCTGTTGTTTTCATACCTAAAGGCGGTAGGTCATCAAATGCCGACCCTAAGGCATAAAGACAATCAGCTTAAATTCCTTTCTAAACTAAAAGGGATGGAAAAGGTAATTGATCAATACCTTAGGAATGGAGTGCTTGTCACCAGTCCACTCCATCCAAGTTAAGATGCTTATCAGAAAGCAAAATCAACAATTACTGTTCTTCATGCTTTGACAAGCACCATAGGGGAGACAAGAGCAGAGATATGTGCTTTCAAAGACATAGAGGGTACTTTTGATAACACTTCTACGAATCTATGAAAGTAATTTATCATTCTTAAAAATCTTTGGAGCTCTTTCAAATTGAAAGATTTCGGAAAATTATTGATACTTTTGTTTGAGACGGGCGGATTCCTTCTGTCAAGTTTTCATGTGCAAGGAAATCTAAACAAGAAACGCCCAAAATCATTTTGTTGCTTGTATGTTGATACCACATTAACAAAAATAAAATTTAAGCCTGAAAGTACTTCAGTCATAAAACGTTGGGGAGTTTAAACAATTAAATGATAGCTTAACAATTTAAAAATTCTTACTGGAAAAAGAAATATTTGTAATCAATTTTTGGCAGCTGTCCTGAGAATTTTGATGAAATTTGCTCGTAGAATCTCATAGATGATCGTAGATTATTTGCACATGGTAGGTAGATATAGAAGATTTAGTAGTTGAGTGAAGTCGTAGTGGTTCTTGTTCTAGAATTGTTACGACGATAATGCAGAACGCGATTAAGGCTTCGATACAGATGTGAAGAATCTCGTTACCATACTGCCAAAAGATTGGATACTGCCTGTAAATGATTTGATAACAGAAACTTGAAATGAAGAAGACTGACACTGCTTCTAGAATATTTAAAATGAAAAAAATTACTAAAATTACTGTTAGAAGCCTTGATATTGCATCAGAAGACTTCATCTGCTGTCAAAAGACTGAATACTGCTTCTAGATGGCTTGCTGCTATTTCTAGAAAACTTCATATTTCTTCCACAAGACTTGAAATGTTCTCTCAAATTTTTTTTGAAATGTTCTTCCAAAAGACTGATACTACTTCTAGAAGACTTCAAATATTTCTAGATGACTTATGAATGCTTCAAGAAGACTTGCAATGCTTCCAAATGACTTGATATTACATCTAGAAGCCTTGAAATGCTTCCATATAGCTTACAATGCTTCCAGAAGACTTGATGTTGCTGTTAAAAGACTTGAGATGCTTCCAGAAGGCTTGATATTACGTCTAGAAGAATTGATTTACTACTAGAAGATTGAATACGAACTCTAGATGGCTTGATACTGTTTCTAGAAAAATTCATATTGTTTCCACAGGATTTGAAATATTTCCAGAAAACTGATACTGCTTCTAGACAACTTAAAATGTTTCTAGGAAAGTTACAATACTTTCGGAAGATTTGCAATGCTTCCAAATGGCTCCATATTGCATCTAGAAGACTTGAGTAGTTTCCATATGGCTTATAATGCTTCCACAAGACTTGATGTTGCTGCTAAAAGACTTGAAATGCTTCCAGAAAACTTAATCTTATTGTCATAAGACTTAAGATGCTATCAGAAGACTAGATACTGCTTCTGATGATTTTATACTGTCTTTAGAAAACTTGATATTGCGTGCAGAAGATTTAAAATGTTTCCAGACTACTTATAATAGAAGTATCTAGAAGACTTGAAATGCGTCTAAAAGACTTGATATTGCATCTAGAAAACTTCATTTGCTATAGACTGAATACTGCCTGTAGATGATTTAATGCTGTTTCTAGACAACCAAGTTCAAGACATTTCTGGCTAGAAATGTTACCAAAAGACTGATACTATTTCTTGAATACTTGAAATATTTCCAGACGATTTACAACGCTTTCTAAGGATTTGTATTGGTTCCAGATACCTTGATATTGCATCTACAAGACTTGAAATATTTCCAAACGACTTACAATGATGCCAGAAGTATAAAATGCTTCCAGAAGACTCGATATTACTGTTAGAAGATTTGAGATGCTTCCAGAAAACTTGATATTGCACCTAGAAGACTTCATTTGCTACCAGAAGTCTGAATACTGCTTCTAGATGGTTTGCTACTGTTTCTAGAAAACTTCATATTGCTTCCAAAAGACTTGAAATGTTTCCAGAAAACTGATACTGCTTCTAGACAACTGAAAATGTTTCTAGGCAACTTAAAATACTTCCGAAAAAACTTGCAATGACTTGATTTTGCATCCAGAAGACTTAAAATGCTTCCAGTTGTCTTATAATGCTTCCAGTAGGCTTGATATTGCACCTAGAAGCTATATATACAGGCTTGATACTGTTTCTTAGAAAACTTCATCTTGCTTACAGAAAACTTGAAATGTTTTCAGCAGACTTATACTGCTTCTATGAGATTTAAAATGGTTACAAAAGTTTCTGCATTGCCTTTGGTAGGCTTAATATTGCTTCCAAATGATTTGAAATGCTAACAGAAGACTTGAAATGCTTGGTTTCAAAACTAATGGTAATAATGGTATAATATTTGGTAAAAAACTGATGATATCTCTCTGTGCAATGAATGAGAAATTGTAGTAACGTATCAGACTCTGCTTTAGTAGGCAGACCACGAGACGACACAAATTGAAAGTTTGTGTACAAGTATACTGGGGTTTGAGATGAAAGTATCTTATGCAACGTAGTCAATATACGAAACGATCTGCGTCTCTTGACAGTCAACTTTTGAATGTGATCACATTACTGCGTAACATGATCGTACATACCCATGTCACAAATAAAGCGTAGGCAATTGATCTGCAGTCTTTCTAATTTGGTACGGATGGTAATTGCCTGATCGAGATACACAGCACCAATATAATCGATGTGGGGTAGTATTAGTGAGTAACAAAGATTACGACGCACAGGAGGAGGAAGAAAACAGCCAAATTTACGCAAAGAATGAAAACAGAAATAAACCTTCTTACAGACAAATTGACTGTTTCTACAAAACTTGATATTGCTTTAAGAAGACTTAAAATGTTACCAAAAGACTGATACTATTTCTTGAATACCTGAAATATTTCCAGACGACTTACAATGCTTTCAGACGACTTACAATGATTCCAGATGACTTACAACGCTTTTTAAGGATTTGCATTGTTTGCAGATACCTTGATATTGCATCTAGAAGACTTGAAATGTTTTCAAATGACTTACAATGATCCCAGAAGTCTAAAATGCTTCCAGAAGACTCGATATTACTGTTAGAAGATTTGAGATGCTTCCAGAAACTTGATATTGCACCTAGAAGACTTCATTTGCTACCAGAAGTCTGAATACTGCTTCTAGATGGTTTGCTACTGTTTCTAGAAAACTTCATATTGCTTCCAAAAGACTTGAAATGTTTCCAGAAAACTAATACTGCTTTTAGACAACTGAAAATGTTTCTAGGCAACTTAAAATACTTCCAAAAAAAAATTGCAATGACTTGATATTGCATCCAGAAGACTTAAAATGCTTCCAGTTGTCTTATAATGCTTCCAGTAGGCTTGATATTCCACCTAGAAGCTATATATACAGGCTTGATACTGTTTCTTAGAAAACTTCATCTTGCTTACAGAAAACTTGAAATGTTTTCAGCAGACTTATACTGCTTCTATGAGATTTAAAATGGTTACAAAAGTCTCTGCATTGCCTTTGGTAGGCTTAATATTGCTTCCAAATGATTTGAAATGCTAACAGAAAACTTGAAATGCTTGGTTTTTTGTTTTTTTTTTTAATTCCGAGACTTTTTTTCATTTCTTTCATGAAATCCCGGGACTGGACATCCATAAAACTATAACATATAGGAGTTTTATTGTGTACATTAGCACGTTTAATAATAATAATAATAATAAGTTTATTGCCACATTGAAAAAAAAAAAACAATATACATAAATTAATTAATAATGTCTATTGACAAAAGGTCAGTTTATTGCCAAAGGTGTTGTCTTCCAAAAGACCCAATCAGCAACATATGGAACAAGTTAATGTAAAAAACTAATGATATCTCTATGCAATGAATGAGAAATTGTAGTAACGTATCAGACTCTGCTTTAGTAGGCAGACCACGAGACGACACAAATTGAAAGTTTGTGTACAAGTATACTGGGGTTTGAGATGAAAGTATCTTATGCAACGTAGTCAATATACGAAACGATCTGCGTCTCTTGGCAGTCAACTTTTGAAGGTGATCACATTACTGCGTAACATGATCGTACATAGCCATGTCAAAAATAAAACGTAGGCAATTGATCTGCAGTCTTTCTAATTTGTTACGGATGGTAATTGCCTGATCGAGATACACAGCATCAATATAATCGATGTGGGGTAGTATTAGTGAGTAACAAAGATTACGACGCACAGGAGGAGGAAGAAAACAGCCAAATTTACGTAAAGAATGAAGACAGAAATAAACCTTCTTACAGACAAATTGAATTTGACACTGCCAAGACAGCGTTGAGTTTATTATTGTCACCCTCAAGTTTTTGGCTGTATCCTGATCATCAGTTGGGTATCATTGGAAGATACATATTGATAATCTGTAATTAGCTTATGCTCATCATTAGATAATTACCTAACCCTACACATGATTGTAGACCAAACGTTTAAGTGTCTTAGGCATGGGTACAATGCAAGCCTATATTTACATTGTAAGAAAGATTGAGGATTCTATGGCGAAATTAAAGATATGAAGCAGTGGTGGAGTAATTATGTCCAAGATGGAAAGGAATTGCTTAACACTAACATCATCAGCACCAACACGTGTAGAGCGCGTTTTTACAAGAGTATACCTTTGGGATCTGAGATTCATCTAACATGGTAAAACCGAGGATTGACAAGAGGAGAACCACTGACAATGAGCAATGCTGATTTCTTGATTGATTCGTCGAGAGTAATGGGCGAATTACCAAAAGCTATGGGGGGAAGGAGTTTTTTAATTATGCCAAGAGAACGCATGGTCTTCCAAAACGTTTTTGGTGTAGTATTGATAACTTCTGATAAATGTAAGTTTTTTTTGACATTTCTGCATCGATGGTTACTGAAGTTCTGCAAAACGCGGTATTTTTCTCTATTTGTTTATATGTGTTTATTTATAAGTTTTTATGTATTTATAAAAAACATCGTGAACGTGAACAGGTGTATAGTCGCTTCTTTTCGGCTCTCACAAGTTTTCTAATTTTGAAGTGTTTACATTAGTTATTTTCTGGTTTAATTTATTCCCACTGGTGCGGATTTATGTGGTGAGTTGCTGGTTATTGTAGTTCAGTGTTACAGCTGTTTTTCCTACACTTAATTTAACATTTTCCGTAAATTTTTCTCTACGTTACGGTGTTGTCATTCGCGTTGACCTTTGATCCGTGAAACCAGTCTTCTCGTGCCGGTCGTGGGTATGTCGGGGTGCAAGATCTGTTCGTCTCGCTTATCGTCTAAGAGTCCAGGGCTTCAGTGCGGCGGCTGCCACGGACACTTCCATGCCAAATGCGTAAAAATTTCTGCCGATGCGCTCGAGCAAATTAAATCGGGCGGCGTCTTTTGGAAGTGCGTCAAGTGTCGGGGTAGTTTGGACAAATCCGTCATTATTGACGATGAAAATTTTGATTCCAACTCTTCTAATGGCCCAACTAATGCTCAGTTGTATCGTATCTTGTCTTCCATTCGGGAGGACGTGAGAAATTTAACAAGCAAATATGATGAGATTCTGAAGTCTGTTTCCTTTTATGGAGACAAAATCACCGATTTCGAGCGTTCCCTGAATAACTTCAGTGATAAGATAAAGCAGGTCGACGTACTGACCGCTGAAAATGCCGCCCTTAAAGCTGATTTGGTTATGGCCGAGAGTCGCCTTGATGATCTTGAACAGTATTCGCGGTACAATAATCTGATTATCTCGGGAGTTCCTAAACGCGTTGGTGAAGATCTACCCGTTATATTATCAAACATTGCTGCTGCCATAAACTCTCCAATTACTACTTCCGACATCGATGCTATTCACCGTCTGCCTCCTAAGCCATCGCTAGGGAAAGAAGATCCGCGCACTGAGGCCATTATTATCAAATTCTTATCTAGAACGACACGTGACCGCCTTCTTAGTGCATACAAATTATATCGTCGTAATTCCAGCAGCCGAGGTATATCTGTGCCTAATGTCGGGGATAATTTCTTCATTAATGAACATTTAACACCTAAAAATATGGATCTCCTTAATAAGGTCCGGGCGGCTGCAAGGGAGAAAGGTTATAAGTACGTTTGGACGAGGAACTGTGTACCCCACGTAAGAAAAGATGATAGAGCTAAGATCTTGGTCATTAAGTCTATTACGGATCTGAAGAAGCTTTAAGATTTTCTCTTATTGCTTGTCATATTTCTTGATACTACTATTCAGTCTATGGGTCTTAGTTTTTATTATCAGAATGTTCGCGGCTTGCGATCCAAATTGAGCACTTGTTCCTTAAATTCTCACACCTTATGCTCGGATTTCATCTGTCTTACGGAGACATTTCTTAATAGTACTGTATTCGACGGGGAACTGCTCAACTCTTCATACGCCATACATCGCCGTGATAGAGAATCTACGGCATCAGTTAAGAAGGACGGGGGTGGGGTTCTTGTCGCTGTTCGGCATGGCGTTCACGCTATTCCCATGCCGAGTCTGCATAGTGATGCTGAGGACTTGTGGTTGAGGGTGCAGTGCGGTCGGGTGCATTTTCTGTTGTGCTGCGTTTATCTTCCGCCCTCTGCTGATGGGGCTCTGGATGTATTCTTGTCTAGTGTGTCAACTGTGCGCGATACTTACCCTGACCTTATGATCATTATTGTCGGTGACTTCAACCTACCAACCATCTCATGGTCTGCCTTCCTGGATGACATCACGCTGAATCCCACAGGAACTTTTGATCATCGCGCGGTTGAGTTTCTTAACGTTTTTTCATATTGTAATTTTAATCAATTTAATAATGTTGTAAACAATAACGCCAGAATTTTAGACCTTGTGTTGTGTGCTAACGGACGGGTTCGGGGCGTGCATCCCAGCAATGATCCACTAGTGGATCCTGACGGCCACCATCCACCCTTTGAATTTTCTTTATTATGTGAAACAACTTTTTTAAGAGATGGTCCCAAGCTTAGCCAAATTTTTTCTAAGGCAAATTCTGTTAATATTCGGAATTTCTTATATAACATAGATTGGCAGTCTTTATTTGCTGGGATGTGCGTCGAGAGCATGGTTGAGGCTTTTTATGATCGCGTTTATTTTGTAATTGATAGAGATGTTCCTAAGCGCACTCTGCCCAAGAAACGATTTCCTGTTTGGTATAAACGGTCTACTATTCGAGTAATCAGCGAAAAGTTACGCTTTCATAAGAAATGGAAATCCACTGGTTCCAACGGTGATTATTTAACGTTTTCTATTTTACGTTCAAGATCTAAAAGGCTAATAGCTGCTGATTATAAAGCTTATCTAAATTCCATTCAGGTGGAGGTTCCGGAAAACCCTAAGAAAATCTGGTCTTTTGTTAAATCGAAAAAAGGTTCCGCGTCTTGCTTACCTGCTACCATGATTACTACCAATGGGTTAAGCGTAAGTTCGGGTACCGATATATCTTGTGCGTTTGCGGATTATTTTTCCTCAGTTTTTGTGGATGGTACCATTGACAGCACTAAAATATCTAGTGGCTCAGGTGTTTCGCCTTGGTTTTCTGCGGACGCGGTTTATAAAATTTTGATAAATATTGCCCAGTCTTCTACCCCTGGTCCTGATGGTATTCCATGCACCTTCCTCAAAGAATTTGCTACTGAACTATCTGAGCCTCTGTTTTTAATTTTTTCGAAATCATTACGTGAAGGTATTTTCCCATCCCAGTGGAAAACGGCTTTTGTCGTGCCAATCGGTGATAAGGTTAAGCAAGTCGATGTATTGGTTGCTGAGAACGCAAAACTAAAGGCTGATCTGGCTGTTGTGGAGAATCGTCTTGATCACTTGGAGCAATATTCACGACTCAATAATTTGATTGTCTCGGGAGTTCCCGAGCGTGAGGGTGAAAATCTCCCCGCTCTTATATCCACCATCGCTGAATCCATTAAGGCTCCTATTGCTGCTTCCGACATTGATGCTGTTCACCGCTTGCCTCAAAGGTCATCGGTTGGTGGGGGGAGGCGGCGCGATAAGGCCATTATTGTCAAGTTCACCTCTAGATTGACTCGTGATCGTGTTTTTAACGCGGCCAAACTATGTCGTCGTAACGCGAATGGCCGTGGTCTGTCGATTCCCGATGTTGCTGATAATCTGTTCGTCAATGATCACCTTACGGCTAATAATATGATTCTGTTTAATAAGGCACGAGAAATTGCTAGAAGTAGAGACTACAAGTATGTCTGGACGAAGAGTTGCATGATTCATGTGAGGAAGGATGATAGAGCAAGGATTATCGTGATTAAATCGTCATCCGACTTGAATAAGTTATAGAGCCTTCTTACATAAAATCGTTTTCACTACCTTTACAATGGGTGTCAGTTTCTACTATCAGAACGTCCGTGGTTTACGGTCCAAGTTAAATGTTTGCTCATTAAATTCACAATTCCTATCGTCTGATTTTGTATGTCCCACCGAAACTTATCTGAATAGCAACATCTCCGACAGTGAACTGCTTAACCCGTCCTACACCATTTATCGTCGAGATAGAGAGTCAACAGCGTCTGCTAAACGGGACGGTGGTGGAGTTCTTGTTGCCGCTAAGCATGGTTTCAACATCGTCCCCAGGCCGTGCTTACACAGTGATGCGGAAGATTTGTGGTTGAAAGTTCAGTGCGGCCTTTTTCGTTTTTTGTTGTGCTGTGTTTATCTTCCACCTGCTGCCGATGAGGCTCTGCAGGTGTTTTTGTCTAGTGTTTCCACCGTGCGCGATACCTATCCAGACTTAATGATCATTATTGTGGGCGATTTCAACATGCCAACCATCTCGTGGTCTCAATCTGAAGATAACGTCGCGTTGATTCCAACTGGAAACTTTGATGGTCGAGCCGGTGATTTTCTTAACGTTTACTCGTATTGTAACTTTAAGCAATTCAATAATGTATTTAATATTAATGCCAGAATCTTGGATCTTATTTTGTGCGCTAGCGGTCGAGTTGACAACGTTCATCCTTGCAAGGACCCTCTCGTGGATCCTGATCATCACCACCCTCCTTTTGAGTTTTCTGTTTCAGGATTGTCAACTTATTTGAGTGATGGTCCTAATATTCGCTTTATCTTTAAAAAAGCAAACTCAGTAAATATAAAAACTTACTTAACTAGTATCGATTGGCAGTCTGTCTTTGCAGGGATTGACGTGGAGAGCATGGTTGAGGCATTTTATGCGCGTGTTAATTATGTGATTCATAGGTATGTTCCTAAGCGCATTGTTTCTAAACAGCGCTTTCCTCTCTGGTACAAACCTTCAACCATTCGCGTTATTCGTGAAAAATTGCGTTGTCATAGAAAATGGAAATGTACTGGCAGCGGTAGCGATTACTTGGCTTTCTCTATCTTGCGTTCGAGATCTAAGCGGCTAATCGCGGCCGATTATAAGGCTTACTTGTATTCGATACAGGCGGGAATTGCGGAGAGGGCCAAGGGAATTTGGTCCTTTGTGAACACTAAAAAGGGTTCGGCGTCTGGCATGCCAGCCACTATGATTACCACTGATGGGTTATATGTTCACACGGGTCCTAATATTTCTTGTGCGTTTGCGGAGTATTTTGCGTCGGTATTTGTTGATGGAGCCATTGACCGCGCAATGATTTCTAGTGGCTCTGGTATCTCACCATGGTTTTCTGCTGATACTGTTCTTAACGTTTTGAAACATCTTGATCAGTCCTCTAGCCCTGGTCCTGACGGCATTCCATCTTTTTTCCTAAAAGAATTTGCCGCCGAACTGTCGACTCCACTGTTTCTTATTTTTTCTAAGTCTTTGCGTGATGGTATGTTTCCAAGCATGTGGAAAACAGCTTTTGTCGTCCCAATATTTAAATCTGGGAATAGACAGTTAGTATCTAATTATCGTCCGATTTCTATTCTTTCGGCTATTCCCAAAGTTTTTGAAAAAATTGTTCATGAATATTTTAGCCACACGATCGGTAACTTTCTTATTACTGAACAACATGGTTTTTTGTCGGGGAGATCGGTGGAGTCCAATCTGGTGTCCTACGTTAATTTTATCCATTCTGCGTTAAACGAGGACTCTCAGGTTGACGCTATTTATACCGATTATTCTAAAGCCTTCGACAAAATTGACCATACTATTCTTATTCAAAAGCTTTCGTCTTTTAATATTCCAGGTGGCATTGTCCACTGGATTGAGTCGTACCTATCTGATAGAAGCCAGGCGGTCAAGATGGGCAGCTTTGTTTCCGATTATAAATCTATCTCGTCCGGCGTGCCGCAAGGAAGCCATCTTGGGCCTATATTATTCTTAATTTATATTAATGATATTTCTTCTTGTTTTAAATTTTTTAAATTTCTTCTATACGCCGATGACAATAAAATCTTTACAAAGATTGGTTCTAGTCTTGACTGCCTACGGCTCCAGGAGGATCTCGACCGTTTGCATGACTACTGTCGCGCTAACAAACTTTACCTTAACTATGACAAATGCCAAAAAATTACGTTTACATGGAAACGTTATCCTACTAACTTCGACTATAATTTTAATGGTACAGCTATTACCTCCACCGACAGAGTTAAGGATCTTGGTATTATACTTGATACCAAATTGCGATATCATCTTCATATCGATTTTATGGTGCGGAAAGCTCTGCGTAATCTGGGCTTTGTTATTAGAATTAGTCAAAATTTTACTAATTTTCTCTGTATTAAGTCCCTTTATTTGGCATTTGTCAATAGTGTGTTGTCCTACGGTTCTGTAGTTTGGAATCCTTGGTACGCCGTCTATCGTGACCGCATCGAAAGCATTCAACAGCGCTTTTTACGTTATTTGTCACATAAATTTCATCTTCCCTATTGCGATTACGATGGGCGTTGTGCGGTTTTTGGCCTCTTGCCCTTGCAACGGCGTAGAGTTGTATCCGATTTGATCTTTCTCTTTAAGCTGGTTAATGGCTTGCTATACGCTCCGGAGCTTTTGGTTGAAGTGGGCTTGAATGTACCACAGCGGTTCACTCGAAATAATTTCACATTCCGTTTACGTTTATTCCATACGAATGTTTACCAAAACTCTCCCATCTTACGTCTTCTTAATACTTATAATCAAGGCTTCAACCATGTGTCTTTGTTTGGACTCTCGTTGCGCGTGTTTAAAGGGCTCGTGTTGCACTGTGTTTAGTTGCGTATTACATTATTATTATATTGTAATTATTATATTGTATGTTTAATTGTTTATTTCTAGTTTTTTATGCTTGATTTTAATTGTCATCTCACATCGTGCGTGCGTCTTTAAATTTATTGTTTTGATTTGTTATGAGGGTGCTTTGCTGGTGATATTCTCCCTGTTTGCATCCCCTAATTAAGTAAATAAATAAATAAATAAATAAAAATCTTTAAAGCAGGTGACCGACAGGTGTTATCTAATTACCGTCCGATATCCATTCTTTCCTCTATTCCCAAAGTTTTCGAAAAAATTGTATACGAATACCTTAGCCACTCGATTAAACACATCCTTATTAAAGAATAACACGGTTTCGTGCCCGGGCGATCAGTTGAATCCAACTTGGTGTCTTATGTTGACTTTCTCCAATCTGCCTTGAATGGGGACTGCCAGGTCGACGCCATTTACACTGATTATTCTAAAGCCTTTGACAAAATTGACCATACTATTCTCGTGCAAAAACTTTTATACTTAAATATCCCAAATGGTATTATTCACTGGATCATATCATATTTATCGGATAGAAGTCTGGCGGTCAAGATTGGTGGCTTTCTGTCCGGTTATAGACCTATCACATCAGGAGTACCTCAAGGTAGCCACCTTGGTCCAACATTATTCTTAATTTATATAAATGATATTGCTTCTTGTTTCAAATACTCCAAATTCTTGTTGTATGCTGATGACAATAAAATATTTACAAAAATTGGCTCAAATCTTGATTGCCTACGGCTTCAGGAGGACCTTGACCGGTTGCATGATTACTGTGAAATCAATAAACTTCACCTTAACTATGACAAGTGTCAAAAAATATCGTTTTCGTGTAAGCGTTATCCGATTAATTTTAATTACAACTTTAACGGTCAAGCTATTGTGGCCACTGATAACGTTAAGGATCTCGGCATTGTGCTTGACTCCAAACTCCGATACCACTTGCACATCGAATTTATGGTGAAAAAAGCTCTGCGCAATCTGGGGTTTGTTATCAGATTGAGCAAGAACTTCACCAACTTGAAGTGTATTAGGTCTCTTTATATGGTATTTGTTAACAGTGTGTTGAGCTATGGTTCTGTAGTGTGGAATCCCTTGTACGCAGTTTATCGTGACCGTATCGAATCAGTTCAACGTCGATTTGTCCGTTACTTAGCGCGTAAGTATTATCTTCCGCACTGCGATTATATTATGCGTTGTTCAGCTTTTAACTTACTACCCTTGGGTCAGCGCCGTCTTTTATCTGATCAGATTTTTCTTTTCAAACTTGTTAATGGCATGGTTGACGCTCCTGATCTGCTATTTGTGGTGAATTTTAACGTACCACAGCGATTTACTCGGAACAATACTACTTTTCGTTTACAAACACCTAACACAAACGCTTATTCTAACTCTCCTATTATACGGATTCTTGACACTTATAACCAGAGGCTCAATCATGTTTCTCTATTTGCCATCCCGTTGCAATCGTTTAAATGTATTTTATTCAGACTCGTTAGTAGCGGAACACTTGGTATTTAATTAGATTTTTTAATACTTTTTAAGCATTATTATTTTGTATTGATTATAATTGTTCATATTACTTGTTTTTAATACTATACTGTATTAATTGTATTGTATTCTTGTATTTTGTAAGTGGACGCTTTGCTGGGGATGTTCTCCCTGTTTGCGCCCCAAATTGTATAAAATAAAAATAATAAATAAATATGTTTACATTTACACCCTCTACCCTCACTCACAAAAAGGTGCAAGTAAAAAAAGCTCATATTCTGGTAAGTTAAAATTATTTCTTACCTCTTTAACGTTTTCAATTTCATTCAAAGCGATGAATCGTTTATATTTCACGTTCGGGGTGATTTGAATCGTCTCCATCGGGGACGTGGTCAAACTAGGAACTTCTTCTTTACCCAAAATGTATAACTAAAAAAAATAATTATAAAAAAAACGTTAAGTTATTTATTTCATTTACATTCGCATAACCATGAATTTCAAAACGAAACTCGCCGGGTCCTTCGTTATGATTCGAAATCATTTTAACAACCCCCATTTTCCTTAAATTTAATTAAATAAAATCAATTAATTAAATAAAATCAATTAATTAAATAAAATTAATTAATTAAATGAAATTAATAAATCATTTCTTAAACGAGTATTTACTCAGTTTGCAACGAATTTATCGCAAAACATTCACCAAATTCCGTTGGAACTTTCGCAAAATTCCCGCAGCAATCGAATTTTTTATGATTCCATTCGCAATTTTTAATAATCTCGTTACAATCGCTTCGAATTTGGAGATTAATCTCGTCGAAATTATCCTTTACACACGCAGGATTCGATTTGTTGCAAATTTGGAGTGTATAGAACGATAAGCCTTTGTAAAAAACGATTTCTTTGATGATTTCGTCTAAGTTATAATCCCTAGGGTCGCCATAAACCCTAAATTTAAAAGTTTTTATTAAACGTTAAAATTAAGGTGTTAACTTATCGGCAAATGATGAGATTTTCTTTGCATTATCGCTTTCGCAGATGAAAATTGCGGGGAAAGATGTGTTCCAATCCAAATAATTTGTTTCGACTCCAAAACTGATTGAATTATGGTTATAATCGTCTAAAGTCGCTTGGATTAAGAGGAGAGAGGAGTACCAACTTAGGACGCAACAGATGAACCAAAAAACTCTAAAAAATTTATAAAAAAAATGATTTTTAATTCATTTTATTTATTTTATTTGTAGATACTTTTCGGACCAATGCAATCGAGTTTGCGCTAAAAATTTTAACCCGTGAAACGAGGAATTTAATAAATAATCTTTTAAAACCTCCCCAAAGTTTTTAATGATTTTTGATACCTTTACAAACATGACTCAATTTGATGATTATTTCTTTGTAAAATGAAAGTTATTATTGAAAGCGGGTGGAATAAAACGGGGTCTTTATTACCTTTTTTGTATTGGGTGAATTTTAAATAAGATTCGTGGGCATAATCGTTTTGGTATTGATTTGTAATGAGGGAAAAGTCAACAATAAAAATTGTTGTTTGAAAAATGTTTTTTGTGTACCAGTTTGGAAGGTAAATTGATTTTGATGATATCAACTGGATATTTATCTTTAGCAAATATTAAATTTGCTAAATATAACATAGTTATTACGATAGCATTAAGAGATGGAAAATTGTATAAAATGAAACACGAATATAAAAAGTTGGATTGTAGAGTAAATGTAAGAGTAATTATGGACAATTTACAATAATGGTATAAACGACTTGTTGAATCAGAAACATAATCGAGAGAATTTGTTAAAATCAATTATGAAGATGATTTTTTTTGTGAAAGTTGTGTTGAAGAAAAAAAAATTCCAAATCAAATATTATTCTTGATTCTTTCAACAAGAAACTCGTTTCATTTGCAGGTTACGAAAATCAAGTTAAAGATCTCTATATGACGATGTGCTAATCCAAACGACACGTTAAATGACAACATAGATAAGACAAATGCAGATAGGCAACATTTAATAATTTTTTTGTACTAATTTTCTTGTTATCATGTCTTTATTGCTACCAGGTACTACCAATACTTGTTACCATTTATTATAAACAGGTACTTATGTAGTTTGTTACAGTTTGAAAATGAACAGGAACTGACTCTATCTGATGCGCGGGTATTTCCAAATGAAGCAGAGCTGTCAGATGAAGGAAATAAAAAAGTTACTAGATTTGCACCAACTATTTTCAAACCTTCTTCTGCTCATTATAACAGTTCATGATACAAACAAGTTGGTGGTTTTTAAGATAATATTAGTGTGAAACAGTAATAGCTCATGCTGCCAACAGGTTGGCAGTCTTTGAGACAATATATAGCCTGTGGAAAAGTAATAGCTTATGTAGCCAACAAGCTGGCAGATTCAAACTGATAAGAAGAACTTTGGAAACATAATAACTTATGCAACCAACAAGTTGGTAGTTTTTAAAATAATATACAGTGGTAAGATACATTAATAGCTTATGCTGCCAATAAGTAGGCAGATTTCACACTAATGAGCAGGCCTTTAGAGACATGATAGCTCATGCTACCAACAAGTTGGCGGTCTTTAAGAGAATGTACAGTTTTTGGTAAATTAACAGCTCATGCTGCCAACAAGTTGGCAGACTTTAAGTTGATATGCAGAACTTTGGAGGTATAATAGCTCACGCGGAAAACAAGTTGGCAATCCTCAAAATAACATACAATCCGTGGAACAGTAATAACTCATGCTGCCAACAAGTTGGCAGACTTCAAGCTGATGAGCAGGACTTTGAAAACAATAGCTCATGCTACCAACAAATTAACAGGTTTTGAGACAATACATAGTCTGTAAAACAGTAATAGCTCATGCACCCAACAAATTGGCAGATTCAAACTGAAAAGAACTACCTTGGAAATATAATAATTCATCCTACCAACAAGTTGGTAGTCTGTAAAATAATATACAGTAGTAGAAACGTAATAGCTCATGATGTCAACAAGTTGACAGACTTTAAGTTGATATGCAGGACTTTGGAGGCATAATAGCTCATGCGGCCAACAAGTTGGCAATCCTCAAAATAACATACAATCTGTGGAACAGTAATAACTCATGCTGCCAACAAGTTGGCAGACTTCAAGCTGATGAGCAGGACTTTGAAAACAGAATAGCTCATGCTACTAACAAATTAACAGTCTTTGAGACAATATATAGTCTGTGAAACAGTAATAGCTCATGCAGCCAACAGGTTGGCAGATTCAAACTGAAAAGAACTACCTTGGAAATATAATAATTCATGCTACCAACAAGTTGGTAGTCTGTAAAATAATATACAATGGTAGAAACGTAACAGCTCATGCTGTCAACAACTTGGCATACTTTAAGTTGATACGCAGGACTTTGGAGGCATAATAGCTCATGCTGCCAACAAGTTGGCAAACTTTAAATTGATGAGCAGGACTTTGAAAACACAATAGCTCATGCTACCAACAAGTTGACAGTCTTGGAGACAATATATAGTCTGTGAAATAGAAATAGCTCATGCAGCCAATAAGTTGGCAGATTCAAACTGAAAGGAACTACATTGAAAACATAATAATTCATGCTACCAACAAGTTGGTAGTCTGTAATATAACAAAGAGTGGTAGAAACGTAATAGCTCATGCTGTCAACAAGTTGGCAGACTTTAAGTTGATATGCAGGACATTGAAGGCATAATAGCTCATGCTGCCAACAAGTTGGCAAACTTTAAATTAATGAGCAGAACTTTGCAGACATAATAACTCATACTGCCAACAAGTTGACAATCCTCAAAATAATATACAATCTGTGGAACAGTAATAACTCATGCTGCCAACAAGTTGGCAGACTTCAAGCTGATGAGCAGGACTTTGAAAACAGAATAGCTCATGCTACTAACAAATTAACAGTCTTTGAGACAATATATAGTCTGTGAAACAGTAATAGCTCATGCAGCCAACAGGTTGGCAGATTCAAACTGAAAAGAACTACCTTGGAAATATAATAATTCATGCTACCAACAAGTTGGTAGTCTGTAAAATAATATACAATAGTAGAAACGTAACAGCTCATGCTGTCAACAACTTGACATACTTTAAGTTGATATGCAGAACTTTGAAAACACAATAGCTCATGCTACCAACAAGTTGACAATCTTGGAGACAATATATAGTCTGTGAAATAGAAATAGCTCATGCAGCCAACAAGTTGGCAGATTCAAACTGAAAGGAACTACATTGAAAACATAATAATTCATGCTACCAACAAGTTGGTAGTCTGTAATATAACAAAGAGTGGTAGAAACGTAATAGCTCATGCTGTCAACAAGTTGGCAGACTTTAAGTTGATATGCAGGACATTGAAGGCATAATAGCTCATGCTGCCAACAAGTTGGCAAACTTTAAATTAATGAGCAGAACTTTGCGGACATAATAACTCATACTGCCAACAAGTTGACAATCCTCAAAATAATATACAATCTGTGGAACAGTAATAACTCATGCTGCCAACAAGTTGGCAGACTTCAAGCTGATGAGCAGGACTTTGAAAACAGAATAGCTCATGCTACTAACAAATTAACAGTCTTTGAGACAATATATAGTCTGTGAAACAGTAATAGCTCATGCAGCCAACAGGTTGGCAGATTCAAACTGAAAAGAACTACCTTGGAAATATAATAATTCATGCTACCAACAAGTTGGTAGTCTGTAAAATAATATACAATAGTAGAAACGTAACAGCTCATGCTGTCAACAACTTGACATACTTTAAGTTGATATGCAGAACTTTGAAAACACAATAGCTCATGCTACCAACAAGTTGACAATCTTGGAGACAATATATAGTCTGTGAAATAGAAATAGCTCATGCAGCCAACAAGTTGGCAGATTCAAACTGAAAGGAACTACATTGAAAACATAATAATTCATGCTACCAACAAGTTGGTAGTCTGTAATATAATAAAGAGTGGTAGAAACGTAATAGCTCATGCTGTCAACAAGTTGGCAGACTTTAAGTTGATATGAAGGACTTTGGAGGCATAATAGCTCATGCTGCCAACAAGTTGGCAGACTTTAAACTGATGAGCAGGACTTTGAAAACACAATAGCTTATGCTACCAACAAATTAACAGTCTTTGAGACAATATATAGTCTGTGAAAAAGTAATAGCTCATGTAGCCAACAAGTTGGCAGATTCAAACTGAAAAGAACTACCTTGAAAATATAATAATTCATGCTACCAACAAGTTGGTAGTCTGTAAAATAATATTCAGTGGTAGAAACGTAATATCTCATGCTGCCAACAAGTTGGCAATCCTCAAAATAGTATACAATCTGTGGAACAGTTTTTGAGACAATATATAGTCTGTGAAACAGTAATAGCTCATGCAACCAACATGTTGGCAGATTCAAAATGAAAGGGACTACTTTGGAAACATAATAATTCATGCTACCAACAAGTTAGTAGTCTGTAAAATAATATACAATGGTAGAAACGTAGTAGCTCATGCTGCCAATAAGTTGGCAAACTTTATATTGATGAACAGAACTTTGGAGACATAATAACTCATGCTGTCAACAAGTTGGCAAACTGAAAGTTGATATGCAGGACATTGAAGGCATAATAGCTCATGATGCCAACAAGTTGGCAAACTTTAAATTAATGAGCAGAACTTTGCAGACATAATAACTCATACTGCCAACAAGTTGACAATCCTCAAAATAACATACAATCTGTGGAACAGTAATAACTCATGCTGCCAACAAGTTGGCAGACTTCAAACTGATGAGCAGGACTTTGAAAATACAATAGCTCATGCTACCAACAAATGGGCAGTCTTTAAACAGCCTTTGAGAAATTATATAGTTTGTGAAACAATAATAGCTCATACAGCTAACAAGTTGGCAGATTCAAACTGAAAAAAGCTACCTTGTAAATCTAATAATTCATGCTACCAACAAGTGGGTAATCTGTAAAATAATATGCAGTGGTAGAAACGTAATAGCTCATGCTGTCAACAAGTTGGCTGACTTTAAGTTGATATGCAGGAGTTTGGAGGCATAGTAGCTAATGCTGCCAACAAGTTGGCAAACTTTAAATTGATGAGCAGAACTTTGGAGACATAATAACTCATGCTGCCAACAAGTTGACAATCCTCAAAATAATATACAATCTATGGAACAGTAATAACTCATGCTGCCAACAAGTTGGCAGACTTCAAACAAATGAGCAAGACTTTGAAAACACAATAGCTCATGCTACCAATAAGTTGACAGTCTTTGAGACAATATATAATCTGTGAAATAGTAATAGGTCATGCAGCCAACAAGTTGGCAGATTCAAACTGAAAGGAACTACTTTGGAAACATAATAATTCATGCTACCAATAAGTTGGTAGTCTGTAAAATAATATACAGTGGTAGAAACGTAATAGCTCATGCTGTCAACAAGTTGGCAGACTTTAAGTTGATATGTAGGACTTTGGAGGCATAATAGCTCATGCTGCCAACAAATTGGCAAACTTTAAATTGATGAGCAGAACTTTGGAGATATAATAACTCATGCAGCCAACAAGTTAGCAGACTTTAAATTGATAAGCAGGACTTTAGAGGCATAATAGCTCATGCTGCCAATAAGTTGGTAATCTTTAAAAAATATACATTATTTGGAACAATAATATCTCATACTGCCAACAAGTTGGAAAACTTTAAATTGGTGAGTAGGACTTTGGAGACATAATAATTCATGCTGCCAATAATATGACAATCCTCAAAATAATATATAGTCTGTGGAACTGTAATAACTCATGCTGTCAATAAGTGGGCAGACTTCAAACTGATGAGCAGGCCTTAGAGGCATAACAGGTCATGCTGCCAACAATTTGAGGTAAGGTAATTATCGCTTAAATCTGGCTAGTGTAGTGATATTGGTTTGTACGGATGAAATTTGTTTTTCTGCAACATTTAGCGCCGTCCTATGCCTAAGGTCTAATAGGGTTACAGCCCTGGTGTGATTCATAGAAAAACATGTATTTAACATTACTGGAATACAGAAATACACCAATTTCTTATGAACTACTTACTTCTCCTGCTCAACTATTATTTGGAAGATAGAAAGAACATGTTCCCATAACACAGTGATTTCCAAACTGTGCGCCGCGACTCCTATTAAACATGATAACTAAACATAATCTATCTTTGGCAATGAAAGAAAAAAGTTACTCAATTTTGAAAATTTCATCAACATGTCCAAGACCCCAACTAAAACTAGAACTAACACTAGACGTAGAATTAGTTAAGTTAATTAGCAATGTCCCAGACCACCCTCCTTCTGTTCATGCGAAGGAACCGTGTCCACCATCTGACCTATTACCAAGACAACGCCTCAATTCATGCCAGCACCTAAATCAAGGCATAATTCGCTGGGAAGAACATCTGAGTCTTTCCATGGCTGTCACTTTCCCTAATACAAAACTTGGAGAACTTTAGGGGAATCATTCGACGTATGTACAAGACCAAGCATTTACCACATCCATTGCTGTTTAACCCAGCAATGTGCTTTTAGCCCTCTACGGAGGAGTAATGGGATCGCATTGATTGAGATTAGGTGGAGACCTAATCTCGAGAAAGGGTCATGCCATTGATTATTATTCTATGGTTGAGTGGTTGTTGATGTGCAGAAGTTTGAATACACGGTAAATCATGAAAAATAATCTTGGATGGGTTGGGTAAAAATGGTATATATATCTTTTTTGATTTTCATTCACCATTCGGTTGGACTCAATAAAATTTAGGGGTCCTCAGTATATTCCGCACTGTATAATTGGTTTGTACGGGTTGAATTTGTTATGCTTTAATAGTGGATTTCTGAGTTTCAGTTTCTTGTGTTCCTCCTAAACTTAGGCAGATGAATTTTTTTTTAATTTTTGTTATAATATTGTCATAACGTATATGAGTATTATTCACTCCGTATTTAGTTCATTTCTGTTTGAAGCTTTCAAAGTTGTAACTGTATCTCTCTCAAACAGTTTGAGTATTTCTATTTGCTTCGAATCACACTTTCAACATATCAACCTTTTCTTGGTCTGAAAATGTATGTTCCATTATCAGTACTTAATCTATACGTAATTTGAATCCTTAACGATTTTTAGGTACTTATCAATAATAAACAAAAAAATAATGTAAAATAATATACAGTGGTAGAAACGTAATAGCTCATGCTGTCAACAACTTGGCATACTTTAAGTTGATATGCAGGACTTTGGAGGCATAATAGCTCATGCTGCCAACAAGTTGGCAAACTTTAAATTGATGAGCAGAACTTTGGAAACATAATAACTCATGCTACCAACAAGTTGGCAATCTTCAAAATAATATACAATGTGTGGAACAGTAATAACTCATGCTGCCAACAAGTTGGCAAACTTTAAATTGATGAGCAGGACTTTGAAAACACAATAGCTCATGCTACCAACAAGTTGACAATCTTGGAGACAATATATAGTCTGTGAAATAGAAATAGCTCAAGCAGCCAACAAGTTGGCAGATTCAAACTGAAAGGAACTACATTGAAAACATAATAATTCATGCTACCAACAAGTTGGTAGTCTGCAATATAATAAAGAGTGGTAGAAACGTAATAGCTCATGCTGTCAACAAGTTGGCAGACTTTAAGTTGATATGCAGGACTTTGGAGGCATAATAGCTCATGCTGCCAACAATTTGGCAATCCTCAAAATAATATACAATCTGTGGAGCAGTAATAACTCATGCTGCCAACAAGTTGGCAGACTTCAAACTGATGAGCAGGACTTTGAAAACACAATAGCTCATGCTACCAACAAATTAACAGTCTTTGAGACAATATATAGTCTGTGAAATAGTAATAGCTCATGCAGCCAACAAGTTGGCAGATTCAAACTGAAAAGAACTACCTTGGAAATATAATAATTAATAATATTCCCCATATAACCGTTGCCCTAACTCCTATAATAGCCGAGATAATACCAATGGTGATCATATTAAGTTGGACACACTGTATACTTAAAAATTATTCTACATCAAAAAATAAAGAAGTTCGAACCATTAGTTATCTTTTGACGTTTCATTAAGTAATCTTTCATAATCCTTTAAATAAAAATGATCTAAGAGATAAAGAGATAAGAAAGTTACAATTACTCACTTCGCTGTAATCTTATTTCGTTCGATATAATTAATTAAATTAATTAAGAAATTCGTTTTAAGCAAACATTTTGAGTTGGACGAAGTTAAATTAGCAAAATCAAAATAAATTCTTAATTTCTAAATAAAAATCCGTTCCAATTTATTTTAATTTAATTCAATCAAAATATTAAATCTTAAGAATTAATAATAATTATTTCTTCGTAACAAAACTTCCAACCCGACATACACTTTTCTTTCCATACCTTAAAAACTAAATTTTAAACGATTAATTTTCTTCAATTTCATGTTCTGCTTCTTGTTCGTCATCGAAGTCTTCTTCCTCAACGGTGGCTTCTTGGTACTGTTGGTACTCAGACACTAAATCGTTCATGTTCGATTCGGCTTCGGTGAATTCCATTTCGTCCATACCCTCCCCTGTGTACCAATGCAAGAACGCCTTCCTACGGAACATTGCTGTGAATTGTTCGGAGATGCGCTTAAATAGCTCTTGGATTGCAGTCGAATTCCCGATGAAGGTCGAAGCCATTTTTAACCCCCTCGGGGGGATGTCGCAAACGGCCGTTTTAACATTATTCGGAATCCACTCAATAAAATAGCTACTATTTTTATTTTGAATGTTAAGCATTTGGTCGTCCACTTCTTTCATGGACATCCTCCCTCGGAAAATGGAGGCTACTGTTAAGTATCGTCCGTGGCGGGGATCGCAAGCTGCCATCATGTTTTTGGAGTCAAACATTTGTTGGGTGAGTTCAGGAACTGTTAATGCCCTGTAAGGTTGACTTCCCCTGGCGGTTAATGGGGCAAATCCCGTTATGAAGAAGTGGAGACGAGGGAATGGGACCATGTTAACGGCGAGCTTTCTTAAATCAGCGTTTAATTGACCGGGGAATCTAAGACAAGTGGTGACTCCAGACATGGTGAGAGACACCAAATGGTTCAAATCGCTATAATTGGGCGTTAATAACTTCAACGTTCTAAAACAAATATCGTATAACGCCTCGTTATCGATGCAAAAAGTCTCATCGGTGTTTTCAACCAATTGATGGATAGATAATGTGGCATTGTATGGCTCAACCACTGTATCAGATACCTTCGGGGATGGAACAACCGAGTAAGAATTCATAATCCTATCGGGGTACTCCTCCCTAATCTTCGAAATAAGCAAAGTCCCCATCCCAGATCCGGTTCCCCCGCCTAAAGAATGAGTCAATTGAAACCCTTGGAGGCAATCGCATGATTCAGCTTCTTTCCGAATCACCTCCAATACTGTATCAACCAACTCAGCTCCTTCCGTGTAATGCCCCTTAGCCCAAATATTCCCAGCCCCAGATTGGCCAAAAACGAAATTATCCGGGCGGAAAAGCTGCCCATACGGACCAGATCTCACCGAATCCATCGTACCGGGTTCTAAATCAACCAAAACGGCGCGAGGGACGTAATTTCCCCCGGACCCTTCATTATAATAAACATTAATCCTCTCCAATTGGAGATCGGAGTCTCCATGATAAATCCCTTTTGGATCAATCCCATGTTCGTCGGAAATTATTTCCCAAAACTACAAAAATTAATTTTTATTAAGAAAAAATGTCCTCTTGAACGTTAGATAACGATTAAATCGTCCAACTCACTTTCGACCCGATTTGGTTGCCACATTGGCCGGCTTGCACGTGGACGATTTCCCTCATTTTCTTCTTTCACAATTATTTTAATAAATAATTTAATATTTAATAAAACGAAAATGATTTCTTTTAATAAATGAGAATAAAATTAAAAATAAATATCACGCACTAAAGTCTCAAAGTAGAATGAACCCGCTCATCTCGGGTGTATAGATAATAAAGATAAAGATGAATCCCGGTACTTGAAAAGGCGTGGTGTTTTTTAAATAAATATTTGTTCTAAATTTCGTAATAAATGTTGTTTTTGTCTTGTTAAATATGATTTTTTGTATATTTTAAATTCAAAATTCTTCAAATTCGAAGTATTGAGAAATCAGCGTTGAAAATTCAAGCGCCATTTTTGGTTGAAATAATACATTTTGAAGTAGCGTGAAAACGAAGTTTCACAACTCCATCGAGGTCTTATATAAATTGTTGATAAAATCTTCCCCACCACTTCAAAAATGAATCCCGAAAGGTCGCCAATTTGAAATTTTTTACATCTACTTGTACAATATATATTGGAAAGACAGAAAATAATAACACCAATATAAATATTAATTTTAAAAGTTAATACAAATTGTTGTAGCAAACAAGCAAACGATATAGATGGCGCTTTTGCAATGCTATGGTCATCATAGAGATTATTTTTCAGAAGTCTTAAAATACTTCCAGAAGCCTTTAACTACTTCCAGAAGACTCAACATTTCCAGAAAGTTTGGCACTGCTTCTCAAGACTTGACATTATTTTCAGAAAACTTGGAATACTTTCAAGAATAAATTGAAAAGCCTTTAGCTGCTTCCAGAAGATTTGAAATGTTTCTAAAAGATTTGAGATTGCCTTTGAAAGACTTAAAATGCTTCCAAAAAGACTTTATACTGCTATTAGAAGACTTGTTATTGCCTCCAGAAGATTTGATACTGCTTCCAGAAGACTAAAAATGTTTCCAAAAACTTGCCACTGCTTCTACAATACTCGACATTGTTTCCAGAAGTCTTGAAATACTTTCAGAAGCCCTTAACTGCTTCCAGAAGTTTCAATATTTCCAGAAAACTTGGCACTGCTTCTCAAGACTTGACATTATTTTCAGAAAATTTGGAATATTTTCAGAAGCCTTTAACTGCTTCCAGAAGATTTGAAATGTTTCTAAAATGTTTGATATTGCCTATGAAAGATTTGAAATGCTTCTAAAAAGACTTGATACTGCTATTAGAAGACTTGCTATTGCCTCCAGAAGACATGATACTGCTTCCAGAAGACTAAAAATGTGCCCAGAACACTTGGCATTGCATCTACAATACTTGACATTGTTTCCACAAAACTTGAAATATTTCCAGAAGCCTGTAACTGCTTCCAGAAGAGTTGAAATATTTTCAAAAAACTTGACACTACTTCTACAATAGTCGACATTGTGTCCAGAAGTCTTGAAATACTTTCAGATGCCTTTAACTGCTTCAAGAAGTCTTAATATTTCCAGAAAACTTGGCATTGCATCTCAAGACTTGACATTGTTTTCAGAAAACTTGAAATACTTTCAGAAGCCTTTAACTGCTTCCAGAAGAGTTGAAACGTTTCCAAAAGATTTGATATTGCCTCTAAAAGACTTGAAATGCTTCCAAAAAGGCTTAGTACTACTATTAGAAGACTTGTTATTGCCTCCAAAAGACTTGATGCTGTTCCCAGAAGACTAAAAATGTTTCCAAAAACTTGCTACTACTTCTACAATAGTCGACATTGTTTCCAGAAGTCTTGAAATACTTTCAGAAGCCTTTAACTGCTTCCAGAAGTTTCAATATTTCCAAAAAACTTGGCACTGCTTCTCAAGACTTGACATTATTTTCAGAAAATTTGAAATATTTTCAGAAGCCTTTAACTGCTTCCAGAAGATTTGAAATGTTTCTAAAATGTTTGATATTGCCTATGAAAGATTTGAAATGCTTCTAAAAAGACTTGATACTGCTATTAGAAGACTTGCTATTGCCTCCAGAAGACATGATACTGCTTCCAGAAGACTAAAAATGTGCCCAGAACGCTTGGCATTGCATCTACAATACTTGACATTGTTTCCACAAGACTTGAAATATTTCCAGAAGCCTGTAACTGCTTCCAGAAGAGTTGAAATATTTTCAAAAAACTTGACACTACTTCTACAATAGTCGACATTGTGTCCAGAAGTCTTGAAATACTTTCAGAAGCCTTTAATTGCTTCCAGAAAACTAAATATATCCAGAAAACTTGACACTGCTTCTCAAGACTAGTCATTATTTTTAGAAAACTTGGAATACTTTCAGAAGACTTGATACTAATTCCAGAAAACTAAGAATCTGTCCAGAAAACTTGGCATTGCTTCTACAATACTTGACATTGTTTCCTGAAGACTTGAAATACTTTCAGAAGCCTTCAACTGCTTCCAAAAGATTCAATATTTCCAGAAAACTTGGCACTGCTTCTCAAGACTTGCCATTATTTTCAGAAAACTTGGAATACTTTCAGAAGCCTTTAACTGCTTCCAAAAGATTTGAAATGTTTCTAAAAGATTTAATATTGCCTCTGAAAGACTTGAAATGCTTCCAAAAAGACTTGATACTGTTATTAGAAGCCTTGTTATTGCCTACAGAAGACTTGATACTGCTTCCAGAAAATTAAAACTGTGTCCAAAAAAATTGGCACTACTTCTACAATGCTTGGCATTGTTTCCAGAAGACTTGAAATACTTCCAGAAGCCTTTAACTGCTTCCAGAAGACTTGAAATATTTCCAGAAAACTTGGCACTGCTTCTCAATACTTGACATTGTGTTCAGAAAATTTGGAATACTTTCAGAAGCCTTTAACTGCTTCCAGAAGATTTGAAATGATTCCAAAAGATTTGATATTGCCTCTGAAAGACTTGAAATGCTCCCAAAAAGACTTGATGCTACTATTAGAAAACTTGTTATTGCCTCCAGAAGACTTGGTACTGCTTCCAGATAACTAAAAATGTGTCCAGCAAGCTTGGCACTGCTTCTACCATACTTGACATTGTTTCCAGAAGACTTAAAATACTTCCAGAAGCCTTTAACTGCTTCCAGAAGACTTGAAATATTTCCAAAAACCTTGGCACTGCTTCTACTAGACTTGACATTGTTTCCAGAAGAGTTAAATACTTCCAAAAGCTTTTAACTACTTCCAGAAGACTCGATATTGCTTCTGAAAGACTTGATACTGCTTTTGAAAGACTTGAAATGCTTCCTAAACACTTGACAGTCTTTCCAGAAGATATGAAATACTTTCAAAAGATTTCATATTGCCTCCGACGAACTTGAAATACTACCAAAAAACTTGATAATGCTATTAGAAGACTTGATTTTGCTTCTGAAAGACTTTACCTTCTTTTCAAAAGACGTGAAATACTTTCAGAAGCCTTGAACTGCTTCCAGAAGACTCGATATTGCCTCTGGAATACTTGATACTGCTTCCGAAATGCTTCCAAAACTCTTGATGTTGCTTCCAAATTACTTGAAATACTTGCAGAACCTTTTAACTGCTTTCAGAAGACTTGATATTGCCTCTGGAAAACTGGACGCTGCTTCCAGAACACTTGAAATGTTTCCAGAAAACTTAGCACAGCATCTACAAGATTTGACGTTGTTTCCAAAAGATTTGAAATATCCCCAAAAGCCTTTAACATGCTTTCAGAAGACTCAATATTGCCTCTGAAAAACTTGATATTGCTTCCGAAAGACTTGAAATGCTTCCAGAATACTTGACACTACTTCTAGAATATTTAAAATGCTTCCAAAATACTTGATATTGTCTCTGAAAGCTTTGAAATGTTTCTAGAAGACTTGATACTGCTATTAGAAGATTTATTATTGCCTCCAGAAGACTCGAAATATATCCAGAAAACTTGGCACAAAAGTCTTGTAGAAGCAAGACTTGACAGAAAATTTTGAATACCTTCAGAAGTCTTTAGCTGCTTCCAGAAGATTTGAAATATTTCCCAAAGATTTGATATTGCCTCTGAAAGACTTGAAATGCTTCTAAAAAGACTTGGTACTGAGAAGACTTGTTATTGTCTCCACAAGAGTTGATACTGCGTCCAGAAGACTAAAACTGTGTCCAGAAAACTTGGCACTGCTTCTACAATACTTGGCACAGTTTCTAGAAGTCTTGAAATACTTTCAGAAGACTTTAATGGCTTCCAGAAGACTCAATATTTCCAGAAAACTTGGCACTGCTTATCAAGACATGACATTGTTTTCAGAATACTTGGAATACTTTCAGAAGCCTTTAACTGCTTCCAAAAGATTTGAAATGTGTCCAAAAGATTTGATATTGTCTCTGAAAGACTTGAAATGCTTCCAAAAAGACTTGATACTACTATTAAAAGACTTGTTATTGTTTCCAGAAGATTTGATACTGCTTCCAGAAGACTAAAACTGTGTCCAAAAAACTTGGTACTGTTTCTACAAGACTTGACATTGTTTCCAGAAGAGTTAAATACTTCCAGAAGCCTTTAACTACTTCCAGAAGTCTCGATTTTGTCTCTGGAATACTTGATACTGCTTCCGAAAGACTTGAAATGCTTCTAGAACACTCGATACTGCTTCTAGAGGATTTGATATGCTTCCAACACTTGATTTTACCTCTGAAAGACTTGACATTGTTTCCAGAAGACTTGAAATACTTTCAGAAGACTTTAACCGCTTCCAGAAGACTCAATATTACATTTGGAATACTTAATATTGCTTCCGAAATGATCCAAAATACCTGATATTGCTTCCAGAAAACTTGAAATACTTCCAAAACCTTTTAACTGCTTTCAGAAAACTTGATATTGTCTCTAGAAGACTGGACACTGCTTACAGAAGACTTGAAATGTTTCCAGAAAACTTAACACTGCGTCTACAAGATTTGACATTGTTTCCAGAAGATTTGAAATATTCTCAAAAGCCTTTAACATGGTTCCAGAAGACTCAATATTGCTTCCGAAAGACTTGAAATGCTTCCAGAACTCTTGATACTGTTTCTAAAATATTTAAAATGCTTCCAAAATATTTGATATTGTCGCTGAAAGGTTTGAAATGTTTCTAGAAGACTTGATACCTCAAAAACGAATAAATATTTTTAAGACCCGGTTTCATCACGAGAAAGTAGACACTTTCCTCTATAAATTATGAATAGTGCATTAAGATATCTTAAGAATTCGATTTTTTGTGTTCTTTTTAAACAAGATTATTAATTCCAAAAAAATTATAAAAAATTAGGTTAACTTAAATAATCTTTATCTCAAAAACGAATAAAGATTTTCTAATTTGGTTATCAGCATGACAAATAGACACTTGCCTCTGTAAATTTTGAATGTATCATTAAAATATCTCAAGAATTCGATTTGTGGAGATTTTTAATTAACTTGAGATAGACGTAAATCTTTACGTTGAATTTAATGATTTATATCTCAAAAACGAATAAATATTTTCAAGATCCGCTTTCAGCACGAAAAAATGGACACTTTAATCTATAAATCATGAATGATTCATTAATATATCTTAAGAATTCGATTTTTCGTGGTTTTTTAAAACAAGATTATTTATTTAAAAAAATCATAAAGAATTAGGTTAACTTAAATAATCTTTATCTCAAAAACGAATAAAGATTTTCTAATTTGGTTCTCAGCATAACAAAACAGACACTTGCCTCTATAAATTTTGAATTTATCATTAAAATAACTCAAGAATTCAGTTTACGTTAATATAAATATTTATAAATAAAATAAATATGTAAACAAAATTGGTAAGATTAAGATACGCCAGTTTCGCATCTCATCTCCATCATCATATTTTATCTCGATCGTTCTCTTTTCAGTCATCCTTGTTCCACTTCTGGACGAAATCCTCTTTAATGCTTCCATGTGCTTCTTTCCTGGGAATCTCAAGCCATCTACTTATCATAATTCTCTTTATATCCTCAATCCATCTTCTTGACAGACTGTCCGCATTAGGCTTTGTTATTCTTCGTAGCAAGTACGTCACATCTAGCGTAGTCTTGTCTGGTTAGGTAATGGATGGTCATTCATTACAAATTTTGCTATTTCTTGCACCTTCTGCATTGCTTTCACTTGCTTTGTTCCTCTTCTTATCTTTGTCTTGGATGAATGTAGGTTGGATTAAGTTGGGTTGCTATAAAAAAATATATGCGAAGGCAGTTTTCTTTGTTTAAATAGTTTGCCAATATCTCTTCACGTTCGCTTTAGCTACTAAGATTTAAATATTCCATATTTCCAACTTTAGTTCATCATCCTTGTAAGTAACATTGAAAGATTTCGTATCTAATCTCCATCTTCATATCTCATCACTGTTGTTCTCTTTTCAATCATCACTTGTTCACTTCTGGAGTTTTAATCTGCTTCTCATAATTGTCTTTATATCATCTATCCATCGTCTTGGAGGTCTGCCTGTATTGGACTTTATTGTTTCTAGCAACCAGCATGTTTAGAAATGGATCGTCGTCCATTACAAATGTAGTTCTTTATTGTGCTTTCTGCATGACCTTAACTGGTTGGTAGCGTGGCACCAGATGTAAAATAATAAGGTTTGGTAGGGAAAGAGTTAAATAACTATTTCGTTAAAGTTTATTTTTTAAATTAGGTTGGTATTGAAAAAAAGTAACTACATCTGGTAAATTTTTTAAATAAGTAACTAAGAAATTTAAAATAACCGCACGACCTAGCGGTAGGTAGTGAGTTGAAACCCTCAGATCTAGTTCCTTTTTCAATATCAACCTAATTTCTTCCCCAACTATACTTATAATATTGGTGGTTGGAGCGACACTAAAGGGGGATAACGGGGAACAACTTTTGGGGAACGACTTGAAATGCTTCTAAAAAGACTTGGTACTGCTATTAGAAGACTTGTTATTGTCTCCACAAGAGTTGATACTGCTTCCAGAAGACTAAAACTGTGTCCAGAAAACTTGGCACTGCGTCTACAATACTTATAGATATTCCAGAAGTCTTGAAATACTTTCAGAAGACTTTAACGGCTTCCAGAAGACTCAATATTTCCAGAAAACTTGGCACTGCTTGTCAAGACATGACATTGTTTTCAGAATACTTGGAATACTTTCAGAAGCCTTTAACTACTTCCAAAAGATTTGAAATGTGTCCAAAAGATTTGATATTGTCTCTGAAAAACTTGAAATGCTTCCAAAAAGACTTGATACTACTATTAAAAGACTTGTTATTGTCTCCAGAAGACTTGATACTGCTTCCAGAAGACTAAAACTGTGTCCAGCAAATTTGGCACTGCTTCTGCAAGACTTGACATTGTTTCCAGAAGAGTTAAATACTTCCAGAAGCCTTTAACTACTTCCAGAAGTCTCGATTTTGCCTCTGGAATACTTGATACTGCTTCCGAAAGACTTGAAATGCTTCTAGAACACTCGATACTGCTTCTAGAGGATTTGATATGCTTCCAACACTTGATTTTACCTCTGAAAGACTTGACATTGTTTCCAGAAGACTTGAAATACTTTCAAAAGACTTTAACCGCTTCCAGAAGACTCAATATTGCCTTTGGAATACTTGATATTGCTTCCGAAATGATCCAAAATACCTAATATTGCTTCCAGAAAACTTGAAATACTAAGAAATTAAGTAACTAAGAAATTTAAAATAACCGCATGACCTAGCGGTAGGTAGTGAGTTGAAACCCTCAGATCTAGTTCCTTTTTCAATATCAACCTAATTTCTTCCCCAACTATGCTTATAATATTGGTGGTTGGAGCGACATTAAAGGGGGATAATGGGGAACAACTTTTTTTCTAGAATCGGCGTTTTTTAATACTCAAATAATTAATTTAATCAATTAATGCATAGTTTCAATGCAGACCCGTTTTTTTCTTGAGTCCCAATTTGAACAGTTATTTCACCACCTACATAGAGACATTTTGCTGAACAAACGAAACTACGCTAATTCCAGGAACTACACCTTCGTTTTCAATTATCGCTTCAATGATAGTAGTGGGATTATAACAAGTTACGAATAGTATTTTATAAACCTTAGAATAAGAAACAATTAATGTAATAAGAAATAATTTTAATAAAGTTTTACGTTGATAGAAACGTTGATAGAAACGTTGATAGAAAACTACATATTTTTTTTTAATGAAAACATAAAAGAAATGTTTCTTTACTAAAAGCAATCCGTATAAAAAGCAGTAATGGAATAAATATTGATCGCAAATTGAATCAACGCCAAAAAAATTTAGTATCACTCAATATGTCGATACCCAAGTTAATAATCGCAACAACTAAATTCTTCCTCATAATACCTTTTACCATCAAAAAAAATCGTTGCAAATATTTTAATAAATACGCTTCTCATCTCCTCATTGGTATTATCGCATTAGGATATTTTCACCAAATGATCGGACGATCAATTTACAAATTCCCAGATTTACAAAGCACCACGATAATCACCGAGAGCCTCTCTTTATTTGCAATTTCCGTCGCAAATGCTGTAATTACCGCATCATTAATTATTCAAAAAAAATCGTTTAGAAAGTTCACGAAACAACTATATCTATTGGAATTAATCCTCGATAAATATTTACCTGGGTACAACGTAGAAAATAAAATGACCTTTTTGTACGTAATGTTTACAACCCCTGGAGGGTATGATTTGCAAATGCAATTCCCCGCGATACCTGTGGTAGAATACCAATTCGTCATTTTGGAAAGTCTCTTAAGAATTCGTTTGGGTATAATCATCTTGTACCTTTACAGCTTAATAAACGAAATTTACAACAATTCCAAAGCGATTAATTCGGTGTTATCGATCTTATGCGATGACCCGCACCATCCCGATGTTGGGATTAAAAATCTTTCTGGGGCTAAAAATGTTTTGCAAACGGTTAAAGATGTTACGAAGTGTTACGAGCTTCTTGAAGGAGCCGTAAGTGAGTTTAATCGATTATTCGGATTCTCCATATTTTGCGTTTTTATCTACTTAATAAGTTGCTTTTTGATCGCGTTTAATTTGCCCTTAACCTGGAATAAGACTTTTAACGTTCATCGGTATTATACTTGGGGGACTATTTATATGATTTTTGGAGTGGTAAAGTATTTTTGGTGGAATAAAATTTGGTATGATGAGTTTGTTTTAGGCGGGGGTTACCTTAATAACTGGAATTTGTAGGAAAATCGCGAAAGAAGTCGATCGGACGGGGTTTTTGGCGTACAGTTTGCTACAACGGTGCCAATTAAAAACGATGAAGGGGCTAAATAAGCGAGTTTTGTTGTTGTTGAAATTCGCGACTTGGAGGTATCCTGCGTTTACTGCTGGGGGGTTCTTTTTGTTGGATAACACAACGGTGCAGTTATTAATGATGCTGCTCGTTTCGTATGTTGTGGTTTTGTACCAATTTTATCATGTATTAAAGTAAAATTATCTTAATTAATTTTGAGATTTCTCCGCAATTTCTAACTTGTTAATTCAAAAAATATAATTGGCAACCCTATTTTGATTAGGATTCTTAAATAATTTAATATAATAAATATTAATATAATAAAATTGGGTTTATTTACACTCGAATTAAACGTTTATTACTTATTTTGGACAAAATTCCCGAAAATGTTCTTAGATATTGAAGACTAATTTCATGGAGACCTAACAGACAGTTAGTACCAACCCAACAAATTTCACTTTTTGATTATTGATTGATTGATTGATGATCCTAAGGGACTCTTGTTGGAGTATGAGCATTAGCTCTTCTTCTCCAGTCTCTTTGTTTAAACACTACTGTTTTATAACTTTAAATTTATTTCTACTTTGTTATTATTTTACCCTGTGGTAATAAGTTTGGGTTAACAGAATCCACAAATGAACAGAGTGCAAATGTGATTAAAAGTAAGTCTGAGAACGAGTGGGACGCTCGTGTGACGATAGGAATTTAAAATTATTAAACAAGTATTGTTGACTTTGGGTATGAATAATCTTATAGAGACTTGTTAACACATGGAAGGACCGACGGTTTACGTAGGTAAGCAAATGTAAGTTATTGCCGTAAGGAGTAATATGACAATATTTTCCAAGATCGAATATAAAACGTATGCAATTATTTTGTAGTCTCTGGAGTTTATTACATAAGGATATCGACAGGTCAGTACAAACCATATCCGCATAATCAAGATATGGAAAAATGAGCGAATAACAGAGGTTGCGTCGAACGTAAGAAGGAAGAAAACACTTAAATTTACGAAGGGAGTGAAAACAGGAGTAAACTCTCTTACAAATAGCCTGAACCTGAGGGCGCCAAGACGGTGCAGAGTGCATCATGACTCCAAGATTCTTAACTACATCCGAAAATTTAATGACGGTGTCACCAAGTAGAAGTTGCGAGCTAGCAAAAGTTGTCACCCTGCTCCGCAAAGGATTTGTACCAAAAATTATGGCTTGGGTCTTATTAACATTGAGTTTCAAACCGTATAGTTTAGACCACTCAGATACTCTGGCAAGATCATTATTAATTCGCTCAATAGCTTGAGGAAAGTCATCAACTGATGTATCGGTATAAATCTGCAGATCATCCGCGTAAAGATGAAAATTTGAAGAAATAACCTTGGTGACACTATCAATGAAGATAGAAAACAGCAACGGACCGAGAACACTGCCCTGGGGCACACCACAAGAAAGCTCAAAGCGATTGGAAAAGGTTGAATTGGCACGGACACACAGTGTGCGATTCGAAAGATATGATTCAAACCATGAAAGACTCGGGGAAGAAAAACCAATAGATGAAAGTATAGAAAGAAGAAGATTATAATCGACAGAGTCAAAGACTTTGCTGAAATCAAGTAGAACCAAAATAGTGATACGATGATTATCACAGGCAAGTCTTATATCATCCATAATCTTGATCAAGGAAGTAGTAGTACTATGACCCCGTCGGAAACCAGACTGCCTATCACTGATCAATCGATGCTCCTGAAGAAAATCATAAACTTGGGTGTATACAATACGCTCCGGAACCTTTGACAAAATAGGAAGGATTGAAATAGGACGATAGTCTATTTAGTCTTCAATTTGGGAATGGGGACAACCTGAGCATGTTTCCATATAGATGGGAAGGAGGATGATTCAAAAGAGAAGTTAAAAATATGGGTCAGCGGAGGCACAACAGAATCCAGTATTCGAAAAATTTGTTTTAGACAAATAAGGTCAGCATCACAGCAAGTAGAGCGGGTTTGAGTGAGAGCATCACGAACAACCTCCGAGTCAACCATAGTCAATGAAAAACTACGAGTATTACAACAAGTATTGTTGACTTTGGGTATGAATAATCTTATAGAGACTTGTTAACACACGGAAGGACCGACGGTTTACGTAGGTAAGTAAATGTAAGTTATTGCCGTAAGGAGTAATATGACAATATTTTCCAAGATCGAATATAAAACGTATGCAATTATTTTGTAGTCTCTGGAGTTTATTACATAAGGATATCGACAGGTCAGTACAAACCGTATCCGCATAATCAAGATGTGGAAAAATGAGCGAATAACAGAGATTGCGTCGAACGTGAGAAGGAAGAAAACACTTAAATTTACGAAGGGAGTGAAAACAGGAGTAAACTCTCTTACAAATAGCCTGAACCTGAGGGCGCCAGGACAGTGCAGAGTGCATCATAACTCCAAGATTCTTAACTACATCCGAAAATTTAATGACGGTGTCACCAAGTAGAAGTTGCGAGCTAGCAAAAGTTGTCACCCTGCTCTGCAAAAGATTTGTAACAAAAATTATGGCTTGGGTCTTATTAACATTGAGTTTCAAACCGTATAGTTTAGACCACTCAGATACTCTAGCAAGATCATTATTCATTCGCTCAATAGCTTGAGGAAAGTCATCAACTGATGTATCGGTATAAATCTGCAGATCATCCGCGTAAAGATGAAAATTTGAAGAAATAACCTTGGTGACCCTATCAATGAAGATAGAAAACAGCAACGGACCGAGAACACTGCCCTGGGGCACACCACAAGAAAGCTCAAAGCGATTGGAAAAGGTTGAATTGGCACGGACACACAGTGTGCGATTCGAAAGATATGATTGAAACCATGAAAGACTCGGGGAAGAAAAACCAATAGATGAAAGTATAGAAAGAAGAAGATTATAATCGACAGAGTCAAAGGCTTTGCTGAAATCAAGTAGAACCAAAATAGTGATACGATGATTATCACAGGCAAGTCTTATATCATCCATAATCTTTTTTTATTTTTTTTATTTTATTTACATTTTATGGGTACAGAGACAGGACAAACCCAAAAGTTCTGTACCACTAAAAAATTATAATAACAAAGAAAAAGAAAACGTGTAACAAAAGAAATCAAAAATTGCCTTAATTAAACAATTAAAAATCAAATTAATCTTAACAGTGGACTTAAATGTCATTAAGAAAAAAGAAATTATAATAAAATAAAACAAACAAAATAACATAGCAAAACTAAAAAACCTTTAAAACAAAATAAACAATGCCTACTAATAAAAAATAACGGCTAAATTAAAGTACTTCAATTAATAAGAGTCTCGAGCTATCAAAACGTAGGAGGTAATTCGCTAACGGTATCAAGAACTAATCGCCTGAAGGTAAAAAAGGAGTGCTGAAATAAATCAATATTAAGTTTGTCAGTCAGGCGAGCCATTCGCAACATAGGAGAGTTTCGAAAAGCATTGGTGCGCGGAATAAGCGTACAGAACAAGAAATTAAAGCGAAGTAGGCGGAGAGGAACATGAATATTAACCGACTCCAAAAGAACTGAGGAATCACAAATATTGTGTAAGACCTTGTAGAAGAATAGTGCGTCATTATACAGACGACGCTGGCGAAGAGGCATTAAACGAAAAGATCTGCAAGACGAATCGTAATTAATGTAAGGTGTGAAAGATTTAAAGTTTAAATATTTCACAAATCTAGATTGAATTTTCTCAATTCGATCAATATAAATAAGGTATTGGGGATTCCAAACTACAGTGCAAAAATTGAGAACACTGAAAACATAGGCAAAATACAAATTTTTGATAGCGTCAACGCTTGTAAAGGACGAAGTGGATCTCATAATAAAGCCAAGCCTTATTAACAATGTTGTCAATATGCTGAGCGTAGAGAAGCTTGTAATCGAGAGTCACACCAAGATCTCTAATGAAGGAAACGCGTGTTAAGTTTTCGCCAGCGACGCTGTAATCGTAATGAAGAGTACTCTTTCTTCTCGAAAAAGAAATAACGTTACATTTAGATAAATTTAAAGTCAAATAATTCTCAGTGCAAAAGTCAGAAATCCTGAGAAGGTCAGTCTGCGGCTTTGAACAGTCCAACGGAGAGGAAACACGCAGATAAAGCTTAAGATCATCAGCGTACATAAGACATTCACAATGTTTCACAACCTTGAATATATCATTAATATAGATGTTAAATAGCAAGGGACCGAGGTGGCTGCCTTGAGGAACGCCAGAGGGAACTGTAATAGGGTCAGAGCAGTATCCATTAACAGAGACAATCTGGCTCCTACCTCTCAAGTATGAATCAAACCAGCGGAGCAACCCACCATGGATACCAAAACCATGAAGTTTAGTTAAAAGGAGGCTATGATCTACACGATCAAAAGCCTTGCTAAAATCTGTGTAAATTGAATCAACTTGACAATATTCGTCAAACGATTTTAAAATATAATTAGTGTATTCAAGTAGGTTGCTCTCCACTGACCGATTCGCAAAGAAACCATGTTGTCTGGTATCAATTTTGGATTTAAGAGTAAAGAAAAGTTTAGTATAAACCAGTTTCTCCAAAACCTTACCAAACACAGGCAACTACCGGATTTAAAAATTGGCTAAATATAGGCTTGCTTCCAAAAAGTGGGAAACGTACCTTCCGTTAAAGATTTATTAAATAAAATGACAAGAGGTAGAGAAAGAGATTCAAGACAAGATTTTATTAGAAAAGGAGGGATTCCATCAGTGCCCGGACCTTTATTTATATTCAAGGAGGAAAGTGTCTCCACAACCTCAGACTGCTCAAAGCGCATCGGACCCAAAAATGTAGTATCATTAAGGCCAATGTTAGCAGAATTAAGTGGATTAACAGAGGGCGAAATATACACGGAAGAGAAATATGTTGCGAATAGCGAGCAGATACCCTTACCGTCCCCGGCAATAGTACCATTTAATGACATAGGTGTGAGAATTGTATCCGCACCTCTCTTATTTTTAATATAAGATCAAAAGTATTTAGGATCAGCCTTAATACTGCTCTCGACACCACCAACATACTGCCCATAGTCGCGCCAAATGAGAAACTTGGAACGCCTTCGCAGTAATGAAAAGGACAAGTAGTCTATTTGTTTACCATACCGTTTCCACTTAACATGAGCTCTTCGCTTTTCTTTGATCACTCTGATAGTATCCCGCGAAAACCACAAAGGAAAACTACTGGTGATTTTACGCGGAGTAAATTTTTGAATGGCAACATTTAAATGGTAATAAAAGAAGTCAACAGCAGGGTCCATTTCGCGAGTATTTAGCTCTGTATCCCAGTTAATAGTAGATAGGTACAAATTAATCTCAGAAAAGTTAGCACGTTTGAAGTTAAACACATTAGATGATTCAGCAGGAAGGCGGCGTGGCATTTCAAGCGAGCAGAAGAATTCCAAAGTGGTATGTGCACTATCCTCAGGAACCAGAGGATGGGTGCTTAATGTAATATAAGATATATTAGAAAAATTAGCAAGAATTAAATCAATAGTATTATGAAAGACATTCATGTGAAAATTAAGTTGGTTAAGACCACATAAGGCAAGGGCATCCAAAAACTCACCCGAACGAGCAGAAGATGTGGAGGCGCCGGTGGCGAGATCGGCTGTCCAGCGAATATCAGGTAAGTTGAAATCACCACAAATCAGAAATTTGTCGTTAGAGTGTCTTTCAATAATTAAATTAATTTCATTAATAAAATTAAACAAGGCATTTTGATCAGAAGGAGGTATATAAACGCAACAAATGTGTAAGGTAGTAGAACCGGTACGTAGGGTAACACAAACTGCCTCAAGGTCCACAAACCATGTTGGCTGCGGAAGGACAAACAGTGAGGATGCCACCGCAATCAAAACACCACCACCTCGTACACTATTATCGGGGACGTTCTGTAACAATTGGGAAAGCCCTCAGCAGAGTGAATACCTTGGTGAAGCCAGGTTTCGGTTAAGCAAATGATGTCTAAATCAGTGTTTAAAAGGCCGTTATATATATCAACCAGCTTAGTGCGAAGACCTCGCACGTTTTGGTAGTAACACGAAAGAGGAGCCATTGATCATAAACAACTAATACATAAAAAAAGATAAAGAATGACAAAGATCAAGGAAGTAGTAGTACTATGACCCCGTCGGAAACCAGACTGCCTATCACTGATCAATCGATGTTCCTGAAGAAAATCATAAACCTGGGTGTATACAATACGCTCCAGAACCTTTGACAAAATAGGAAGGATTGAAATAGGACGATAGTCGCTAGTCAAAATTGGAGTCTTCAATTTGGGAATGGGGACAACCTGAGCATGTTTCCATATAGATGGGAAGGAGGATGATTCAAAAGAGAAGTTAAAAATATGGGTCAGCGGAGGCACAACAGAATCCAGTATTGGCAAAATTTGTTTTAGACAAATAAGGTTAACATCACAGCAAGTAGAGCGGGTTTGAGTGAGAGCATCACGAACAACCTCCGAGTCAATTATAGTCAATGAAAAACTACGAGTATCATCCATGCTCACATTTCCTGATGCACGAATGATTTGAGATAAGGTAGCTTTCTGAATAGTGTCAAGCGTTACCGGCGATTCGGCAAAATAGCTGGCCAACAAGTTAGATATTAAAAATTTATACAGTAATATCCCAATTATCGACACCTTAAACATAATAAAGACATACTTCCTTACCAATATTAGCAAATTTCCTAACGTAAAACCTATAGATGTTGATAACCTCATATTAATAATAGAACATATTTGCAAACAGAACTTTTCCATATTCGATAATAAACATTATACAATGAGAGACGGCTTACCAATGGGCTCTCCAATCTCAAGCATTCTATCCGACATTCGTTGGTCATTTCGAAAACACCCTTTTTTCTGTCAAATATGACCTGTTCACTAAAGACATCAAATTTTATACCAGATACGTCAACGACATTCTCATAATTTATGAAGGCAACCTCGCAATGCTTATCGCACTTACGAACACCTTTAATAATATATGTTGCTTACAGTTCACTACTGAAATAGAAGCTGTGAAAGAAAGCTGTGTTTATCGATATGCTAAATTGCAATGTTCAATATTTAATAATTGTGGTGATAATGAATTTTAAGTCACTACAAGATTTTTCAAAGATTTTCACAAAATGATTAATAACTTGGCAACCTTGCATTCAAAATATAAAAGCACTATTGACTCACCCTGTATATTAATATTAATTTATTTAAGTATGTAGAAATCATTCGGAGTTATTCGTCCGTTTAATAATTCAAATTTTAATGATTTATTTTATTTATTATTATAATATGGTAGTCAATTAATGCATATATGACAGAAAAATTATATAATATATAACATATTACGTGATAATCATAATTATAATCAATATGTTACATAATTTTTTACATTTTTAAGTGTAAAAGGTTAAGGTTGGAATAACCAGCATTTAAATGTAAATAAATCAATATATATTTATACGCATGATTATTTGCATATAGCAGTAAAAGCAGTAAAATTTTAAACTCATTCAAACTCGCAGATTTCCCGCCCTTTATATTATAGTTATATATCAGAACGTGTAGAGACGCTGAAAACAGAAAGAACTTTTTACCTCTGCGTGTTCCCCCCACTCCATCCTATATAATTATACGAGCATATAATGACAGCTATTATTCACCAAGGTTGAGTGTGTGTCATAAACGAAACGAATTGCAGTCGAGAATAAAGCGTTCTGTGTAAAATATCCACGATTATAATATAGGCAAAGTGATAATTACACAAGAAGTAGGTGAACTAATCGATGTAGATGAGTATTTTTGTAAATAAGTTTTCTAAAAGAAATTGACAGAGTGAATAATAGCGGGTAATAATCATTATTTACAGATTACCAAGTTGAAAAAGTAAAAATTGTTTGAAGAAACGACAAAAAAATTCAAAAAACGTCAATTTATTAATTTTTAAAAATACTAAAAAAATGGAAATTGATGACGAAACGATACCAGAGATTAAAGTAGAACCTACAAGCGTTACTTCCCTTACTATTTTACCTGAGAAATCCCAAAATCTTTACATAACTGTATACAATAACTTCATGGAATGGAGAGCAAAAATGAATATTAATTCGTTCACAGAGTCTGATTTACTACAATATTTTACGGAATTATCCACTAAATTTAAACCATCCACATTATGGACTCATTACTCAATGCTTAGAAGCACGCTTAATATTAACCAAGGAGTTAATATAGAAAATTATGTACATTTGCGCTCACTTTTAAAAGAAAAATCCGAAGGTTTCCACCCCAAACAAGCCAACACATTCTCTTCAGAAGAAATCAAAAAATTTCTAACTGAAGCACCCGATAAAAAATATCTTGCAATGAAAGTAAGATATTATTAGATTAAGAAAAATTATTTAAATAATATTAATAAATTATTTATCACCAGGTTGCAATGATTTTGGGAATAATGGGTTCATGCCGGGCGATTGAAATGTACGGGATGAAAATGGAAAACATAAAAGACTTGGGATCCGCCTTTTTGGTTACCTTGCCCAATAGCAAATCGAAAATAAGTCGAAAATTTATTCTTACCGATCAATTTTACGAAATTTGCAAAAAATACGTGGATCTCCGCCCGGCTCATTTAACCACTCAAGCGTTTTTTTTGAACTATCAAAACGGTAAGTGCAATAAACAAAGCATCGGTATTAACAAGTTTACGAAAATGGGGAAACAAATAGCCGAGTTTTTGAAGTTGAAAAATCCGGAGAAGTATTCTGCGCATAGTTTTCGCAAATCGTCCGTAACGCAACGTGTTGAAGCGTGTTTGAAATCTTGCATGGAAACGCCTTGCGTTGAAAAGCAATCTGAGCAGACTGAAAATCCAAATACGAGTAAACAAAAACATATTGAATTAGATGTAAGCTCGTTGCCTTCTCTTACTATAGCTCATTGTTCAAATATGCATATTACTATTAATGTACATAAATAAGGTTAATAGGTTTATAACAAATTATTAAGTATAAGTGATAAATAAAGTTCTTAAGTAGGTAAATAATTTATAATTTGATTTTTAACTACCTAAAATGAGAATGGTAACTGATGTTTGCTACACTTTGAGAAGAAAGAAGATCTGTTTTGAAAAAGTAGTTGATTGGCTCAACACAATGAATTTTCTGGTGGCGGCATACAAGTGGATGAAGAAATGAATAAGACCAAGGACGATCGAGGCTGAACAGTCCAGCTCAGTTTTTCCCTTGGTTAGAATGGAGGCAACTTTTATATCTATGATCATTAAGCGGGCTGATGTAACTACTGATTCAGAAAGGCTAAAACCAATCCGATTCGATTTTGATGTCTCCTACCTGCTCCCCAAATCTTCATGTCTAATGAGAAGTTTGGAGAGGACTTGCAACTGCAGTATTATGCAGGCACCTTAATACGATGCAAAACACCATTTCTCTGATTCAAGAATTTGAATCTTTCTGTTTTCTTTTTCAGCACTCAAGATCGACCAAAGGTGGCAATCTACGTTCCGAGACATATTTCCGCGTATCTTCTGCCGGAAGAATCAGATCGAGACTACACTGTAGTCAGGATTCACTGCTTCCAAGTGAAATCGAAAACGACGTAAACTCTAGCATCTATCTGCATGTCTATAGAAGAGATGGCTCAACGTTAGCAATGTCAAAAAAACGCTACTCATTGTAGGCTGCGACCCCAATGCTCATTACAATAACACCAATGGGACAAATATGGAGAAATATTAGAATTATGGCTTATGGCTTATGTACCATCTCGAGAATAATGCCTGTTGGATTGTCCCATGACTTCGGTAGAAAATTTTTTGGCGTGTGCCGGATTGATTACAGCGATAGAGCTGGATCGTGTCCTAACAACAAGAAGGGATACCGCTATGGGGAAGGATGAGATAACCTATTCTATATTGGAGAATCTACCTTGCAAATGCAAGCTAAATTTATTGAGCATGTATAAGGAGTGGCGTCATTAGTTAGCGAATTAGTGGCGAAGTTCCAACGGAATGGGAAAAGATATTGATAGTACCCATTGTCAAACCCAATAAAAATCCAAATATCCCTACTATCCTGCCTGAGAAAAACCTTCGAATGCATTCTGGCAAATAAATTGGATTGGTGGTGTGAAAGAAATAGTGTTTTCGATAACCAACAATTTGGTTTCAGGAGGGGAAAAGGGGTGCTGCATGCGGTATCTACAATAGTAACTGAGATACAGCTCGCGTTCGAACAAAGAAAATCGGTACTGGCAGCTAATCTTTGCGCTGTCGTATATGGGCTGATGTCTAGGAAAATTATAAGTCTGAAGGAAGACCAATGTGATCTTGGAGAAAGAGTGAGTTACAGGGGACTACCCCAGGGGAGCCCACTAAGTCCAATACTTTTCAATATTTATATTTCTTCACTTAACGAAGCTCTTGCGGATCTTAGGGTTCAAACAATAAGTTACGCTGATGATCTCGTTTTATATTCGCTTGTGGATGACTTCGATCTTGCTGCCAATACCATGAATTCGGCATTGGAGATACTCAAGAAGTTGTTGGATGCCCGTTTTTTGGAAATATCACTCCCTTAAACGAAAGCCATGATGTTTACAAGGAAGAGAATCTTTGTTCGTCCTATTCTGCGATACGACAACAACTTAATTGACTACTCAGAAGGAGTAAAATAACTGGGATTTCATCTCATCAATAAGTTGAGTTGGAAATATCATATAGGTGAGCTGTCAAAATCGTGCACAGGGGGAATGAATATGTTAAGATCTCTTGCATCATCAAAATGGGGTGGAGACCCAATAATTTTGAGTACTTTGTACAGGGCAATAATTCGATCGAAGTTGGAGTATGGATTGTGGATCATCTTACCCACATTTAAACGAGCGGTTCAGACTTTAAATAAAATTACATTTCAGGCATACAGAATTATACCGTACCACAATACCCAAAGAAGCCAACATAAAAATAGTTTCCAGACCTATTACTGAACAGGGTCTTAATTTATTCTATAAATCCGTTGAGGAGTTAAATTTTTCGTTTATCGACAACCATTATACAACCACAAGTTCTAAATTCTCGGAATTTATTAGATTAATAATGAATTCATTCAACTTTAGCTTCAAAGAGAGAACCAAATTAATAAATCCAAATAGGCGGTGTGTTACCCCAGGTTGGTTTAAGTAAGAGCTGCTAGAGAAAAATTGCATGCAATCGCTGATATCCGTAAAAAATTTCCTCATTTGATCTCATATAATTGTGTTAAATATTTCAGGGATCTTTACCGGAACGCCATTGACAAAAACAAGAAATTGGCTAATAGTCGTTATATACAAACCTCTAACAACTCACAAAAAGCTGCATGGAATGTAATAAAAAACAATCTTCCCCAGTCATGTGCTCCTAAATCTGACAGCTTGACAGCTAATGATTTTAACCTTTCGATACACGCACCGGACTCTCACTCCGGGTTCTGCACCCTCTATTGTTTAACAGAAAAGGCAACATTTTTACATTAAAATTTCTTAGTGTACAACACAGTAAAATACGAATATGAATACGATAGCGAATAAAAATACTCTTTGAAGGTGAAGACTGAAGCTTTTCAAAAAATTTTGCAGACGGTAAGATGTTTTTTTCCGTTCAAAATGGCTTCTTATCTGATTAGAAGAAACGAAGAAGATAATGTAAGCTGTAGAACATAAATGCCCCGAAAAATGTGCAGCGCATTCAACGCGGGCATTTATTTGCCTATCGCAAATTTTATGATAATAAAAAAATTTTTTAAATTATTGTCTTAAAAAGAATACAAATTAAAGTTTCTAGATTTATAAAGTACCGCGGCTTCCAGAAGACTGTTACTGCTTCTAGAGGATTTAAAATACTTCCAGACGACTTACAATGCTTTCAGATAACTTGATATAGCATCTAGAAAACTTAAAATGTTTCCAGAAGACTTGATGTTGTTACCTCTAGATGATTTGATACTGTTTTAAGAAAACTTTATATTGTTTTCAGAAGACTTGAATTTCTAGACTGGTATTTCTAGAAGACTTAAAATGATGAATTTACAGATGTCTTACAATGCATCCAGACGACTTACAATGCTTACACATGACTTACAACGCTTTTAGAAGCCTTGATATTGCATCTAGAGGACTTGAAGTGTGTCCAGACGACCTACAATGCTTCCAAAGTAATTTATGTCGCTGTTAGAAGACTGAAGATGCTTCCAGAAGACTTGATATTGTATCTAAGAAACTTGATATGGTTTCCAGAATACTTGGAATGTTTCCAGAAGACTGATACTGCTTCTAGAAGACTTAAAATATTTCCAGAAGACTTACAATGTTTCCAGAAGACCTTATACTTACTTTTAGAAGACTTGAAATACTTCAAAATTACTTGAAGTGCTTCCAAAAGACTGGATACTACTTCCAGAAGACTTGATACTGCTTCTAGATGTTTTAAAATGCCTCCTAAAGCTTTGATACTGCCCCTATAAGACTTTATACTGCTTCTAGACGATTTCAAATGCTTTCAGAAGACTTGAGAAGTTTCCAAAAGACTTGATAATGCTTCTAGAAAATTTTAATAATTAAGAATCGATACTGCTTCTAGATATTTTAAAATGCTTTCAAAAGATTAGATATAGCCCCTGTAAGACATTATACTATTTCTGGAAGATTTGAAATGCTTTCAGAAGACTCGAGAAGATTCCAGAAGACTTGATACTGCTTCTAGATGTTTTCAAATGCTTCCTAAAGGCTTGATACTGTCCCTGTAAGACGCTTCCAGAAGATTTCAAATGCTTTCAGAAGACTTGAGAAGTATCCAAAAGACTTGATACTGCTTCTAGAAGATTTTAATAATTAAGACATGATACTGCTTCTAGATATTTTAAAATGCTTCCAAAAGATTAGATATAACCCCTGTAAGACTTTATACTGTTTCTGGAAGATTTGAAATGCTTTCAGAAGACTCGAGAAAATTCCAGAAGACTTGATACTACTTCTAGAAGATTTAAAGTGGTTACAAAAGTCTCGATATTGGCTCAGGTAGGCTTAATATTGCTTCTAGAAGATCTAAATTGCTTCCAAAACATTTGGAATGCTAACAAAAGATTTGATATTGCTGTCAGAATACTTAACATTGCGTCTATAAGGCTTGAAATGGTTCCAGAAAATTAATTTATTTGGTGCCAATCGTATTTTCATTGCAAATCTTTCTTAATGCTCCCAGACTTCTAAACGATAAATCTTCTTTCATGAAATCCCGGCTTGAACCCGGAATATACTGGTACTGGACTGAAACTGAAATGTACAAGTATCTTAAAATTGAGATACCATTCCTAAGATGACTAATTGTTTAATTGTTAATATTTCAAGGCATTAAAGATGGTATTTGCACCTCCTAGCGGTCATCTCAGAATCCTGAAAATAATTTCCTGTATTTTCTCTTAGCCACTTTAGTCATCAAGTTTTTTTCCTGCAAGTCTGCTGTCAAATAATCTTCAGTATTTTCTCTTAGCCACGATTTTATGATTAATAAAATCTTTTCCTGCAAGTTTAACTATCGCCTTACAGAGTCTTTTAGCAATTTGCAACCGCTGGTTCAGCGGACCGCAACCATTCAAGTTAACATTTTTTTAAATATATCCGTTCTTGTCTACGAAAAAAGGACTTACTTTCGAAAATAAGTTTTGGTGGAAACAGCTAATAAAGGTAAATAGGTCATTTCGTCAGTTTCTAGTTAGTTAATCCCTTTTTTCTGTATTTGCCGATGTTGAAGGACGTCAAAGTATTATTTCAGATCAGAATGTTGTTGTTAATGGCGTTAGTTGCTAGTTTCAGATTTCTAAATATATAATACTGTAGAAGTGAGTTTGTAAATATAATTATATTGGACATTTTATTACTGATTGCGCAAGTGAGGAATTATCTTGGGATTAAATGAGAACACAAGCTGAGTAACTAATCTCCACAAAGCTCGAAATCAAGTAGAGGATTATCAAAATTTATGTGGAAATACAGATAGCTCAAACGGTTCGTCGTTTTAACTACACTGAGGTCACTCTGGAAGTGCTGCCAATGAAACGGCAGATGAGCTAGTGCTAAAGCGTTTTTAGGACCAGAACCAGCAATTTGTGTAAGATTTACGATGCCCAAATAGAAGATTCGAAGAATTCTGCAGCTAACTGATTTATCTTTAGATCGTCAGTGGTACATCTAACACAATCTTCGTAGCTTCATAAGCGCCGGTTTTTGAAAATAAGTATGGGTGACGACTGAACGACGAATGACTGTTCTCAAAACAAAAGTGATATGAAAAACGTCCATATATCTGGCGCCTATGGTTAATTTGTAATAGAAATGCCTTATATCAACAGTGCTTACACCTTCACAAGCAATATTTGGTCTATAATTGAAATTTTTTGAACTTTTGAAATGAACATTTTGTATCCTAGCAGTATTTGGTATTTTGGAAGCAAAATCAAATTGTATTAACAATTTCGTGCCTTTTGCAATAAAAATGTCTTCTTTAAGACTTTGCATTTTCAAACATTTTTTTGCCAGTAGTTTTACAAACGATATCAAGTCTTTTGGAATCTTAATTTCAAAATATACAACTATGAATAGAAATCAAATAATAACTCACGCGATTTTTCTCCTGAACATCAATTTATCACCTAATTCAACTCATCTAACTTTTATCAACTAACCTTACTTTTATTTTCAACAATTTAAAATTTTTCAATTTTCCACGATGAGAAGATAGTTACCAAAGTACATTTAAACACACATCAATAGATGGCAGTATCTATCCTTATGAATTTAGAATTAAATAAGATAATGTTTATAATAATTCTTTTTAAATTATAATTTCAAACATAAATCTACAATTATAAATTTTAAAATATTGTAAAAATTATAATAAATTAAGTTCAATAATTAATTAATCGTCATTAATTATATCAATTTTTATGGTTGGTATTAAACCCGTTTACTTCACGTCAGTTTTAATAGACATTAAATTTCGAGTTTTATTTCATACAAAATTCAATTTTAAATTCTTATTTTAACCAAAAATAAAAATGTTGTCTTCATTTGAACGATGGATTAATAAAATTTCAATAATAACCGAATTGGATCTATGTTTAATTCAAAAAGTAGTTTAATAAGGACTTATCATAACGAAAATTCCGGATTTTTCGTTTAATTGGACCACATTACTTTTAATTAAGATTAGGAGCCTCTCGAAAAAGTTACAAAATATAAAAATAATAAAAACTTAATTTAAATTATAACATTTAAAAGTGAGGTTAAATTACAATTTTGACATTCAAGTCAAAACGACATAACCTCAAAAAAATGGAATTTATTCAAATTACCCAAAATGAATTAATTTAATCGAATTTGCTTCATTTTAAGCTCTCGATTACATTAAAAAAGTTTTAATTAAATTTAAAGTACTTACATTGAGCTTAGAATTCCTTCTCGTTCATGGAGATCCAACCAATAAGGAATGATCCATTTAAAGCTGTTTATATCCTCCAATTCTCTTCAAATTCTTCACCACCATAGATCTATAAAGAAAAGAATTTTATTTAATAAAACCCTTAACTCCCCTTAACACCCTTAATTTAAATAAATAAAAATAAATATTAATTTTAGAACAACTCTTTTGACACTTTGATTTGACACTTCTCAATCAGAATTACCAACCTTAACTTAATTTAATTTACCAAAATTAATAAATAATTTAAAAATATAATTAATTAGATTTAAAAAAGTTAAATGTTTTATGTTTATATCAAATTTTATTATTATAAAACAACCTTGTACTCAAAATTAGCAACATTTATCTTTATAACATCCTAAATATAAACTTTATAATCATTAAGGTTATCAACTCAACATAAATTTGAAGTACCATTTAATTCTAACGATTCTAATTAAAGTTAAAAATGGTTTTAACAGGAAAAGTCGCTTTAATAACCGGTGGGGCTTCCGGAATCGGATTAGCTTGCGCCAAACAATTCCTTAAAGCCAACATTAAGGTAAATAAGAAAAAGAAATAATAAATCATCACAAAATTTCTTTTAGGGCGTCATTTTAGTCGATATAAATGATATAGGAGGAAAAGAAGTAACCGAAGAGTTAAACCAAATCTATCGGAAAAAAATAATTTTCATACAAGCGAACGTAAGTGATAAAACCCAGCTTAAATCCGCCTTTGAGGAGGGTATAAAAGAATTTGGTAACTTAGACATCGTCTTAAATAACGCCGGAGTAGTCAACGAGTTAGAACCGATTAAATGTTACAATGTTAACATAGTAAGCATATATCCCCTTAAAAAAATTATTTATATCAATATTTCTTTTATTCCAGATAGGAGCAACGAATTGCCTCCAACTAGCAATCAACGATTTCCTCCCAAAATTTAAATCACAACACTCCGACGGTGTCGTAATAAATTTATCTTCCATTTCAGCCCTTCGCCCGAAATTTTGGTTCATGATCCCCGCTTACGTTGCGTCAAAATTCGCGATTTTATCTCTAACTTTATGTTATAGCGATCCGTATTATTACGAAAAAAGCGGGGTTAAAGTCATGGCGATTTGCCCCGGGGCTACAATCACCCCTTTAATGGCTGAAAATATGGTTACGGAGAATGAGAATTTGATGAATGCGCTTAAAGATTTGCATACGCAAGAGTAATAATGATTAATTAATTTGTTTTTGAATTAAATTGATTTGTTTTCGATTTAGAGCCGAGGTTTTGGGGAAAAATTTGATCGAGATTATTGGGAAAGGTAAAAATGGTTCTATTTGGAGAATGGAAGGTGGGTTGATCGAGGAAATTGACTCAATAAATATTAATTAATAAAGGAAATGTTTATTTTGAACTAAAATTTGAATTGAAAAACTCCTTTAACCATGCCAAGTTGTTTTTCAGCATGAGCTATTATGTCTTCAAAGTCCTACTCATCAATTTGGAATCTGCCAAATTGTTGGCAGCATGAACTATTAATGTTCCAAGCACTGTATATTATTTTAATGACTGCCAACTTGTTGGCAGCATGAGCTATTATACCTCCAAAGTCCTGCTCATCAGTTTGAAGTCTGCCAACTTGTTGGCAGCGTGAGCTATTATACCGCCAATGTCCTGCTTATCAGTTTGAAGTCTGCCAACTTGTTGGCAGCATGAGTTATTATTGTTCCAAATACTGTACATTATCTTAAAGACTGCCAACTTGTTGGCAGCATGAGCTATTATGTTTCCAAAGTCTTGTTCATCCGTTTGAAGTCTGCCAAGTTGTTGTCAACATGAGCTAGTATTGTTCCAAGCACCGTAAATCATCTTAAACACTACAAACTTGTTGGCAGCATGAGCTGTTAATGTTCTAAGCACTGTATATTATTTTAATGATAGCCAATTTGTTGGCAGCATGAGCTATAATACCGCCAATGTCCTGCTCATCAGTTTGAAGTCTGCCAACTTGTTGGCAGCATGAGTTATTATTGTTCCAAATACTGTACATTATCTTAAAGACTGCCAACTTGTTGGCAGCATGAGCTATTATGTTTCCAAAGTCTTGTTCATCCGTTTGAAGTCTGCCAAGTTGTTGTCAACATGAGCTAGTATTGTTCCAAGCACCGTAAATCATCTTAAACACTACAAACTTGTTGGCAGCATGAGCTGTTAATGTTCTAAGCACTGTATATTATTTTAATGATAGCCAATTTGTTGGCAGCATGAGCTATAATACCGCCAATGTCCTGCTCATCAGTTTGAAGTCTGCCAACTTGTTGGCAGCATGAGTTATTATTGTTCTAAATACTGTACATTATCTTAAAGACTACCAACTTGTTGGCAGCATGAGCTATTATGTTTCCAAAGTCTTGTTCATCAGTTTGAAGTCTGCCAAGTTGTTGTCAACATGAGCTAGTATTGTTCCAAGCACCGTATATCATCTGAAGAATGCATTTAAGTTTAAATTTGAATGCATTTAAGAGGAAACTGCGACAGATGTTGATGGATGAACAATCTTGCGTATAGCGGATTTCGCAATGTATCGCAATTAATATTTATTGCTTTTACTTTTATTTTATTTGTTTAATATGATTAATTTCGTAAACAGTGTTTTTTTTTTCATTTTTATTTTTATTTTATTCTATTTTAATTTATTATTATTTTTATTTGCAGGGTTGAGTGGTAGAGAGGAACTTGATTCCCAACTCTAAATTAACTAAATTAACTAAATTGGTTATTTCCACGAACCAAACAATCCCCTTGTCATAATCACTTGCATTTGAGAGTGTGCGCCAATAATTTGATCTCTTTTTCTATCATATTCGTATGATTCTGCCATTTCCATTTCGTCAAACGAAAGAACAACTTTTTCCATTTCATTGAAATTTTGTGCTGCCACTGACAAAAAAAGAAACATTGAATGGTGTACACCTTCTCGCATGTTTATTTTTGAACACCAGTTTTGCATTGTTAATAAACCTGCATAAGCATAAAATTCTTGAAAACTACACTATCTAAATGCCATATTTACATAATGTTTAAATATATGTTGTTTCCTGGTAGAGAATAATTTAAATAATTTCTTAAATGTAAGTAACATCTTTTACTTAAATATCTTAAGGTGAATGCATTACTAATATCCGCTTGATTCCAACGTATTTTCTTTTTAGTTCTTTTTTTGTGTTGATGTAAAAACATTTTGGAATTTTTCCTTCATTTTTACATTTAAATTTGCATTTGTCAAAGTATTCTGCTGTTGCCTTTTTGATAAAATATTTATTTGAGTTTTGTATTTTTTTTATCAATCTTTTTTTCAATCAAAATGCCCTTTATCATTTTCTGTGGTAAGTGAATCAATTTTTATTTATTTATTTAATATTTGGGATACAAACAGGGAAACCCCACAATAGTATCCACATAAGCCTAAAATAGACAAAAAAAAACAAAGATGAACTCCGAATTACAAAAAAAAGTTACAAAAAAGAGTAATACTGCTCAATACTACATACTAAATAATAAAAATGAAATTATACAATACTAGTCATTATAATAAACTTAAGAGTAAATATCAAAGTCGAAGCCGAACTAAAACTGAATAAATCACTGACAAATTGTTAAGTTTATTAAAACTTTACGAAACGACGCAAACGATAAAGTAAAAATATCACAATCTGAACAGTGACGATTGTAGGTTTGCATCATTCGCGGCATCGATGAGTTATAGTGCGCGTTTGTTGAGGAAGCGGGTAGTCGAAACAAACATTGATCTCGTGTGGGATAACTCGGGACAGCAAATGAAATTTGTCTCAAAAGCTCAGGCGAGTCAACTGAACCGCTGATCAATTTATACAGAAATAATACATCAGAGGCCAGTCGACGTCCACGCAACGATCGCAAACCAAAAACACTACATCTTTGCTCGTACGTACAATACGGTAAGCTGAACTTGTGAGCCAAGTAGCGCACAAATCTTCTCTGTAAAGCTTCAATATGGTCAACATTCGTAGTATACACAGGCTTCCAGACAATCGAGGCGTAATCAAGAACACTGTTAACATAAGCCATGTATAAAGATTCAATGCAAAGTAGATTAGTGAAAGGTCTTGACATTCTAATGATAAACCCTAGGCGCCTGGTTGCTTTACAGAGTAATTGCTCAACATGATAATTGAAAAGTAATTTTGAATCCAGAAAAATACCAAGATCCTTCACCGTCGACAATACATTCAACGGTCCCGGTCTAAGCCTATAAGTGAAATTCACTGGGTATCTTCTTCTGCTGAACACCATTTGATTGCATTTATCATAATTTAAGTATAGGAAATTTTTTGAGCAATAAATTTGTAATCTGTCTAAATCAATTTGTAACCTTTCACAATCAGAGGTAGATTGAACTTTCGAGAACATTTTACAATCATCAGCATAAAGCAGAAAAGAACTATGGTTGAAGCATTCATATATATCATTAATATAAGCTATAAACAGGACCGGTCCCAAGTGACTGCCCTGAGGCACTCCAGAAGTGACCGAAGAAAGTTAGATATAAAATTATTAATTTTTACTGCTTGGTATCTATCCGAAACATAAGAGGCCAACCACGAAAGAAGACTGAAAGTCAAGTTAAATTTCTCTAGTTTGGCCAGGAGCACCCCATGATGCAACTTATCAAACGCTTTGCTAAAATCGGTATAAACTGCGTCGACTTGGCAATTTTCATTCATACATGTTTGAATGTAATTAGTGTAGGATACCAGATTAGTCTCTACAGATCTGCCACGAAGAAAGCCATGTTGTTGTTGAATAATAAATGGTTGTATTGAATTGTATAAAGTTTCGTAAACGATTTTTTCAAAGACCTTAGATAGTATCGAAAGAATAGAAATAGGGCGATAATTAGAGACAATGTTTTTACTTCCAGATTTATAGATAGGCAGAATAAACGCTTTTTTCCATTCCGCTGGGAAAACTGAATGAGCCAGTGAACCGCAAAATATAATATAAAGTGGCTTAGCTAGTTCAGAGGCACACTTTACTATAAAAATGCCTGGTAACCCGTCGGGACCTGAGCCCATTTTACAGTTAACATTAGCAAGAGATTGCGACACATCTTCAAGCGAAAACCAAGGACGGAAGTTATTATTTATAACGGGGAGTTCTCGCTGCGGAAGTTTACCATCGATAAATACAGAGCCAAAAAATTGAGAAAATAATTCGGCAATTTGATCACCACCAACCGCAGAATTATCATTATGTATCATACGGGCCGGTAAACTATTGTCACGGCTTTTTTTTTATTTTTGGCAAAGGACCAAAGGTGTGAGGGACCAAATTTCAAGATTTGGCATTATGTCAAATAGCAATAGTTAATAAATTGCAATAGTATTTAATATTTTCGAAGTAAACTCAAAATGGTGAAATGAAGCGATGAAAATATTTTCTGTCAATAATATTACATGCAGTATCAAGTTTTCAGGAAGAATTTCAAGCCTTCTAGACGCAGTATTCAGTCTTCTCTAAGCATTTCAAGACTTCTGGAGTGTATTAAGTGATCTAAAAGCATTTTCATTCTTCTAGAAGCAATATCAGATCTTCCAAAGCAATATCAAGTCTTCTGAAAACAATTCAAGTCTTCTAGAATCGGTATGAAATCATCTTGAAGTATTGCAAATCTTCTGGAAACATTTTAAGTCTTCTGGAAGCAGTTTCAAGTCTTTCAAAGGTAGTATAAAATCAGTTTCAAGTTTTCCAGAGGTAGTATCGAGTCTTTTGGGAGCATTTTAAGTCTTCTGCAAGCCTCCTAGAAGCGGTATCAACTCCTGTAGAAAGATTTTAATGACTTATAGAAGTATGTCATGTCTTGCAGATGCATTTCAAGTTTTTTGGAAGCACTATCAAGTCATCTATAAGCAATAACAAGCTATCTGGAAGCAATCTTATGTGTCCTAGAAGCAATATCAAGTCTTCTGAAAACAATTTAAGTCTTCCAGAACCGGTATGAAATCTTCTGGAAGTAATGCAAAACTTCTGGAAGCAGTTCAAATCTGTTGGAAGCAGTTTCAAGTCTTCCAAAGGCAGTATCAAATCTTCTGGGAGCATTTTAAGTCTTCTGGAAGCAATATCAAATCTTCAAAAGCCGATATCAAGTCTTGTAGAAGTAATTCAAATCTTCTGGAAGTATTACAATTCTTCTGGAAACATTTCAACTCTTCTGGAAGCAGTTCATATTTTTTAGAAGCAGTTTCAAGTTTTCCAGAGGTAGTATCGAGTCTTTTGGGAGCATTTCAAGTCTTCTGCAAGCCTCCTAGAAGCGGTATCAACTCTTGTAGAAACATTTCAAGACTTATAGAAGTACGTCATATCTTGCAGATGCATTACAAGTTTTTTGGAAGCACTATCAAGTCCCCTATAAGCAATAACAAGCTATCTGGAAGCAATCTTATGTGTCCTAGAAGCAATATCAAGTCTTCTGAAAACAATTTAAGTCTTCTAGAACCGGTATGAAATCTTCTGGAAGTAATGCAAAACTTCTGGAAGCAGTTCAAGTCTGTTGGAAGCAGTTTCAAGTCCTCCAAAGGCAGTATCAAATCTTCTGGGAGCATTTTAAGTCTTCTGGAAGCAATATCAAATCTTCAAAAGCCGATATCAAGTCTTGTAGAAGTAATTCAAATCTTCTGGAAGTATTACAATTCTTCTGGAAACATTTCAACTCTTCTGGAAGCAGTTCATATTTTTTAGAAGCAGTTTCAAGTTTTCCAGAGGTAGTATCGAGTCTTTTGGGAGCATTTCAAGTCTTCTGCAAGCCTCCTAGAAGCGGTATCAACTCTTGTAGAAACATTTCAAGACTTATAGAAGTACGTCATATCTTGCAGATGCATTACAAGTTTTTTGGAAGCACTATCAAGTCCCCTATAAGCAATAACAAGCTATCTGGAAGCAATCTTATGTGTCCTAGAAGCAATATCAAGTCTTCTGAAAACAATTTAAGTCTTCTAGAACCGGTATGAAATCTTCTGGAAGTAATGCAAAACTTCTGGAAGCAGTTCAAGTCTGTTGGAAGCAGTTTCAAGTCCTCCAAAGGCAGTATCAAATCTTCTGGGAGCATTTTAAGTCTTCTGGAAGCAATATCAAATCTTCAAAAACCGATATCAAGTCTTGTAGAAGTAATTCAAATCTTCTGGAAGTATTACAATTCTTCTGGAAACATTTCAACTCTTCTGGAAGCAGTTCATATTTGTTAGAAGCAGTTTCAAGTTTTCCAGAGGTAGTATCGAGTCTTTTGGGAGCATTTCAAGTCTTTTGCAAGCCTCCTAGAAGCGGTATCAACTCTTGTAGAAATATTTCATGACTTATAGAAGTATGTCATGTCTTGCAGATGCATTTCAAGTTTTTTGGAAGCACTATCAAGTCATCTATAAGCAATAACAAGCTATCTGGAAGCAATCTTATGTGTCCTAGAAGCAATATCAAGTCTTCTGAAAACAATTTAAGTCTTCCAGAGCCGGTATGAAATCTTCTGGAAGTAATGCAAAACTTCTGGAAGCAGTTCAAGACTGTTGGAAACAGTTTCAAGTCTTCCAAAGCCAGTATAAAATCTTCTGGGAGCATTTTAAGTCTTCTGGAAGCAATATCAAATCTTCAAAAACCGATATCAAGTCTTGTAAAAGTAATTCAAATCTTCTGGAAGTATTACAATTCTTCTGGAAACATTTCAACTCTTCTGGAAGCAGTTCATATTTCTTAGAAACAGTTTCAAGTTTTCCAGAGGTAGTATCGAGTCTATTGGGAGCATTTCAAGTCTTCTGCAAGCCTCCTAGAAGCGGTATCAACTCTTGTAGAAACATTTCATGACTTATAGAAGTACGTCATGTCTTGCAGATGCATTTCAAGTTTTTTGGAAGCACTATCAAGTCATCTATGAGCAATAACAAGCTATCTGGAAGTAATCTTATGTGTCCTAGAAGCAATATCAAGTCTTCTGAAAACAATTTAAGTCTTCTAGAACCGGTATGAAATTTTCTGGAAGTATTGCAAAACTTCTGGAAGCAGCTCAAGACTGTTGGAAGCAGTTTTAAGTCTTCCAAAGGCAGTATAAAATCTTCTGGGAGCATTTTAAGTCTTCTGGAAGCAATATCAAATCTTCAAAAGCCGATATCAAGTCTTGTAGAAGTAATTCAAATCTTCTGGAAGTATTACAATTCTTCTGGAAACATTTCAACTCTTCTGGAAGCAGTTTATATTTGTTAGAAGCAGTTTCAAGTTTTCCAGAGGTAGTATCGAGTCTTTTGGGAGCATTTCAAGTCTTCTGCAAGCCTCCTAGAAGCGGTATCAACTCTTGTAGAAACATTTCATGACTTATAGAAGTATGTCATGTCTTGCAGATGCATTTCAAGTTTTTTGGAAGCACTATCAAGTCATCTATAAGCAATAATAAGCTATCTGGAAGCAATCTTCAAAATCAAAACCAAAATCAACCAAATTGGATTGCACGTTAATTAAATATGTTTTGTAATCACCCGTATATTCATCTTTTTAATTGTGTCAATAACATTACAAATAAAAATATTTATAGATATTTCAGTCTGAGTTGTCACAGTTGATCTATGTATTTCCTGTTTGGGTTATTGCAGCACAACCAGATTGAATATTGTCATTGACTAAATCTTGTATATTCTCATTAAGAGAAGCTTGTAAATTACTTCCCAATCTTAGTGATGGAAAAGACAATTTCTTTAACATTTTCTTTTGGTTTTGATCCTAATAACTCAGACTTTAAATCCTGTTCAAAATCGTCTCTTACAAAATATAAGGAACATATCCTTGAAGTTTTTGGATCTGTCTCTAATTTACAATTCTCAAGCCAACGTTTACAAATACTCTCATCCTTTGGAAATCGAAAGAATGAAATTTCCAATCGTTCTTTCCTGCATGTATCATACTTAGAAGTGCAATTTTTTGTTACACAATGAGGGCTCATTTGAAATACTAATCATTTTTTAATACACATAATTGCAAAAATAATGTATTCAATTAAAAATTATTCACAGTCTTTGTAAAAATATCAACAATACAAAAAGTGTTCTTTTTTGGAGCGCTTTTTCGAAGCGCTGTCCCAACAAGCGCTCCAACTCGTCGCGAACTCGTCAAATGCAATTGCACATGTTTAGTACTGTCGTTCCACTTAAGCAGATTGGCCTGCATCACTTGATATGGGCGATTGCTTTTGACGAGTCCGCGACGAGTCGGAGAGCTGGTTGGAACAAAGCTAATGACTGTACCATTGTATAGGCTATCTTTTACTCAACTCTTTACTCTAACTGTATCGAACCAGTGACGTCAATCTGCGGGATAATATTCGATACTACAGAGGCATAGGGAATTAGGTAACCTTATATTCTATAGACCTTGGCCTTACGTCCTCGACCAAGTTTGCTTTTGAAAACTAACACCTTATATGGAAACTAAATAATGTTTGAATATCTTAGCGCCCGGAAACGATAAGAGCGGCCGATATCTTCAAAAACGACCAAGTTCGTTTAGTACAAAACGAATTATTACATCCGAAGGGATTTTAATCAGTTACTAAACTTTTCTTAACCTAACCTCACTTTTCAAAATGATAGTTTATTTTGATGATTCAATAAAAAATTTTTTTAACTCAATCACCGTTAAAAATATAAAACTAGAATTCAAATAATAACTTACGTTTCACGATTTTAAATTCATCAATTTATCACCACTCAAGAACTAAACTAATTATAAACACTTTTTTGTCGTCTTTTTCATTTTCAATTTCAAGGGCTATTTGACATGATGAGAAGATAGTAACAAACGTATATATTTATACATTAGACAATAGGTGGCGCTATCTCTTAATTTCGCGATTTATTTTATACGAAATTATTTTTTCTTTCTTATTTTAGTCAAAATAGAAACGTTGTCTTTAATGGAACGATGGTTTAATAAAATTACAATAATAATCGGATCTAGTTAAGGAATTGGAGTTGCGATAACTAAAAAATTAATTCAAGAAGGACTTGTCATAACGAAAATGTTTAATTATGATGATGGGATCACAAGGAAAATGAAAGTAATCTAGATAATATCGCAAAAGTTGAAAAATAGCGAAGAGGAAGATTTAATTAAACATAAAATTAAGTTATGTTAAAAAAAAATCATGCGCCATCTATTCGTCGAAATCTAAACTAAGACATTTAGAAAAATTAAAAATATCATAAACAATTTCATAAAAAATCTCAATCAAATCTTTATTTTATGTATTAACATCTTCCAATAAAGGATTATTTTAAATTATAACATTTAAAAAGTGATGTTAAAAAATAATTTTGACAATTATGTTGGAGTGACATAACCTCAAAAAATTGAATTTAAACAAATTATCCAAAATATATGTATTAATATAATTAATTTTGGACTTTCCCATCGTATTAAAAAAGCTTTAATGAAATCAAAGTACTTACATTAAGCTTAAAAGGGTTTCTCATTCATGGAGATATCAATGGGTTTAAACAGTTACACTTAATTCTAGTAAGAATTTATTTACGTCTCGCTAAAATGATGCTAAATTAAATAGATAAAGCTAAAATCTTACCATAATTTTTAATTTATCACAACCCAAAAACCGAACAAACTTATATGTCAATACTAAAACATGTTACCAACTTAAAATTTCAAATCAAAAAACGGAGGAGCCAACACAAAATCAACTTTTTAATTTGATTTCGATTTATTCTTTTTAATTCGAGGAAATTAAGTTAATAAAAATGAATTAATAAGAAAACGCTTAAACCATTTATTTCAATCCAAAATTTTAATTGAATCAAAAAAATAAACAGAATTCGCTTAAAAAATAACCCTAAAACTTCATCCTATGCGGATATTGGGAAGATCTCAACCCAAACATCGTCGCTAAATAAGCAAACAACAACTTTTTGTCCGCATTCTTCTTAATGGCGTCAATTACTTGCTTATCAACTGTCTTCTGATCAGATTTCCTTTGATCGGTTGGTTTATAACCAGCCTTTTTAGTCGCAAAAATATCTCCTTCCTCCTTTTTGGGCCTACGCTTCCTCTCCCTCTTGAAATATTCATCATTAATATTATCATTAAGTTTTAAAGCGCCCAAATCCACCCTTGTTTGTGTGGCAATCACGTAATTCGGGTGCATCCTCCTCATGGGACATCCATTAATCTTAAATGGACCAGTTACTAATAACATTCCGGAGAGAAGTTGTTTTAAAAGGACCACCCTTTTTCCTTTGTGAGGGCCAGCCAAAACTATTAAGACAGTCCCTGGTTGGAGGGATGAGCGCAAATTGCGTTTGTGTTGGGAGAAAGATCGTCCGCGAGAATTTCTTGGTAAAATCCTAAAAAATAATTTAAAATTAAGAGGAAATTAAATAAAAATTATTTCTACTTACTTATCTTGTGTAGCATAATACGCGCGTTTCCTTACTGTTCTAACAACGCGTTTTCCGCCGTTTTTCTCGCCCCCGATTGGTTTTTCAGCGAATTGTTGCGTTTTCGTTTTGGGTTTTTTCGGGGCGGTTTTTTTCCCCAAAAATTTATAAATTGCTTTTTTATGGTACATACGGCTTCGGGAAAACCGATAAATTCCGTTTCCCAGGTCGTAATTGCGGGGTTTTCCCGGCTTTTTCACCTCTTCCTTCTTCTCGGTCATCTAAAAAACACAACCAATTAATTTGACACTTCCATCACATAACCTCACTTTTTTATTTTGATTTTATTCAACATCAGATTGATTTTATCAACACTTTTTATTAATTCTGAAGTGTCCTAAGGCTTCAAATGAAGATCATCATTAAAAAATAACTTTAAAATTAATGCAAACACCCGATTTAAGATCGAAAACTTTTTGAGGTTAAGTATAAAATTTTTCGAGTTTTTGGAAAAAATCGAAAAAGATTTTACACGAATTATTAAACGAACTATAAGGATTAATTCTAAATGATAATTACGTTTTATTTAATTAGGATTATTGAGTAAAATTAAGATTTCTTTCGGACTTACCTTCTGCGTTTTGGCGTCAGCCATGTTGACTCGCGTAAAAAGACGGCAAACTTCACTGTTATGATTCTCTTTCACAAAATATCCCCAAATTTCATTACCAACTTAACTTAATCAACCAAAATCATAAAAAATAATCAATTTTAAGTTAATACAAAATAAAGATATCAATCTAAGTTATCTTTAATCCTCAAAATAAATCGTAAATAATATTTTTAAAAATAAAATCATTTTGAAATCGCCAACATAAAAAGTAACTGTCAAAATAGGTGTGATCATAACCACAATGGATTTGTCAAAGTATTCCAACGAAAAGAAACTTAATTTATGTAGATATTACTTTAAAGGTAACAAAAACGATTTAATTAACCATAATTTAATAACCAAATCTTTTCTTTTAGCCGGATTTGCCCTCCTACCCTTCGTTTGGGCTGTAAATGCAATTTGGTTCTTTAACGAAGCCTTTCGGAAAGATAAGTACAATGAGCAAGCCCAAATTAAGCGCTGTGCGTATAAATAAAGATCAACTAAACAATTCAAATTAAATTTATCATATTTTAGATGTAATTTACTCAGGGATTGGGGCCCTAACTTGGTTTATAATCATAACATCTTGGGTTGTTATTTATCAGATGAATCGAGCCGATTGGGGGGTTTGGGGCGATTATATCTCGTTTATTACGCCTTTAGGAAGAGCTTAAAGTATTGTATAATGTATTATTGGGGAAAATATAATTTTTTTGATTAAGTTTTTAATTCCGAGTCACTTATTTTAGAATGATTTTGCAATTGACGAGAGAAATTTTTTTCAAAATTTCTTCCAAAGTGTTGAATGTCTAGGTATATGATGTAATTTTCGCTTTTATTACGAAATTGTTTATTTTGGCTTATTTGGAATTGTCGTCATCGAATCGAATCACCAATACAATCGCCCGATATGAATCCCATTGAAAATCTATAATCAATTTTGAATCAATTATAAATAAGCTTAAATTTGCTTCTAGTTTCATTACGATATCTCAATTAGTTCTTGAGATATCAGTTTTTAAAAATCACTTGATTTTTACCTAACACGCATAATTATGTTTTTAATGAAAAAATCGTAACTTGCAGATTTACAGATTTGGAGAAACAATCTTTGGTGCATTAAATACTCAATAAATAAGCTTAATGTTGTTTCTTGTTTCATTGCGATATCTCAATTAGTTCTAGAGATATCAGCTTTTAAAAATTACTTGATTTTTACCTAACTCGCGTAATTACGTTTTTAATAAAAAATCGTAACTTCGAGATTTACAGATTTCGAGAAACAATCGTTGGTACATTAAATACTCAATAAATAAGCTTAATGTTGTTTCTTGTTTCATTGCAATATCTCAATTAGTTCTAGAGATATTAGGTTTTAAAAATTACTTGATTTCACCTAACTCGCATAATTACGTTTTTAATAAAAAAAATCGTAACATAGAGATTTACAGATTTGGAGAAACAATCTCTGGTACATTAAATGCTCAATAAACAAGCTTAAAGTTGTTTCTTGTTTCATTGCGATATCTCAATTAGTTCTAGAGATATCAGCTTTTAAGAATTACTTAATTTTTTCCTAACTCGCGTAATTACGTTTTTAATAAAAAATCGTAACTTGGAAATTTACAGATTTCAAGAAACAATCGTTGGTACATTAAATACTCAATAAATAAGCTTAAAGTTGTTTCTTGTTCCAGTGCGATATCTCAATTAGTTATTGAGATATGAGTTTCTAAAAATCATTTGATTTTTACTTAACAGCCATAATTACGTTTTTAATAACAAAATCGTAACATAGAGATTTACAGATTTGGAGAAACAATCTCTGGTACATTAAATACTCAATAAATAAGCTTAAAGTTGTTTCTTGTTTCAGTGCGATATCTCAATTAATTCTTGAGATATGATTTTTTGAAGATTGCTTGATTTTTACCTAACTCGCGTAATTACGTTTTTAATAAAAAATTGTAACTTGGAGATTTACAGATTTCGAGAAACAATCTCTGGTATATTAAATGCTCAATAAATAAGCTTAAAGTTGTTTCTTGTTTCATTGCGATATCTCAATTAGTTCGAGAGATATCAGCTTTTAAAAATTACTTGATTTTTACCTAACTCGCGTAATTACGTTTTTAATAAAAAATCGTAACTTGGAGATTTACAGATTTCGAGAAACAATCGTTGGTACATTAAATACTCAATAAATAAGCTTAAAGTTGTTTCTTGTTTCAGTGCGATATCTCAATTAGTTCTTGAGATATGAGTTTCTAAAAATCATTTGATTTTTACTTAACTGCCATAATTACGTCTTTAATAAAAAAATCGTAACATAGAGATTTACAAATTTGGAGAAACAATCATTGGTACATGAAATGCTCAATAAATAAGCTTAGAGTTATTTCTTGTTTCAGTGCGATATCTCAATTAGTTTTTGGGATATCACTTTTAAAAATTACTTGATTTTTACCTAACTCCCGTAATTACGTTTAGAGTAAAAAATCGTAACATGGAGATTTACAGATTTGGAGATACAATCTTTGGTACATTAAATGCTCAATAAATAAGCTTAAAGTTATTTCTTGTTTCAGTGCGATATCTCAATTAGTTCTTGAAATACGATTTTTTGAAAATTGCTTAATTTTACCTAACTGGCATAATTACGCTTTTAATAAAAAAATCGTAACTTGGAGATTTACAGATTTGGAGAGACAATCTTTGGTACATTAAATACTCAATAAATAAGCTTAAAGTTGTTTCTTGTTTCATTGCGATATTTCAATTAGTTCATGAGATATCACTTTTAAAAATTACTTGATTTTTACCTAACTCGCGTAATTACGTTTACAATAAAAAATCGTAACTTGGAGATTTACAGATATGGAGAGACAATCTTTGGTACATTAAATACATAATAAATAAGCTTAAAGTTGTTTCTTGTTTCAGTGCGATATCTCAATTAGTTCTTGAGATATGAGTTTCTAAAAATCATTTGATTTTTACTTAACAGCCATAATTATGTTTTTAATAACAAAATCGTAACTTGGAGATTTACCGATTTGGAGAAACAATCTTTGGTACATTTAATACTTAATAAATAAGCTTAAAGTTGTCTCTTGTTTAATTGCGATATCTCAATTAATTCTTGAGATATGATTTTTTGAAAATTGCTTGATTTTTACCTAACTCGCATAATTACGTTTTTAATAAAAAAATCGTAACTTGGAGATTTACCGATTTGGAGAAACAATCTTTGGTACATTTAATACTTAATAAATAAGCTTAAAGTTGTTTCTTGTTTCATTGCGATATCTCAATTAATTCTTGAGATATGATTTTTTGAAAATTGCTTGATTTTTACCTAACTCGCATAATTACGTTTTTAATAAAGGAATCGTAACTTGGAGATTTACCGATTTGGAGAAACAATTTTTGGTACATTTAATACTTAATAAATAAGCTTAAAGTTGTTTCTTGTTTCATTGCGATATCTCAATTAATTCTTGAGATATGATTTTTTGAAAATTGCTTGATTTTTACCTAACTCGCATAATTACGTTTTTAATAAAAAAATCGTAACTTGGAGATTTACCGATTTGGAGAAACAATCTTTGGTACATTTAATACTTAATAAATAAGCTTAAAGTTGTTTCTTGTTTCATTGCGATATCTCAATTAATTCTTGAGATATGATTTTTTGAAAATTGCTTGATTTTTACCTAACTCGCATAATTACGTTTTTAATAAAAAAATCGTAACTTGGAGATTTACCGATTTGGAGAAACAATCTTTGGTACATTTAATACTTAATAAATAAGCTTAAAGTTGTTTCTTGTTTCATTGCGATATCTCAATTAATTCTTGAGATATGATTTTTTGAAAATTGCTTGATTTTTACCTAACTCGCATAATTACGTTTTTAATAAAAAAATCGTAACTTGGAGATTTACCGATTTGGAGAAACAATCTTTGGTACATTTAATACTTAATAAATAAGTTTAAAGTTGTTTCTTGTTTCATTGCGATATCTCAATTAATTCTTGAGATATGATTTTTTGAAAATTGCTTGATTTTTACCTAACTCGCATAATTACGTTTTTAATAAAAAAATCGTAACTTGGAGATTTACCGATTTGGAGAAACAATCTTTGGTACATTTAATACTTAATAAATAAGTTTAAAGTTGTTTCTTGTTTCATTGCGATATCTCAATTAATTCTTGAGATATAATTTTTTGAAAATTGCTTGATTTTTACTTAACTCGCATAATTACGTTTTTAATAAAAAAATCGTAACTTGGAGATTTACCGATTTGGAGAAACAATCTTTGGTACATTTAATACTTAATAAATAAGTTTAAAGTTGTTTCTTGTTTCATTGCGATATCTCAATTAATTCTTGAGATATGATTTTTTGAAAATTGCTTGATTTTTACCTAACTCGCATAATTACGTTTTTAATAAAAAAATCGTAACTTGGAGATTTACCGATTTGGAGAAACAATCTTTGGTACATTTAATACTTAATAAATAAGCTTAAAGTTGTTTCTTGTTTCATTGCGATATCTCAATTAATTCTTGAGATATGATTTTTTGAAAATTGCTTGATTTTTACCTAACTCGCATAATTACGTTTTTAATAAAAAAATTGTAACTTGGAGATTTACCGATTTGGAGAAACAATCTTTGGTACATTTAATACTTAATAAATAAGCTTAAAGTTGTTTCTTGTTTCATTGCGATATCTCAATTAATTCTTGAGATATGATTTTTTGAAAATTGCTTGATTTTTACCTAACTCGCATAATTACGTTTTTAATAAAAAAATCGTAACTTGGAGATTTACCGATTTGGAGAAACAATCTTTGGTACATTTAATACTTAATAAATAAGCTTAAAGTTGTTTCTTGTTTCATTGCGATATCTCAATTAATTCTTGAGATATGATTTTTTGAAAATTGCTTGATTTTTACCTAACTCGCATAATTACGTTTTTAATAAAGGAATCGTAACTTGGAGATTTACCGATTTGGAGAAACAATTTTTGGTACATTTAATACTTAATAAATAAGCTTAAAGTTGTTTCTTGTTTCATTGCGATATCTCAATTAATTCTTGAGATATGATTTTTTGAAAATTGCTTGATTTTTACCTAACTCGCATAATTACGTTTTTAATAAAAAAATCGTAACTTGGAGATTTACCGATTTGGAGAAACAATCTTTGGTACATTTAATACTTAATAAATAAGCTTAAAGTTGTTTCTTGTTTCATTGCGATATCTCAATTAATTCTTGAGATATGATTTTTTGAAAATTGCTTGATTTTTACCTAACTCGCATAATTACGTTTTTAATAAAAAAATTGTAACTTGGAGATTTACCGATTTGGAGAAACAATCTTTGGTACATTTAATACTTAATAAATAAGCTTAAAGTTGTTTCTTGTTTCATTGCGATATCTCAATTAATTCTTGAGATATGATTTTTTGAAAATTGCTTGATTTTTACCTAACTCGCATAATTACGTTTTTAATAAAAAAATCGTAACTTGGAGATTTACCGATTTGGAGAAACAATCTTTGGTACATTTAATACTTAATAAATAAGCTTAAAGTTGTTTCTTGTTTCATTGCGATATCTCAATTAATTCTTGAGATATGATTTTTTGAAAATTGCTTGATTTTTACCTAACTCGCATAATTACGTATTTTATAAAGGAATCGTAACTTGGAGATTTACCGATTTGGAGAAACAATTTTTGGTACATTTAATACTTAATAAATAAGCTTAAAGTTGTTTCTTGTTTCATTGCGATATCTCAATTAATTCTTGAGATATGATTTTTTGAAAATTGCTTGATTTTTACCTAACTCGCATAATTACGTTTTTAATAAAAAAATCGTAACTTGGAGATTTACCGATTTGGAGAAACAATCTTTGGTACATTTAATACTTAATAAATAAGTTTAAAGTTGTTTCTTGTTTCATTGCGATATCTCAATTAATTCTTGAGATATGATTTTTTGAAAATTGCTTGATTTTTACCTAACTCGCATAATTACGTTTTTAATAAAAAAATCGTAACTTGGAGATTTACCGATTTGGAGAAACAATCTTTGGTACATTTAATACTTAATAAATAAGCTTAAAGTTGTTTCTTGTTTCATTGCGATATCTCAATTAATTCTTGAGATATGATTTTTTGAAAATTGCTTGATTTTTACCTAACTCGCATAATTACGTTTTTAATAAAAAAATCGTAACTTGGAGATTTACCGATTTGGAGAAACAATCTTTGGTACATTTAATACTTAATAAATAAGCTTAAAGTTGTTTCTTGTTTCATTGCGATATCTCAATTAATTCTTGAGATATGATTTTTTGAAAATTGCTTGATTTTTACCTAACTCGCATAATTACGTATTTTATAAAGGAATCGTAACTTGGAGATTTACCGATTTGGAGAAACAATTTTTGGTACATTTAATACTTAATAAATAAGCTTAAAGTTGTTTCTTGTTTCATTGCGATATCTCAATTAATTCTTGAGATATGATTTTTTGAAAATTGCTTGATTTTTACCTAACTCGCATAATTACGTTTTTAATAAAAAAATCGTAACTTGGAGATTTACCGATTTGGAGAAACAATCTTTGGTACATTTAATACTTAATAAATAAGTTTAAAGTTGTTTCTTGTTTCATTGCGATATCTCAATTAATTCTTGAGATATGATTTTTTGAAAATTGCTTGATTTTTACCTAACTCGCATAATTACGTTTTTAATAAAAAAATCGTAACTTGGAGATTTACCGATTTGGAGAAACAATCTTTGGTACATTTAATACTTAATAAATAAGCTTAAAGTTGTTTCTTGTTTCATTGCGATATCTCAATTAATTCTTGAGATATGATTTTTTGAAAATTGCTTGATTTTTACCTAACTCGCATAATTACGTTTTTAATAAAAAAATCGTAACTTGGAGATTTACCGATTTGGAGAAACAATCTTTGGTACATTTAATACTTAATAAATAAGTTTAAAGTTGTTTCTTGTTTCATTGCGATATCTCAATTAATTCTTGAGATATGATTTTTTGAAAATTGCTTGATTTTTACCTAACTCGCATAATTACGTTTTTAATAAAAAAATCGTAACTTGGAGATTTACCGATTTGGAGAAACAATCTTTGGTACATTTAATACTTAATAAATAAGTTTAAAGTTGTTTCTTGTTTCATTGCGATATTTCAATTAATTCTTGAGATATAATTTTTTGAAAATTGCTTGATTTTTACTTAACTCGCATAATTACGTTTTTAATAAAAAAATCGTAACTTGGAGATTTACCGATTTGGAGAAACAATCTTTGGTACATTTAATACTTAATAAATAAGTTTAAAGTTGTTTCTTGTTTCATTGCGATATCTCAATTAATTCTTGAGATATGATTTTTTGAAAATTGCTTGATTTTTACCTAACTCGCATAATTACGTTTTTAATAAAAAAATCGTAACTTGGAGATTTACCGATTTGGAGAAACAATCTTTGGTACATTTAATACTTAATAAATAAGCTTAAAGTTGTTTCTTGTTTCATTGCGATATCTCAATTAATTCTTGAGATATGATTTTTTGAAAATTGCTTGATTTTTACCTAACTCGCATAATTACGTTTTTAATAAAAAAATCGTAACTTGGAGATTTACCGATTTGGAGAAACAATCTTTGGTACATTTAATACTTAATAAATAAGCTTAAAGTTGTTTCTTGTTTCATTGCGATATCTCAATTAATTCTTGAGATATGATTTTTTGAAAATTGCTTGATTTTTACCTAACTCGCATAATTACGTTTTTAATAAAAAAATCGTAACTTGGAGATTTACCGATTTGGAGAAACAATCTTTGGTACATTTAATACTTAATAAATAAGCTTAAAGTTGTTTCTTGTTTCATTGCGATATCTCAATTAATTCTTGAGATATGATTTTTTGAAAATTGCTTGATTTTTACCTAACTCGCATAGTTACGTTTTTAATAAAAAAATCGTAACTTGGAGATTTACCGATTTGGAGAAACAATCTTTGGTACATTTAATACTTAATAAATAAGCTTAAAGTTGTTTCTTGTTTCAGTGAGATATCTCAATTAATTCTTGAGATATGATTTTTTGAAAATTGCTTGATTTTTACCTAACTCGCATAATTACGTTTTTAATAAAAAAATCGTAACTTGGAGATTTACCGATTTGGAGAAACAATCTTTGGTACATTTAATACTTAATAAATAAGCTTAAAGTTGTCTCTTGTTTAATTGCGATATCTCAATTAATTCTTGAGATATGATTTTTTGAAAATTGCTTGATTTTTACCTAACTCGCATAATTACGTTTTTAATAAAAAAATCGTAACTTGGAGATTTACCGATTTGGAGAAACAATCTTTGGTACATTTAATACTTAATAAATAAGCTTAAAATTGTTTCTTGTTTCATTGCGATATCTCAATTAATTCTTGAGATATGATTTTTTGAAAATTGCTTGATTTTTACCAAACTCGCATAATTACGTTTTTAATAAAAAAATCGTAACTTGGAGATTTACCGATTTGGAGAAACAATCTTTAGTACATTTAATACTTAATAAATAAGTTTAAAGTTGTTTCTTGTTTCATTGCGATATCTCAATTAATTCTTGAGATATAATTTTTTGAAAATTGCTTGATTTTTACTTAACTCGCATAATTACGTTTTTAATAAAAAAATCGTAACTTGGAGATTTACCGATTTGGAGAAACAATCTTTGGTACATTTAATACTTAATAAATAAGTTTAAAGTTGTTTCTTGTTTCATTGCGATATCTCAATTAATTCTTGAGATATGATTTTTTGAAAATTGCTTGATTTTTACCTAACTCGCATAATTACGTTTTTAATAAAAAAATCGTAACTTGGAGATTTACCGATTTGGAGAAACAATCTTTGGTACATTTAATACTTAATAAATAAGTTTAAAGTTGTTTCTTGTTTCATTGCGATATCTCAATTAATTCTTGAGATATGATTTTTTGAAAATTGCTTGATTTTTACCTAACTCGCATAATTACGTTTTTAATAAAAAAATCGTAACTTGGAGATTTACCGATTTGGAGAAACAATCTTTGGTACATTTAATACTTAATAAATAAGTTTAAAGTTGTTTCTTGTTTCATTGCGATATCTCAATTAATTCTTGAGATATGATTTTTTGAAAATTGCTTGATTTTTACCTAACTCGCATAATTACGTTTTTAATAAAAAAATCGTAACTTGGAGATTTACCGATTTGGAGAAACAATCTTTGGTACATTTAATACTTAATAAATAAGTTTAAAGTTGTTTCTTGTTTCATTGCGATATCTCAATTAATTCTTGAGATATGATTTTTTGAAAATTGCTTGATTTTTACTTAACTCGCATAATTACGTTTTTAATAAAAAAATCGTAACTTGGAGATTTACCGATTTGGAGAAACAATCTTTGGTACATTTAATACTTAATAAATAAGCTTAAAGTTGTCTCTTGTTTAATTGCGATATCTCAATTAATTCTTGAGATATGATTTTTTGAAAATTGCTTGATTTTTACCTAACTCGCATAATTACGTTTTTAATAAAAAAATCGTAACTTGGAGATTTACCGATTTGGAGAAACAATCTTTGGTACATTTAATACTTAATAAATAAGCTTAAAGTTGTCTCTTGTTTAATTGCGATATCTCAATTAATTCTTGAGATATGATTTTTTGAAAATTGCTTGATTTTTACCTAACTCGCATAATTACGTTTTTAATAAAAAAATCGTAACTTGGAGATTTACCGATTTGGAGAAACAATCTTTGGTACATTTAATACTTAATAAATAAGCTTAAAGTTGTTTCTTGTTTCATTGCGATATCTCAATTAATTCTTGAGATATGATTTTTTGAAAATTGCTTGATTTTTACCTAACTCGCATAATTACGTTTTTAATAAAAAAATCGTAACTTGAAGATTTACCGATTTGGAGAAACAATCTTTGGTGCATTAAATACTCAATAAATAAGCTTAAAGTTGTTTCTTGTTTCATTGCGATATCTCAATTAGTTCTAGAGAAATCAGTTTTTAAAAATTACTTGATTTTTACCTAACTCGCATAATTACGTTTTTAATTAATAAATCATAACTTGGAGAGTTATAAATTTGGAGAACCAACTTTTTGGTACATTAAATACTTAATAAATAAGCTTAAAGCTGTTTCTTGTTTCATTGCGGTATCTCTGTTAGTTCTTGACATACGATTTTTTGAAAATTGTTTGGTTTCAACTTAACACATCTAACTAGGTTTTTGCAAAGTTTCGGTCAAAAACTTATATCTCAGAGAGTTAGATATTTGAAGAAACAATATTTGGTACATTAAATATTTAGCAATTATAAATTTAATATTATAAATTTCCTTTAAACTGCTTGTTATTTCATTGCAATATTTCAATTAGTTCTTGAGATACGATCTTTTGAAAATTGTTTGATTTTTACCTAACACATGTAGCTACGGTTGTGCAAGGTTTTAATCAAAAAATTATAACTCGGACATTTAAAGATATGGAGAAATAGTCTTTGGTGCATTAAATATCAGATAAATTTGCTTTGATTTGCTTTTTATTTCATTACGATATCTCAATTAGTTTTTAAGATATGATTTTTTGAAAATTACTTGATTTTTACCTAACACATATAGGTAGATTTTTGTAAAATTTCAATCAAAAAATTATATCTCAGAGAGTTAGATATTTGGAGAAACAATTATTAGTACGTCAAATATTTAGTAAATTTGCTTCAAATTATCTGTTATCTCATTGCAATATTTCTATCAGTTCTTGAAAGCACATCGCAACTTATTAGCCGCTATCGTCGAAAAATATTTACAAAATGCGTTGGATAATCGTCGGGTCAGAAATTGAAACCCCATCAATATTTAACATTGTATCATCTCATCATTACCCCTTCCCAACTGTGTGTTTATCTTTCGCCATAGACTACGTGTTTTGTTGGAAGTATTAGAAATTTGATTAGCTATAAAAGATCGTTTACCATTATCAATCATCAAATTTCGATTGAAGAAGAAGACATTCCTAAAACAGCTATCACCACTCCTTTCGGTCTTTTTTAATTTACTCGTATGCCCTTTAGTCTCCGTAATGCAGCTCAGACTTTTCAGAGATTTATAAATGCTGGGTGGAACCACAATTTACCTTTAATTTTAGTTGGTCTTAGATCATCTCTGAAGGGGGTACCGATGTACCGATACCATTACAAGAGCAAGTAAGCGCAGAGATAGACCGATTGGTAAATGAAAATGTATTGGAACAGGTTGATGTCTCCACAACACCGATTGAATGGGCGTCACCTGTAGTAATAGCTATGAAATCAAATGGATCTGTTAGAATTTGTGGTGATTTTAGAGTAACTATAAACCCACATGTACAGATAGATGATCACCCACATTCGATACACTCACAGCCAAGCTGAGTGGAGGAAAATATTCCTCTACAATTGATTTAAAAGATGCTCATTTTCAGTTAAAAGTACATCAAGACTCACAAAAATACTTGACCATCATAACACATCGAGAATATTATGCTTATAAACGATTGCCATTTGGTGTTTCGTTTGCACCCGCACTTTTTCAGCGAACCATGGACCACACACTGTCGGGATTGGACGGAGTTGTATGTTATCTTGATGATATACTAATTACTGCACCTATATTGGAAGAACATGTTGAAAAATTGAGAAAGGTTTTTATACGATTAAAGGACTGCGGTATTAAAACACAAAAATCAAAGTGCCATTTATTAAAAAAACGTGTAACTTTCCTTGGACATCACATTGATGCAAATGGGTTACATCTAACGGGAGAGAAAGTAAGAGCTATCAAGGAAATGCCTTCCCCTACAAATGTAAATGAATTAAGGTCATTTCTGGGAGCAATCTCTTATTATGGAAGATTCATTCCAAATTTACACGTAACATGTGTACCATTATACAAATATCTAAAAAAAGGACAGAAATGGGCTTGGAATGGAGAAGATGAGGAAATTTTTAATAGATTGAAGGAAGTGTTATCTTCATCTAATACTTTAGTGCATTATCATGCTGAGTTGCCAATATATGTTACGAGCGATGCTAGCGATGTAGGTACTGGGGCAGTATTGTTTCATAAATGTTCAGATGGAAATTTAAGACCAGTAGCTTTTACCATAAACCATTGGAAAGAATGTTTGGAGAAAATCGGGAAACGCCTAAAATTGCTAGTAATAGATTGATGAGATGGGCTCAGATTGCTTACCAACCAGGAAAACAAAATGCACCAGCGGATTTGTTGTCGAGATTACCAATAAACGACACAACTCTATCTACCTCAGAAGAACAAGGACTACCAAAAAGATCACAACTTCTACACCTTCGCTTGAAAAATCTACCGATAAGAAAGAAGTTGTTGCAAAAGAAAAGTAGTGAAGACAAAATTTTCCAAAAAGTCTCGAGATGTATTCAAGATTACTTGCTTGAAAACAAGTACTTGACGAAGGAATTCTATTAATTTTTTTAAAAAGGGAAGAATTATCATTAGAAGATCACTTATTGCTATGGAAAGGAAGAATCTATATACCAGAATCACTTAGAAAAGACATTTTACATATGCTGCACGACGGTCATATTGGTATTATTGCGATGCAATCTTTAGCAAGACTTCATGTGTACTGGCCTGGAATAGATGAGGACATAGTAAATTTTGTAAAAGCTTGTTGTTTCTGTCAAACGTCTAGGAAAAATGAAGCAAAAGTACCACTTTATCCTTGGCCAGTACCAGAGGTGTGGACGCGCTTTCATATAGATTTTGCAGGACCTTATGAAGGAAAAATGTTCATATTAGTAATTGACGCTTATTCACGATGGCTAGAAGTAGTACCAATGAAGAATACGACAAGCAAGTCGACCATTAAAGAACTTCGAGAATTGTTCTCTAGATTTGGATTACCTAAATCTATTGTATCAGACAATGGACCTCAACTGACATCTGATGAGTTCGCAGAGTTTTGTTACGAAAACAATATTAAACACATAAAAGTAACACCGTATCATCCAAAATCAAATGGTCTTGTAGAACGCGCTGTTCGAGCTTTCAAATCACGAATGGACGCTAGTGACAAAAATGTGGATTTACATACTCGACTAACCGTACGCCGAGTGAACTCATGTTAGCAAAACGTCCTAGAACTTATTTTGACAATTTAAAACCTGACGTTGCCAAAACTATGGAAGAACCTAAATTGAAACAAAAAAATTATTATGATCGAGGTACAAGAGAACAGGAATTTACAAATCAACAACCGGTATGGATTGATAATCCAATGCACAAAGGATCAACTCCAGGGGAAGTTATCCAAAGAAGTGGACCATATTCCTACATAGTGAACCAAGAGGGAGTAGAAAGGAGAAAACCCGCCGATCAACTCAGACCCCGAATTGTGACAAATGACACGAAGAAAGGACGAAGGGACGACCGAAGAAAGAAACGAAGAAGTTTTACTATTAAATGAAAATTCACCACCGAAAATGGATTTCGAACATGAAGATAAATTTGTTGAAGTTGTTGAAACAATCCAAACACCACCACAGACTTTACAATCACCAAAAGAGAAGCCATCAAATGAAAGTATGCCACGACGAAACCCTCCAAAACAACATCGACTTCCTACAAGGTACCAAAATTAAGTTATGTACTAAAACATTTTTTTAGAGAGGGAAAAGTGTAGCAATACCGAACTGGAACTTGTTTTTCTGGTTCCGTGGGTGTGGTCTATGTATCAAGACGAAACCTAGGAACGAAAAGACACACATTCACTGTACGCGATTCGTTCATTATCGATGTAAAATACTCTGTTTTAGTTTGTGACAATATTTGTGTGTATTTATTAAATAAATACATTTTGTGTTCAAACCCCTGTGATATTATTTCACAAGAACTCCAACCCCACCACATTACAGGTTACTCATGCGGTGAACTGGTTTATGGTCAGCAATTCAGATTACCAGGAGAATTTTTCATATATACTCGACCAACAAAGGAATCTGAGCCATTATTACAAAAAGTTATTCACATTCTGTTTGGTTCTTCGGTGTAGATATTGATTAATTTTTATATGTTATATTACTTATATTGTATTGTATATAAATGTGTGTAATAAAAGTAAAAATAAAAAATAGTCTTTATTATACAACTCCAATAAAATATTGCATACACAAACACTTAATTCTACGAGTTAAAGGGTATGCTGAAAGATTACTTACTTTTCAACCTTTCCCATTCCATTTCTTTTACGTATTCCAACACGAACCCCTGTTTCTGATTGTGTCGTGAACTTCAGACATAAACGAAGTTGGTGGTGAACGTCCACAAACTCATAATTAAGCAGCAACTTCGCCAAGGCAATTTTCATCGCAGTCATTGCGTACATCTGTCCAATGCAGTTTCTCACGCCGAGATTAAAAGGCGCATAACTATATCTATTCGGGTTCAAATTCTCCGGGAGAAACCTTTCGGGAATAAATTTTTCCGGTTCCGGGTACAAATCGGGATCGACGTGCATCATAAACGGAGCCAACATAATCATCAACCCTTTCGGTAACACCGTATTTTCGTATTTTACATCCTCTTGAAGTGTACGCATATATACGGGAACAGTGGGATATAATCTCATTGATTCTTTGATAACTAAAGTTAAATATTTCATTTGCGATATTTGTTGATTAGTTATTTCTTGATAATCATCGCCAAGGATCGAGTAAACCTCGTCAAACGCTTTTTGCTACAAATTTTTTTATAAATGATTAATTTAAACGAAAAATGTTTGTTATACTTGAATTTCGGGCGATTTCGCCAATGCGTAAAGTACGAATGATAATGTGATTGAAGTTGTATCGATCGCCTAAAATAAAATTAATTAATTTAATAAAGGGAAATGTATTATATAAGAAATGTTACGGCTGCAATTCCCAGTTTTATTTGACCATCAATGAACTCGTAAGTGTTGTTTCCGCTCATCAAAACGTCTATATGTATGGGTCTTCTTTCTGCCCTTAATCCATTAAGATATTCTTTTCGCTTCTTTTCGATAAACTTCTTTATGATTTCATCAACGATTTTCTTGATGCCCTTTTCCTCCCAATAAATTTTTGTGAATATGTGCGTTATTTTTAAGTAAGTTAAAGGAAAAGCGACTTTTCTCGTCATTATGTCCATCAATGACGTCGTGCAGTTTAAGAGGACCCTTTTGTCCATTTCATTCTTGGCGTCGTCAAATATCGTTTCTAAATTAGCATTTTTTTTTAACAAAGAAATAATAATAAAAATAAACAAGTAAACGAACCAAAAGTCTGTTCGAATATGAATTCCTCCATGGTATGTACCAGGTCGGTCGATTCATTCTCCGTTTCTGCCTCTAACGTATTAATTAAATTGTTGGAATGCTTGTTGAAGAGTGTGATGTTGTCCATTACGCTTTTATAATCAAAAGTTGGGTTGAAAAGTTTTCTTTGACGCCGCCATTCGTCACCTACAATCATAAATTATAAAAAAAAGGATTCATACTAGACGTCGCGCCTCTATGTCTTTGCAGATAAAGTGATACTCAAAAACGTCCTGATCATCAGTTCTGTCGGTCCTAACCAAGACCGAAACCGGTAGAAACATTATATGAAATAACTATCGTCTTAATAAAAGTGCAAAAATAATTAAATAAATATTTTAAATGCAAATAAGTTTATTTCGTAAATATCAATCACCAAAAATCGAATTCGTGAGATATTTGATATTTGATTTCTCTTGAGATAATGATACATTTAAAATATATAGAGGCAAGTGTCTATTTTGTTATGCTGAGAACCAATTTAGAAAATCTTTATTCGTTTTTGAGATAAAGATAATTATCTTCTTTTAAAAAATCACGAAAAATCAAATTCTTAAGATATCTTAATGAATTATTCATGATTTATAGAGGAAAGTGTCTACTTTCTCGTGATGAAACCGGATCTTGAAAATATTTATTCGTTTTTGAGATATAAATCATTAAATTCAACGTGAACATTTACGGCTATCTCAAGTTAATTAGAAATCACCAAAAATCGAATTCTTGAGATATTTTAATGATACATTTAAAATATATAGAGGCAAGTGTCTATTTTGTTATGCTGAGAACCAAATTAGAAAATCTTTATTCGTTTTTGAGATAGAGATTATTTAAGTTAACCTAATTTTTTATGATTTTTTGTAAATAATTATCTTCTTTTAAAAAATCACGAAAAATCAAATTCTTAAGATATCTTAATGAATTATTCATGACTTATAGAGGAAAGTGTCTACTTTCTCGTGATGAAATCGGATCTTGAAAATATTTATTCGTTTTTGAAATATAAATTATTAAATTCAACGTGAATATTTACGGCTATCTCAAGTTATTTAAAAATCACCAAAAATCGAATTCTTGAGATATTTTAATGATACATTTAAGATATGTAGAGGCAAGTGTCTATTTTGTTATGCTGAGAATCAAATTAGAAAATCTTTATTCGTTTTTGAGATAGAGATTATTTAAGTTAATCTAATTTTTTATGATTTTTTGTAAATAATTATCTTCATTTAAAAAATCACGAAAAATCAAATTCTTAAGATATCTTAATGAATTATTCATAACTTATAAAGGAAGGTGTCTACTTTCTCGTGATGAAACCGGATCTTGAAAATATTTATTCGTTTTTGAGATATAAATCATTAAATTCAACGTGAACATTTACGGCTATCTCAAGTTAATTAGAAATCACCAAAAATCGAATTCTTGAGATATTTCAATGAGACATCTAATATATATAGAGGCAAGTGTCTATTTTGTTATGCTGAGAACCAAATTAGAAAATCTTTCTTCGTTTTTGAGATAAAGATTATTTAAGTTAGCCTAATTTTTATGATTTTTTGAAATTAATTATCTTCTTTTAAAAAATCACAAAAAATCAAATTCTTAAGATATCTTAATGAATTATTCATAACTTATAGAGGAAGGTGTCTACTTTCTCGTGATGAAACCGGATCTTGAAAATATTTATTCGTTTTTGAGATATAAATCATTAAATTCAACGTGAATATTTACGGCTATCTCAAGTTATTTAAAAATCACCAAAAATCGAATTCTTGAGATATTTTAATGATACATTTAAGATATATAGAGGCAAGTGTCTATTTTGTTATGCTGAGAACCAAATTAGAAAATCTTTATTCGTTTTTGAGATAGAGATTATTTAAGTTAACCTAATTTTTTATGATTTTTTGTAAATAATTATCTTCTTTTAAAAAATCACGAAAAATCAAATTCTTAAGATATCTCAATGAATTATTCATAATTTATAGAGGAAAGTGTCTACTTTCTCGTGATGAAACCGGATCTTGAAAATATTTATTCGTTTTTGAGATATAAATCATTAAATTCAACGTGAATATTTACGGCTATCTCAAGTTATTTAAAAATCACCAAAAATCGAATTCTTGAGATATTTCAATGAGACATCTAATATATATAGAGGCAAGTGTCTATTTTGTTATGCTGAGAACCAAATTAGAAAATCTTTATTCGTTTTTAAGATAAAGATTATTTAAGTTAACCTAATTTTGTATGATTTTTTGAAATTAATAATTTTGTTTTAAGAAACCACGAAAAATCAAATTCTTATGATATCTTAATGAATTATTCATAATTTATAGAGGAAAGTGTCTATTTTCTCGTGATGAAACCGGATCTTGAAAATATTTATTCGTTTTTGAGATATAAATCATTAAATTCAACGTGAATATTTACGGCTATCTCAAGTTATTTAAAAATCACCAAAAATCGAATTCTTGAGATATTTCAATGAGACATCTAATATATATAGAGGCAAGTGTCTATTTTGTTATGCTGAGAACCAAATTAGAAAATCTTTCTTCGTTTTTGAGATAAAGATTATTTAAGTTAACCTAATTTTTTATGATTTTTTGTAAATAATTATCTTCTTTTAAAAAATCACGAAAAATCAAATTCTTAAGATATCTTAATGAATTATTCATGATTTATAGAGGAAAGTGTCTACTTTCTCGTGATGAAACCGGATCTTGAAAATATTTATTCGTTTTTGAGATATAAATCAGTAAATTCACCGTAAATATTTACGGCTATCTCAAGTTATTTAAAAATCACCAAAAATCGAATTCTTGAGATATTTTAATGATACATTTAAAATATATGGAGGCAAGTGTCTATTTTGTTATGCTGAGAACCAATTTAGAAAATCTTTATTCGTTTTTGAGATAACGATTATTTAAGTTAACCTAATTTTTTATGATTTTTTGTAAATAATTATCTTCTTTTAAAAAATCACGAAAAATCAAATTCTTAAGATATCTTAATGAATTATTCATGATTTATAGAGGAAAGTGTCTACTTTCTCGTGATGAAACCGGATCTTGAAAATATTTATTCGTTTTTGAGATGTAAATCATTAAATTCAACGTGAACATTTACGGCTATCTCAAGTTATTTAAAAATCACCAAAAATCGAATTCTTGAGATATTTTAATGATACATTTAAAATATATGGAGGCAAGTGTCTATTTTGTTATGCTGAGAACCAAATTAGAAAATCTTTATTCGTTTTTGAGATAGAGATTATTTAAGTTAACCTAATTTTTTATGATTTTTTGAAATTAATAATCTTGTTTTAAAATGTCACGAAATATAAAATTCTTAAGATATCTTAATGAATTATTCATGACTTATAGAGGAAAGTGTCTACTTTCTCGTGATGAAACCGAATCTTGAAAATATTTATTCGTTTTTGAGATATAAATCATCTATTCAATACTATAACTTACGAAAAATCGGGCATTATTGTTTTTAAATTTTCGCTTTTCGTGTATTTGTTGATATTAAGAGCAAAAGTATTAGAAAGCAATATTATAGAAAAAATGTTACCGTTTACTGAGATCAAGCAATTAGGCGCAATCGCGCTAACAGCCCAACTGAAGGCAAACGGTTTGTTTATATGTCTTGGATTCCCTAGAACTGTCGAAAAGATTTTAGGATCAGCCGTAATAAGCATTGGAATTGGTCCAATCATGACGAAAACGTTCTTTCCCATCTCTTTAATACTCGATTGTATGGTGCGGAAAATATCTTAAATAAATTGATAAAAAAAATCTTATTTTTTTCTAATTTTAGAATCTCACTTACCTACGCTATTTCGCAGTTTGTGGCTGATCCCCAAAAGGGGCAACTGCGTTGGAGTCGAGAATATTTTCATATGTTTTTTGTATTTATAATAAATAAAATACCACCATAAAATTAGCGAAAAAATCGCGGAGGTGATCACCATAAAACCAACACGAAACATTTCGAATCGGAACAATTCAAATATGTGTCAAATCGAATTAGTTCTTACTTATATATATTTTTTTAATTACGCACCCAATTATTAATAATTGATAAATTATACTCATAAATAAAAGCTGGGTTGGAAAAGAATCCAACTTAATTTCGAAAAAAATACGATTTTTTAGATTTTAATTACGTTGTGTTTCAGAACAATCAACCCTTAAATATTGTTATTAGGGATGGTCCATAACAAATTTTAGAGTGAGGCTATTCTAAGGAATCGTTCAAAAGCGTGCTTTAAATTTGGTATTAGTTGATTTTTTGATTTGATCTTTTTGACGTTATTATATTTTAAAAGATTCATAATAACTTCTTATTTACAATCATTAAAAAAATGAACAATTCTTATAAACAAAATTTACCAATTAATAAAACTAATCATGTACCATTTTTTTAATTGCTGTGATGTGTTGTATCATGCTTTGTGGCAATTGCAAAAATTACTTCATTAATTTTTTTGCAACTTTGTGTATACAAATATATAAACCAATTAATAAACAATTTTAATAAAATTACAACAATTAAAAAAAAGAAATTTTCAAAAATTCGTATCTCAAGAACATCACTTTGAGACATCACTTTTTAAATAAGGAGCGATTTGAAGCAAATTTTAATTAATATTTAATTTGCTTGAGATCCTTTCTTCAAATCTTTGAATCTCCGAGTTATAATTTTTTTCTTAAAGCTTTGCAAAAACATAATCATATATGTTTGATAAAAATAAAGAAATTTTCAAAGAATCGTATCTCAAAAACTAATTGAGATATCGCTCTCAAAGAAAAACCAATTTGAAGCAAATTTTGTTGTTATTTAAGGTGCCTACGATTCTTGCTTCAAATATTTAACTCTCCGAGTTATGATTTTTGGATTGAAACTCTGCAAAATATAATTATATGTGTTTGATAAAAATCAAGAAACTTTCAAAGAATCGTATCTCAAAAACTAATTGAGATATAGCTCTGAAATAAAGAGCAACTTGAAACAAATTTTGTTGTTATTTAACGTACTTAAGATCATTTTTCCAAATCATTAAATATCTGAGTTATGATTTTTTGATTAAAGCTTTACAAAAACGTAATTATATATATTTGTTAAAAATCAAGAAATTTTCAAAAGCTCGTATCTCAAGAACTAATTGAGATATCACTTTGAAATAAGGAGCAATTTGAAGCAAATTTAATTAGTACATAATGTGGTTGAGATATTTTCTTCAAATCTTTGAATCTCCGAGTTATGATTTTTTGATTAAAGCTTTACAAAAACATATTTGTTAAAAATCAAGAAATTTTCAAAAGTTCGTATCTCAAGAACTAATTGAGATATCACTTTGAAATAAGGAGCAATTTGAAGCAAATTTAATTAGTACTTAATGTGCTTGAGATTCTTTCTTCAAATCTTTGAATCTCCGAGTTATGATTTTTTTATTAAAACTCTGCAAAATATAATTGTGGTTTGTTAAAAAACAAGAAATTTTCAAAGAATCGCATCTCAAGAACTAGTTGAGATATCGCTCTAAAATAAAGAGCATCTTGAAGCAAATTTTGTTGTTATTTAACGCACTGACGATCATTTTTCCAAAGTATTAAATCTCTGAGTTATGATTTTTTGATTAAAGCTTTACAAAAACATATTTGTTAGAAATCAAGAAATTTTCAAAAGTTCGTATCTCAAGAACTAATTGAGATATAACTTTAAAATAAGGAGCGATTTGAAGCAATTTTAATTAGTATTTAATGTGCTTGAGATACATTCTTTAAATATTTGAATCTCCGAGTTATGATTTTTTTATTAAAACTTTGCAAAAACATAATCATATATGTTTGATAAAAATAAAGAAATTTTCAAGGAATCGTATCTCAAAAACTAATTGAGATATCGCTCTGGAATAAAAAGCAATTTGAAGCAAATTTTGTTGGTATTTAAAGTGTTAAAGATCGTTTTTCAAAATCATTAAATCTCCGAGTTATGATTTTTTGATTAAAGTGTTGAAAAACGTGATTATACACATTTGTTAAAAGTCAAGAAATCTTCAAAAATTCGTATCACAAGAACTAATTGAGATATCACTTTGAAATAAGGAGCAATTTGAAGCAAATTTAATTAATACATAATGTGCTTGAGATCCTTTCTTCAAATCTTTGAATCTCCGAGTTATGATTTTTTGATTAAAGCTTTACAAAAACATTTTTGTTAAAAATCAAGAAATTTTCAAAAGTTCGTATTTCAAGAACTAATTGAGGTATCACTTTGAAATAAGGAGCAATTTGATGCAAATTTAATTAGTACTTAATATGCTTAAGATCCTTTCTTCAAATCTTTGAATGTGCGAGTTATGATTTTTTTATTAAAACTCTGCAAAATATAATTGTGGTTTGTTAAAAAACAAGAAATTTTCAAAGAATCGCATCTCAAGAACTAATTGAGATATCACTATAAAATGAAGAGCAACTTGAAGCAAATTTTGTTGTTTTTTAACGCACTGACGATCATTTTTCCAAAGTATTAAATCTCTGAGTTATGATTTTTTGATTAAAGCTTTACAAAAACATATTTGTTAGAAATCAAGAAATTTTCAAAAGTTCGTATCTCAAGAACTAATTGAGATATAACTTTAAAATAAGGAGCGATTTGAAGCAATTTTAATTAGTATTTAATGTGCTTGAGATACATTCTTTAAATATTTGAATCTCCGAGTTATGATTTTTTTATTAAAACTTTGCAAAAACATAATCATATATGTTTGATAAAAATAAAGAAATTTTCAAGGAATCGTATCTCAAAAACTAATTGAGATATCGCTCTGGAATAAAAAGCAATTTGAAGCAAATTTTGTTGGTATTTAAAGTGTTAAAGATCGTTTTTCAAAATCATTAAATCTCCGAGTTATGATTTTTTGATTAAAGTGTTGAAAAACGTGATTATACACATTTGTTAAAAGTCAAGAAATCTTCAAAAATTCGTATCACAAGAACTAATTGAGATATCACTTTGAAATAAGGAGCAATTTGAAGCAAATTTAATTAATACATAATGTGCTTGAGATCCTTTCTTCAAATCTTTGAATCTCCGAGTTATGATTTTTTGATTAAAGCTTTACAAAAACATTTTTGTTAAAAATCAAGAAATTTTCAAAAGTTCGTATTTCAAGAACTAATTGAGGTATCACTTTGAAATAAGGAGCAATTTGAAGCAAATTTAATTAGTACTTAATATGCTTAAGATCCTTTCTTCAAATCTTTGAATGTGCGAGTTATGATTTTTTTATTAAAACTCTGCAAAATATAATTGTGGTTTGTTAAAAAACAAGAAATTTTCAAAGAATCGCATCTCAAGAACTAATTGAGATATCACTATAAAATGAAGAGCAACTTGAAGCAAATTTTGTTGTTTTTTAACGCACTGACGATCATTTTTCCAAAGTATTAAATCTCTGAGTTATGATTTTTTGATTAAAGCTTTACAAAAACATATTTGTTAGAAATCAAGAAATTTTCAAAAGTTCGTATCTCAAGAACTAATTGAGATATAACTTTAAAATAAGGAGCGATTTGAAGCAATTTTAATTAGTATTTAATGTGCTTGAGACACATTCTTTAAATATTTGAATCTCCGAGTTATGATTTTTTTATTAAAACTTTGCAAAAACATAATCATAAAGAAATTTTCAAGGAATCGTATCTCAAAAACTAATTGAGATATCGCTCTGGAATAAAAAGCAATTTGAAGCAAATTTTGTTGGTATTTAACGTGTTTAAGATCGTTTTTCAAAATCATTAAATCTCCGAGTTATGATTTTTTGATTAAAGTGTTGAAAAACGTGATTATACACATTTGTTAAAAGTCAAGAAATTTTCAAAAATTCGTATCACAAGAACTAATTGAGATATCACTTTGAAATAAGGAGCAATTTGAAGCAAATTTAATTAGTACTTAATGTGCTTAAGATCCTTTCTTCAAATCTTTGAATGTGCGAGTTATGATTTTTTTATTAAAACTCTGCAAAATATAATTGTGGTTTGTTAAAAAACAAGAAATTTTCAAAGAATCGCATCTCAAGAACTAGTTGAGATATCGCTCTAAAATAAAGAGCATCTTGAAGCAAATTTTGTTGTTATTTAACGCACTGACGATCATTTTTCCAAAGTATTAAATCTCTGAGTTATGATTTTTTGATTAAAGCTTTACAAAAACATATTTGTTAGAAATCAAGAAATTTTCAAAAGTTCGTATCTCAAGAACTAATTGAGATATAACTTTAAAATAAGGAGCGATTTGAAGCAATTTTAATTAGTATTTAATGTGCTTGAGATACATTCTTTAAATATTTGAATCTCCGAGTTATGATTTTTTTATTGAAACTTTGCAAAAACATAATCATATATGTTTGATAAAAATAAAGAAATTTTCAAGGAATCGTATCTCAAAAACTAATTGAGATATCGCTCTGGAATAAAAAGCAATTTGAAGCAAATTTTGTTGGTATTTAAAGTGTTAAAGATCGTTTTTCAAAATCATTAGATCTCCGAGTTATGATTTTTTGATTAAAGTGTTGAAAAACGTGATTATACACATTTGTTAAAAGTCAAGAAATCTTCAAAAATTCGTATCACAAGAACTAATTGAGATATCACTTTGAAATAAGGAGCAATTTGAAGCAAATTTAATTAATACATAATGTGCTTGAGATCCTTTCTTCAAATCTTTGAATCTCCGAGTTATGATTTTTTGATTAAAGCTTTACAAAAACATTTTTGTTAAAAATCAAGAAATTTTCAAAACTTCGTATCTCAAGAACTAATTGAGATATCACTTTGAAATAAGGAGCAATTTGAAGCAAATTTAATTAGTACTTAATGTGCTTAAGATCGTTTCTTCAAATCTTTGAATGTGCGAGTTATAATTTTTCTATTAAAACTCTGCAAAATATAATTGTGGTTTGTTAAAAAACAAGAAATTTTCAAAGAATCGCATCTCAAGAACTAATTGAGATATCGCTCTAAAATAAAGAGCATCTTGAAGCAAATTTTGTTGTTATTTAACGCACTGACGATCATTTTTCCAAAGTATTAAATCTCTGAGTTATGATTTTTTGATTAAAGCTTTACAAAAACATATTTGTTAGAAATCAAGAAATTTTCAAAAGTTCGTATCTCAAGAACTAATTGAGATATCACTTTAAAATAAGGAGCGATTTGAAGCAATTTTAATTAGTATTTAATGTGCTTGAGATACATTCTTTAAATATTTGAATCTCCGAGTTATGATTTTTTTATTAAAACTTTGCAAAAACATAATCATATATGTTTGATAAAAATAAAGAAATTTTCAAGGAATCGTATCTCAAAAACTAATTGAGATATCGCTCTGGAATAAAAAGCAATTTGAAGCAAATTTTGTTGGTATTTAAAGTGTTAAAGATCGTTTTTCAAAATCATTAAATCTCCGAGTTATGATTTTTTGACTAAAGTGTTGAAAAACGTGATTATACACATTTGTTAAAAGTCAAGAAATCTTCAAAAATTCGTATCACAAGAACTAATTGAGATATCACTTTGAAATAAGGAGCAATTTGAAGCAAATTTAATTAATACATAATGTGCTTGAGATCCTTTCTTCAAATCTTTGAATCTCCGAATTATGATTTTTTGATTAAAGCTTTACAAAAACATTTTTGTTAAAAATCAAGAAATTTTCAAAAGTTCGTATCTCAAGAACTAATTGAGATATCACTTTGAAATAAGGAGCAATTTGAAGCAAATTTAATTAGTACTTAATGTGCTTAAGATCGTTTCTTCAAATCTTTGAATGTGCGAGTTATAATTTTTCTATTAAAACTCTGCAAAATATAATTGTGGTTTGTTAAAAAACAAGAAATTTTCAAAGAATCGCATCTCAAGAACTAGTTGAGATATCGCTCTAAAATAAAGAGCATCTTGAAGCAAATTTTGTTGTTATTTAACGCACTGACGATCATTTTTCCAAAATATTAAATCTCTGAGTTATGATTTTTTGATTAAAGCTTTACAAAAACATATTTGTTAGAAATCAAGAAATTTTCAAAAGTTCGTATCTCAAGAACTAATTGAGATATCACTTTAAAATAAGGAGCGATTTGAAGCAATTTTAATTAGTATTTAATATGCTTGAGATACATTCTTTAAATATTTGAATCTCCGAGTTATGATTTTTTTATTAAAACTTTGCAAAAACATAATCATATATGTTTGATAAAAATAAAGAAATTTTCAAGGAATCGTATCTCAAAAACTAATTGAGATATCGCTCTGGAATAAAAAGCAATTTGAAGCAAATTTTGTTGGTATTTAAAGTGTTAAAGATCGTTTTTCAAAATCATTAAATCTCCGAGTTATGATTTTTTGATTAAAGTGTTGAAAAACGTGATTATACACATTTGTTAAAAGTCAAGAAATCTTCAAAAATTCGTATCACAAGAACTAATTGAGATATCACTTTGAAATAAGGAGCAATTTGAAGCAAATTTAATTAGTACTTAATGTGCTTGAGATCCTTTCTTCAAATCTTTCAATCTCCGAGTTATGATTTTTTGATTAAAGCTTTACAAAAACATATTTGTTAAAAATCAAGAAATTTTCAAAGGTTCGTATCTCAAGAACTAATTGAGATATCACTTTGAAATAAGGAGCAATTTGAATCAAATTTAATTAGTACTTAATGTGCTTGAGATCCTTTCTTCAAATCTTTGAATCTCCGAGTTATAATTTTTTTATTAAAACTCTGCAAAATATAATTGTGGTTTGTTAAAACACAAGAATTTTTCATAGAATCGCATCTCAAGAACTAATTGAGATATCGCTCTGAAATACAGAGCAACTTGAAGCAAATTTTGTTGTTATTTAACGTACTTAAGATGATTTTTCCAAATCATTAAATCTCTGAGTTATGATTTTTTGATTAAAGCTTTACAAAAACGTAATTATATATATTTGTTAAAAATCAAGAAACTTTCAAAAGTTTGTATTTCAAGAACTAATTGAGATATCACTTTGAAATAAGGAGCTATTTGAAGCAATTTTAATTAGTATTTAATGTGCTTGAGATACATTCTTTAAATCTTTGAATCTCCGAGTTATGATTTTTCTATTAAAACTCTGCAAAATATAATTGTTTGTTAAAAAACAAGAAATTTTCAGAGAATCGCATCTCAAGAACTGATTGAGATATCACTTTGAAATAAGGAGCAATTTGAAGCAAATTTAATTAGTACTTAATGTGCTTGAGATCCTTTCTTCAAATCTTTCAATCTCCGAGTTATGATTTTTTTGTTAAAACTCTGCAAAATATAATTGTGGTTTGTTAAAAAACAAGAAATTTTCAAAGAATCGCATCTCAAGAACTAATTGAGATATCGCTCTGCAATAAAGAGCAACTTGAAGCAAATTTTGTTGTTATTTAACGTACTTAAGATCATTTTTCCAAATCATTAAATCTCTGAGTTATGATTTTTTGATTAAAGCTTTACAAAAACGTAATTATACATATATTTGTTAAAAATCAAGAAATTTTCAAAAGTTCGTATCACAAGAACTAATTGAGATATCACTTTGAAATAAGGAGCAATTTGAAGCAAATTTAATTAGTATTTAATGTGCTTGAGATCCTTTCTTCAAATCTTTGAATCTCCGAGTTATGATTTTTTGATTAAAGCTTTACAAAAACATATTTGTTAAAAATCAAGAAATTTTCAAAAGTTCGTATCTCAAGAACTAATTGAGATATCACTTTGAAATAAGGAGCAATTTGAAGCAAATTTAATTAGTACTTAATGTGCTTAAGATCCTTTCTTCAAATCTTTGAATGTGCGAGTTATGATTTTTTTATTAAAACTCTGCAAAATATAATTTTGTTTGTTAAAAAACAAGAAATTTTCAAAGAATCGCATCTCAAGAACTAATTGAGATATCGCTCTGAAATAAAGAGCAACTTGAAGCAAATTTTGTTGTTATTTAACGTACTTAAGATCCTTTTTCCAAATGATTACATCTCTGAGTGATGATTTTTTGATTAAAGCTTTACAAAAACGTAATTATATATATTTGTTAAAAATCAAGAAATTTTCAGAAATTCGTATCTCAAGAACTAATTGAGATATCACTTTAAAATAAGGAGAGATTTGAAGCAAATTTATTTAGTATTTAATGTGCTTGAGATCCTTTCTTCAAATCTTTGAATTTCCGAGTTATGATATTTTTATTAAAACTTTGCAAAAACATAATCATATGTGTTTGATAAAAATCAAGAAATTTTCAAAGGATCGTATTTATTATTTCACTTTGAAATAAGGAGCGATTTGAAGCAAATTTAATTAGCATTTAATGTGCAGACTTCAAACTGATGAGTGGAACTTTGAAGATATAAAAACTCATACTGTCAACATGTTTGCATTCTTGAAGGTAATATACAATGTTTGGAACAGTAATAGAGTGCGTCTTAAAATCTGATGTCTCTTAGATTCTTGAACGAATACGGTACTTAAATTTTTTTTGGCCCGCAAAAAATTTCGGTACTATTAAATAGGACCGCCTAAAAATACTACGGATTTTTTGTAAATTTTTGTAGCGTTTTTGTGGCAACGATTTCGCTTTTAAGCTAGAATGATCCAATGATTTAGGAAATCACATCGAATTTACGCATAGGTTCAATTTGCCAGAGATTTTAAAGTCTTTAGATGACTATACTTTTTTAAATAAACTTGAACAACTTCTCGCCTGAATTAAAAAAAAATATATTATGTCGATTTCTGCTTGCAAACGATAAATTTGCTAGGAATTGTGGAAGCAAGTATCCAGGCAGAAGGCAAATACGAAACACCACATTTTTTTGGCCAAGCATTGATTCTAATAGCAATGAAGATGAAGATGTGGCAATGAAGCATTTAATTTCGCCAGTATTAATCTCAAAACTATGGTCACCGTGTTACTGAGCATAAACTACAAACATATTGTTCAAGAAAGTAGGTATTTCTTCAAAAAAGGAACTTTCACAAGAAACAGCATGGTTAAAGTTGTATATATGAGATTAGCTTAATGAAACAAATGGCACACACAATCATTTCCAATGTTCCGAAATTGGAACATTGGAAAACAACGGTAAACTACTATAACTATATATTATGTTACTGTTGGCATAAATAAATTTTGTTTCTCTCTCTCGAATTCTTGAGATATTTTAATGATACATTCAAAATTTATAGAGGTAAGTATCTATTTTGTCATGGTGAGAACTAAATTAGAAAATCTTTATTCGTTTTTGAGATAAAGATTATTTAAGTTAGCCTAATTTTTCTATGATTTTTTGATATTAACAATCTTGTTTAAAAAAATCACGAAAAATCGAACTCTTAAGATATCTTAATGAATTATTCATGACTTATAGAGGAAAGTGTCTATTTTCTCGTGATGAAACCGGATCTTGAAAATATTTATTCGTTTTTGAGATGTAAATCATTAAATTCAACTTGAACATTTATGGCTATCTCATGTTAATTAAAAATCACCAAAAATCGAATTCTTGAGATATTTTAACGATACATTAAAAATTTATAGAGGTAAGTGTCTATTTTGTCATGGTGAGAACCAAATTAAAAAATCTTTATTCGTTTTTGAGATAAAGATTATTTAAGTTAGCCTAATTTTTTCATGATTTTTTTGAAATTAATAATCTTGCTTTAAAAAATCACGAAAAATCGAATTCTTAAGATATCTTAATGAATTATTCATAATTTACAGAGGAAAGTGTCTACTTTCTCGTGATGAAACCGGAAGTTGAAAATATTTATTCATTTTTGAGATATAAATCATTAAATTCAACGTGAACATTTACGGCTATCTCAAGTTAATTAAAAATCACCAAGAATCGAATTCTTGAGATATTTTAATGATACATTTAAAATATATAGAGGCAAGTGTCTATTTTGTTATGCTGAGAACAAAATTAGAAAATCTTTATTCGTTTTTGAGATAAAGATTATTTAAGTTAACCAAATTTTTATGATTTTTTGAAATTAATAATCTTGTTTTAAAAAATCACGAAAAATCAAATTCTTAAGATATCTTAATGAATTATTCATAATTTATAGAGGAAAGTGTCTACTTTCTGGTGATGAAACCGGATCTTGAAAATATTAATTCGTTTTTGAGATATAAATCATTAAATTCAACGTGAACATTTACGGCTATCTCAAGTTAATTAATAATCACCAAAAATCGAATTCTTGAGATATTTTAATGATACATTAAAAATTTATAGAGGTAAGTGTCTATTTTGTCATCGTGAGAACCAAATTAGAAAATCTTTATTTGTTTCTGAGATAAAGATTATTTAAGTTACCTTATTTTTTTTATGATTTTTTGAAATTAATAATCTTGTTTTAAAAAATCACGAAAAATCTAACTCTTAAGATATCTTAATGAATTATTCATAATTTATAGAGGAAAGTGTCTACTATCTCGTGATGAAACCGGATCTTGAAAATATTTGTTCGTTTTTGAGATATAAATTATTAAATTCAACGTGAACATTTATGGCTATCTCAAGTTAATTAAAAATCACCAAAAATCGAATTCTTGAGATATTTTAATGATGCATTTAAAATATATAGAGGCAAGTGTCTATTTTGTTATGCTGAGAACCAAATTAGAAAATCTTTATTCGTTTTTGAGATAAAGATTATTTAAGTTAACCAAATTTTTATGATTTTTTGAAATTAATAATGTTGTTTTAAAAAATCAAGAAAAATCGAATTCTTAAGATATCTTAATGAATTATTTATGATTTATGGAGAAAAGTGTCTACTTTCTGATGATGAAAGCGGACGTTGAAAATATTTATTCGTTTTTGAGATATAAATCATTAAATTCAACGTGAACATTTACGGCTATCTCAAGTTAATTAAAAATCACCAATTATCGAATTCTTGAGATATTTTAATGATACATTAAAAATGTATAGAGGTAAGTGTCTATTTTGTCATGGTGAGAACCAAATTAGAAAATCTTTATTCGTTTTTGAGATAAAGATTATTTAAGTTAGCCTAATTTTTTATGATATTTTGAAATTAATAATCTTGTTTTAAAAAATCACGAAAAATCAAACTCTTAAGATATGTTAATGAATTATTCATAATTTATAGAGGAAAGTGTCTACTTTCTCGTGATGAAACCGGATCCTGAAAATATTTATTCGTTTATGAGATATAAATCATTAAATTCAACGTGAACATTTATGGCTATCTCAAGTTAATTAAAAATCACCAAAAATCGGATTCTTGAGATATTTTGATGATACATTAAAAATGTATAGAGGTAAGTGTCTATTTTGTCATGGTGAGAACCAAATTAGAAAATCTTTATTCGTTTTTGAGATAAAGATTATTTAAGTTAGCCTAATTTTTTATGATATTTTGAAATTAATAATCTTGTTTTAAAAAATCACGAAAAATCAAACTCTTAAGATATCTTAATGAATTATTCATAATTTATAGAGGAAAGTGTCTACTTTCTGGTGATGAAACCGCATCTTGAAAATATTTATTCGTTTTTGAGATATAAATCATTAAATTTAACGTGAACATTTATGGCTATCTCAAGTTATTTAAAAATCACCAAAAATCGAATTCTTGAGATATCTTAATGACACATTAAAAATGTATAGAGGTAAGTGTCTATTTTGACATGGTGAGAACCAAATTAGAAAATCTTTATTCCTTTTTGAGATAAAGATTATTTAAGTTAACCTAATTTTTTATGATTTTTTGTAAATAATTATCTTGTTTTAAAAAATCACGAAAAATCGAATTGTTAAGATATCTTAATAAATTATTCACGCCTATATGCAGAGCCTATACAACGCTACTAGAAACAGTGTTTTGTAGAGTTATTTTATTAAACAGAAAGCGACCAGGCGAACTTCAACAATTTTTATTAGATACTTATTAAACGTCTTCTAGCGCAGCAGCGAGTACCTACGAAGAATTTTCAGAGGCGGTATCCGAAAGTGAAAGATTGCTTTTGACAAGTTTTAAAAGAATACTTGTCCGAGGTAAAAGAGGAAGGGGAGTACCAATTCTATTTAGCAAGGATGTCCAGCTTCATCTCAGCATATTATTCAAGTACAGAGATAGCATTGCAAGGAAACCAAATCTATATCTATTTGGCAATCCGAATTCATCAGAACCTATTGCTGGGAAAGCGATATGGAGCAGTTAGCTGCATTCGTGGGACACACATTAAGTGTCTATCGTTCATCGTATCGTTTACCTGATGATGTGTACCAAATGGCCAAAATATCTAAACTGCTAGTTTTGATGGAGAAAGGGGAAGCTACTCGTTATAAAAGAAAACCGCTTGATGAAATTGAAGCAAATTAAGAAGAGGATTTAATGGCTACTGAAAAATCTTGTATGTGTAATAAGACATTTATTATTATTATTATACAACTCCAATTAAATATTGTATACAAAAACATTTTAATGATTCGAAGATGGCTTTTTCATTCCATTTCTTTTACGTATTCCAACTCGAACCCCTGTTATTGATTCGGTCGTCAGCTGCACGCTTAAACAAAGTTGATGGTGGACGTCCACAAACTCATAATTAAGCAGCAACTTCGCCAAGACAATTTTCATCGAAACCATCGCATACAATTGTCCAATACAGTTCCTCACGCCGAGATTAAAAGGCGCATAACTATATCTATTCGGGTTCAAATTCTCCGGGAGAAACCTTTCGGGAATAAATTTTTCCGGTTCCGGGTACAAATCGGGATCGACGTGCATCATAAACGGAGCCAATAAAATCATCAACCCTTTTGGTAAGACCGTCTCTTCGTATTTAACATCTTCTTGAAGTGTACGCAAATATATGGGAACAATGGGATATAATCTCATTGATTCTTTGATGACTAAAGATAAATATGTCATTTGCGATATGTGTTGGTTCGTTATCTCTTGGTAATCATCGCCAAGGATCGAGTGAATCTCCTCAAACGCTTTTTGCTACAAATTTGTGTATAAATGATTAATTTAAACGAAAAGTGTTTGATATACTTGAATTTCGGGAAATTTCGCCAATGCGTAAAGTACGAATGATAATGAAATAGCACTCGTATCGATTGCCTAAAACAAAGCTAATTAATTTATTAAAGGGAAACTTATTAATAATAAAAGGATTTTATTACGGCTCCAACCCCCAGTTTAACTTGGTCCTCGGTAAACTCATCCGAGTTGTTTTCACTCATCACAACGTCAATAAATATAGGTCTTCTTTGACTTCGATTACGCTGTTGTTTTCGCTTCTTTTCGACGAATACCTTTATGGCTTCGGTGACGATTTTTAATACGCCTCTTTCTTCCCAATAAATTGATGTGAATACTTGCGTTATTTTTAGGTAAGTTAAAGGTATAAAGACTCTTCTGTTAATTATCTTCATCAATGTTTTCATGCTTTTTAAAACGACCTTTCTGTCTATATCACGATCAGCGTCGCCAAATAGCGTTTCTAAATTAACATTTTCTTATTAAGAATTAATAAATAAATTAATAAATAAGTAAACGAACCAGCAGTCTGTAAAAATATGAAATTTTCCATGATTTCTACGATCTCGGTCGATTCATTCTCCGTTTCTGTCTTTAACGTATCAATTAGATCGTTGGAATGTTTATTAAAAAGTGTGATGTTGTTCATCACACTTTTATAATCTAAAGTTGGGTTTAAAAGTTTTCTTTGACGCCGCCACTCGTCGCCTACAATTATAATTTAATTCGCCTTTTTTCCAATGAAATAAATACGAGAAAAGATATATGTCACATAAGTTAGATTTTGTTCAAGTTTAATTTTGTGTTATAATATCTATTAACATGGATGTTTTGAGATAAAATTGAAACATACAGGTGTCCCAAATTTGAGTTGCAAATTTGAGATGATAGGAGGAAGTGCGAATATGAGAAGATCCAATTAATTCTGCATCAAGATCCATCACAATGTGCAATGGGGAAGCTACTAACGATGATGAAGGTTTGCAACTATTAGTTGAGATCATCATTTCAAATTCTTTTTTGGCGGTTGTAAATTTTGAAGAATCTTAAAAGTCGAGGACGAGAAAATGGTAAATGAGAATTTGTTATTATTCAAAAGATCGTGGAGGTTCTACTTTTGAAAGTGTCAAATTGAAGGCTGACCCTTCGTCTTTCAAATGATACATAACTCGTTGTTTCAGTTTGAAATCGATTCCACCTAAGAAATATAAAAAGATGATGTGTTTTTGATGCTTTTGTAGAATCACGAAAAAATGATAAAATTTGAGAAAGATTGTTGAGGTCTTATTTTTGAAAATGAAGAATTGAGTTGCATACCAAATTGAAGGCTGAACCTTCGTCTTTCAAATGATACATAACTCGTTGTTTCAATTTGAAATCGATTCCACCTAAGAAATGTTAAAGGATGATGTGCTTTTGATGCTTTTGTAGAATCACGAAAAAATGATAAAATTTGAGAAAAATTGTTGAGGTCTTATTTTTGAAAATGAAGAATTGAGTTGCATACCAAATTGAAGGCTGAACCTTCGTCTTTCAAATGATATATAACTCGTTGTTTCAATTTGAAATCGATTCCACCTAAGAAATATTAAAGGATGATGTGCTTTTGATGCTTTTGTAGAATTACGAAAAAATGATAAAATTTAAGAAAGATTGTTGAGGTCTTATTTTTAAAAATGAAGAATTGAGTTGCATACCAAATTGAAGGCTGAACCTTCGTCTTTCAAATGATACATAACTCGTTGTTTCAGATTGAAATCGATTCCACCTAAGAAATATTAAAGGATGATGTGCTATTGATGCTTTTGTAGAATTACGAAAAAATGATAAAATTTAAGAAAGATTGTTGAGGTCTTATTTTTAAAAATGAAGAATTGAGTTGCATACCAAATTGAAGGCTGAACCTTCGTCTTTCAAATGATACATAACTCGTTGTTTCAGATTGAAATCGATTCTATCTAAGAAATGTTAAAGGATGATGTGTTTTTGATGCTTTTGTAGAATCACGAAAAAATGATAAAATTTGAGAAAGATTGTTGAGGTCTTATTTTTGAAAATGAAGAATTGAGTTGCATACCGAATTGAAGGCTGAATCTTCGTCTTTCAAATGATACATAACTCGTTGTTTCAATTTGAAATCGATTCCACCTAAGAAATATTAAAAAAGGTTGATGTGTTTTTGATGCTTTTGTAGAATCACGAAAAAATGATAAAATTTGAGAAAGATTGTTGAGGTCTTATTTTTGAAAATGAAGAATTGAGTTGCATACCAAATTGAAGGCTGAACCTTCGTCTTTCAAATGATACATAACTCGTTGTTTCAGATTGAAATCGATTCTACCTAAGAAATGTTAAAGGATGATGTGTTTTTGATGCTTTTGTAGAATCACGAAAAAATGATAAAATTTGAGAAAGATTGTTGAGGTCTTATTTTTGAAAATGAAGAATTGAGTTGCATACCGAATTGAAGGCTGAATCTTCGTCTTTCAAATGATACATAACTCGTTGTTTCAATTTGAAATCGATTCCACCTAAGAAATATTAAAAAAGGTTGATGTGTTTTTGATGCTTTTGTAGAATCACGAAAAAATGATAAAATTTGAGAAAGATTGTTGAGGTCTTATTTTTGAAAATGAAGAATTGAGTTGCATACCAAATTGAAGGCTGAACCTTCGTCTTTCAAATGATACATAACTCGTTGTTTCAGATTGAAATCGATTCTACCTAAGAAATGTTAAAGGATGATGTGTTTTTGATGCTTTTGTAGAATCACGAAAAAATGATAAAATTTGAGAAAGATTGTTGAGGTCTTATTTTTGAAAATGAAGAATTGAGTTGCATACCGAATTGAAGGCTGAACCTTCGTCTTTCAAATGATACATAACTCGTTGTTTCAATTTGAAATCGATTCCACCTAAGAAACGTTAAAGGATGATGTGTTTTTGATGCTTTTGTAGAATCACGAAAAAATGATAAAATTTGAGAAAGATTGTTGAGGTCTTATTTTTGAAAATGAAGAATTGAGTTGCATACCGAATTGAAGGCTGAACCTTCGTCTTTCAAATGATACATAACTCGTTGTTTCAATTTGAAATCGATTCCACCTAAGAAACGTTAAAGGATGATGTGTTTTTGATGCTTTTGTAGAATCACGAAAAAATGATAAAATTTGAGAAAGATTGTTGAGGTCTTATTTTTGAAAATGAAGAATTGAGTTGCATACCGAATTGAAGGCTGAATCTTCGTCTTTCAAATGATACATAACTCGTTGTTTCAATTTGAAATCGATTCCACCTAAGAAATATTAAAAAAGGTTGATGTGTTTTTGATGCTTTTGTAGAATCACGAAAAAATGATAAAATTTGAGAAAGATTGTTGAGGTCTTATTTTTGAAAATGAAGAATTGAGTTGCATACCGAATTGAAGGCTGAATCTTCGTCTTTCAAATGATACATAACTCGTTGTTTCAATTTGAAATCGATTCCACCTAAGAAATATTAAAAAAGGTTGATGTGTTTTTGATGCTTTTGTAGAATCACGAAAAAATGATAAAATTTGAGAAAGATTGTTGAGGTCTTATTTTTGAAAATGAAGAATTGAGTTGCATACCAAATTGAAGGCTGAACCTTCGTCTTTCAAATGATACATAACTCGTTGTTTCAGATTGAAATCGATTCTACCTAAGAAATGTTAAAGGATGATGTGTTTTTGATGCTTTTGTAGAATCACGAAAAAATGATAAAATTTGAGAAAGATTGTTGAGGTCTTATTTTTGAAAATGAAGAATTGAGTTGCATACCAAATTGAAGGCTGAACCTTCGTCTTTCAAATGATGCATAACACGTTGTTTCACTTTAAAATTGATTCCACCTAAGAAATATTAAAGGATGATGTGTTTTTGATGCTTTTGTAGAATCACGAAAAAATGATAAAATTTGAGAAAGATTGTTGAGGTCTTATTTTTGAAAATGAAGAATTGAGTTGCATACCGAATTGAAGGCTGAACCTTCGTCTTTCAAATGATACATAACTCGTTGTTTCAGATTGAAATTGATTCCACCTAAGAAATATTAAAGGATGATGTGTTTTTGATGCTTTTGTAGAATCACGAAAAAATGATAAAATTTGAGAAAGATTGTTGAGGTCTTATTTTTGAAAATGAAGAATTGAGTTGCATACCAAATTGAAGGCTGAACCTTCGTCTTTCAAATGATACATAACTCGTTGTTTCAATTTGAAATCGATTCCCCCTAAGAAATATTAAAGGATGATGTGTTTTTGATGCTTTTGTAGAATCACGAAAAAATGATAAAATTTGAGAAAGATTGTTGAGGTCTTATTTTTGAAAATGAAGAATTGAGTTGCATACCAAATTGAAGGCTGAACCTTCGTCTTTCAAATGATACATAACTCGTTGTTTCAATTTGAAATCGATTCCACCTAAGAAATGTTAAAGGATGATGTGTTTTTGATGCTTTTGTAGAATCACGAAAAAATGATAAAATTTGAGAAAGATTGTTGAGGTCTTATTTTTGAAAATGAAGAATTGAGTTGCATACCAAATTGAAGGCTGAACCTTCGTCTTTCAAATGATACATAACTCGTTGTTTCAATTTGAAATCGATTCCCCCTAAGAAATATTAAAGGATGATGTGTTTTTGATGCTTTTGTAGAATCACGAAAAAATGATAAAATTTGAGAAAGATTGTTGAGGTCTTATTTTTGAAAATGAAGAATTGAGTTGCATACCAAATTGAAGGCTGAACCTTCGTCTTTCAAATGATACATAACTCGTTGTTTCAATTTGAAATCGATTCCACCTAAGAAATGTTAAAGGATGATGTGTTTTTGATGCTTTTGTAGAATTACGAAAAAATGATAAAATTTGAGAAAGATTGTTGAGGTCTTATTTTTGAAAATGAAGAATTGAGTTGCATACCAAATTGAAGGCTGAACCTTCGTCTTTCAAATGATACATAACTCGTTGTTTCAATTTGAAATCGATTCCACCTAAGAAATATTAAAGGATGATGTGCTTTTGATGCTTTTGTAGAATCACGAAAAAATGATAAAATTTAAGAAAGATTATTGAGGTCTTATTTTTGAAAATGAAGAATTGAGTTGCATACCAAATTGAAGGCTGAACCTTCGTCTTTCAAATGATACATAACTCGTTGTTTCAGATTGAAATCGATTCTACCTAAGAAATATTAAAGAATGATGTGTTTTTGATGCTTTTGTAGAATCACGAAAAAATGATAAAATTTGAGAAAGATTGTTGAGGTCTTATTTTTGAAAATGAAGAATTGAGTTGCATACAAAATTGAAGGCTGAACCTTCGTCTTTCAAATGATACATAACTCGTTGTTTCAATTTGAAATCGATTCCACCTAAGAAATATTAAAGGATGATGTGTTTTTGATGCTTTTGTAGAATCACGAAAAAATGATAAAATTTAAGAAAGATTGTTGAGGTCTTATTTTTGAAAATGAAGAATTGAGTTGCATACCAAATTGAAGACTGAACCTTCGTCTTTCAAATGATGCATAACACGTTGTTTCAATTTGAAATCGATTCCACCTAAGAAATATTAAAGGATGATGTGTTTTTGATGCTTTTGTAGAATCACGAAAAAATGATAAAATTTGAGAAAGATTGTTGAGGTCTTATTTTTGAAAATGAAGAATTGAGTTGCATACAAAATTGAAGGCTGAACCTTCGTCTTTCAAATGATACATAACTCGTTGTTTCAATTTGAAATCGATTCCACCTAAGAAATGTTAAAGCATGATGTGTTTTTGATGCTTTTGTAGAATCACGAAAAAATGATAAAATTTGAGAAAGATTGTTGAGGTCTTATTTTTGAAAATGAAGAATTGAGTTGCATACAAAATTGAAGGCTGAACCTTCGTCTTTCAAATGATATATAACACGTTGTTTCAATTTGAAATCGATTCCACCTAAGAAATATTAAAGGATGATGTGTTTTTGATGCTTTTGTAGAATCACGAAAAAATGATAAAACTTGAGAAAGATTGTTGAGGTCTTATTTTTGAAAATGAAGAATTGAGTTGCATACAAAATTGAAGGCTGAACCTTCGTCTTTCAAATGATACATAACTCGTTGTTTCAATTTGAAATCGATTCCACCTAAGAAATGTTAAAGCATGATGTGTTTTTGATGCTTTTGTAGAATCACGAAAAAATGATAAAATTTGAGAAAGATTGTTGAGGTCTTATTTTTGAAAATGAAGAATTGAGTTGCATACAAAATTGAAGGCTGAACCTTCGTCTTTCAAATGATACATAACTCGTTGTTTCAATTTGAAATCGATTCCACCTAAGAAATGTTAAAGCATGATGTGTTTTTGATGCTTTTGTAGAATCACGAAAAAATGATAAAATTTGAGAAAGATTGTTGAGGTCTTATTTTTGAAAATGAAGAATTGAGTTGCATACAAAATTGAAGGCTGAACCTTCGTCTTTCAAATGATATATAACACGTTGTTTCAATTTGAAATCGATTCCACCTAAGAAATATTAAAGGATGATGTGTTTTTGATGCTTTTGTAGAATCACGAAAAAATGATAAAACTTGAGAAAGATTGTTGAGGTCTTATTTTTGAAAATGAAGAATTGAGTTGCATACCAAATTGAAGGCTGAACCTTCGTCTTTCAAATGATACATAACTCGTTGTTTCAGTTTGAAATCGATTCCACCTAAGAAATATTAAAGGATGATGTGTTTTTGATGCTTTTGTAGAATTACGAAAAAATGATAAAATTTAAGAAAGATTGTTGAGGTCTTATTTTTGAAAATGAAGAATTGAGTTGCATATCAAATTGAAGACTGAACCTTCGTCTTTCAAATGATACATAACTCGTTGTTTCAGATTGAAATCGATTTCACCTAAAAAATATTAAAGGATGATGTGCTTTTGATGCTTTTGTAGAATCACGAAAAAATGATAAAATTTGAGAAAGATTGTTGAGGTCTTATTTTTGAAAATGAAGAATTGAGCTGCATACCAAATTGAAGGCTGAACCTTCGTCTTTCAAATGATATATAACACGTTGTTTCAATTTGAAATCGATTCCACCTAAGAAATATTAAAGGATGATGTGTTTTTGATGCTTTTGTAGAATCACGAAAAAATGATAAAATTTGAGAAAGATTGTTGAGGTCTTATTTTTGAAAATGAAGAATTGAGTTGCATACCAAATTGAAGGCTGAACCTTCGTCTTTCAAATGATACATAACTCGTTATTTCAGATTGAAATCGATTCCACCTAAGAAATATTAAAGGATGATGTGTTTTTGATGCTTTTGTAGAATCACGAAAAAATGATAAAATTTGAGAAAGATTGTTGAGGTCTTATTTTTGAAAATGAAGAATTGAGTTGCATACCAAATTGAAGGCTGAACCTTCGTCTTTCAAATGATACATAACTCGTTATTTCAGATTGAAATCGATTCCACCTAAGAAATATTAAAGGATGATGTGTTTTTGATGCTTTTGTAGAATCACGAAAAAATGATAAAATTTGAGAAAGATTGTTGAGGTCTTATTTTTGAAAATGAAGAATTGAGCTGCATACCAAATTGAAGGCTGAACCTTCGTCTTTCAAATGATATATAACACGTTGTTTCAATTTGAAATCGATTCCACCTAAGAAATATTAAAGGATGATGTGTTTTTGATGGTTTTGTAGAATCACGAAAAAATGATAAAATTTGAGAAAGATTGTTGAGGTCTTATTTTTGAAAATGAAGAATTGAGTTGCATACCAAATTGAAGGCTGAACCTTCGTCTTTCAAATGATACACAACTCGTTGTTTCAATTTGAAATCGATTCCACCTAAGAAATATTAAAGGATGATGTGTTTTTGATGGTTTTGTAGAATCACGAAAAAATGATAAAATTTGAGAAAGATTGTTGAGGTCTTATTTTTGAAAATGAAGAATTGAGTTGCATACCAAATTGAAGGCTGAACCTTCGTCTTTCAAATGATACACAACTCGTTGTTTCAATTTGAAATCGATTCCACCTAAGAAATATTAAAGGATGATGTGTTTTTGATGGTTTTGTAGAATCACGAAAAAATGATAAAATTTGAGAAAGATTGTTGAGGTCTTATTTTTGAAAATGAAGAATTGAGTTGCATACCAAATTGAAGGCTGAACCTTCGTCTTTCAAATGATACATAACTCGTTGTTTCAATTTGAAATCGATTCCCCCTAAGAAATATTAAAGGATGATGTGTTTTTGATGCTTTTGTAGAATCACGAGAAAATGATAAAATTTGAGAAAGATTGTTGAGGTCTTATTTTTGAAAATGAAGAATTGAGTTGCATACCAAATTGAAGGCTGAACCTTCGTCTTTCAAATGATACACAACTCGTTGATTCAATTTGAAATCGATTCCACGTAAGAAATATTAAAGGATGATGTGTTTTTGATGCTTTTGTAGAATCACGAAAAAATGATAAAATTTGAGAAAAATTGTTGAGGTCTTATTTTTGAAAATGAAGAATTGAGTTGCATACCAAATTGAAGGCTGAACCTTCGTCTTTCAAATGATACACAACTCGTTGTTTCAATTTGAAATCGATTCCACCTAAGAAATATTAAAGGATGATGTGTTTTTGATGCTTTTGTAGAATCACGAAAAAATGATAAAATTTGAGAAAGATTGTTGAGGTCTTATTTTTGAAAATGAAGAATTGAGTTGCATACCGAATTGAAGGCTGAATCTTCGTCTTTCAAATGATACATAACTCGTTGTTTCAGATTGAAATCGATTCTACCTAAGAAATATTAAAGGATGATGTGTTTTTGATGCTTTTGTAGAATCACGAAAAAATGATAAAATTTGAGAAAGATTGTTGAGGTCTTATTTTTGAAAATGAAGAATTGAGTTGCATACCGAATTGAAGGCTGAACCTTCGTCTTTCAAATGATACATAACTCGTTGTTTCAGTTTGAAATTGATTCTACCTAAGAAATATTAAAGGATGATGTGTTTTTGATGCTTTTGTAGAATCACGAAAAAATGATAAAATTTGAGAAAGATTGTTGAGGTCTTATTTTTGAAAATGAAGAATTGAGTTGCATACCAAATTGAAGACTGAACCTTCGTCTTTCAAATGATACATAACTCGTTGTTTCAATTTGAAATCGATTCCACCTAAGAAATATTAAAGGATGATGTGTTTTTGATGCTTTTGTAGAATCACGAAAAAATGATAAAATTTGAGAAAGATTGTTGAGGTCTTATTTTTGAAAATGAAGAATTGAGCTGCATACCAAATTGAAGGCTGAACCTTCGTCTTTCAAATGATATATAACACGTTGTTTCAATTTGAAATCGATTCCACCTAAGAAATATTAAAGGATGATGTGTTTTTGATGCTTTTGTAGAATCACGAAAAAATGATAAAATTTGAGAAAGATTGTTGAGGTCTTATTTTTGAAAATGAAGAATTGAGTTGCATACCAAATTGAAGGCTGAACCTTCGTCTTTCAAATGATACATAACTCGTTATTTCAGATTGAAATCGATTCCACCTAAGAAATATTAAAGGATGATGTGTTTTTGATGCTTTTGTAGAATCACGAAAAAATGATAAAATTTGAGAAAGATTGTTGAGGTCTTATTTTTGAAAATGAAGAATTGAGTTGCATACCAAATTGAAGGCTGAACCTTCGTCTTTCAAATGATACATAACTCGTTATTTCAGATTGAAATCGATTCCACCTAAGAAATATTAAAGGATGATGTGTTTTTGATGCTTTTGTAGAATCACGAAAAAATGATAAAATTTGAGAAAGATTGTTGAGGTCTTATTTTTGAAAATGAAGAATTGAGCTGCATACCAAATTGAAGGCTGAACCTTCGTCTTTCAAATGATATATAACACGTTGTTTCAATTTGAAATCGATTCCACCTAAGAAATATTAAAGGATGATGTGTTTTTGATGCTTTTGTAGAATCACGAAAAAATGATAAAATTTGAGAAAGATTGTTGAGGTCTTATTTTTGAAAATGAAGAATTGAGTTGCATACCAAATTGAAGGCTGAACCTTCGTCTTTCAAATGATACATAACTCGTTATTTCAGATTGAAATCGATTCCACCTAAGAAATATTAAAGGATGATGTGTTTTTGATGCTTTTGTAGAATCACGAAAAAATGATAAAATTTGAGAAAGATTGTTGAGGTCTTATTTTTGAAAATGAAGAATTGAGCTGCATACCAAATTGAAGGCTGAACCTTCGTCTTTCAAATGATATATAACACGTTGTTTCAATTTGAAATCGATTCCACCTAAGAAATATTAAAGGATGATGTGTTTTTGATGGTTTTGTAGAATCACGAAAAAATGATAAAATTTGAGAAAGATTGTTGAGGTCTTATTTTTGAAAATGAAGAATTGAGTTGCATACCAAATTGAAGGCTGAACCTTCGTCTTTCAAATGATACACAACTCGTTGTTTCAATTTGAAATCGATTCCACCTAAGAAATATTAAAGGATGATGTGTTTTTGATGGTTTTGTAGAATCACGAAAAAATGATAAAATTTGAGAAAGATTGTTGATGTCTTATTTTTGAAAATGAAGAATTGAGTTGCATACCAAATTGAAGGCTGAACCTTCGTCTTTCAAATGATACACAACTCGTTGTTTCAATTTGAAATCGATTCCACCTAAGAAATATTAAAGGATGATGTGTTTTTGATGGTTTTGTAGAATCACGAAAAAATGATAAAATTTGAGAAAGATTGTTGAGGTCTTATTTTTGAAAATGAAGAATTGAGTTGCATACCAAATTGAAGGCTGAACCTTCGTCTTTCAAATGATACATAACTCGTTGTTTCAATTTGAAATCGATTCCCCCTAAGAAATATTAAAGGATGATGTGTTTTTGATGCTTTTGTAGAATCACGAGAAAATGATAAAATTTGAGAAAGATTGTTGAGGTCTTATTTTTGAAAATGAAGAATTGAGTTGCATACCAAATTGAAGGCTGAACCTTCGTCTTTCAAATGATACACAACTCGTTGATTCAATTTGAAATCGATTCCACGTAAGAAATATTAAAGGATGATGTGTTTTTGATGCTTTTGTAGAATCACGAAAAAATGATAAAATTTGAGAAAAATTGTTGAGGTCTTATTTTTGAAAATGAAGAATTGAGTTGCATACCAAATTGAAGGCTGAACCTTCGTCTTTCAAATGATACACAACTCGTTGTTTCAATTTGAAATCGATTCCACCTAAGAAATATTAAAGGATGATGTGTTTTTGATGCTTTTGTAGAATCACGAAAAAATGATAAAATTTGAGAAAGATTGTTGAGGTCTTATTTTTGAAAATGAAGAATTGAGTTGCATACCGAATTGAAGGCTGAATCTTCGTCTTTCAAATGATACATAACTCGTTGTTTCAGATTGAAATCGATTCTACCTAAGAAATATTAAAGGATGATGTGTTTTTGATGCTTTTGTAGAATCACGAAAAAATGATAAAATTTGAGAAAGATTGTTGAGGTCTTATTTTTGAAAATGAAGAATTGAGTTGCATACCGAATTGAAGGCTGAACCTTCGTCTTTCAAATGATACATAACTCGTTGTTTCAGTTTGAAATTGATTCTACCTAAGAAATATTAAAGGATGATGTGTTTTTGATGCTTTTGTAGAATCACGAAAAAATGATAAAATTTGAGAAAGATTGTTGAGGTCTTATTTTTGAAAATGAAGAATTGAGTTGCATACCAAATTGAAGACTGAACCTTCGTCTTTCAAATGATACATAACTCGTTGTTTCAATTTGAAATCGATTCCACCTAAGAAATATTAAAGGATGATGTGTTTTTGATGCTTTTGTAGAATCACGAAAAAATGATAAAATTTGAGAAAGATTGTTGAGGTCTTATTTTTGAAAATGAAGAATTAAGTTGCATACCAAATTGAAGGCTGAACCTTCGTCTTTCAAATGATACATAACTCGTTGTTTCAGTTTGAAATTGATTCTACCTAAGAAATATTAAAGGATGATGTATTTTTGATGCTTTTGTAGAGTCACGAAGAAATGATAAAATTTGAGAAAGATTGTTGAGGTCTTATTTTTGAAAATGAAGAATTGAGTTGCATACAAAATTGAAGGCTGAACCTTCGTCTTTCAAATGATACATAACTCGTTGTTTCAATTTGAAATCGATTCCACCTAAGAAATGTTAAAGGATGATGTGTTTTTGATGCTTTTGTAGAATCACGAAAACATGATAAAATTTGAGAAAGATTGTTGAGGTCTTATTTTTGAAAATGAAGAATTGAGTTGCATACCAAATTGAAGGCTGAACCTTCGTCTTTCAAATGATACATAACTCGTTGTTTCAGATTGAAATCGATTCTACCTAAGAAATATTAAAGGATGATGTGTTTTTGATGCTTTTGTAGAATCACGAAAAAATGATAAAATTTGAGAAAGATTGTTGAGGTCTTTTTTTGAAAATGAAGAATTGAGTTGCATACCAAATTGAAGACTGAACCTTCGTCTTTCAAATGATGCATAACACGTTGTTTCAATTTGAAATCGATTCCACCTAAGAAATATTAAAGGATGATGTGTTTTTGATGCTTTTGTAGAATTACGAAAAAATGATAAAATTTGAGAAAGATTGTTGAGGTCTTATTTTTGAAAATGAAGAATTGAGTTGCATACCGAATTGAAGGCTGAACCTTCGTCCTTCAAATGATACATAACTCGTTGTTTCAGATTGAAATTGATTCCACCTAAGAAATATTAAAGGATGATGTGCTTTTGATGCTTTTGTAGAATTACGAAAAAATGATAAAATTTAAGAAAGATTGTTGAGGTCTTATTTTTAAAAATGAAGAATTGAGTTGCATACCAAATTGAAGGCTGAACCTTCGTCTTTGTTAATGTTACATAACTCGTTGTTTCAATATAATAATATTTTCACTTACATACCAAGTTGAAGACTAAACCTTCGTCTTTCAAATGATACATAACTTATTTCAATTTCTGTTAAAGGATGAGTTTTTCAATTTTCGTTATGGGCCGAGTGAGTGTCGTTGTTGGTGTTTAGCTCGGTCAATTATCACTTAGCTCGGACACAGCCAAGTGTTCAAGTATCAAGTGTTCTAGAAACAGTATCAAGTCTCAATTCAAAATGCGTGCTCTCCAAAAAAACATTTTCAGCAGATTCTAGGACTAAATTTAGAACAATAAGCTGAATAGTTCATTAAATTTAAACAATTAATTGACGATTCTAACCTTAATCCAGATAAAACATCAACAATTTTTCGTATGAGTGCCTATACACACTGAGAACCCAAATATTCGATATGGCTGCTGTGCACTCATTAAAAATTTTGTATGGGTGCTTGTTTATCCAGAGAGAGTTCCAACTCACAGTGACATTGAAGGTAATGAGAAGGTGGACCAGACAAATGCTTAGCTGAAAATATTCAGAATCCATAAATCCAACAAAAAATGGGATTCCTATTTAAAAATGTTAACTTAGGTATGGGTTCTAAACACCCATACATACACCTATACATTATAATTTTGTCAAAAAATGCACGTTAAAAAATATAATATAGGTGATTTTGGTCTTACTCTGCCGAGGTCGCTTGCAAGTGAAGAGCTACAATCTTCTGAAACGACCTCGGCGATTTGAAGCGATTGCTCCTTATAAATCCCAATAAAGACATAAAGTCTTCTATAAGATAGAATTAGAGAAGAATTATTAAAATAGTTTTAAACTTTTATAATAGATTGTGTTATCAGCTCAAGAGTAAACGAAGAATGAATCTTCATTTTTATGTGTCAATAAAAAGTTGTGATGAAACTTAATTGCCCACATAATTAATTTACGTTGAAATTATTGGAGCGGTCAAAAATAAAAATAGAAAATAGAGATTCATCAATTAAATAATGAGTAACTTGAACTAAACTCGGCTCCTAATTGTCATTTATGTACCATTTACTGAAATCATTGAATGAGGCGCTATTATATTAAACGCCCAACTGAAAATAGACGGTTTGTTTATATGTTTTGGATTTCCTAGAACTGTCGAAAATATTTTTGGATCAGCCGTAATAAGGGTTGGGATTGGTCCAGTCATGACGAATACGTTTTTTCCATTCTCTTTAATAATCGATTGTACCGTGTTGCAAATATCTTAAATAAATTGATTAAAAAAAAATCTCATTATTTCTTGTTTTACTGTTAGATTCATACTTACCTATGCTATTTCGTATATTATAGGTGAACCCCAAAAGGGGCACCTGCGTTGGAGTTGAGAACATTACCAAACATTTTTTGTATTTGTAATAAATAAAATACCACCATATCGTTAGCGAAAAACTCGCGGAAGTGATCACGGCTAAAAAGTAAAGAAGATACATTTCGAATCGGAATAATTCAAATGTTATCGAATCAAATTTGCTCTTATTTATACAAGTTTAAAGAAATACTCGTAATTATTGGTAATTGACAAATTATAGTTTAAATTAATGGTCATAAATAAAAGTCGTGTAGGAGAGTACAAAGTCGAACTTAATTTTAAAAAGTTTTGATGAAAAACATCATAACTCGGAAATTTAAAAATTTGGAGAAACAATTTTTAGTTTATTAAATGCTAAACTATTTCAAATTGATTCTTATTTCATTGCGATATCTCAATTAGATCTTGGGATACGATTCCTTGAAAATTGCTTGATTTTTGCTTAAACACATTATTCAGTTTTTGTGAAGTTAAAAAAAAGTCATCACTCGGAGAATTGAAGATTTGAAGAAACGATCTTTGGTACATTGAATACCAAATAAATTTGCTTCAAATTGCTTTTTATTTCGTGAAGATATCTCAATCACTTCTTAAGAAATGATTCTGTGAAAATTGCTCGATTTTGTTAGGTACTTGTGAAGATTAAAAAAATCATCACTCGGAGAATTGAAAATTTGAAGAAACGATCTTTAGTACATTGAATACCAAATAAATTTGCTTCAAATTGCTTCTTATTTCGTGGAGATATCTCAATCACTTCTTGAGAAATGATTCTGTGAAGATTATTCGATTTTGTTAGGTACTTGTAAAGTTTAAAAAAATCATCACTCGGAGAATTGAAAATTTGAAGAAACGATCTTTGGTACATTGAATACCAGATAAATTTGCTTCAAATTGCTTCTTATTTCGTGGAGATGTCTCAATCACTTCTTGAAAAATGATTCTGTGAAAATTGTTCGATTTTGTTAGGTACTTGTGAAGTTTAAAACAATCATCACTCGGAGAATTGAAGATTTGAAGAAACGACCTTTGGTACATTGAATACCAAATAAATTTGCTTCAAATTGCTTCTTATGTCGTGGTAATATCTCAATCACTTCTTGAGAAATGATTCTGTGAAAATTGTTCGATTTTGTTAGGTACTTGTGAAGTTTAATAAAATCATCACTGGGAGAATTGAAGATTTGAAGAAACGATCTTTGGTACATTGAATACAAATAAATTTGCTTCAAATTGCTTCTTATTTCGTGGAGATATCTCAATCACTTATTGAGAAATGATTCTGTGAAAATTGTTCGATTTTGTTAGATACTTGTGATGTTTAAAAAAATCATCACTCGGAGAATTGAAAATTTGAAGAAACGATCTTTGGTACATTGAATACCAAATAAATTTGCTTCAAATTGCTTCTTATTTCGTGGAGGTATCTCAATCACTTCTTGAGAAATGATTCTGTGAAAATTGTTCGATTTTGTTAGGTACTTGTGAAGATTAAAAAAATCATCACTGGGAGAATTGAAGATTTGAAGAAACGATCTTTGGTACATTGAATACCAGATAAATTTGCTTCAAATTGCTTCTTATTTCGTGGAGATATCTCAATCACTTCTTGAGAAATAATTCTGTGAAAATTGCTCGATTTTGTTAGGTACTTGTGATGTTTAAAAAAATCATCACTTGGAGAATTGAAAATTTGAAGAAACGATCTTTGGTACATTGAATACCAAATAAATTTGCTTCAAATTGCTTCTTATTTCGTGGAGATATCTCAATCACTTCTTGAGAAATGATTCTGTGAAAATTGCTCGATTTTGTTAGGTACTTGTGATGTTTAAAAAAATCATCACTTGGAGAATTGAAAATTTGAAGAACCGATCTTTGGTACATTGAATACCAAATAAATTTGCTTCAAATTGCTTCTTATTTCGTGGAGATATCTCAATCACTTCTTGAGAAATGATTCTGTGAAAATTGCTCGATTTTGTTAGGTACTTGTGATGTTTAAAAAAATCATCACTGGGAGAATTGAAGATTTGAAGAAACGATCTTTGGTACATTGAATACAAATAAATTTGCTTCAAAATTGCTTCTTATGTCGTGGTGATATCTCAATCAATTCTTAAGGAATAATTTTTTAAAGATTGTTCGATTTTGTTAGGTACTTGTGAAGTTTAAAAAAATTATTACTCGAAGAATTGAAGATTTGAAGAAACGATCTTTGGTACATTGAATAGCAAATAAATTTGCTTCAAATTGCTTCTTATTTCGTGGAGTTATCTCAATCACTTCTTGAGAAATGATTCTGTGAAAATTGTTCGATTTTGTTAGGTACTTGTGAAGATTAAAAAAGTCATCACTCGGAGAATTGAAGATTTGAAGAAACGATCTTTGGTACATTGAATACCAAATAAATTTGCTTCAAATTGCTTCTTATTTCGTGGAGTTATCTCAATCACTTCTTGAGAAATGATTCTGTGAAAATTGTTCGATTTTGTTAGGTACTTGTGAAGTTAAATAAAACCATCACTCGGAGAATTGAAGATTTGAAGAAACGATCTTTGGTACATTGAATACCAAATAAATTTGCTTCAAATTGCTTCTTATTTTGTGGATATATCTCAATCACTTCTTGAGAAATGATTCTGTGAAAATTGCTCGATTTTGTTAGGTACTTGTGAAGATTAAAAAAATCATCACTCGGAGAATTGAAAATTTGAAGAAACGATCTTTGGTACATTGAATACCAAATAAATTTGCTTCAAATTGCTTCTTATTACGTGGAGATATCTCAATCACTTCTTGAGAAATGATTCTGTGAAAATTGCTCGATTTTGTTAGGTACTTGTGAAGATTAAAAAAATCATCACTCGGAGAATTGAAAATTTGAAGAAACGATCTTTAGTACATTGAATACCAAATAAATTTGCTTCAAATTGCTTCTTATTTCGTGGAGATATCTCAATCACTTCTTGAGAAATGATTCTGTGAAGATTATTCGATTTTGTTAGGTACTTGTGAAGTTTAAAACAATCATCACTCGGAGAATTGAAGATTTGAAGAAACGATCTTTGGTACATTGAATACCAAATAAATTTGCTTCAAATTTCTTCTTATTTCGTGGAGATATCTCAATCACTTCTTGAAAAATGATTCTGTGAAAATGTTCGATTTTGTTAGGTACTTGTGATGTTTAAAAAAATTATTACTCGAAGAATTGAAGATTTGAAGAAACGATGTTTGGTACATTGAATACCAAATAAATTTGCTTCAAAATTGCTTCTTATGTCGTGGTGATATCTCAATCAATTCTTAAGGAATAATTTTTTGAAGATTGTTCGATTTTGTTAGGTACTTGTGAAGTTTAAAAAAATTATTACTCGAAGAATTGAAGATTTGAAGAAACTATCTTTGGTACATTGAATACCAAATAAATTTGCTTCAAATTGCTTCTTATGTCGTGGTGATATCTCAATCACTTCTTGAGAAATGATTCTGTGAAAATTGTTCGATTTTGTTAGGTACTTGTGAAGTTTAATAAAATCATCACTGGGAGAATTGAAGATTTGAAGAAACGATCTTTGGTACATTGAATACAAATAAATTTGCTTCAAATTGCTTCTTATTTCGTGGAGATATCTCAATCACTTATTGAGAAATGATTCTGTGAAAATTGTTCGATTTTGTTAGATACTTGTGATGTTTAAAAAAATCATCACTCGGAGAATTGAAAATTTGAAGAAACGATCTTTGGTACATTGAATACCAAATAAATTTGCTTCAAATTGCTTCTTATTTCGTGGAGGTATCTCAATCACTTCTTGAGAAATGATTCTGTGAAAATTGTTCGATTTTGTTAGGTACTTGTGAAGATTAAAAAAATCATCACTGGGAGAATTGAAGATTTGAAGAAACGATCTTTGGTACATTGAATACAAATAAATTTGCTCCAAATTGCTTCTTATTTCGTGGAGATATCTCAATCACTTCTTGAGAAATGATTCTGTGAAAATTGCTCGATTTTGTTAGGTACTTGTGATGTTTAAAGAAATCATCACTCGGAGAATTGATAATTTGAAGAAACGATCTTTGGTACATTGAATACCGAATAAATTTGCTTCAAATTGCTTCTTATTTCGCGGAGCTATCTCAATCAATTCTTGAGAAATGATTGTGTGAAAATTGTTCGATTTTGTTAGGTACTTGTGAAGTTAAATAAAACCATCACTCGGAGAATTGAAGATTTGAAGAAACGATCTTTGGTACATTGAATACCAAATAAATTTGCTTCAAATTGCTTCTTATTTCGTGGAGATATCTCAATCACTTCTTGAGAAATGACTCTGTGAAAATTGCTCGATTTTGTTAGGTACTTGTGATGTTTAAAAAAATCATCACTCGGAGAATTGAAAATTTGAAGAAACGATCTTTGGTACATTGAATACCAAATAAATTTGCTTCAAATTGCTTCTTATTTCGTGGAGATATCTCCATCACTTCTTGAGAAATGATTCTGTGAAAATTGTTCGATTTTGTTAGGTACTTGTGAAGATTAAAAAAATCATCACTCGGAGAATTGAAGATTTGAAGAAACGATCTTTGGTACATTGAATACCAGATAAATTTGCTTCAAATTGCTTCTTATTTCGTGAAGATATCTCAATCATTTCTTAAGAAATGATTCTGTGAAGATTGTTCGATTTTGTTAGGTACTTGTGAAGATTAAAAAAATCATCACTCGGAGAATTGAAGATTTGAAGAAACGATCTTTGGTACATTGAATACCAGATAAATTTGCTTCAAATTGCTTCTTATTTCGTGAAGATATCTCAATCATTTCTTAAGAAATGATTCTGTGAAGATTGTTCGATTTTGTTAGGTACTTGTGAAGATTAAAAAAATCATCACTCGGAGAATTGAAGATTTGAAGAAACGATCTTTGGTACATTGAATACCAGATAAATTTGCTTCAAATTGCTTCTTATTTCGTGGAGATATCTCAATCATTTCTTAAGAAATGATTCTGTGAAAATTGTTCGATTTTGTTAGGTACTTGTGATGTTTAAAAAAATTATTACTCGAAGAATTGAAGATTTGAAGAAACGATCTTTGGTACATTGAATACCAAAAAAAAATGCTTCAAACTGCTTTTTATTTCGTAAAGATATCTCAATCACTTCTTAAGAAATGATTCTGTTAAAATTGACCGATTTTGTTAGGTACTTGTGAAGTTTAAAAAAATCATCACTCGGAGAATTGAAGATTTGAAGAAACGATCTTTGGTACATTGAATACCAAATAAATTTGCTTCAAATTGCTTCTTATTTCGTGGAGATATCTCAATCACTTCTTGAGAAGTGATTCTGTGAAAATTGTTCGATTTTGTTAGGTACTTGTGAAGTTTAATAAAATCATCACTCGGAGAACTGAAGATTTGAAGAAACCATCTTTGGTACATTGAATACCAAATAAATTTGCTTCAAATTGCTTCTTATTTCGTGGAGATATCTCAATCACTTCTTGAGAAATAATTCTGTGAAAATTGCTCGATTTTGTTAGGTACTTGTGATGTTTAAAAAAATCATCACTTGGAGAATTGAAAATTTGAAGAAACGATCTTTGGTACATTGAATACCAGATAAATTTGCTTCAAATTGCTTCTTATTTCGTGGAGATATCTCAATCACTTCTTGAGAAATAATTCTGTGAAAATTGCTCGATTTTGTTAGGTACTTGTGATGTTTAAAAAAATCATCACTTGGAGAATTGAAAATTTGAAGAACCGATCTTTGGTACATTGAATACCAAATAAATTTGCTTCAAATTGCTTCTTATTTCGTGGAGATATCTCAATCACTTCTTGAGAAATGATTCTGTGAAAATTGCTCGATTTTGTTAGGTACTTGTGAAGTTTAATAAAATCATCACTCGGAGAACTGAAGATTTGAAGAAACCATCTTTGGTACATTGAATGTCAAATAAACTTGCTTCAAATTGCTTCTTATTTCGTAGAGATATCTCAATGTGTTATTGAGATATGATTCTTTGAAAATTGCTCGATTTTTGCTTAACACTAATTATTGTCTTGTGAAGTTTAAAAAGTCATTACTCGGAGGATTGGAGATTTGAAGAAACGATGTTTGATTTTATGTAACGCCTATAATGTATAATATGTAAAATATTTTTGTGGAGTTTTAATCAAAAAACCATAACTCAGAGATTTAAAGATTTGGAGAAAAAAACCCTTAGCTTATTAAATACTAAATAAATTTGCGTCAAATTGCTTTTTATTCTCATTGCGATATCTCAATTAGTTCTTGAGATAGAACTTATGAAATGTGCTTAAACCCCACTTTAACCTCTCCTGAAAGAATCTAAACCAACGCATCATCTATATCTTGGTGATAATACCTGCTTAGCAGTCCTATCCTTCTTCATAAGCAATTACCATAAAGCCTTTCAAAGTATTTCTTAAACAAGAATATTATTTTTAAAAATGTATAACTATTTATTAAATCGAAATATGAAGTATGTTTTGAAAAATAGCCGTTAGGTCTGTTTATGTTAATAATTTCCAATCAAACGCTTATTATTAATAACCGGTTCATATATGCGTATATACAAAGTAAAAAAATAATTTACTAATTTCTGGAATTGCTCAAAAAGTATGGTCAGCAAATTAGAGCAATTAAAAAAAATTGATGTATGATTGGTTTCGTTGATTGATAAATTTCATTAATAAAAATAGTTTACTTTTTACTTCAAGTTCAACTTCGATAATTGAAAAAATAAAATCAAATCAAAATTCACAAAGTTAATTACATTAAGTTCAATTCAAAACTTGATATCATAAAAACGAATTGAGATAATCATGCATGGTTTCATTCTCGGAAATGTGAACACTTTTCTTTATAATTCGCAAAAGAATTCATTAGGATATCTCAAGGATTCGATTTTTTAAAAATGATTATTATTTTTAAGAAATGTTGCAAATTGAGGTTTCGTTCAAGACTTGATATCTCAAAAACGAATTGAGATACTCGTGCATGGTTTTATTCTTGAAAAAATGCACATTTTTCTTTATGATTCAAAAAAGAATTCGTTAAAATATCGTAAGAATTAGATTTTTTACGATTTCTTAAAGATGATTGTTACTTTTAAGAATTTACACAAATTTAAGTTCAGTTTATAACTTGCTATCTCAAAGACGAATTGAGATACTCATGCATGGTTTTATTTTCGGAAAAGTGCATACTTTCCTTAATAAATTACAAAAAATAATTATTAAGATATCTTAAGATTTTGATTCTTTACGATTTTTTAAAGATGATTGTTATTTTTAAGAAATTCCACAAATTTAAGTTCAGTTTATAACTTGCTATCTCAAAGACGAATTGAGATACTCATGTAATGCTTTATTTTCGGAAAAGTGCATACTTTCCTTAATAAATTACAAAAGAAATCATTGAAATATCTTAAGAATTTGAATTTTTACGATTTTTTAAAGATGATTGTTATTATTAAGAAATTCCACAAATTTAAGTTCACTTTATAACTTGATATCTCAAAAACAAATTGAGATACTCATGCATGGTTTTATTCTACAGAAAATTGCATACTTTCCTTAATAAATTACAAAAAAAAATCATTAAGATATCTTAAGAATTTGATTTTTTACGATTTTTTAAAGACGATTGTTATTTTTAAGATATTCCACAAATTTAAGTTCAGTTTATAACTTGCTATCTCAAAGACGAATTGAGATACTCATGTAATGTTTTATTTTCGGAAAAGTGCATACTTTCCTTAATAAATTATAAAAGAAATCATTGAAATATCTTAAGAATTTGATTTTTTACGATTTTTTAAAGATGATTGTTATTTTTAAGAAATTCCACAAATTTAAGTTCACTTTATAACTTGATATCTCAAAAACAAATTGAGATACTCATGCATGGTTTTATTCTACAGAAAATTGCATTTTTTCCTTAATAAATTACAAAAAAAAATCATTAAGATACCTTAAGATTTTGATTCTTTACGATTTTTTAAAGATGATTGTTATTTTTAAGAAATTCCACAAATTTAAGTTCAGTTTATAACTTGCTATCTCAAAGACGAATTGAGATACTCATGTAATGCTTTATTTTCGGAAAAGTGCATACTTTCCTTAATAAATTACAAAAGAAATCATTGAAATATTTTAAGAATTTGAATTTTTACGATTTTTTAAAGATGATTGTTATTATTAAGAAATTCCACAAATTTAAGTTCACTTTATAACTTGATATCTCAAAAACAAATTGAGATACTCATGCATGGTTTTATTCTACAGAAAATTGCATTTTTTCCTTAATAAATTACAAAAAAAAATCATTAAGATACCTTAAGATTTTGATTCTTTACGATTTTTTAAAGATGATTGTTATTTTTAAGAAATTCCACAAATTTAAGTTCAGTTTATAACTTGCTATCTCAAAGACGAATTGAGATAATCATGTAATGTTTTATTTTCGGAAAAGTGCATACTTTCCTTAATAAATTATAAAAGAAATCATTGCAATATCTTAAGAATTTGATTTTTTACGATTTTTTAAAGATGATTGTTATTTTTAAGAAATTCCACAAATTTAAGTTCAGTTTATAACTTGCTATCTCAAAGACGAATTGAGATACTCATGTAATGTTTTATTTTCGGAAAAGTGCATACTTTCCTTAATAAATTATAAAAGAAATCATTGAAATATCTTAAGAATTTGATTTTTTACGATTTTTTAAAGATGATTGTTATTTTTAAGAAATTCCACAAATTTAAGTTCACTTTATAACTTGATATCTCAAAAACAAATTGAGATACTCATGCATGGTTTTATTCTACAGAAAATTGCATTTTTTCCTTAATAAATTACAAAAAAAAATCATTAAGATACCTTAAGATTTTGATTCTTTACGATTTTTTAAAGATGATTGTTATTTTTAAGAAATTCCACAAATTTAAGTTCAGTTTATAACTTGCTATCTCAAAGACGAATTGAGATACTCATGTAATGCTTTATTTTCGGAAAAGTGCATACTTTCCTTAATAAATTACAAAAGAAATCATTGAAATATTTTAAGAATTTGAATTTTTACGATTTTTTAAAGATGATTGTTATTATTAAGAAATTCCACAAATTTAAGTTCACTTTATAACTTGATATCTCAAAAACAAATTGAGATACTCATGCATGGTTTTATTCTACAGAAAATTGCATTTTTTCCTTAATAAATTACAAAAAAAAATCATTAAGATACCTTAAGATTTTGATTCTTTACGATTTTTTAAAGATGATTGTTATTTTTAAGAAATTCCACAAATTTAAGTTCAGTTTATAACTTGCTATCTCAAAGACGAATTGAGATAATCATGTAATGTTTTATTTTCGGAAAAGTGCATACTTTCCTTAATAAATTATAAAAGAAATCATTGCAATATCTTAAGAATTTGATTTTTTACGATTTTTTAAAGATGATTGTTATTTTTAAGAAATTCCACAAATTTAAGTTCAGTTTATAACTTGCTATCTCAAAGACGAATTGAGATACTCATGTAATGTTTTATTTTCGGAAAAGTGCATACTTTCCTTAATAAATTATAAAAGAAATCATTGAAATATCTTAAGAATTTGATTTTTTACGATTTTTTAAAGATGATTGTTATTTTTAAGAAATTCCACAAATTTAAGTTCACTTTATAACTTGATATCTCAAAAACAAATTGAGATACTCATGCATGGTTTTATTCTACAGAAAATTGCATTTTTTCCTTAATAAATTACAAAAAAAAATCATTAAGATACCTTAAGATTTTGATTCTTTACGATTTTTTAAAGATGATTGTTATTTTTAAGAAATTCCACAAATTTAAGTTCAGTTTATAACTTGCTATCTCAAAGACGAATTGAGATACTCATGTAATGCTTTATTTTCGGAAAAGTGCATACTTTCCTTAATAAATTACAAAAGAAATCATTGAAATATTTTAAGAATTTGAATTTTTACGATTTTTTAAAGATGATATTATTAAGAAATTCCACAAATTTAAGTTCACTTTATAACTTGATATCTCAAAAACAAATTGAGATACTCATGCATGGTTTTATTCTACAGAAAATTGCATTTTTTCCTTAATAAATTACAAAAAAAAATCATTAAGATATCTTAAGAATTTGATTTTTTACGATTTTTTAAAGACGATTGTTATTTTTAAGATATTCCACAAATTTAAGTTCAGTTTATAACTTGCTATCTCAAAGACGAATTGAGATACTCATGTAATGTTTTATTTTCGGAAAAGTGCATACTTTCCTTAATAAATTATAAAAGAAATCATTGAAATATCTTAAGAATTTGATTTTTTACGATTTTTTAAAGATGATTGTTATTTTTAAGAAATTCCACAAATTTAAGTTCACTTTATAACTTGATATCTCAAAAACAAATTGAGATACTCATGCATGGTTTTATTCTACAGAAAATTGCATTTTTTCCTTAATAAATTACAAAAAAAAATCATTAAGATACCTTAAGATTTTGATTCTTTACGATTTTTTAAAGATGATTGTTATTTTTAAGAAATTCCACAAATTTAAGTTCAGTTTATAACTTGCTATCTCAAAGACGAATTGAGATACTCATGTAATGCTTTATTTTCGGAAAAGTGCATACTTTCCTTAATAAATTACAAAAGAAATCATTGAAATATTTTAAGAATTTGAATTTTTACGATTTTTTAAAGATGATTGTTATTATTAAGAAATTCCACAAATTTAAGTTCACTTTATAACTTGATATCTCAAAAACAAATTGAGATACTCATGCATGGTTTTATTCTACAGAAAATTGCATTTTTTCCTTAATAAATTACAAAAAAAAATCATTAAGATACCTTAAGATTTTGATTCTTTACGATTTTTTAAAGATGATTGTTATTTTTAAGAAATTCCACAAATTTAAGTTCAGTTTATAACTTGCTATCTCAAAGACGAATTGAGATAATCATGTAATGTTTTATTTTCGGAAAAGTGCATACTTTCCTTAATAAATTATAAAAGAAATCATTGCAATAACTTAAGAATTTGATTTTTTACGATTTTTTAAAGATGATTGTTATTTTTAAGAAATTCCACAAATTTAAGTTCAGTTTATAACTTGCTATCTCAAAGACGAATTGAGATACTCATGTAATGTTTTATTTTCGGAAAAGTGCATACTTTCCTTAATAAATTATAAAAGAAATCATTGAAATATCTTAAGAATTTGATTTTTTACGATTTTTTAAAGATGATTGTTATTTTTAAGAAATTCCACAAATTTAAGTTCACTTTATAACTTGATATCTCAAAAACAAATTGAGATACTCATGCATGGTTTTATTCTACAGAAAATTGCATTTTTTCCTTAATAAATTACAAAAAAAAATCATTAAGATATCTTAAGAATTTGATTTTTTACGATTTTTTAAAGACGATTGTTATTTTTAAGATATTCCACAAATTTAAGTTCAGTTTATAACTTGCTATCTCAAAGACGAATTGAGATACTCATGTAATGTTTTATTTTCGGAAAAGTGCATACTTTCCTTAATAAATTATAAAAGAAATCATTGAAATATCTTAAGAATTTGATTTTTTACGATTTTTTAAAGATGATTGTTATTTTTAAGAAATTCCACAAATTTAAGTTCACTTTATAACTTGATATCTCAAAAACAAATTGAGATACTCATGCATGGTTTTATTCTACAGAAAATTGCATTTTTTCCTTAATAAATTACAAAAAAAAATCATTAAGATACCTTAAGATTTTGATTCTTTACGATTTTTTAAAGATGATTGTTATTTTTAAGAAATTCCACAAATTTAAGTTCAGTTTATAACTTGCTATCTCAAAGACGAATTGAGATACTCATGTAATGCTTTATTTTCGGAAAAGTGCATACTTTCCTTAATAAATTACAAAAGAAATCATTGAAATATTTTAAGAATTTGAATTTTTACGATTTTTTAAAGATGATTGTTATTATTAAGAAATTCCACAAATTTAAGTTCACTTTATAACTTGATATCTCAAAAACAAATTGAGATACTCATGCATGGTTTTATTCTACAGAAAATTGCATTTTTTCCTTAATAAATTACAAAAAAAAATCATTAAGATATCTTAAGAATTTGATTTTTTACGATTTTTTAAAGACGATTGTTATTTTTAAGATATTCCACAAATTTAAGTTCAGTTTATAACTTGCTATCTCAAAGACGAATTGAGATACTCATGTAATGTTTTATTTTCGGAAAAGTGCATACTTTCCTTAATAAATTATAAAAGAAATCATTGAAATATCTTAAGAATTTGATTTTTTACGATTTTTTAAAGATGATTGTTATTTTTAAGAAATTCCACAAATTTAAGTTCACTTTATAACTTGATATCTCAAAAACAAATTGAGATACTCATGCATGGTTTTATTCTACAGAAAATTGCATTTTTTCCTTAATAAATTACAAAAAAAAATCATTAAGATACCTTAAGATTTTGATTCTTTACGATTTTTTAAAGATGATTGTTATTTTTAAGAAATTCCACAAATTTAAGTTCAGTTTATAACTTGTTATCTCAAAGACGAATTGAGATACTCATGTAATGCTTTATTTTCGGAAAAGTGCATACTTTCCTTAATAAATTACAAAAGAAATCATTGAAATATTTTAAGAATTTGAATTTTTACGATTTTTTAAAGATGATTGTTATTATTAAGAAATTCCACAAATTTAAGTTCACTTTATAACTTGATATCTCAAAAACAAATTGAGATACTCATGCATGGTTTTATTCTACAGAAAATTGCATTTTTTCCTTAATAAATTACAAAAAAAAATCATTAAGATACCTTAAGATTTTGATTCTTTACGATTTTTTAAAGATGATTGTTATTTTTAAGAAATTCCACAAATTTAAGTTCAGTTTATAACTTGCTATCTCAAAGACGAATTGAGATAATCATGTAATGTTTTATTTTCGGAAAAGTGCATACTTTCCTTAATAAATTATAAAAGAAATCATTGCAATAACTTAAGAATTTGATTTTTTACGATTTTTTAAAGATGATTGTTATTTTTAAGAAATTCCACAAATTTAAGTTCAGTTTATAACTTGCTATCTCAAAGACGAATTGAGATACTCATGTAATGTTTTATTTTCGGAAAAGTGCATACTTTCCTTAATAAATTATAAAAGAAATCATTGAAATATCTTAAGAATTTGATTTTTTACGATTTTTTAAAGATGATTGTTATTTTTAAGAAATTCCACAAATTTAAGTTCACTTTATAACTTGATATCTCAAAAACAAATTGAGATACTCATGCATGGTTTTATTCTACAGAAAATTGCATTTTTTCCTTAATAAATTACAAAAAAAAATCATTAAGATACCTTAAGATTTTGATTCTTTACGATTTTTTAAAGATGATTGTTATTTTTAAGAAATTCCACAAATTTAAGTTCAGTTTATAACTTGCTATCTCAAAGACGAATTGAGATACTCATGTAATGCTTTATTTTCGGAAAAGTGCATACTTTCCTTAATAAATTACAAAAGAAATCATTGAAATATTTTAAGAATTTGAATTTTTACGATTTTTTAAAGATGATTGTTATTATTAAGAAATTCCACAAATTTAAGTTCACTTTATAACTTGATATCTCAAAAACAAATTGAGATACTCATGCATGGTTTTATTCTACAGAAAATTGCATTTTTTCCTTAATAAATTACAAAAAAAAATCATTAAGATACCTTAAGATTTTGATTCTTTACGATTTTTTAAAGATGATTGTTATTTTTAAGAAATTCCACAAATTTAAGTTCAGTTTATAACTTGCTATCTCAAAGACGAATTGAGATAATCATGTAATGTTTTATTTTCGGAAAAGTGCATACTTTCCTTAATAAATTATAAAAGAAATCATTGCAATATCTTAAGAATTTGATTTTTTACGATTTTTTAAAGATGATTGTTATTTTTAAGAAATTCCACAAATTTAAGTTCAGTTTATAACTTGCTATCTCAAAGACGAATTGAGATACTCATGTAATGTTTTATTTTCGGAAAAGTGCATACTTTCCTTAATAAATTATAAAAGAAATCATTGAAATATCTTAAGAATTTGATTTTTTACGATTTTTTAAAGATGATTGTTATTTTTAAGAAATTCCACAAATTTAAGTTCACTTTATAACTTGATATCTCAAAAACAAATTGAGATACTCATGCATGGTTTTATTCTACAGAAAATTGCATTTTTTCCTTAATAAATTACAAAAAAAAATCATTAAGATACCTTAAGATTTTGATTCTTTACGATTTTTTAAAGATGATTGTTATTTTTAAGAAATTCCACAAATTTAAGTTCAGTTTATAACTTGCTATCTCAAAGACGAATTGAGATACTCATGTAATGCTTTATTTTCGGAAAAGTGCATACTTTCATTAATAAATTACAAAAGAAATCATTGAAATATTTTAAGAATTTGAATTTTTACGATTTTTTAAAGATGATTGTTATTATTAAGAAATTCCACAAATTTAAGTTCACTTTATAACTTGATATCTCAAAAACAAATTGAGATACTCATGCATGGTTTTATTCTACAGAAAATTGCATACTTTCCTTAATAAATTACAAAAAAAAATCATTAAGATATCTTAAGAATTTGATTTTTTACGATTTTTTAAAGACGATTGTTATTTTTAAGATATTCCACAAATTTAAGTTCAGTTTATAACTTGCTATCTCAAAGACGAATTGAGATACTCATGTAATGTTTTATTTTCGGAAAAGTGCATACTTTCCTTAATAAATTATAAAAGAAATCATTGAAATATCTTAAGAATTTGATTTTTTACGATTTTTTAAAGATGATTGTTATTTTTAAGAAATTCCACAAATTTAAGTTCACTTTATAACTTGATATCTCAAAAACAAATTGAGATACTCATGCATGGTTTTATTCTACAGAAAATTGCATTTTTTCCTTAATAAATTACAAAAAAAAATCATTAAGATACCTTAAGATTTTGATTCTTTACGATTTTTTAAAGATGATTGTTATTTTTAAGAAATTCCACAAATTTAAGTTCAGTTTATAACTTGCTATCTCAAAGACGAATTGAGACAATCATGTAATGTTTTATTTTCGGAAAAGTGCATACTTTCCTTAATAAATTATAAAAGAAATCATTGCAATATCTTAAGAATTTGATTTTTTACGATTTTTTAAAGATGATTGTTATTTTTAAGAAATTCCACAAATTTAAGTTCCGTTTATAACTTGCTATCTCAAAGACGAATTGAGATACTCATGTAATGTTTTATTTTCGGAAAAGTGCATACTTTCCTTAATAAATTACAAAAGAAATCATTGAAATATCTCAAGAATTTGATCTTTTACGATTTTTTAAAGATGATTGTTATTTTTAAGAAATTCCACAAATTTAAGTTCACTTTATAACTTGATATCTCAGAAACAAATTGAGATACTCATGGATGGTTTTATTCTACAGAAAATTGCATATTTTCCTTAATAAATTACAAAAAAATCATTAAGATATCTTAAGAATTTGATTTTTTACGATTTTTTAAAAATGATTGTTAATTTTAAGAAATTCCACAAATTTACGTACAGTTTATAACTGAATATCATAAAAACGAATTGAGATACTCATGCATGGTTTTATTTTCGGAAAAGTGCATACTTTCCTTAATAAATTACAAAAGAAATCATTGAAATATCTTAAGAATTTGATTTTTTACGATTTTTTAAAAATGATTGTTAATTTTAAGAAATTCCACAAATTTACGTACAGTTTATAACTGAATATCATAAAAACGAATTGAGATACTCATGCATGGTTTTATTTTGGGAAAAGTGCATACTTTCCTTAATAAATTACAAAAGAAATCATTGAAATATCTGAGGAATTTGATTTTTACGATTTTTTAAAGATGATTGTCATTTTTAAGAAATTCCACAAATTTCAGTTCACTTTATAACTTGATATCTCAAAAACAAATTGAGATACTCATGCGTAGTTTTATTCTACAGAAAATTGCATATTTTCCTTAGTAAATTACAAAAAAAATCATTAAGATATCTTAAGAATTTGATTTTTTACGATTTTTTAAAAATGATTGTTAATTTTAAGAAATTCTACAAATTTACGTACAGTTTATAACTTAATATCATAAAAACGAATTGAGATACTCATGCATGGTTTTATTTTTGGAAAAGTGCATACTTTCCTTAATAAATTACAAAAAATAATTATTAAGGTATCTTAAGAGTTTGATTCTTTACGATTTTTTAAAGATGATTGTTATTTTTAAGAAATTCCACAAATTTAAGTTCAGTTTATAACTTGCTATCTCAAAGACGAATTGAGATACTCATGTAATGCTTTATTTTCGGAAAAGTGCATACTTTCCTTAATAAATTACAAAAGAAATCATTGAAATATCTTAAGAATTTGAATTTTTACGATTTTTTAAAGATGATTGTTATTTTTAAGAAATTCCACAAATTTAAGTTCAGTTTATAACTTGCTATCTCAAAGACGAATTGAGATACTCATGTAATGTTTTATTTTCGGAAAAGTGTATACTTTCCTTAATAAATTACAAAAGAAATCATTGAAATATCTTAAGAATTTGATTTTTTACGATTTTTTAAAGATGATTGTTATTTTTAAGAAATTCCACAAATTTAAGTTCACTTTATAACTTGATATCTCAAAAACAAATTGAGATACTCATGCATGGTTTTATTCTACAGAAAATTGCATATTTTCCTTAATAAATTACAAAAAAAAAATCATTAAGATATCTTAAGAATTCGATTTTCTACGATTTTTTAAAAAAATATTGTTATTTTTAAGAAATTCCACAAATTTAAGTTCAGTTTTTAACTTGATATCTCAAAAATGAATTGAGATACTCATGCATGGTTTTATTTTCGGAAAAGTGCATACTCTCCTTAATAAATTACAAAAGAAATCATTGAAATATCTTAAGAATTTGATTTTTAAGATTTTTTAAAGATGATTATTATTTTTAAGAAATTCCACAAATTTAAGTTCCGTTTATAACTTGCTATCTCAAAGACGAATTGAGATACTCATGTAATGTTTTATTTTCGGAAAAGTGCATACTTTCCTTAATAAATTATAAAAGAAATCATTGAAATATCTTAAGAATTTGATTTTTTACGATTTTTTAAAGATGATTGTTATTTTTAAGAAATTCCACAAATTTAAGTTCAGTTTATAACTTGCTATCTCAAAGACGAATTGAGATACTCATGTAATGTTTTATTTTCGGAAAAGTGCACACTTTCCTTAATAAATTACAAAAGAAATCATTGAAATATCTTAAGAATTTGATTTTTTAAGATTTTTTAAAGATGATTGTTATTTTTAAGAAATTCCACAAATTTAAGTTCAGTTTATAAATTGATATCTCAAAAACGAATCGAGATATTCATACATGATTGTATTTTGGGAAAAGTGCATACTTTCCTTAATAAATTGCAAGAAAAATCATTAATGTATCTTAAGAATTTGATTTTTTACGATTTTTTAAAGATGATTGTTATTTTTAAGAAATTCCACAAATTTAAGTTCACTTTATAACTTGATATCTCAAAAACAAATTGAGATACTCATGCATGGTTTTATTCTACAGAAAATTGCATATTTTCCTTAACAAATTACAAAAAAAATCATTAAGATATCTTAAGAATTTGATTTTTTACGATTTTTTAAAGATGATTGATATTTTTAAGAAATTCCACAAATTTAAGTTCAGTTTATAACTTGCTATCTCAAAGACGAATTGAGATACTCATGTAATATTTTATTTTCAAAAAGTGCATACTTTCCTTAATAAATTACAAAAGAAATCATTGAAATATCTTAAGAATTTGATTTTTTACGATTTTTTAAAGATGATTGTTATTTTTAAGAAATTCCACAAATTTAAATTCAGTTTATAACTGGCTATCTCAAAGACGAAATGAGATACTCATGTAATGCTTTATTTTCGGAAAAGTGCATACTTTCCTTAATAAATTACAAAAGAAATCATTGAAATATCTTAAGAATTTGATTTATTACGATTTCTTAAAGATGATTGTCATTTTTAAGAAATTCCACAAATTTAAGTTCAGTTTATAACTTGATATCTCAAAAATGAATTGAGATACTCATGCATGATTTTATTTTCGGAAAAGTGCATACTTTCCTTAATAAATTACAAAAAAAAATCATTAAGATATCTTAAGAATTTGATTTTTTACGATTTTTTAAAGATGATTGTTATTTTTAAGAAATTCCACAAATTTACGTACAGGTTATAACTTGATATCTTAAAAACGAATTGAGATACTCATGCATGGTTTTATTTTCGGAAAAATGCATACTTTTTTTTAATAAATTACAAAAGAAATCATAAAAACATCTTATATAAGAATTTTTAAAAATTATTAATAATTTTTTCATTATTATAAATCGTTCTTAAAAGATGGCGCTTAAATCACTTTGTTGATATCAAAATCTTGTGCAAATATCGAGATAATCTTAAATATATAATAAATTTGTGCTACATATAATTAAAATAAACGGATTGGAATTGAATTTGATTGATTAATTAATAAATAAAGTAATTAAAGTTGATGAATTAAAAGAATATATGTAATAATTACCATATTGAGTTAAGAGATGGCGCTTAATCGACATTATTGATATAATAAATCGTTAATAAATATTTAAATTGTGTAATAAATTAAAAAATGGGTTAATAATAAACAGTGCGAGTAATTCATTGTAATACAATCATTGTTTCCGCAGAAAAATTCATTGTAAAACGATAAATATAAAATAAATGTAATAAATTAAAGGAATCTAAATGACAACTTCCTAGCATTGCTTAAGAGATGGCGCTTTATTAGCTTATAAAGAAAATTATCAAGATAATTTTTTATCAATAATTAGTCACCATATATATATATTAAGAACGTGATTAATACAACAATAACAATTACAACATCAGCTCAAAATCAATTTAAATACAAAACATCGTCATATAAATACATTATTTAGAACGTATCCGCATTACGAGTACGTTCATAAAAATAAGGGATCGGCCATTTTTAACTAGTCTTGTCATACTCCTGTCAAGTTGTGTCAAAAAAAATTTTTTGGGTGGTTTTTGCGTTTTCACTTCGAATCAAATCAGGTGAGCCCCATTTAATCATAAACCAACCATCAAACCCTCCCAAAACGATCACGTTAAAGCACCATCAATCGAAACAATCGCGAAAACAACGGAACAAACAAACCGTCTCTTTGTGTTGTGTTGATGAATCACCTCCTTTTATTAATTTTTTCGTTTAATTCACTTTCAGAGCGAAATATGTCGACGCGCAAGAAAGTCTTATTGAAAGTGATTATTTTGGGCGATTCGGGCGTCGGAAAAACGTCGCTAATGAACCAATATGTGAACAAAAAGTTTTCGAACCAATACAAAGCCACGATTGGGGCTGATTTTTTAACGAAAGAAGTTCAAGTTGATGATCGGACGGTTACCATGCAAATTTGGGACACCGCCGGGCAGGAGAGGTTCCAATCTTTGGGGGTTGCTTTTTATCGCGGCGCTGATTGTTGCGTTTTAGGTAACATTGACCCAAAATAAATTTTATAAATTAATTAAAATGATTCAATTTTAGTGTTTGATGTAACCGCTCCAAATACTTTTAAATCGTTGGATAGTTGGAGAGATGAATTTTTAATACAAGCTTCTCCGAGAGAACCGGAAAATTTTCCGTTTGTTTTATTGGGGAATAAGGTTGATTTAGTTGAAGGGGATCGATCGAGGGCCATCTCGTCTAAGAAAGCACAACAATGGTGTCAATCTAAGAATAATAATGGGGGAGTTGGAGGCGCTGGGGGGATCCCTTATTTTGAAACGAGCGCTAAAGAAGCTTTAAACGTTGAACAAGCCTTTAAAAGCATTGCCAGGAACGCATTGAGCCAACAAAGCCAACAAACGGTTTGTGAGATGTACAACGATTTCCCCGATCAGATTAAATTGACCAGCGATAGGGGGGCGAGCCGAGGGAACGGCGGCGGGGATAATTGCGCGTGTTAAAAAACGATTTAGATTATTTTGCTGAAAAATTTTGGGGAGATTTTTGTTTCTTTTAAAATCATATACATATTTAGGTATAATTAAATAATTATTAACAATAATTGAATAAATACAGCTATTTTTATTTTCTTTTTTCGTTTGTAAACTTTGTAGTAAAGCATTAAAATTAATTAATCGTAGTTTTATAAAAAAATGTAAATGTGATAAGTTGTTTTTTCTTTTTTTGATTTGTTAATTGTTAAGGATTAAGTTTAGAAATAAAGTGGGATAAAATTGAATAAAAATAAGGAATAAGAATCTTTGTAATTGTATAATAGCCTAAATTTAAAGATGCGCCCTTGTATATTGTGAGTTAGTATTAAGGAGAATGAGAAAGTAACGATTATTATAATGGGAGTAAAATAAAATTAAATTAAAGGAGAAATTTTGTTTCATTAATTTCATTTTAATAAATTAATTAATTAAACATTTTAATTAATTAATAATTTTCCCCCCGATAGATGGCGCGACTTTTCCCCCATTACGTCACTCTCAAAAACCAAATTTTCGAATTATAACTCTAATTTTACGCGATTAATTTGATTCGTTTGAAATGAATTAATTAATTTAAAATTAAAAAGAACCCCTACCTTTAAACTGCATCAACACACCTCATTTTCTTAATTTTCGGATCCCCACCTAATTTGTGTTTGACACTTCTTGTTGGAATTGCCAACTATTTCCGAACGAAAAAAAAATCCCTCTTGATCGTCACTTAATATCCTACAAATACATAATTCGTATTTAATTATAAATTTTCTGTTATAATTTTTAGATTTGTTTAATGATTGGGTTTGAATTTAATAAAGATGTTTGGGGTGAAAACTGGACATGGATATTTTTAAAGCAATTATCACCCGATTATTAAATAAACTAAGACTTTACTACTTCATTTTGCCCCTAAATTAATTTAATTAAAATTGCTTAATTAAAAATTGATTAAATAAAGTTATTGTTTTTTCCCCCGATAGAGGGCGATTTTTCCCCCATTACGCTGTCAAAAACTTAATTTTCGAATTAAAGAATCCTAACTTTAATTTTACGCGATTAATTTGATTCATTTACAAGATACTATCTAATAATTCAAGATTAAAAGGAGTATTTACCTTTAACCTACATCAAAACAGCTTATTTTCTTCATTTTTGGCTCCCAACCTAACTTGTCGTTGACGACTTGTCACTGTCATTGCCAACTACTCCAGAAAAAAAAAAGAAAATCCTCAAGATCGCCACTTAATATTATATTAATTAAATAAGTAGCGATTAATTATAATTTTTTCTTTATACTTTTTGTATTTTTTAAATAATTGAGTGTGAATTGAACGTAAAATGTATAATTACATTGTAACTTAAAAGAAATTTTGGTTGGAATGAGGTTTAGGGTGAAAAACTGGTGTGAATTTAGTTACTTATTCATTTTTGTGTTGTAAAGAAAAATAATTCGTTTTTAATTATTAATTTGAATCAAATAAATCGTTTTTAAAATAAAAATTATATCAAAAATCGTTTTTTGCTTTTAAAATAAAAAGGAAAGCATAAAAATAATGAATTGAAAGAAACGTTATACAGGGTGTATCTGAATGACTGCAAAGAGATGGGATAATAAGAGCGTATAATCACTGTTAATCACGATGATGCAAATACCATTACAGAAAAGGGAAGAATAAACCTTGAATGGGCTAGATGTTAAATTAGCGAGTTGATTCAACCTAAAAGATGTTTTAGATGTATAAGACTACACCACATAATCAAAGATTGTTAAGATAATAAAACGAGAGAGATCGATGTAACAATTTCCAGAAGATAGAACACCAAAAAAAAAGGTAATGCATAGATTGTTGCGAACCAGGAAATAATCGCAATATGATGACGTGTTCGAAATATAAAGAAGCGGTTACCAAACTAAGAGAAGTAATCCCGACGACAGTGCAAACTCAGAGGAGCGATGGCAAATAAGAAAAAAATTAAGAAATTGGAAGAGGAATTCAAAGAGAGGGTAGGTTGCGAAGGAAAAATACCTAATAATGCAAACCGCAAAGTGAAGGACATGAACCTTATGAACAATGCAGCCAAGAGAAGAAGAGATGACGTACTACTGACATCGGAGTCAAAGAGGAAAAAGATAGAGGGGGAGGATGGATCACTAATGGAAACAAAAACGTTGCAATAAAAGTATGATCCTAAAAATACGAGTAAACACCGAAAAAAATAAGGAGAGTACCATTAAAAACTAGCATTGAACTGTTAATGGGATGCTACCTGTCATCCAATGCGTGTATAGGAGCATAAAAAGAAAAATTAGAGAAAATTAAGAAAGAAGGAAGCAAACATCAATGCCAAATCTCCAGGATGGGAAGCATCGCTTGAAGATAAGAGAATTTTGAAGTATCTCCAGAAGAAAATCTAAGTGAGGACGCCAATATCTTCATAACTGGTGAAACTAAGGGGCAACAAACGATAACTTAAAAGAAACGTTATACAGGGTGTATCTGAATGACTGCAAAGAGACAGGATAATCACCATTAATCACGATGATGCAAATACCCTTACAGAAAAGGGAAGAATAAACCTTCAATGGGTTAGATGTTTCAGATGTGGAAGCCTACACCACATAATCAAAAATTGTAAAAATAGTAAAACTAGAGAGACAGTCGATGTAACAATTGCTAGAAGATAGGACACAAAAAAGAAGAATGCCAAAAAGACAGCTATGCACAGATTGTTGCTAACCAGGACATACACTCAATACGATGATGTGTTTGAATTATAGAGAAGCGGTTAGAAAAATAAGAGAAGTAATCGGGACGTGAGTGCAAACCCAAAGTAACGATGGTGAATAAGAAAAAAATCAAGATATTGGAAGAGGAGGTCAAAGAAACACCAAAAAAATAAACTTAATAATGCAAACAAAATGTTCAAAGTGGAAACTTTGAACTTTATGAACAAGGCAGCCAAGAGAAGAAGAGTTGACGTACTGCTGATATCGGAGCCAAACAGGAAAAAGAAACAAAGACGTTGCAATAAAAGTATGACGCCAAAAATACAAGTAAACACAAAAAAAAAACAAGGAGAGGGCTTCGTACCATTAAAAACTAGCATTGGACTGTTAATGAGATGCTACCTGTGAATGCATATAAAGAAAAATTAGAGAAAATTAAGATAAAAGGAAGTAAACATCATTATAGCAGGACTCCAATGCTGAATCTCCAGCATGGGGAGCATAGCTTGACGATAAAAGGGGCAAAATCCTCACAATATAGATGGCGGAGAGGGGTCTTATAGCCGCCAATGAAGAAAAAGCATTAAAATAACCGATTTTGAAGTGTGTCCAGAAGAGGGCTACAAACGGTAACTTAACAAATAACTTAACACTCGAACATCTACCACGAAAGTCTGAAGTAAAGTTTATGGAAGGAAAAGAGAGGGGAACAATTTCTTTGGGAAAATATATTGGTGGACCGTGGTATTAAAAAATGCAAAAGTGATGACAACTGCGTGTAGAAGAAAATTAAGCTAAAAAGAAGGATAGAATGGAAGAAAGATCTCAAAAAAACTACCACAAGGCGAAGAAAACTGCCTTGCGGTACAAACAAGGCAGCTTTCTAACTCCTATACGATTGGATAGGGAAGAAATAAGAGACATTATTGAAAAGTTTTTTCATAACAGTCGAAATTATTAAGGGCGTCGTTCAATGCAATAATTTTGTATCACAAGAAATATAAATCAAAATAGAGAATCTTTGTACAGGTCAAATGTCTCGTTGTTAAAGCAGATTAAATATTTTTCTCGAAAATATTCACAAACAGTTTAAAATGGGTCATTTGACCAGACATAGTATTAAAAACCTCATATTTGACATATTTCACACCAAAAGAAATTGTACTGCAAAAATTAGAAATGATAGAAAGAATCTTTTGAGGCAAAAAACATTTTAAATCATCCTTAGAACGCATGTCATTAATAATGTTTACATATTTTCCATTATTATCAGCTGAAGATTCAAAAACACTTAAAAACCGACAATTGACACTTTTCATACAAGATGGGGATATATCTCATAAATTAAACGTGATAGAAAGAATCTTTTTAGACAGAAAATTTTACAGAATTTAACATCTGATAGACTCGCAATTTGAACAAAAGATCTAATAGATTAAAACTAATACCGAAATTACCATCTATATCTTCGTTATTATTAATAATTGGATTAAGATAAACTAAAATCTAAGATAACTTGGGTTAAATCGTGATAATTTGATGCAAGGATTTGTCCGATTTGTAACGGACCACCCTGTGTATATTGGTAGTTGTGTTTTTATCAGTGATAAAATAGCACACGTGAAATAACCGGTTAAAAACCTAGGCTAGCTTTTATTCACTAAGGCCCGTTCCTACCAAATCGTTGATATCTATTAGATAAACTGACTATAAGATAACGCTAAACTAATAGTGTAATAATTCGAAAATTATTTAACGGTTTTAAGAAATAATCATTCGAATTAGAAATTCCTAGAGTGCAGCCTTTCGTTATTTTAGAAACTAAAAATCACGTCTCAAGTTAACGACGTCCGGTATAGAGACCAGACTTCGAGTTAAATTTTGTTAAAAATTATGTATCCGCAGTTTGATGGGGGAGATGCGAATCGACACGAAGAAGTCGTTAAAAACTTAGACGTTAGATCACGTAAAAATTTGATGGTTTCCACTGTTTGGAAATTACGTGACGATTTTTGGGATTAGTTAGTGGCGGATGTTATCTTCTGGTCTTGTGGGCGAGGAATTCTTCCCTTCCACAAATTCCCTCATTGGCTCAGAAAATTAATGTAAAATATCCGCCACGTATTTTGGATTGGCCCCAGGTGTCGGGGATGTCCAGACGTTAGGAAACGCCTAATGAAGGTTTTGCACCACTCCAAGACCCGAGGTTACTTAAGGCCTTGCACACGTCATAAAAAAAAAGAATTCTGAACTTGGTTTCAATTCAACTTCGGAAGATATCTTTTTAGAAAGATTACGAACCAATACTCAACCAGCGCTCTGTTAGACCGAAACTTAGATTCGCTTTAACGCCAATTCTAAGTCCCGTCGAAATCGAGAACTTTGACTCAGCTTCAAGGGCAACTTTCTTCTGATTCGGGCGTCCGCGTCGTGTCGGAAATCGTGTTCACTTGAGGATTTGGTGTGTTTGTGTCGAAGAAATCTTTCCGGATTATCCCGAGAAGATTCCAACAGGATCCAGGTTGCAACCCATCACCGAGACCACCAGATTGGAATACACGTCCGGGGTAAGTCTGTCTGCCAGTTCTCCCTATCATTTATCAGTCAACGAGAGTTCGCTGTAGGGTTAGGTTCAGACAGGTTATTTTCCTTTTTAATTTTGTTTTGACTCCTTAAGTAACGTCGGGTATTCACGTAGGTAGTTTTTTTAAGATTAACTTTGTATCTTACCTTTTTTTGTTATTTTTGTAAATATAGATTAAGTGTGGTTAGAACACTTATCGTTTTATTTCACATTTCCTGAGAGCCTTAGTGCAAGAACCCACGGTTCTGAAATAGTGACCGCGCACTTGCCATTTAATCTTGTTTGAATAGATAGGATCAGGTAGGAGTCCTTCAGACTAAGAATTAGGTAGCGCGAAATACTGTTTCTGGTGGCAGCGGTAATTACCAGAGGTTGAAGTCGTTCAGTCACGGCCTCACCACAATAGTTTACGGACTCGACCGTACTACCACTTCAAGTTATCTCATAGGTAGGATATCCTTAAGATATCTAAGGAATCTAGTGATTTTATTTGGGGTGATTATTTAAGTTGGTGACCATACAGTCAAAAAGCCTAATATTCCAACCTCGAACATCGTCGTAAATCGAGCGTTTATTATTTTTGTCATTCTTCTTATTTTGTGTACCGTTCGAACATAGAAAACGGAAAACGATAAGTAAAAAGAACTGCGAATTATTCCAAACAGGAAATGGAAATATTTATCGATTTAATAATAAAAATAAAAAAAAATAATAATATATATAATAAAATATGTTATAGAAAATAAAAGAAGTGACGCGTCATGGATGGCGGTTTAATAGCTTCCTCTATTTCATGGAGAAGAAAATGAAAAGTCTCATTGGAAATACGAAATATTTTCATGAATTCCCCATCTCAATGTTTATTTAGATGATTTAATCGTCTTCGTATTATTGTTTTACTTCGTATAGGAAATCATTAGGGGTGTGCGATACAGCATGAAGCGTATCGATATTCTATACATACATTGTATCGATACTCATATCGATATCGTATCGATATTTAGATCGACAGTTAATAAAAAGAAACTATGAAGAACATAAAAGTTAAAAAAATTATTTATACTTTAGTTGAATTTAAGTCTAAATTGTATAATTGTTTTTGTATCGATATACTTTGTATCAATGTGCTAATGTGATGATATATCGATATTACAGTGATGTGTGTATCGGCCATTCGACATGCACTGCTGTCTCGATACATATTATTTGGATATTTCAGGCGCCTTTGACCATGCATGGTGGCATTTAATTTTGAGCCAGTTAATTAGAAAACGTTGTCCGAAAAATTTATTTGATTTAGCTAAATCCTACTTTTCAGATAGAGTTGCTATCATTGATGAACCAGGCATCAATATAAACTTTAATATTGGGAGAGGTTGTCCGCAAGGTTCTAGGTCAGGTCCTGGTTATTGGAATATTATATTTGACACAATTTTTGATATTAATTTACACAACTCTTTTAGTTAGGAGTAACCTTTATAAAAACATTTCTATTTTAGCTAATGAGGCTTTAGAAAAAAATAATCTTTGGAGTAAGAATTGTAAATTAAAATTTAATGCTTCAAAATCAGAAGCAATTTTCTTTGGAAAATTAAATCAAACGTTACCAATTTTGTCTTTAGATGGTAATAGGATTATTTGTAAAAATGTTGTTAGATATTTAGGCGTCTATTTAGACGATAAACTTAATTTTAATTTTCATTTAGATTATGTCACTACAAAAGCTAGGGAAATATCTAACAAAATAGGAGCTGCTGCTAAGGTTAGCTGGGGCTTGACTGGTAATGCATCAAGCACTATATACAAGGGTGTCATCGAACCTTGTATGTTTTATGCAGCTTCAGTATGGGAAAGTAAAATTAAAAGTATAAAAGCTAGGAACAAATTTATTAGTGTACAGAGGGTTTTAAGATTGAAGGCTGCTAAAGCCTATGGTACAGTTTCGAGTGATACGCTTAGTGTTATAGCAGGTATTTTACCAGCTGATTTAAGATTTAGAGAATTAGCAATACTACACAATTGTAGTCTAGATTTAAATAAAAACCTTATTGAAAGAGAAAGTGAGAAGAAAGAAAGTTAGTGTTCATCCAGCTAAACGAACTGTTATGGACTTTAAAGTTTGCGGGAGCGTTAATAAAGTTAGTGGTGTTCAAATATATACGGATGGTGCAAAAAGTGATGTTGATGTTGGTGCTGCATTTGTTGTTTATAATGAAAAAATAAAACTCTGTAGTTTGTGTAATAATTTTCATGCGGAATTAATTGCGGTTAATAGTGCTTTAAAATATGTAATTAAAAACGATATTGTTAAGTGTGATATATTTAGTGATAGTGCTTCTGTTTTAGAAAGCTTGAAAAATATGAACAGACCAAGTCATTTGCAAAAGGAGACATGGGATATGATCAGAGATCTAAAGAACAGGATCAATTTCTATTGGATTAAAGGACACTCTGGTATTAAAGGAAATGAAAGACCGGACCAATTGGCAAAGGAAGCATCTTTGCTGGAGAATTCCGATATTGGATTTAATTTTATTTCTAGACGAAGTCTTAAGAATAAGATTAGAAAATATTTTATGGGAGTTTGGCAGGAAAGATGGGATAAGTCAACGAATGGTAGATTGACATACCAGTTTATGCCGAAAGTTGGCATTGCTTACAATTTTCTGTATCCAGAAACAGTAAAATTGATTACTGGTCATGGTAACCATGAAGAATATCTTAATAGAATCGGTAAACGTGACTCCTTACAATGCGGTTGTGACGAAGTTGGAAATTCTGTTCATGTGTTGTTCAAGTGTGTGAATAAATTCGAAAACAGAAGTAGATTAGAGATTAAATTGTTAAATGAAGGCCTATGTTGGCCTAGAAATACAGATGAAATAAATAAAATAAATAAAATAATTGAGTGGTGGACTATATTTAATGATTTCTCAAAGAAATTCATTGATAAAAAACAATTATAAAGTTTGATTTCCGGGACTGTGTTACGACTTTCTTTTGATATTTGTATTCTTTTATAAACGCTTTTGGCAGCTTGCATGCAAAATGACGCTTATGGGAGGGTTAGGGGAGGTTGGAAAGGTGTTGGTAAAGTTTATTTTATTAAACTTATTATTTAATTATTTAATTTAATCGTATTAATTTTTTGATTTGTAATATCATTTTTGGTGTAGTACCATTTGGTGGAGCACCATAAGATAATTCATATTTATTTTTAAATAATATATACAGTAGACTCGCGATAATGTGAACTTACGCTAGTGTGAACAACTCTATAACGTGAACGCCAAAATTTTTGTATATACTACTCTGTAACATAAATTCGTAATCTAGATAACGTGATTCATAATAACGAAGTCAAACACGTTTTGTCTTGTTAGAAAAGTGATGGCTGCTGTGTAGTAGTGGAGACGAAATCGTCGTTTGTGAGTCTTAGTTTTCTTAAAAATGGCGAAAATAAAAAGTAAGTGTTTATCTCTCTGCAAAAAATCTAAAGTAATTGAAGAATATGAGAAAGGAGTAAGTGTTTCCGCGTTAGCTAGAAAGTACGGCATAGCAAAATCAACCGTGTGTTCAATAATAAATAAAAAATCAAAAATATTAGCAATGCTAGGTCAACTATTAAGATCAAGTCGAAAATGCACATTGAAAAAAGCAGGATATCCAAAAATGGAGAAAGCGTTGTACAAATGGTTTCGTTGCCAGCGCGAGAGGCAAGCGCGTATTAATGGGAACTTAATGAAACAAAGAGCCATATATTATTTTTAACAAATATTATACAGGAAGATTTAACGCTAGTGATGGTTGGTTTCAAAAGTTTAAAATGCGATATGGAGTAAGGCTGTTAAGGGTCTGTGGAGAAAAACTTTCATCTCAACCTGAACTTGTCCAGCCCTTTAAACGTAAATTGGAGAATAAGATTCATGAACTGAACCTATGTGACCATCAACTTTACAATGCTGATGAAACGGGTTTATACTCGCAACTGTTACCAGACAAAACTTACGTTTCTCTGGACGAGAAATCAGCTCCTGGTATGAAATCGGCAAAACAACGCATAACTTTTCTTGGATGTGCAAATGCGTCGGGATCTCATAAATTACGACCTCTAGTAATTGGCAAAGCAAAAAATTCCAGATGTTTTAAAAATTTTAATTACCCAGTTATTTACACCAATACCAAAAATGCTTGGATGACGGCCGCAGTTTATAATTATTAGATGTGTTAGTGAAAAAAATATTCCTATAGTTGATCGAATTTTAGGTTAAAAGATATTTAAAAAATGAAAATCTTCCACAAAGGGCGTTACTCCTTTTAGATAATGAGCCTTCACATCCTTCCGAAGAAGAACTTAAAACTGAAGATGGAATGATATCTATCATGTTCTTACCACCAAACGTAACTGCTTTGATCCAACCTATGGATCAAAACGCATTAAAAATCACGAAACTGCATTACAGAAATAGCTTGTTAAGTTTTATTTTGTGTCATTTATTTGTTATTGTAAAGAAGAAGTTGGAAGTGCACTGAAAAAAATATCACTTAAGTTTGCTGTGGAAACTTTGGCAGCAGCATGGCAGAAATTAGAACCAACAATTTTACAAAAATGTTGGAAAAAAATAAGAAGTAATGAAGAGTATGATGATGAAGATGAACTACCGCTGTCAACTCTGCAAGAAATCTGGAGAAATGAAACGGAACACATCGTTCAAGACACCCTATCACTTCTACAAGAAATTCAAACTGTAAGTAGTGCACAATTTGGTTACACACTTTTCAGTTGAAATTATAATCTGTCCAAATAATTTTTAGGCCAACTACAATTCTAAAGATGTTGAGCTATGGAATAGCGACGTTTGTGAAATTCAAAACATTTCAGAAACAGAAAATATAACTGAAGAAGAAGCCGATATTTTCGAAGAAGAAAACAATTCCAGAGTGGATACCACCCATACCATAACCCATGCTAACGCAATACAATAATATCGATTTTAGTGAAATAATTGTTTTAAAACGTATTCATGAAAAAGCTGTCCTAAGAAGCATTACAAGCAAGAAAGTACAAGCGAAGATAACTTCATATTTTTTACATAATATATAAATTTTGTTAAAAACTTATAAATAAAACTTTTAAAATTACGTCAACAAACATTATTATTTGTAAATTTGCAGTAATGTAAATAGAAGAAAAGACATTCTTTAAGGTGAACAAGTTCGGTAGCTTGAACAGGCACGGTTTTATTCTGTTCACGTTATCGCGAGTCCACTGTCCATGTCATTGATATGTATCAAATATCGATACATTAACCCAGCCCTAGAAAGTTCATTTATGTCCTCGAAAATATTTTCTTCATCGTCAACATCCATAAAATTATCCATTTTTGTAATTTTGTAATATTTCACTGAAAAACCACGGGTATCATAACACCACCAGGCGATTTGTGAGGTTAGGTGTCTTCTTTTATCTTTTTTTTTTATTATAGAAGGGATTAGGAAATTTGCGTACAGACACCCGACCTAAGATGTCAAGCGGTCGGATAGTGACGGGTTGGGATATGTACCCCGACCGTCTAAAACCCTTCCCCCTCTCTTCCTGGAACCGCTCGTCAGGGCATTTCATCAGGGAAATATTCCATTTACTTACTGCGTAACATTTGCTTCGATATCTCTCTCATGCTGTTCTTTTTTCTTCATAATCGTTGTAATCATATCACTTACTGCAGCCCATTTATCCTCATGTTCGAGCATTATATTAATCATATTGTCTTTTCTTAATTTTTGTCCACATGTCTCTTCACATTGGAGTCTTTCAAAACTAAAAGCTTCACAATGGAACAATGTATGTTCTGCTCTGTCCACGTTCTGACAAAACCAACATTCGTCCGTGTCACTCTTTTTTATATCGTGCAGATATTTCCTAAAAATCCCATGTCCAGTCAGCACTTGAGTCATGTAATAATCCGTTTCCCCCCAACATCTCGTAATCCAGGGTTCTATATCAGGAATTAAAGTTCTTGTCCATCCTTCGTACCTTCTCCATTTTGTCTGCCAGCTACTCACTAATCGTTCCCTACACTCATATCTTGCCGCTTTTCCACTGACGTACAGTTCTGTCCTTTCTTGTATTTTTAAGTCCAAGGGTAGGAGTCCTGCGATCACCTGTATCGCCTCCGCGGATACCGTCCTATAAGCTGCAGAAATACCTATGGCTAATTTTTTGTTTATTCTAATTAATAGTTTTATATATCGTTTATGTTTTAGGCATCTTTGCCACGTTGGTGACGCGTATAGGATTATTGATGTGACCGCTGTTGATAGGAACCTTCTTTTCCTTGCTCTTGGTCCCCCTATGTTTGGCATCAGCCTCATGAGCAGGTTGCATATATACGTCGCATTATTTACTGTTTCTACTACGTGCTTCGTCATAGTCATGTCTTTGTTCAGAAACACTCCTAAATATTTAACTTTGTCTGAACTTTCAATGTCTACTCCGTTTATTTGTAAGTGGAGGGTCTTTAGTTTCCTTCGGCCTTGTAGGAGAACCATTTCAGTTTTATGGGTCGCAGTCTTTAGTCCCATTTCATTTAGTTTGTCAATCACCTGCTGTACGGCGTAGGTTGCTTTATCCTCTAATTGTGTGGGGTCTTTGGCTTTTATTACAAGAGCAAGGTCGTCTGCGTATGCTATTAATTTGACTCCGGATTCAAAATTTTTTCTTAGGATCTTGTCATAGAATATGTTCCATAACAGTGGTCCCAATAAAGAACCCTGCGGTACTCCACATGTGACTTTCTACTTTTTACCATTTATAGCAGTTACACTTCTTTTGGAGAGATAGCTTTTAACCATTCTTACCAAATACGTACTAATCTTTCCTTCTTTTAGCGCTGTTATTATCCCGTTCCAAGGAACTGAGTTGAAAGCATTTTCTATGTCTAATAGAATTAAAACACATAATTCTTGATTTTTTAGCGCTTTCTCCTTTATCCTATCTCTAATTTCTTGCACTTTCAAAATAGCTTGTATTGTTGACCTTCCTTTTCTATATCCGTATTGGTTTTCATTTAAGAGTTTATTTTTATCAATTTCAATTTGTATTTTATCTCTTATTAAGCCCTCCAGAAGCTTTCCTGTCGTATCTAATAGGCAGAGTGGTCGGTACGTCGATCTTTGTCCTGTCTTTTTTGCTTTTTCAATTAACACCTTGCGTTTTTCCAGATGTCTGGGAATTCTCCTCTAGATAAACAGTTATTGAATGTTTCTAGGAATTCGTTTGGAAACTTTGTTGTTAGAAGTCGCAATATTTCAGGCGGGATTCCATCCGGTCCAGCTGCTTTCCTTTTTCTTATTTTTGATGCTACTTCCTGCAACTCATCCTCATTGAAATTCTGGATTTCCATAGGTTCCGGGCTAATTGGCCATTCCAGCTCTTTATGTTTCGGAAATAATTTTTCTACTTGCTGTTCTACCATTTCTCTATTTTTTAGTTTTAATCTTTTAGTCACTATCTGGTATGCTTTGCTCCATACATTATTTTCCAATTCTGCACAGAGATCGTTCCATTTTTGCTTCTTACTTTTTGCAATTAACTTCTTTAATTCGTTTCTATCTTTTTTATGTTGTACTTTTAAATTTTCTATTTCTTCCGTGCTACCTGTACTGTTACGTCTACTTCTTGTTACTCTTCTTCTTGATGCATTACATTCTCTTCGTTTTTCTGCTATCTCTTTGTTCCACCAGTATACTGGTTTTCGATATAACACATTTCCATCCAGTTTTAAACATTGTTTTTCGCAGATTTCTTTGGTGTTTTTTACCAAATTCTCTGGTGTTTTCGGTTCTTTGTCTTTAAACAGTGGTGCTTCATCTTCCATTATTTTTTAAAAATTTTCTCCGCTTTCCTGCATTTTATCATTTTGTTCTTTATTTATATTAAACGTGATAGTTTGATGATCACTCAAATTGTCAAGTTCATCCTCCACACGCCATCCTTCCACCTTTTTACTTAGGTTCATAGTTGCTGCAGTGAAATCTATGATAGAATCTCCTGTAGATCCGCAGTAAGTTGGAATATTTCCCTCATTTAATGTAATTAAACCATTACTAACTAACCAATTTTCTAATACTTCTCCTCTTTTATTCGATTTATTAGAGCCAATTAATACTGTTTTCGCATTTAGATCTCCCCCCATTAATAATTCTTTTTTGTATTGCTTTATCGTTAGCTGCATGTTATTTAATAGATCTTCAAATTCATTTCTTCTTTTATCTATGAGATACCGACTTAACCCGAACCGAATTCACTGGTTATGGTTAACACAAAAGTTATCTTTCAGGTAACGTTAACTGTGAGATAAATGCAGTGGTAGTAATCGATTTTTACGTTATTTTTTAGATAGCGCTTACTACAACTTTAACTATGAGTGGTAGTAACCGGCCTTAAAAAATGACTTTATTGATTGGAATTTTAAACGATCGTTACTCTTGGTTGAATATTATTGGAGTGTATATCAATATTAAGAATACTTAATATATCAATATTAAATATTACAAATACATTATGAAATAATAAAAGAAAAAGTTAAATTTTAGCTCTCGTTTTTTTAACAAAACCTCTTCTTAAAATGTAACAATTCAATCCCTTGTATATTAAATAACTATTTATATATAATTTTTGAGAATTTTTTTTATTTCGGATAATCCGCTTTCCGAATCGGTTTTTGTACCGAAATTATATTTCTTCAAAATCTCTTTAAATCGCGAATTCTCTAGATATGTTATAAAAAAATTAAAAAATTTTAAAACAACTCACCGAGCGGATGTTGTCTTCCTTGGCATCCTCTGCACACTTTGGCACTGAAAAAGACCAACAATTTTTTTTATTATAGCAGAAATTAGTCATATTATTTAACATACCATTTAACATCCGTAAAATAACAATCCGATGATCCGCCAACATCACAAGAAAAGTCTTAGTATTAATCACATAAAACACAAGCAACATCAAAATATAAAAAATGGTTTATTATTAACAAGTTCATACTTGATAAACATCAACTAAAGTCACATTTTTTTTTAAATCGCGCACTACTTAGTGTACTAACGTCTTTAGATTTTATGTTCGGACACCAAAAATTTGCTTAATAAATTTAAAATTAATAAAATTAAAATTAATATCAATTCGCGTAATAAATTCATTCTTAACAACAACGCGATCATCAGTCAAAGCCCGCACATCAACTAAATCGTGATGATAGGGTACCAACGTCTTAACATCCCCTCTTTAATTTATTGTGTGGAAAATGAAAAGAGGAGGTGAAACGGCAAAAAAAGTTAGGCTAAAAAGCCAACTGGTGGTTTTATGAGCAAAAAATTTTAAATCTGCATTTACAACGTTTATTTCGTCATTTGATTTTTAAAATGTTTTATTTTATATTTTAAATACAACAGCAAATCGCATTAAATTTAGTTTTAAAAATAATTTTTTTTTCTAACTGAATTGGGCAGGCTGTTTATAATTTTCTGGTTTTTAACGTATTATTTCTGTCTTATTTTCTTTTAATTGTTAATAATTACAACTTATTTGTTACAATATCTCCGCTTATTTCTTAACTTTAATAACATTATCTTTTACGATTTAAGCCGTAACAACATCGCTTTTTATATTTGACTTTTGCCAGATGTGTCCGTTGCCCCCACATTAAATTAAAGGAGAAATTTTGTTGCATTAATTTCATTTTAATTAATTAGTTAAACATTTCAATTAATTAATAATTTTCCCCCCGATAGATGGCGCGACTTTTCCCCTATTACGTCACTTTCAAAAACTCAATTTTCGAATTATAACTCTAATTTTACGCGATTAATTTGATTCGTTTGAAATGAATTAATTAATTTAAAATTAAAAAGAACCCCTACCTTTAAACTGCATCAACACACCTCATTTTCTTAATTTTCGGGTCCCCACCTAACCCGTTTTTGACACTTCTTGTTGGTATTGCCAACTATTTCCGAACGAAAAAAAAAATCCCTCTTGATCGTCACTTAATATCCTACAAATACATAATTCGTATTTAATTATAAATTTTCTGTTATAATTTTGAGATTTGTTCAATGATTGGGTTTGAATTTAATAAAGATGTTTGGGGTGAGAACTGGACATGGATATTTTTAAAGCAATTATCACCCGATTATTAAATAAACTAAGACTTTACTACTTCATTTTGCCCCTAAATTAATTTAATTAAAATTGCTTAATTAAAAATTGATTAAATACATTTATTGTTTTTTCCCCCGATAGAGGGCGATTTTTCCCCCATTACACTGTCAAAAACTTAATTTTCGAATTAAAGAATCCTAACTTTAATTTTACGCGATTAATTTGATTCATTTACAAGATACTATCTAATAATTCAAGATTAAAAGGAGTATTTACCTTTAACCTACATCAAAACAGCTTATTTTCTTCATTTTTGGCTCCCAACCAAACTTGTCGCTGACGACTTGTCACTGTCATTGCCAACTACTCCAGAAAAAACAAAAAAAATCCTCAAGATCGCCACTTAATATTCTAAAGGGATTAATTAAATAAGTAGCGATTAATTATAATTTTTTCTTTATAGTTTTTGTATTTTTTAAATAATTGAGTGTGAATTGAACGTAAAATGTATAATTATATTGTAACTCAAAAGAAATTTTGGTTGGAATGAGGTTTAGGGTGAAAAACTGGTGTGAATTTAGTTACTTATTCATTTTTGTGTTGTAAAGAAAAATAATTCGTTTTTAATTATTAATATGAATCAAATAAATCGTTTTTAAAATAAAAATTATATCAAAAATCGCTTTTTGCTTTTAAAATAAAAAGGAAAGCATAAAAATAATGAATTGAAAGAAACGTTATACAGGGTGTATCTGAATGACTGCAAAGAGATGGGATAATAAGGGCGTATAATCTCTGTTAATCACGATGATGCAAATACCATTACAGAAAAGGGAAGAATAAACCTTGAATGAGCTAGATGTTAAATTAGCGAGTTGATTCAACCTAAAAGATGTTTTAGATGTATAAGACTACACCACATAATCAAAGATTGTTAAGATAATAAAACGAGAGAGATCGATGTAACAATTTCCAGAAGATAGAACACCAAAAAAAAAGGTAATGCATAGATTGTTGCGAACCAGGAAATAATCGCAATACGATGACGTATTCGAAATATAGAGAAGCGGTTACCAAACTAAGAGAAGTAATCCCGACGACAGTGCAAACTCAGAGGAGCGATGGCAAATAAGAAAAAAATTAAGAAATTGGAAGAGGAATTCAAAGAGAGGGTAGGTTGCGAAGGAAAAATACCTAATAATGCAAACCGAAAGTGAAGGACATGAACCTTATGAACAATGCAGCCAAGAGAAGAAGAGATGACGTACTACTGACATCGGAGTCAAAGAGGAAAAAGATAGAGGGGGAAGATGGATCGCTAATGGAAACAAAAACGTTGCAATAAAAGTATGATCCTAAAAATACGAGTAAACACCGAAAAAAATAAGGAGAGTACCATTAAAAACTAGCATTGAACTGTTAATGGGATGCTACCTGTCATCGAATGAGTGTATAGGAGCATAAAAAGAAAAATTACAGCAAATTAAGAAAGAAGAAAGCAAACATCAATGCCAAATTTCCAGGATGGGAAGCACCGCTTGAAGATAAGAGAATTTTGAAGTATCTCCAGAAGAAAATCTAAGTGAGGACGCCAATATCTTCATAACCGGTGAAACTAAGGGGCAACAAACGATAACTTAAAAGAAACGTTATACAGGGTGTATCTGAATGACTGCAAAGAGACAGGATAATCACCATTAATCACGATGATGCAAATACCCTTACAGAAGAGGGAAGAATAAACCTTCAATGGGTTAGATGTTTCAGATGTGGAAGCCTACACCACATAATCAAAGATTGTAAAGATAGTAAAACTAGAGAGACAGGTCGATGTAACAATTGCTAGAAGATAGGACACAAAAAAGAAGAATGCCAAAAAGACAGCTATGCACAGATTGTTGCTAACCAGGACATACACTCAATACGAGGATGTGTTTGAATTATAGAGAAGCGGTTACCAAAATAAGAGAAGTAATCGGGACATGAGTGCAAACCCAAAGTAACGATGGTGAATAAGAAAAAAATCAAGATATTGGAAGAGGAGGTCAAAGAAACACAAAAAAAAAAACTTAATAATGCAAACAAAATGTTCAAAGTGGAAACTTTGAACTTTATGAACAAGGCAGCCAAGAGAAGAAGAGTTGACGTGCTGCTGATATCGGAGCCAAACAGGACGTTGCAATAAAAGTATGACGCCAAAAATACAAGTAAACACAAAAAAAAAACAAGGAGAGGGCTTCGTACCATTAAAAACTGGACATTGGACTGTTAATGAGATGCTACCTGTGAATGCATGTAAAGAAAAATTAGAGAAAATTAAGATAAAAGGAAGTAAACATCATTATAGCAGAACTCCAATGCTAAATCTCCAGCAAGGGGAGCATAGCTTGACGATAAGAGGGGCAAAATCCTCACAATATAGATGGCGGAGAGCGGTCTTATAGCCGCCAATGAAGAAAAAGCATTCAAATAACCGATTTTGAAGTGTGTCCAGAAGAGGGCTACAAACGGTAACTTAACAAATAACTTAACACTCGAACATCTACCACGAAAGTCTGAAATAAAGTTTATGGAAGGAAAAGAGAGGGAAACAATTTTTTTGGGAAAATTGTTCCCCTCTTCTGAAAATTGGTGGACCGTGGTATTAAAAAATGCAAAAGTGATGACAACTGCGTGTAGAAGAAAATTAAGCTAAAAAGAAGGATAGAATGGAAGAAAGATCTCAAAAAAAACTACCACAAGGCGAAGAAAACTGCCTTGTAGTACAAACAAGGCAGCTTTCTAACTCCTATACGATTGGATGGGGAAGAAATAAGAGACATTATTGAAAACTTTTTCATAACTGTCGAAATAATTAAGGGCGTCGTTCAATGCAATAATTTTGTATCACAAGAAATATAAATCAAAATAGAGAATCTTAATATTTTATTTAATATTTTATATCTTAATATTTTTCTCGAAAATATTCACAAACAGTTTAAAATGGGCCATTTGACCAGATTTAGTATTAAAAACCTCATATTTGACATATTTCACACCAAAAGAAATTGTACTGCAAAAATTAGAAATGATAGAAAGAATCTTTTGAGGCAAAAAACATTTTAAATCATCCTTAGAACGCATGTCATTAATAATGTTTACATATTTTCCATTATTATCAGCTGAAGATTCAAAAACACTTAAAAACCGACAATTGACACTTTTCATACAAGATGGGGATATATCTCATAAATTAAACGTGATAGAAAGAAACTTTTCAGACAGAAAATTTTTTATATCGTGCAGATATTTCCTAAAAATCCCATGTCCAGTCAGCACTTGAGTCATGTAATAATCCGTTTCCCCCCAACTTCTCGTAATCCAGAGTTCTATATCAGGAATTAAAGTTCTTGTCCATCCTTCGTACCTTCTCCATTTTGTCTGCCAGCTACTCACTAATCGTTCCCTACACTCATATCTTGCCGCTTTTCCACTGACGTTCAGTTCTGTCCTTTCTTGTATTTTTAAATCCAAGGGTGGGAGTCCTGCGATCACCTGTATCGCCTCCGCGGATACCGTCCTATAAGCTGCAGAAATACCTATGGCTAATTTTTTGTTTATTCTAATTAATAGTTTTATATATCGTTTATGTTTTAGGCATCTTTGCCACGTTGGTGACGCGTATAGGATTACTGATGTGACCGCTGTTGATAACAACCTTCTTTTCCTTGCTCTTGGTCTCCCTATGTTTGGCATCAGCCTCATGAGCAGGTTGCATATATACGTCGCTTTATTTACTGTTTCTACTACGTGTTTCGTCATAGTCATGTCTTTGTTCAGAAACACTCCTAAATATTTAACTTTGTCTGAACTTTCAATGTCTACTCCGTTTATTTGTAAGTGGAGGGTCTTTAGTTTCCTTCGGCCTTGTAGGAGAACCATTTCAGTTTTATGGGTCGCAGTCTTTAGTCCCATTTCATTTAGTTTGTCAATCACCTGCTGTACGGCGTAGGTTGCTTTATCCTCTAATTGTGTGGGGTCTTTGGCTTTTATTACAAGAGCAAGGTCGTCTGCGTATGCTATTAATTTGACTCCGGATTCAAAATTTTTTCTTAGGATCTTGTCATAGAATATGTTCCATAACAGTGGTCCCAATAAAGAACCCTGCGGTACTCCACATGTGACTTTCTACTTTTTACCATTTATAGCAGTTACACTTCTTTTGGAGAGATAGCTTTTAACCATTCTTACCAAATACGTACTAATCTTTCCTTCTTTTAGCGCTGTTATTATCCCGTTCCAAGGAACTGAGTTGAAAGCATTTTCTATGTCTAATAGAATTAAAACACATAATTCTTGATTTTTTAGCGCTTTCTCCTTTATCCTATCTCTAATTTCTTGCACTTTCAAAATAGCTTGTATTGTTGACCTTCCTTTTCTATATCCGTATTGGTTTTCATTTAAGAGTTTATTTTTATCAATTTCAATTTGTATTTTATCTCTTATTAAGCCCTCCAGAAGCTTTCCTGTCGTATCTAATAGGCAGAGTGGTCGGTACGTCGATCTTTGTCCTGTCTTTTTTGCTTTTTCAATTAACACCTTGCGTTTTTCCAGATGTCTGGGAATTCTCCTCTAGATAAACAGTTATTGAATGTTTCTAGGAATTCGTTTGGAAACTTTGTTGTTAGAAGTCGCAATATTTCAGGCGGGATTCCATCCGGTCCAGCTGCTTTCCTTTTTCTTATTTTTGATGCTACTTCCTGCAACTCATCCTCATTGAAATTCTGGATTTCCATAGGTTCCGGGCTAATTGGCCATTCCAGCTCTTTATGTTTCGGAAATAATTTTTCTACTTGCTCTTCTACCATTTCTCTATTTTTTAGTTTTAATCTTTTAGTCACTATCTGGTATGCTTTGCTCCATACATTATTTTCCAATTCTGCACAGAGATCGTTCCATTTTTGCTTCTTACTTTTTGCAATTAACTTCTTTAATTCGTTTCTATCTTTTTTATGTTGTACTTTTAAATTTTCTATTTCTTCCGTGCTACCTGTACTGTTACGTCTACTTCTTGTTACTCTTCTTCTTGATGCATTACATTCTCTTCGTTTTTCTGCTATCTCTTTGTTCCACCAGTATACTGGTTTTCGATATAACACATTTCCATCCAGTTTTAAACATTGTTTTTCGCAGATTTCTTTGGTGTTTTTTACCAAATTCTCTGGTGTTTTCGGTTCTTTGTCTTTAAACAGTGGTGCTTCATCTTCCATTATTTTTTAAAAATTTTCTCCGCTTTCCTGCATTTTATCATTTTGTTCTTTATTTATATTAAACGTGATAGTTTGATGATCACTCAAATTGTCAAGTTCATCCTCCACACGCCATCCTTCCACCTTTTTACTTAGGTTCATAGTTGCTGCAGTGAAATCTATGATAGAATCTCCTGTAGATCCGCAGTAAGTTGGAATATTTCCCTCATTTAATGTAATTAAACCATTACTAACTAACCAATTTTCTAATACTTCTCCTCTTTTATTCGATTTATTAGAGCCAATTAATACTGTTTTCGCATTTAGATCTCCCCCCATTAATAATTCTTTTTTGTATTGCTTTATCGTTAGCTGCATGTTATTTAATAGATCTTCAAATTCATTTCTTCTTTTATCTATGAGATACCGACTTAACCCGAACCGAATTCACTGGTTATGGTTAACACAAAAGTTATCTTTCAGGTAACGTTAACTGTGAGATAAATGCAGTGGTAGTAATCGATTTTTACGTTATTTTTTAGATAGCGCTTACTACAACTTTAACTATGAGTGGTAGTAACCGGCCTTAAAAAATGACTTTATTGATTGGAATTTTAAACGATCGTTACTCTTGGTTGAATATTATTGGAGTGTATATCAATATTAAGAATACTTAATATATCAATATTAAATATTACAAATACATTATGAAATAATAAAAGAAAAAGTTAAATTTTAGCTCTCGTTTTTTTAACAAAACCTCTTCTTAAAATGTAACAATTCAATCCCTTGTATATTAAATAACTATTTATATATAATTTTTGAGAATTTTTTTTATTTCGGATAATCCGCTTTCCGAATCGGTTTTTGTACCGAAATTATATTTCTTCAAAATCTCTTTAAATCGCGAATTCTCTAGATATGTTATAAAAAAATTAAAAAATTTTAAAACAACTCACCGAGCGGATGTTGTCTTCCTTGGCATCCTCTGCACACTTTGGCACTGAAAAAGACCAACAATTTTTTTTATTATAGCAGAAATTAGTCATATTATTTAACATACCATTTAACATCCGTAAAATAACAATCCGATGATCCGCCAACATCACAAGAAAAGTCTTAGTATTAATCACATAAAACACAAGCAACATCAAAATATAAAAAATGGTTTATTATTAACAAGTTCATACTTGATAAACATCAACTAAAGTCACATTTTTTTTTAAATCGCGCACTACTTAGTGTACTAACGTCTTTAGATTTTATGTTCGGACACCAAAAATTTGCTTAATAAATTTAAAATTAATAAAATTAAAATTAATATCAATTCGCGTAATAAATTCATTCTTAACAACAACGCGATCATCAGTCAAAGCCCGCACATCAACTAAATCGTGATGATAGGGTACCAACGTCTTAACATCCCCTCTTTAATTTATTGTGTGGAAAATGAAAAGAGGAGGTGAAATGGCAAAAAAAGTTAGGCTAAAAAGCCAACTGGTGGTTTTATGAGCAAAAAATTTTAAATCTGCATTTACAACGTTTATTTCGTCATTTGATTTTTAAAATGTTTTATTTTATATTTTAAATACAACAGCAAATCGCATTAAATTTAGTTTTAAAAATAATTTTTTTTTCTAACTGAATTGGGCAGGCTGTTTATAATTTTCTGGTTTTTAACGTATTATTTCTGTCTTATTTTCTTTTAATTGTTAATAATTACAACTTATTTGTTACAATATCTCCGCTTATTTCTTAACTTTAATAACATTATCTTTTACGATTTAAGCCGTAACAACATCGCTTTTTATATTTGACTTTTGCCAGATGTGTCCGTTGCCCCCACATTAAATTAAAGGAGAAATTTTGTTGCATTAATTTCATTTTAATTAATTAGTTAAACATTTCAATTAATTAATAATTTTCCCCCCGATAGATGGCGCGACTTTTCCCCTATTACGTCACTTTCAAAAACTCAATTTTCGAATTATAACTCTAATTTTACGCGATTAATTTGATTCGTTTGAAATGAATTAATTAATTTAAAATTAAAAAGAACCCCTACCTTTAAACTGCATCAACACACCTCATTTTCTTAATTTTCGGGTCCCCACCTAACCCGTTTTTGACACTTCTTGTTGGTATTGCCAACTATTTCCGAACGAAAAAAAAAATCCCTCTTGATCGTCACTTAATATCCTACAAATACATAATTCGTATTTAATTATAAATTTTCTGTTATAATTTTGAGATTTGTTCAATGATTGGGTTTGAATTTAATAAAGATGTTTGGGGTGAGAACTGGACATGGATATTTTTAAAGCAATTATCACCCGATTATTAAATAAACTAAGACTTTACTACTTCATTTTGCCCCTAAATTAATTTAATTAAAATTGCTTAATTAAAAATTGATTAAATACATTTATTGTTTTTTCCCCCGATAGAGGGCGATTTTTCCCCCATTACACTGTCAAAAACTTAATTTTCGAATTAAAGAATCCTAACTTTAATTTTACGCGATTAATTTGATTCATTTACAAGATACTATCTAATAATTCAAGATTAAAAGGAGTATTTACCTTTAACCTACATCAAAACAGCTTATTTTCTTCATTTTTGGCTCCCAACCAAACTTGTCGCTGACGACTTGTCACTGTCATTGCCAACTACTCCAGAAAAAACAAAAAAAATCCTCAAGATCGCCACTTAATATTCTAAAGGGATTAATTAAATAAGTAGCGATTAATTATAATTTTTTCTTTATAGTTTTTGTATTTTTTAAATAATTGAGTGTGAATTGAACGTAAAATGTATAATTATATTGTAACTCAAAAGAAATTTTGGTTGGAATGAGGTTTAGGGTGAAAAACTGGTGTGAATTTAGTTACTTATTCATTTTTGTGTTGTAAAGAAAAATAATTCGTTTTTAATTATTAATATGAATCAAATAAATCGTTTTTAAAATAAAAATTATATCAAAAATCGCTTTTTGCTTTTAAAATAAAAAGGAAAGCATAAAAATAATGAATTGAAAGAAACGTTATACAGGGTGTATCTGAATGACTGCAAAGAGATGGGATAATAAGGGCGTATAATCTCTGTTAATCACGATGATGCAAATACCATTACAGAAAAGGGAAGAATAAACCTTGAATGAGCTAGATGTTAAATTAGCGAGTTGATTCAACCTAAAAGATGTTTTAGATGTATAAGACTACACCACATAATCAAAGATTGTTAAGATAATAAAACGAGAGAGATCGATGTAACAATTTCCAGAAGATAGAACACCAAAAAAAAAGGTAATGCATAGATTGTTGCGAACCAGGAAATAATCGCAATACGATGACGTATTCGAAATATAGAGAAGCGGTTACCAAACTAAGAGAAGTAATCCCGACGACAGTGCAAACTCAGAGGAGCGATGGCAAATAAGAAAAAAATTAAGAAATTGGAAGAGGAATTCAAAGAGAGGGTAGGTTGCGAAGGAAAAATACCTAATAATGCAAACCGAAAGTGAAGGACATGAACCTTATGAACAATGCAGCCAAGAGAAGAAGAGATGACGTACTACTGACATCGGAGTCAAAGAGGAAAAAGATAGAGGGGGAAGATGGATCGCTAATGGAAACAAAAACGTTGCAATAAAAGTATGATCCTAAAAATACGAGTAAACACCGAAAAAAATAAGGAGAGTACCATTAAAAACTAGCATTGAACTGTTAATGGGATGCTACCTGTCATCGAATGAGTGTATAGGAGCATAAAAAGAAAAATTACAGCAAATTAAGAAAGAAGAAAGCAAACATCAATGCCAAATTTCCAGGATGGGAAGCACCGCTTGAAGATAAGAGAATTTTGAAGTATCTCCAGAAGAAAATCTAAGTGAGGACGCCAATATCTTCATAACCGGTGAAACTAAGGGGCAACAAACGATAACTTAAAAGAAACGTTATACAGGGTGTATCTGAATGACTGCAAAGAGACAGGATAATCACCATTAATCACGATGATGCAAATACCCTTACAGAAAAGGGAAGAATAAACCTTCAATGGGTTAGATGTTTCAGATGTGGAAGCCTACACCACATAATCAAAGATTGTAAAAATAGTAAAACTAGAGAGACAGTCGATGTAACAATTGCTAGAAGATAGGACACAAAAAAGAAGAATGCCAAAAAGACAGCTATGCACAGATTGTTGCTAACCAGGACATACACTCAATACGATGATGTGTTTGAATTATAGAGAAGCGGTTACCAAAATAAGAGAAGTAATCGGGACGTGAGTGCAAACCCAAAGTAACGATGGTGAATAAGAAAAAAATCAAGATATTGGAAGAGGAGGTCAAAGAAACACCAAAAAAAAAATTTAATAATGCAAACAAAATGTTCAAAGTGGAAACTTTGAACTTTATGAACAAGGCAGCCAAGAGAAGAAGAGTTGACGTACTGCTGATATCGGAGCCAAACAGGAAAAAGAAACAAAGACGTTGCAATAAAAGTATGACCCTAAAAATACGAGTAAACACCGAAAAAAATAAGGAGAGTACCATTAAAAACTAGCATTGAACTGTTAATGGGATGCTACCTGTCATCGAATGAGTGTATAGGAGCATAAAATGAAAAATTAGAGTAAATTAAGAAAGAACGAAGCAAACATCAATGCCAAATCTCCAGGATGGGAAGCACCGCTTGAAGATAAGAGAATTTTGAAGTATCTCCAGAAGAAAATCTAAGTGAGGATGCCAATATCTTCATAACCGGTAAAACTAAGGGGCAACAAATGATAACTTAACACCCGAACATCTACCACAAAAGTCTGCAATAAAGTTTATGGAAGGAAGAGAGGGGGGAATAACGTCTTTGGGAAGATATATTGGTAAACCGAGGTGGTGAAAAACGCAAAAGTTAGGAAGAAGGATAAAATGGAAGAATGGGAAGGGCTCAAAGAAGAGCATGAATCAGTAAAGAAAGATCTCAAAAGAATTACCAAGAAGGCAAAGAAAGCTGCATGAACAAAGCTATGCGACGAATTAAATGATGATACCTGGAGGTATTTTCATTTATCATATAACTCCTATAAGACAGGATAAAGAAGAAAGAAGATACATTATTGAAAAGTTTTTTCATAACAGTCGAAATGATTAAGGACGTCGTGAATGCGAAGCCCAAGATTCTGACTGACTTGTATGTATGTATATAGGAAAGAGGAGGGTACGCTAAAGCATACAGCACCTAGGCCCCAAGTACATCCTCCCACCCTCTCTCCGGCTACATCAACCAGTCTAAGGAATTTCCGAAGGCTAGGATACAGCTCAGAGGTGTGTTCTTGATGCCATCTGTGCTCGGCCATTCCTCTCCAAAGTCTCTCATTTTGAGGTCTTGTAGAGTGGGGCATTAACACAAGATGTGTCGAACAAGATATCTCTTGACAAAAGCAACAGAGGGGACTAGTAGCAAACTTTAGGTTGTAGAGATGCTTATTTACCTTACAGTGACCCGTGATGAGTCCTGTTAAAGTACGTATTGCGCTTCTACCGAATCTTACGAAAGACAAGGCTGTTTTTGCTGAAGGATAACAAAGCAGTTCTTTAGACAGATAGCAGCCCTTTGTCTTATCCTATCTATATATTATATTATGTGTTTTGGTTGATCCGAGGTATCGTCAGTTCATCTTCTTGGTTGTTCCCTGTGGACAGGGGCAGACGTTTCGCCAAGATCGTACTTGGCATTTTCAGTGCTTTGTCGTAGTCTCCTGTTGACAGACTGAGATACTGCGGTGCTTTGGCTCCTTTTTATAGTAGGTCGTCTTGGTTGTAGGTGATAGCGATTGGTCGGGGGTGGGGTGGAGGGGGTGTTTATGTCCGACGTGACATAAGTCATTGACCTGTCGTACGGCGATTAACGGCCTTGGGGATTTTCTACCGGATATGGCATTGGTGACGTCATCCATGAGTGAGAAGAGGCCACTGACCCGCTCTCCGATGATTGCTGGACCTGGGATGCTCCCACTGGACGCTTCAGGAATGATGGGCAGGTCGGCGTCCTGCCGTTCCGAATTGGATGGTCCTTGCCTCAGGAAAGCAGCCCTGGGCCTGGAGTGCTCTAGGACCGTCCTCCACGCTGCTGACAAGTGTAGGGCATCATCCCTCTTGTTCTTCGCTATTTCAATGGATTCCCAGATCAATCTGGTTCTCCAATGCGGAACGTTGGCTACCTGCTTGCAACCCTCGAAATTGATGGTATGGCCTGTGTCCAGATGGTGGCGGAAGAGAGCAGAAGTGACCTGTTTCGGATGCTCAGCTTGTATTCTTCTACTCTGGCAGCTATTCTTCTGTTGGTCTGTCCCACGTAGTTCTTGTCGCATGAGCCGCAGAGGATGGAATAAACTCCTAGACTTTCCAATTTTATTTGGTCTTTTGGATTCTTGAGAGAAGCTCCTATAGTGTTGTCGGGTCTGTAGGTGGTACTGATGTCGTGTTTTCGTAGAAGTCTTCCTATGCGATCAGTTGTTCCTTTGATGTAGGGTAGTACGACGTTGGGTCTTCTGGTCTCTTCTTGTGGATGTGGGTCCTTTGGCTTGAATTGTCGATCGATGGCTTTCTTCACCATGTATTTGGAGTAGCCGTTTTGAGCAAGAGCCAAGGTGACTTTCGTTATTTCTTCTCATCTGTTATCGTTATCTGTAGGTCGAATGGATCTTGAGATACCTCGGATCAACCAAAACGCATACTTCTCCATCCGTGAAGCATTACGAATTACCATATTATATTATATCTATATATAATACTATAATATATCTAGAATAATATTATAGTATTATTCTGACTGACTTTTTGATGAATTAATGAGAAACAATACGTTTCCCAAGACCTGGAGGGAGAGAAGGCTGGTCGCAATCGACAATCGGCGCAAACTGGTATTTCAACCTAACTATAACAAAAAGTATCGACCATTGTGCATGTTGGATACTTATGGAAAACTGTACGAAGCACTGATTAGAGAGAGGCTGGAGACAGAAATGTAGAGTAAGGGTGGATTCTCAGAAAATCAGTACGCGTTCTGAAAAGAACTTATCGACTGTGTCTGTGATCGAAGCAATACTAAATGTAGCTAAGGGTTGTGGGAGATTCAGAAGGGGAAAAAGAAAGAATGTATTCTGGTAACTTTTGATGTTAAAAATGCGTTTGGATAATATCCCTTGGACGAAATAATTAATTTTAAGCATCTTCTTCCTTCCGCGCGATCTCCCAATACCCGCCTCCCTCAATTGACTACACTCCAAAAGGAGATTCCCCACACAATCTATATTCCAACACATGAAACTGGCAACTAGCCTCCCTCCCTCATCAGCACAGAGTACCAGTAGTCTGTGGCAGTGCTTAACCAGCAGCCGAGTTGTACATATCATTCACAACCTTAACATTAAAAATCATTATAATAAAACATTTCACTGATACAAACTTGAATAAAATTCAATGCAAGATTTTCAACTTCTTGATGTCCATGATGACCGAAGAAAGCTTTATAAGATTTAATGAACTTTTCTATTTTGACTTTACTTTGACAGTTATGTGTCGAAGTTTGAGATTATGATGTATAAAACGTTTTTTATAAATCAAATTAATATTTAATTAAAAATAAATTCAAGTTCCATCTAAATATGTAGTACAAATCTCAATAAATTCCTTAGGCTTCTCAGTATGCACATTATGTCCAGCCCCTTCAATATAAATTAATTTATAATTTGGAAAGTGGGCTTTTATTGAAGGAACTTCCTCTTTCCTTCAAAAAATAAAGCCAAATTAAATCGTTTTTATCAAACACTTTTAAAATTTACGTGACATAATCAGACTCAGTTCCAGCAACGAACAAAGTGGGTTTTTCGAATTTTCCTTTCACCTCGGGAAATTCAATAACTTTGTGCAAGTTTTTCTGCAACACTTCATAATTACATTTCCATTTGTAACTAAAATCAGGTTTTAGAACAATTTTTTTCACAATATTAATTTTTTTAACCTTCCATTTGGAGCTGAAACCAAATTCATTAATAAAAAATCGCGAGTTTCTTTAGAATTTATCTTCGATTTGAGTTGTTTCTCCACGATGTTTCTTGCAGTGGCTCGATCGACGTTTTGTGGCAACTTAATTTTCGATATAATCGTCAAAATGTGCTCCACCCATTTCACTCGTTGATATTTAATTGGGGCTATATCGACGACAATTAAATGATGCACCTTTTCTGGCTAAAACAAAAATGTTATTAAATAATTTTTTTTTAATTATGTTTTTGTTACAAAAAGTAAAGCATATCTCATCGCTGTTTTTCCCCCCATCGAATGCCCTATAAAACTAACTTTCTCCCCGAATTTCTCAATTTCAATGAATCCTTTTAGATCTTCCGTCATCAAATCGTAATTGTGGTCGTCCAAATTTGGGCTATCGCCGTGATTTCTTAAATCAATCGCGATTAAATCGCGTTTTATCTTCAAATTGGTCGATAATTTCTTGCAGGTGCTGTTCCAATTCGTTTTGGAGCCGAATAAACCGTGCAAAACTAAAATTGGGGTGGTTTTTGATGAAGGGGGTACCTCTGGTTTATAGACTGTGAATGAAAGTCGTAAGGGGGTCTTCATTAATACTTTTTGGGCCATCTTTGTCCGAATTAAACTATTTTTCTTTTATTGTACTTGTAATAATAATTATTTTGAGTTTTAATTTAAAAAATCTTATAAAATCATTGACAATGACATATTTGACTTATTTAAAGAAAATCGCCATCCAAGAAGTTATTAAGATTCAAATAATTTCATAAAAAATTAAATCGTTAGACCCGATGAATAGCGTCAAGGTCACTTGATGAAACCGGGACACCCAGGAAATCACCAATGGAGTCTATCACCGACAGTAGGTCTTCATCTTTTTTTTCAGGAATACCTTGTATTTTCAAATTACTCCTTCGGGAATACTGTTCCAGTTCCCCGACTCGATCAGAAAGAGTAACAACCTGCCTTCTGAGAGCGTCGTTCTCAGCGTTGAGCTTCTCGATTATTTTTAACTGAGATTGAACTTGCTGCAAAGCAGCCTCAAACGCAGTGATCTTATCACTACAAAAGTTAGTAGAGTCAACTACCTCTTCAAATCTGGTATTCATTGATCTCAAACCAACACGTAACTCCTTAACCATATTAAAAACGGAGTCTAGGGTAGCAGCGGAGTCGCAATGAGGCGAATCAACTACGGAAAGAGATAAAGAGGGTCGCGAAGAAAAAACACGCAGCGCACCTCCACGAAGCCCCAGCCACCCTCAGCACCGCTGCAGACTTCTTCCAGATGTCGACACAACACGAATGAAATCAGGTTCGGCATAATTCGCATTGGACGCCGGTCGCACTCCTCCCCACAGTCTGGCCACACTTACCACAGGACTTATCCATGACGATCTTTGATGATGACACGCAAACAACTTTTTACAACACAAGAACCGAGCAAAAATATAGTGTATTAATATACAAGTTTAAAAAATATTACTATGTTATAATCCACCAAATTATACACAATAAAAATTATACAAAACACAAGTGCCAACAATAATGATAACAACCGTTAAATGTAGTAAGCGAGTACAAATTACGACCGGAATAAATTCACAAAGTTTACACAGAGAAACCACGAACAACCGTACCGACCCGAAACTAGACTCTTTATGAGAAACCCTTTTATAAAGCAGGCTCTTTAATTAATAAGAAACCCTTTTATAAAGCAGATAATAAAACTTTATTCATATAAAAATATTAAAACAATCTCAATTGAATTAAATCTCTTCTAAAGCAATCAACGCCTCAACCATCTCCGGCCTTTCCCTCGGACATTGCTCCGTGCATCTTTTCCCAATATTAATCAACCCCAAAAAATATCTTTCGCAATTTTCCAACCGCGCATCTCTTAAGTCAACAATATCCTTATCATAAAGCACAACATGATCCTTTAAAAACCGATTTTTTCTTCTTTCCGAATACGAACTCAACCCTGTCGCTAACTCAAACAAAACAATCCCAAAACTGTAAGTATCAACCTTCGTAGATAATTTCCCCCCTCGTAAATACTCATCAGGTAAATAAGGCTTAGTTCCTTGTAAATGACTTATTGTTAAATGGGTTCTATCCCCAACGCTTGGTCCTTTTCTTGCAAGGCCGAAATCCCCGATTCGAGGAGTGTCGTTTTCGTCTAATAAGATATTGGCCGGTTTGATGTCGCCGTGAATTAAAGGCTCTTTTGATGTTGTGTGCAAAAATTGGATGCCTCTGAAATAATAATGATTTATAATTTTGATTAAATTATGATTTGGTTGTAATCACCGTGCGGATCCTATCGCGATTTTTAAGCGGGACTCCCAATTTAATGAGTCGTTATTTCGTATCCTACGTTCTAGGGAGCCCCCGGACATGTATTGATAGATTAAGCAGTTGTGGGGGCCGTTAAAGCTGAATCCGTAGAGTGGTAAGATGTTGTCGTGTCGATATGCGTTTAAACTGTTTAATTCTGTAACTGTTTGTCGAACGGGGTTCATTGGGGATTGAGATCCTTTTTCTTCGATGCGTTTTATGGCGACTTTGGTACATTTCCAGGTTCCTAATAAAAAAGATTGATTAAATTATAATAAAATATGGTTATGTTGTTATCAGTGTTCACAAATTTATGATAATTATTGAGATTTCTAAATGATGTGACGAAGGATTCGAAATTCAATGATATATATATAGTTATAAGCGATGTCAGTGTATGTTTATGCCTAACATTAATATTGTGTACATGCGTATGAAATTTAATCGTTATATGTAGATAAAGCGGCTTCTTGAACAGGATAAGTTTATATCAGTGATAGTGTACAGTTCTACGTCGCGTCATATTCAGCCATCTGGCCCATGCTAACGCAAGTAATATGCGTCCCCCCTATGTAAACCATATATAAATCGTAACAAGAATTTTGAAGCGTTTGTATCATTGCTATATGGACATTTTCAAGACAAGAGTGATAAACTACGTCGCCTTAGTTAAATATTAACAAAACCAGAACATCACAAAGCAGTAATCTAAGTTTCTGGTTTAAGGTATATCTATTATTATAGATATAAGCAATCTTAGGGTGGCATAAGCTCTCTGTAGAAGGGACTTGACATGCCCATCAAAGTAGAGATGTTCATCATTATAAGCTTGTTCGAAGGGATCGCGGAGCGAGGGGTGGAGGTGTGGCGTTCTACATTCGCGATAATATTAAGTATAAAATTTTGCCTACACAAGGTTTTGCCTTCTTAGAACAATTATGGGTTGAAGTTCGAATTGAACGCAGTTCATTTATAATTGGGATTTGTTATCGACCTCCTGGTACTGATACTCAAATGTTTCTAGCGACTTTGAATGAGACACTACCTGACATGTTTTTCTTGGGTGATGGATTAATGTTGGTGGGCGATTGCAATTTGAATTTACTTTTGAATGATAATACCGTCATCTCGTTCAATGCGATTTTGCATAGCTATGATATGAGTCAAATAATTAAAAAACCAACAAGAATAGTTCGTGATTCATCTACGCTCTTAGATATAGTTGCTATTTCTGAGTGCATTACGGTTTTGGATTCGCAGGTAGTGGACGTTCATGAACTTTCAGATCACTGTTTAACTTTTGGCGTGTTGCGGTTGAAGACTGTGGTACAACAAAAAATGCCGATGTCATTTCGCTCCTACCGATTCTTTGATTATGAAGTCTTTTGTAGAGATTTAGCCAATATTGATTGGAATTTAATAATTCACATGGATAATGTCGATTTCTTGAGTAATAATATAACCATCTGCATGCTCCTATTTGTACAGTCATTCCTAAGCAATCTAGTCCATGGATTACTGATAATATAAAACTTTTGATATCGTTACGTGATAAAACTTTACATACGTTCAAACGCACAAATCAGTCGGCTCACTGGGACTATTATAAACAATTGAGAAATTATACAACCAATGCAATCAAGGGTGAAAAAAGAGCGTACTTGACTCATTAAATGAGGGTTGGTGGCACTCAAACTTTATGGAAGGAATTGCGCAAATTGAATATTTACAATAAAAAAAACCCTGTCTACCGACGACTTTGCATGATTTTGATGGGTTGAATGAGTATTTCTCTTCGATTTCTGGACAGATTACGGTGATCGACCAAGATGTACACAATTTTTATGCCAATAAAATAAGACCGGGGGTAGAGAATTTTTCCTTTAGAGAGATAAGTGAATCAAAGTTAAATAACATATTAAACAAGATGACGAGTCAGGCCGTAGGAAGCGATGGTATAAGTCTTAGAATGATAACTCTTTGCTGTCCGCATTTGACTCCGTACCTTCTGCATGTGGTTAGTTTCTGTTTGGAACATGGTGAGTTTCCAGAGAAATGGAAATCTGCTAAAGTCATTCCAATACCTAAAGTATCAAACGCCTATTCCTTTTCGGATATAAGACCTATTATCATTTTGAGTACATTGTCGGGTATTTTGGAGAGGGTTGTAGCGGAACAAATGCGTGAACACTTGGAACATTTTTATATTCTGCCCTTCATGCAGTTCGGTTTTAGACCTGGGTATAGTTGTGCCAGCGCTCTATCGACTATTATTGATGATGTTATATCTGCAACAGATAACGCCACAGCTACAATTTTGATTTTGCTCGACTTTTCTAAAGCATTTGATACCATTAGTCATCAACTTCTTTTAGCGATTCTCCACTACATTGGGGGTAGTAATACCGTTCTGATTTTTTTAAATAGTTATCTACGCGGAAGAAGCCAGTATGTAGTTATAGATGAGGACGCATCGGATACTACTACATTGAGATCGGGTGTGCCACAGGGCTCTAACTTGGATTCCCTTTTATTCACTGTTTACACGTCTTGTTTGAACACTTTTCTTCAAAATTTCATATTTATGCCGATGATACACAGCTCTACCGCAGTTTCAATTTAAGTAATGTGTTGGAGTCTGTTGCAAATCTAAACGGTGATTTAGAGAGATTTCTGTCCATTACCAAAAGGCATGGACTTTTATTGAACGGGAATAAATCGGTATACATGATATTCGGAGGTAGGGAGTGCAGGGCGATGGTTAGTAATATGACTCACATTTTTATGGATGGAATTGAATTGGAGCAGAAAGATTGTGTTAAAGATCTCGGTCTTTATATTGATGACAGCTTGAGGTTAATACTACTGAAATCATCAGGCGCGCCTACGGGAACTTGAAAATGCTTGGTTGTCTTTGCTCAATCCTCATTTCACACTTTTAAAAGATTTTTGTACCTCAATTTGTTTAATGGTTAGCACGTCGATTTGCCTTTTGCCAGATTTCAATTCAGTCATTCTTTTTTTTTGTATTTTTTTTATTGTTTTTTATTATTACTTTTGTTTGCAAATAATTCAAGTCTCCGTCACTGTATAATACAAATAATACAAATTTAGTTTTGAGAATAACTGGTTTTCCAAGAAGACCAGGACGTCTTACTTTAAGGCTAACTGATGGAAATACCCTTTGGCAAATTATGAATATTATACTCTTTTTTTCTATTTATTTACTTGATTTTTTTTTATAATTTTCTTTTTGTAATTTAGTAATTGCCAATAAACTATTATTATTATTATCAACAATGATCCCTGGAATCTTGGCATCACCCTCGAAATCGAGTTCATTGCCAGCGACCTCCAAATGCATGTTAGATTTTACAAAATTTGTGGAAACCTTATCACCAAAAACCCTATCTGTCGAATTTGAGGTATTTATTTGAAGACAAAGTTTGTTAGCAAATTGCTCAACATTGTGTAAATCATGATTTATATTGGCTTCAGCTGTCCCAAAATCGCACATATTAAAAGAATAAAGAACCTGACTATCATCTGCATGTATGTATGGTGTACAATGATTTAAAATATTAGCTAAGCCAATAGTGGAAGTCAGATATAGAACAGGCCCCAAAATAGAGCAATGAGGGACACCAGATCAAATTTCCGCGGAGTTACCATTAAACATAACAATCTGCTTATGATTAGCCAGATAACTTTGTTTAAAATGAACTCCAAACATAAACCAACATAATGAAGCGTAGCTAATAGAGTCTAAAAGAGACAAAAATAGAGAAAAAAAGCAGACCTTGGAGGGTATGGGCAAAATACTAATCGGCCTCAAGTCGCTCAGTTCACTAGGACTTAGAGTCTTAGGAATTGGAGTCACTAAGGCACACTTCCAGGCATCAGGAAAAACCGAATGTTCTATAGAATAACTGACAACATGGCACAAGAAGGATAAAATAATTGGACAACTGCATTAGACTTTATTCCCCTTAGAATGCTAAGAATTTCCAATTCAATTGCAAGAGAGAAGTTAAGTTTTTCTGTGATTTGGGAAAGCGAGTTGTTCTAATAAATTTCGATTAACTCTGCATTTCCAGCCGAGTTAGTTTGAGTACTGAGAAAGAGATCGTTAATATCGTCAACATTAAAACCGGCATCAGTCAGTACATTAGGTTTATTTTTGACAACACCTAGTTTCATAAATCGTTCTCAAAATAACTGTTTCAAGAATGCCCGATCTCTCTGTGGATGGCCGAATTAGTATAATTACATTACATCAATTTTTTATAATATTGAAAGTGAGTTGGGACTCACTTGCTTTGGCGGAATCTCCTGTAAGCTTGATCACGAAGCCTCATGAGGTGCTCCAATGGTAGCGGTGATCCATGGATTGTCATGGGCGCATGACAATCAAAGAGATGGTGTATTATTTCGTTTAGGAAGTCAACTTTATCGTTAATATTATGGAGCTGAAGAATCTGATGACAAGAAGATAAGTCAACATAAAACGTACCAAAATTAAAATGCCGAAAACCACGAAAAGTTAATTTAATTTTGACATACACCAAACTATGGTCCGCTATGTTATGGACAGAGGGGATAACACCACCATTCTCAACAACTGCATCATTAAAAATTAATACATGAGCTATCAGCGTGGCCGAACTGTGGGTCATCCTTGTCTAGTCAGTTATGATCTGACGAAAATTGAATTGCTCGTGAAGTGTACCGTGAGGCCCGATTACCGTTAATGTTGAAAAAGTCAACGTTAAAATCACTCAGACAAACAAGAGATTCGAATTGAGCTGTTATTGAAGAAAGAATAGATTCGAGAAATAACGAAAAAGTCTCCACCCACAAGTTAGGTGTTATTTCACAAGAGAATATGTCGCGGCTTAAGCCATCTCTAACATAAACACCCACACCACCACCCAGTCTATTAGTTCTACCATGAAAAATGTTTTATAACCTTCGCGAGTCCACTACTTTAAACTTCAACCCCCTGAAGACCCTTTTTGCGCCGCTGTCGACTAATGGGAACTTCGTCCCCGAACGGTTTATGTTCCAATTTTAGAGCGACCATCAGATACCATCAGTCGTCTTAACACAGATTCTACCATCCAGACCTTTAAACGTTTTTAAATCAGGTTGTAGTCAGGGTTAATCACACAAATATGAAACAACTTTAGCAGGACTGGGTTGAGTAGACGCGCTTAGCTCGACATATTAGACTCGACTGATAGAGTATTAGTTGCGTATCATTGAAAGAGTAAAACCGAAACTCAGGCCAAAACGTTTAGACCATTCAAGTATCCTGGACAGATCGTCTGCAAGATCATCTGCATATAAATGTTAGTTGTATGACATGAATTTGGTTGAAAATTTAAAATAGTAATAGACCCAATACACTTCCCTGAGGCACAGCGCTATGGCTTTAAAACACAAAAGAAAAAGATGAAGTGATGGGTAAGATATGACTTAAACTAAGTAACCCACTCAGGGACAAAGTCCATAGCAGATAGAGACGACATCAGTAAACTATGATCCACAGCATCAAATGCTTTGCCGAAGTCCAGCAGAACTTGATGTAGTAACCTTGATGAGTGCCGATGTCGTAGTGTGATATTGAAAATATTGATATTGGCCGAAAATTACTTAGGTTGGTATACCGCAGGCCTTTTTCCAAATTTTAAGAAAGGTCGAAGACTCTATGGAGAAATTCAAGATATGGAGCAGTGGTGGAGTAATTATGTCCAAGATGAGAAGGAGTTACCCGAGAAAGCGCACCGAACCTGAAACTCATCAAACATGGTAATGGAAAACCGAGAATTAACAAGAGCAGAACCACCGATAGTGAGTAATGTTGATTTCTTGATTGATTCGTCGAGAGTAATGGGCGAATTAGTAAAATAAGCACCTAAAAAGTTGCAATCGAAAAAATAATGAAAAAGGTCGTAAAAAATACTGAAAATATTTTCATACGGTGATTCAATTATGCCAAGAGAACGTATGGTCTTTCAACAAAACGTTTTTGGTGTAGTGTTAGATATCGGTGGTTACAGAGGTTCCGTAGAACACGATATTTTTCTCTATTCGTATTGGAAGCGTTGCGGCCAAAAAGGACTTTAGCCACATTGCGTTTACACATAGTTGTAGTTATAGAGTTAGTAGAGCAGGTGCATAACGATCCAATAAGGTTTTCAATATGTATTAAGAAAATTACTTTAATCGATCGTGGATGCATCAGAAACCAAAACTGACCTTAGTACCGTTGACGTCCGACCTGAAGCACGCAGTAAAACAGGTCGTGATCAGAAAATTGACCATAAAAACTATCCCATCTGGGTAAGATGTGACAATAAAGTTCAAAAGGGAATCCGACGCTGTAAGGTGATGAGTAGGTTGGACATGTCAAAAGACACTATCATAGTTCAAAGTGCGTCTTTCAAATAGATCCTCTAACTGATTGGAGTAATTTATATGATGACACTCGTACATAAATGGCCATGCGTGAGCACGTATTTATACCTGCTCCGTGTGCTTTACATCTTTACTGGTTGTGAAATAGTTTGAATAATTAAGTAGTTATAACTGATAAAACACGGTTCGCTACGGAACGCCATGAACGGATGAAAACATGTATCGTGGACATTGTAAAAGATAAAAAATTTATAAAAATTCTGAAAGAAACCATTGCCAATGAGATGACCGTGCAGAGAAAATTAAGTCTCTCGAAGAGTAAGGGACCAGGAAGAAGAGAATAGCAAGTTGATGCGCTGGAGCAGTATTAAGCAGTTTTGTGACTTGATTTGATTACGCAATTGTCGATTAATATCAAATATTATTAGCATAACTTGCTTTAAAATTTCATTTTCTCTTTCTGTTTTTTGTTCTCATTTTTCTTTATTTCTATTTTTTTTAATTGTGGAAGGGGATGGAGCGAATGTAGGCATTTCATTTATAATGGATGTTACTGGTGGCTTTATCATAACACATCTTAATGTTCGTTCTTTGTTGCCTAAAGTTAATCAAGTAAGTTCACTGTTGTGCGAACATACATTTGATATGCTTGCATTTTGGCAATTTGATTGGATCTCAGTCTGCTGATATGATACATGTGGACGTGGTGGAGGTGTCTGCCGATATATGGGTGGTGATTTAGAGCAATTATGGATAATAATATCACTCAAAAAATTATCATTGTCATGTGGTGTGATTTATAAACCCCTTAACCGGGATGTTAAAGATTTTCTTTCTGCCTTCGAAGAAGCTTTAGCTCAAGTTACTCATTGATGGATGAAACTATTTGTGCAGATTACTTTAATATAGATATGCTTAAACCCAATATGCCCGCTGTTGCTGAGTTTAATGGTACACTAGAGGTGGTTGGGCTGTTACCTCTAATTAATGAGCCAACTCGACTTTCAGCAAAATCTGCTACTTTATTGGACTTAGACCTGATCTCTAATGAAGATCTAATACTTAATAGTGGCGTGTTGAATTATGGTCTTTCAGATCACTCGTTGGTTTTTGCTGAATAGAATATACCACAGGAGAATGTGGTTCCCATATTCGAAACATATCGGTATTTCAGTAGATTTAATGAGTCAGTTTTCTATGACCATCTACAATCATTACCCTGGCGCATTCTTTACTAATTACATTCTATTTTCAGTTCATATAGCCACTTTGCAGATGCTTCTGTCATTATTGACATGATTCCTAACATGAATAATACAGTTCTTGGAAATACTTACATGGACATAATTGAAAACATAACAGTATCAGAAGGTGACATTTTCAATATTTTGCAATCAATAAAATTGGGTATGCATCCATCCAGATCAGACACCTTATCTATGATTCTCTTTGTACCATTGGGTACTCCGACAAATATTCGCCCATCACATGTGCAGACGTTTCGGAGACCGACAACAGCCTTTGCCTTTAAATAAAGACGAAGGCTGAGAGATGTGTATATTCAGAAATAAACACATTTTTATTCTTTAGCTTTGTATGTTGTAAACTTTACTATTATAGAGCGAAGAGATAGAAAAGTAGGAGAAATGATACAAAAATTCTCTTCAGACAAAAAGCTTTTGAAATCATCTCAAAAATGGATATTATCAATAATATTCCCATATCATTCATTATTTCCTGCTTAAAATTCAAAAGAATAGTCAAAACTGAAAATTGATATATATATGATTCAATATAGGATAATATCTCAAAAATTAAAAATGATACAAAAATTCTTTTCAAATAAAAATTGACAGAAAAGGACAACATAACCTTACTTTTATTGATATAAAAGAATTATTATAGAATTAATTACCTTTAAAAACGATTCCAAACCCTCCTTTTCCAAGAATATGCCCCGGATTCCAATTATCCGTCGATTTTTGCAACTCCTCATAAGTTATGTGCGGAATCCCCGAATCAGCAATATACGAAATATCAGATTTCGCCGAAAACCCGGAATTATTAACCCTCCCCGGAGGAACGGGCGATCTTTGAGGCGGCTTTTGATCCAAATAGTTATCATCCCTCGTCTCGATATTAACCGGCTTCAAAAATTCCTCAACTTTTTTAACATTCCCCGTTTTATTCTCGTTATCATTGAAATTAGCAATTCCAATTTTTGAATCGGACACTTTATTCAGTAATTTAACATCTTTCCTCCTCATTAATCGATGGAATTTATCCGGGACGTAATTTTTTAATACTTCCATTGCATTGAGACATTGCATCCTGCTTAATAAGACAAAAAGCTCGGTTATTTTGTGATTTTGTTTCCCCCATAATGTTAATAAGTGGTCTGAAGGTGATTTTTCTCGTTTTGTGCTCTAAAAATGATTCGTTTAATGTTGATTAAGTGGTTAATTTGATTTACTTGAATTGTGAAGTCGTCGTAACCCATTAATTTCGCTAATAATTGCCATGTTTCGTTTTGATCTAATAAGATACATAGTTTGGTTCGTTCGTTGTATGGTAATAAATAAATATAAATCGATTCTTCCATTATTAACGATTATTATTAATTATTATTAAAAACAGAACTAAGTTAGGTTATGTTTTATTTGACGTATTATTTCTCAAATTTTTTGATTTATTTATCCAACTTTTATTTATTACTCAAAAAAACTTTTTTTGGTGTAATTCTTGTTTAAAAGAGATTAATTCGGTTTAAATTAATAAATAAAAACGAATTATTTTTTTATAACATAAACGGAGTTAAAATATCTCACTTCATTCTAGTGCAACAAACGTCATTTTGACGAATATGGTTTTGTGATTTTAAAAGATAAATTTACGTAAATTTTTTTATTTTCTCATCGTGATTCACCTCAATTTATTAATTGGGGGTATCTGAGATAGAGGCGATAACGCGGAAATCGACGCGCCGGATTACGTGTCCGTGGAATGTCGGGCGGGGGATTTTTCGTTCGGATAGTTGGCGGAACTGGCAATAACAGCGATCAGAGCACAGGTTATGGTAGGCGAATTGCGGGCCCCAAAATAATGAAAACGAACGGTTTTAATGCGGTTTAAAAGTGCGTGATTTGTGCGGTTCGGTTACGATGAAGACGAAGTCGTCGAAAAGGGTCGCCGGAATCATCATCCGCGGCCGGAAATCTATCGTCAAGGACTCGGTGGTTACTGTAAGTTTTGACAGCTCAACAATTTTTCGACAATTACATTATTTAATTTTTTATTATAACGAAATTTATGGTCATCGTTACGTTTTAGAAAATTTGAATGCATTAACGCTATCTGCGCGTTTTGATTGACACCTTTGTTAGATAAAAGGCACCAAAATTTCATGGTACGCGTTAATAGGGCAATTCGAGGGGCTTATCTCGGAACAAAAAAAAACGAAACTTTACCTTTATCTAGATTAAATGAGATTTGATAGCGACGATTCAATAGTGAATGGGTCGTCGTGAATATTATGTGTTGGTTCATTGCGTACTATGTATGCAAGAAGTACTTTTGGTACCCAGTTAGGTATCGGAGAATGTACAGAAAATTAATCCTCGTAAGTCGATTTTTATCCTTTTTTTCGCCTGAAAACAATGATTAATTGTTTTATTTATAATATGGGTACAAATAGAGCATGTCTCTTATCTGTTTAATTTGAAACATTCGCTGACTAGGCATTAAAAAAAATAGCTATTGACTTAAATTAGGAATTATTTTTCGAGTACTTCGTATATATTGGTTAATTGTTTAAACAATAAGTACTCAATTATTTGCTAAATGCGAAAATTTCGTTGTTTGAGTAATCTAACCTCGAAATGTCAAATTTGACTTTATAACCTAACTTTTTTTTATTTATGTCTTTGAAATCAACCGAGATTAGTTTTTGTGGATCTTTTATTGCCAAGAAACGGTAAAATGAAAGAAAAAGTTCAAACAATTAATTATATAATTTATTATATAAAAAGTTAATTCAATAAGTTAAATACAGTAGGGCCCCGACATTCGCGGCTTCAAATTACACGGATTCGCATATTCGCGTTTTAAATTTTGCTGCCTTTTTCAACATTCACGACTCGATTATTCGCGAATACATAGCAAGTATGTATGTCATTTTTAAAAAATTTAAAACGAAGTTTACCGTAGGTTTACTGTACAAGCAACCAGTGAAGCTGGTATATGCGTTTCTCTGGGAATCCCTCATTTATGATCGATTTTAATGTTTGTGTTAGGTGCTTATTTTTGTGTTCTGTATTTCGTTCAGGTTAGTGTTTCGCCCGTTTTTTTACTATAATTTTATAAACAATAAATTAATCTCACAACAGTACTCAAAATGGGTACAAAAAGGCCTGCGATGGAAATAAATTTAATTGCCAAACGTGCAAAGTCAGTTATGACTCTAGAAAGAAAAATTCAAGTTCTTGATATGCTCCGGGAAGGGAAAAGAGCTACCGAAGTAGGCCGGGTCTTCGGTGTCAATGAATCTAGGATAAGATCTATAAAGAAACAAGAAAAGGTAATTAGAAATAGCGTAAAAAGTGGCATACCGTCATCATTAAAGGTAACGTCACAAGTTCGTGATGTTAATATTGAAAAAATGGAGAAGTCTCTTTATCTTTGGATTGAGGACCATGGTCGCAAAAATATACCATTAACTAGGGCTAGATTAATGGATAAAGCCAAGGAACTTTATCAACATTTTTCGTGTGGAATGGACTGTGCTAAAGACGATTGTAAATTTAAAGCCAGCAGAGGATGGTTCGAAAGATTCAAAACTCGTTTTAATCTCCATAACATTAAGTTGTGTGGAGAATCAGCTTCAGCAGATCATCAACAGGCTGCAAAACTTCCTGATGAAATAATAAAATTAATAGAAGAAAAAGGTTACCGTCCTGAACAAATATTTAATGCAGACGAAACCGGGCTTTATTGGAAACAAATGCCCACACGAACATACATTTCAAAAAATGAAAAGACAGCACCTGGTTTTAAATCGGCTAAGGATAGAGTTACAGTTTTATTTTGTGCAAATGCACGCGGAGTCTTTATTACAAAACCAATGTTAATATATCGAGCAGCTAATCCACGAGCTTTAAAGAACAAGGACAAAGAAGCTCTTCCGGTCTATTGGCGAGCTAATTCAAAAGCTTGGATGACTTCTCAGCTATTTATAGAGTGGTTTAAAGAGTGGTTTGTTAAAGAAGTGGAGCGTTACCTAAAATCTAAAAATTTTGCATTTCACGTTTTATTGATATTGGATAACGCCCCATCTCATCCAGTAGATGCTCTCAAATTAGCTCATCCATGTGTCGAGGTGGTATTTCTTCCGCCCAACACAACATCCTTATTACAACCTTTAGATCAAGGTGTTATAAAAGCTTTTAAAAGTCATTATATCCGGCACATGTTCGATTTTGTACATGAGAAAATACAAAATGATAGTGTTTTCTCAATAAAAGATGTGTGGAAATTATACAATATTGACCATGCGATTACATCTATAAAACTTGCTTTAAATGACATTAAAGTATCAACCGTAAGTAATGCATGGAAAAAACTGTTGAAAAAAGACACTGCGCAAAGTGTAAGCGAAATTGATGAGGCAATAGAGAGAGCTGTTCTTTCTGCACGTTTGCTACCGGGAGATGATTTTCATACCATTGTACCAGCTGATATCGAATCTCTCGTCAATGATCAAGAGGAAGAGTTGTCCAGTGCAGACTTAGAAGCGCTACTAATAGAAAATGTTTCAGGAACGGATGAAGAAGATAATAGTAATTCCCTATGTAATAAATTAACGTTGAAGGAACTTAATTTATTTATACAAGAAGCAAATAATCTTGCTGAAAAAATAGTAGAATATGATCCATCAACGGAACGAAGCACAAAATTTAAAAATGGTCTGAATACTCTTCTTGCTCCTTACAAAGAGCTTCAAAAGGATATGCAACACAAAGCATTGCAACCTACTATCCTTTCATTTTTTAAACCATCGTGTTCTAAAGCAATTATTATTGATGAGTAGAAATGTTAACTTTTATTTCTTTTTTTAGTTTATTTTGTTGCAGTTTGTTATTGCTATCGAGTTTAGGTTTTTTTATATTTTAAACAATTGTAATTATTTTAATATCTGTATTAGTTCCGAATACAAAAGTTTTAAGACCAGTCGTTTTATTTTGCAATTTTAAGCGTTTTATTTAGTATGTATAATTTATTAATTTTTGAAATTTTTAATTTTTAAAATTAAATTAAATGAAACTTTTGGCGTCGGTGACCATTTGGCGGTTAACGTGTTAAAAGAACATAGAAGTAGTAGTTTATCCTTCATAATATCTAGTGCTTCAATATTCGCGGATTCAACATTCGCGGCGCATTTTTAGAACCTAACCCTCGCGAATGTTGGGGCCTTACTGTAAATGGTTCTTAAGAAACGTTAAAATAGTGAGGTTAGGTTGGGTAAACAATATTTAATATGATTTTCAGCACCAATTTAAAGTAACACATCCTTTTTCAAAGTCATCTGTTAAGTCTTGGTTATTTTATAAAGGTTTTGGGTGCTACTATGTAAGGCTTGTAATGAATTCTAACTTTGATGATTCTGTTGTTCATTATAATATTTATTTTTAAGAAAACACTACACTACATCTTATATTAGACCAGCCATGTCCAACCCAAATTACTCTTCGGGCCAAAATTTAGGAATGTACAAGGCACCGGGCCGCCACCCACCTGAACAAGAAAATTTCAATTCTGACGCACACTCGCGCTCAAATGAGATACGTATACACAAACTAGCATGTACACAGATATACACAATAATATATAGGCATTTCAGTAAATTAGAACAGATATTTAATGTGAAACTTGTTTATTTATTTTATTTGAAATTTTTTTTAATATCAACTTCTAATTTTGTTAAGGCACAACGTAACTGATTCGTCAAATTTGCGTCGGTGAGCCTGTTACGGTCTTTGGTTTTGACTAATTTTAATCTAGAAAAAAATGACTCACAGAGATATGTTGTGCCGTTTGCTGCCACGATACACATAGCTAATTTTTTCAAATTAGGAAATTTATCTTCCTGGATATATTTTCCATAAAAATCGACTATATTGATGTCCTCGAACCTTAATTTCATTTCTGAGTTGGACTGCAGATCGATAAGTTCCAGTTGTAAATAACCTGGAGCTGAATTCACATCAATATTAAATGGACAATTAAAAATATTGAACATTTGTTCAAATTTTTCTAGGTAGGCAAATCTTTAATATAGATATTCTCAAAGACAAATTGAGGTATTATTATGAAATAAAAATCATTTTGAAGCAAATTTAATCTAGTTTAAACACACCAATTATAATTATTTCGATTCCATAAATTAAAAAGATACAATTTTTTTAAATCGCCTCTCTTGTTTTTGAGGTTAAATTGAATAATTTAATTTACATCATCATATCTCAAAGACGAATTGAGATATTATTATGAAATAAAAATCATTTTGAAGCAAATTTAATCTAGTTTTAACACACCAATTATAATTATTTCGATTCCATAAATTAAAAAGATACAATTTTTTTTAAATCGCCTCTCTTGTCATTGAGGTTAAATTGAATAATCTAATTTACATCATCATATCTCAAAGACGAAGTGAGATATTATTATGAAATACAAATCATTTTAAAGCAAATTTAATCTAGTTTTAACATACCAATTATAATTATTTCGATTGCATAAATTAAAAAGATACAATTTTTTTAAATCGCCTCTCTTGTTTTTGAGGTTAAATTGAATAATCTAATTTACATCATCATATCTCAAAGACGTATTGAGATATTATTATGAAATAAAAATCATTTTGAAGCAAATTTAATCTGGTTTAAACACACCAATTATAATTATTTCGATTCCATAAATTAAAAAGATACAATTTTTTTAAATCGCCTCTCTTGTTTTTGAGGTTAAATTGAATAATTTAATTTACATCATCATATCTCAAAGACGAATTGAGATATTATTATGAAATAAAAATCATTTTGAAGCAAATTGTAGAAACGTTAAAAAAGTTAAGTTAGTTTGAGTAAAGAGTCTTTAATATGATTTTCAGCACTGATTTAAAGTAACACAGCCGTTTTCGAAGTAATCAGTCGCCTCTGGTTATCATGAATACTAAAGCATTAAGAAAATTTGGTTGAATTTTATTTGAATTTATCGATGGATGTTTTGTGTTCTTTTGTCTTCAATATCGACAGAGTTTTCTTTTTGTAGCTGTTTCTTATTGCCAAGAATTAGTAAAATGAACAAGAAATTCTCAAAAAAACGCAACATATCATTACCCGGAGTCAACTTTTTGATATACAATATTCAAAATAATTTCACTTTCGAAATCTGTATCTTTTTAAATAATATAATTTAACTAAATTACAAAAACAGTGTTACAACTCTTAGTTATTTCTAAGTTACACTTAAAAGTTGTAATTTTGAGCAAATGAATTTTAGAAATATTTTTTATCATTGTTCCGGAACACCAATTCAATTAATAAATTATCGAGAGATTTTCTCGATAACCTCTTTAACCTTTTACTAAACCAATAAGATTATACTGTACAAAATTTCAAAACTTTTTTAAGATTTCAATGTGAAAATGTTTGTTTTAGGTTTCATATAGTTTCAGGAAGCACTTAAAACAAATGTAAATATGGGCAACATTCTATTTGTATATTACTGTGTACCTTAATATTTTTATCAATTTCAATCTAGGAAAACATTTTATTCGCAATTTTCGTTGATTGCATTATCAAGTAAATAGAATAAATTTTATTGTATTAATGCCTGGTCTTACTCGTCACATACAAATATCAAAAATACAAATGTCAGAATAGTACATCGCACTCATTATATATTAAATGATATAGTAGCACTACTACTTAGTCATTCATCAGAGACTAGAACGCATTTCTTGCCAACAAATCCCTAATGTTTAATAATTTTTTCCTGGAGTGTTCTAATTTTCGAGAGCAATTTATTATACAAGATCTGAGCACTATATGTGCAGTATTTGTCTCCGTCACTGTAAATGTATAAAAGACATTCCAAAATAATCATAGGTGGTACAGTTGAAACTTTCAGCTGTCTGAAAATGTGATGCCAATCGTCTGATATGATCTTCAGAGCTCTGCTCTGCAACGCCAATATGTGGAGTTAGCTGTATTTCACCCCATGCAATTATATGATAACCTACAATTGAGTTAAACAATGCGAAACAGACGGTTCTGATCATCTCTTTTTCTTAACGAGGTTGCAGAAAATGTAGCAGATCTGAACGAGGAGCTGGATAGCTCCTCCTGTCCTATTCTTCTTCTTTCTCTCTGAGTATCATCATGCTCAAAGTCATAACTCCATCAGTCAAATAATGTGGTATAACAGATAAGGTTATACAGCGTTGTAGATCTCTAGAATTAACTAAAAGTCTAAGATAAAGAAGCAAAAATAGGCAAGAAGTAGAATAGATATCAAGAAGTGGAGTAGATGTCAAACTATGTTCGTACTGTGGATTAAAGCATACTAAGGGAAGGTATCTTGCTTATGGCAAAGAATGAAAGAAGTGTGGAAAGTAGAACCATTTTGCAAATGTTTGTAAGCAGAAGATAGAAAAGGATAAAAGCATTAATGAAGTGGTGAGAGGGAACACGATGGAGAAAACAGCTTTTTTTCATAGGAGTTATCCCGAAGAACAAGTTTGGAAAAAAAATTTTATAACAGTACATTTTAGATATTATCATTTAACAATGAAAAAGTGGAATTATTTAAATAAGTTCTGAAAATTGAGAATTGCATAAAAGGCTTAACACAAGATATGTGAAGTCTTTTGGAAGCATTTCGAATCTTCAAGTCTTTTAGCAATGGTATCAAGTAACCGTTTAAAGTCTTTTGGAAGCAACATCAAGTCATTTAGAAGCTGCATCAATTCTTCTGTATACTTTTCAAGTATTCCGGAAGCAGTTGAAGCCTTTTCGAAAAATTTTAAGTCTTGTTAAAGCATTTCAAGTTTTCTAAAACCAGTATCACGTCTTCCAGAGGCTGTATCCAGTCTTCTGGAAGCAGTGTCAAATCTCCAAGAAGTAGTATATAGAGTTGTGGAGGCAATATCAAGTTATCTAGAAGCAGTATCAAGTCTTCAAGGGGTAGTATTAAGTCTTCTGGAAGCAGTATCAAGATTTGTGGAAGCAATATCAAGTCTTCTGGAAGCAGTTTAAGTTTTTTGAAAGCATTTTAAGTCTTCTGGAAGCAGTATCTAGAGTTGTAGAAGCAATATTCAGTTATCTAGAAGCAGTATCAAGTCTTCAAGGTTTAGTATTAAGTCATCTGGAAGCAGTACCAATACTTGTAAAAGCAATATCAAGTCTTCTGGAAACAGCTTAAGTCTTCTGATAGCATTATAAGTCTTCTGGAAGCAGTATCAAGTCTTCTAGAAGCAGTATCAAGTCTTCACGGGGTAATATTAAGTCTTGCAAGCAGTATCAAGATTTGTAGAAGCAATATCAAGTCTTTTGGAAGCAGTTTAAGTCTTCTGACAGCATTTTAAGAGCGGCAATTTTCTGGCACAATCTCCAGCTACACCTTTCACTAGGGTCATATTGTATGAAGGAACGCCCTAGCCGAAATCACAAGAAGATGAAAATTTCAAAAAATTTCAGTTATCTTTTACAAGACATCATTAAGATCTCTTTAATATTCATCGTTGTCATCTCCAATATCTGGAGATCTCTGTTATTTCTTCTCTCTTCTTTGCCAGTTTATCCATCTTTCCAGTTACTTCTTTTATCTCTCTTTTTGTGTTTTGTTCGTTATTTTGTCTCAGAGTTCCTATTAATCTCAACATCTCTTCATTTGTCCTTTTAAGTATTATCGCTCATCAGTTAATTATATAATCATTCATCCTTTTTGTGTCACATTTCCTTTTCGCACATAAAATTGTAAAGAAAGGAGGTTATTATAGTTTTGAATTAACATTCAAGTTCTTTTTAAAACCACGATTGGGTAGCTGTTTTGAATTGAAATTATTAACGGTCACGTTCTTTTTCGAACTTGTTTTAACAACTGTTATCGAAATGTATAAAACATGCTTTTTATATAATTTTTATTTAAATTTAAAACTAACTAAAACACGCATGTGTTTCTAAGATTAAATGTAATTTAAAATTGTGCAAGCAGTTTTTTAACAACCCTTGTCTGTAACGTTTAATTTAATGTTTAAATTCAAACAGCAAATATTTAGTTATGGTTTTATAGCTCCGGCGTTTACAAGCCCCTTAATTATTGTTTACAGAAAATCCACTGTTCTCAAAAGTGGACTATGACTTGTTTAAAAAATTAATATATAATATCTACTACTATAGGTGCAGAAAGTCAAGGCTCCTCAATATAGTGATAGATATCTTGGAAACCGCTCGATTTAAAAAAATGTGGTAATAATATAACAAGCTTTCAAATCAATGAATAATTCTGCGCATCATATTATATTAATTTGGAACTTTTCAGTTCTTTGATTTTTGAGAGTGCCAGCAACATTTGTTTACTTTGCGAGTTTCTTTTCAAAAACTATTTAACTATTTGTTACGCGGAAAATCGCAGTTTATTTCGAAAACGACTTGGCTGATTTTAATTCGAAAACATCTAACTTGCAAGTGTAATAGTTAGTATTATAACATATAAGTATATTAATTTGTGCAGTCTAATTTAAATGTATCTAGCGTTTTTTTTTATCAAAAAATCTCTTCGCTTTAACTACTACCACCAACTCTTTTAGTCTGCTCTATTTGTTCTAATTCATCCTGTATCTTAGTAATTTTGAATAATATATTTGATCATTCAGACATTCCACATAGTTCAATTTGTTTCTGAACGTATCAATTTCAAGTAAATTTTTTGTCTAGTAGGTTCATAGGCTCCGGTTTTTTGAAAATACGTTTGAGTTCTCAAACTGAATGGATTGTTCTCCAAAAGTACTTTTTTGGACGTTTTTCTATATTGGGCGTTTTGTGTTACACCCATTCAAATTTTGTACGTATTTTGTTACCATTTTATCTTTGGCATTAAATAGAATTCTTTGTAAGGTGTTGTTATTTTTATAAGATAAGGTGATACCATGCTTTTTACAGACATTTTCAATACTGTAAGCTATTTTTCCTGAGTATGGAATAGCGTTAGTGTTTTTCTCTGAATTTATAAATTGGACGCTCGTGGAATTTTTGATAGTTTGTTTATTTAGAATCTTTTTTTCGTTTGAGTTCGCCTTTAAAAATGCTTTAATTTGATATCAAACTCGGCATATTTTCAATTAAAATGATCAGTTAAATGTGATAACTGTCAAAATCTTAATTACAATTTTTCGACATATTCGAAAAATCGGCTTTGAAATAGGTAGCGTTTGAATTCGTCTTTAAAAATGCTTTAATTTGATATCAAACATGACATATTTTCGATTAAAATTAACTCTCAAATGATTAACTGTCAAAATCTTAGCTACAATTTCTTGACATATTAATAAATAGACTTTGAAATAGGTAGCGTTGAGTTCGCATTTAAAAATGCTTTAATTTGATACCAAACATGATATATCTTCGATTAAAATTATCTATCAAATGAGAAAACTGTCAAAATCTTAAATACAATTTTTTGACATATACGAAAAACCGGCTTTGAAATAGGTAGCTTTGAGTTCGCCTTTAAAAATGCTTTAATTTGATATCAAACATAATATATCTTCGATTAAAATCAACTGCCACACGAGATAACTGTCAAAATCCTAACCTCAATCAATTGACATTTTCATAAAAAACTAATATAATAAACGAAAATTGAGCTCGTTTAAGACGATGAAATCGTTTTTATGATAAATTGAGTTTAATTGAGATAATTCTCAATACATTTTCGATTAAACCCAACTGTCAAATGATAACTGTCAAAATCCTAACCTCAATTTATTAACTTTTACATAAAAAGTTATTATAGTAAAGGAAAATTGGGCTTGTTTAAGACGATGGAATCGTTTTTATGTTAAATTGAGTTTAATTGAGATAATTCTCGATAAATTTTCGATTAAACTCAACTGTCAAATGATAACTGTCAAAATCTTTACCTCAATTTATTGACATTAACATAAAAAGTTGATATAATAAGCGGAAATTCAGTTCGTTTAAGACGATGAAATCGTTTTTATGATAAATTGAGATTAATTGAGATAATTCTCGATACATTTTCGATTAAACCCAACTGTCAAATGATTACTGTCAAAATCCTAACCTCAGTTTATTGACATTTACATAAAATGTTAATATAATAAACTAAAATTGAGCTCGTTTAAGGCGATGAAATCGTTTTTATGATAAATTGAGTTTAATTAAGATAATTCTCGATACATTTTCGATTAAACCCAACTGTCAAATGAAAACTGTCAAAATCCTAACTTCAATATATTGACATTTACATAAAAAGTTAATGTAATAAACGAAAATTGAGCTCGTTTAAGACGATGAAATCGTTTTTGTAATAAATTGAGTTCAATTGAGATAATTCTCGATACATTTTCGATTAAACCCAACTGTCAAATGATAACTATCAAAATCGTAACCACAATTTATTGACACTTACATAAAAAGTTAATATAATAAACGAAAATTGAGCTCATTTAAGACGATGGAATTTTTTTTATGATAAATTGAGTTTAATTGAGGTAATTCTCGATACATTTTCGATTAAACCCAACTGTCAAATGATAACTGTCAAAATCCTAACCTCAATTTATTGACATTTACATAAAGAGTTAATATAATAAACTAAAATTGAGCTCGTTTAAGGCGATGGAATCGTTTTTATGATAAATTGAGTTTAATTGAGATAATTCTCGATACATTTTCGATTAAACCCAACTGTCAAATGATAACTGTCAAAATCCTAACCTCAATTTATTGACATTTACATAAAAAGTTAATATAATAAACTAAAATTGAGCTCGTTTAAGACGATGAAATCGTTTTTATGATAAATTGAGTTTAATTGAGGTAATTCTCGATACATTTTCGATTAAATCCAACTGTCAAATGATAACTGTCAAAATCCTTACATCAATATAATGACATTTACATAAAAAGTTAATATAATAAACTAAAATTGAGCTCGTTTAAGGCGATGGAATCGTTTTTATGATAAATTGAGTTTAATTGAGATAATTCTCGATACATTTTCGATTAAACCCAACTGTCAAATGATTACTGTCAAAATCCTAACCTCAATTTATTGACTTTTACATAAGAAGTTAATGTAATAAACGAAAATTGAGCTCGTTTAAGACGATGGAATTGTTTTTATGATAAATTAAGTTTAATTGAGATAATTCTCGATACATTTTCGATTAAATTTAACTGTTAAAAAATAACTGTCAAAATCCCAACCTCAATTTATTGACATTTACATAAAAAGTTAATATAATAAAGGAAAATTGAGCTCGTTTAAGACGATGGAATCGTTTTTTATGATAAAGTGAGTTTAATTGAGATAATTCTCGATATATTTTCGATTAAACCCAACTGTCAAATGATTACTGTCAAAATCCTAACCTCAATTTATTAACATTTACATGAAATGTTAATATAATAAACGATATTTGAGCTCGTTTAAGACGATGGAATCGTTTTTATGATAAATTGAGTTTAATTGAGATAATTCTCGATTTATTTTCGATTAAAACCAACTGTCAAATCATAACTGTCAAAATCCTAACCTCAATTTATTGACATTTACATAAAAAGTTAATATAATAAAGGAAAATTGAGCTCGTTTAAGACGATGGAATCGTTTTTATGATAGATTAAGTTTAATTGAGATAATTCTCGATACATTTTCGATTAAACTTAACTGTTAAATAATAACTGTCAAAATCCTAACCTCAATTTATTGAAATTTACATAAAAAGGTAATATAATAAAGGAAAATTGAGCTCGTTTAAGACGATGGAATCGTTTTTATGATAAATTGAGTTTAATTGAGGTAATTCTCGATACATTTTCGATTAAACCCAACTGTCAAATGATAACTGTCAAAATCCTAACCTCAATATAATGACATTTACATAAAAAGTTAATATAATAAACTAAAATTGAGCTCGTTTAAGGCGATGGAATCGTTTTTATGATAAATTGAGTTTAATTGAGATAATTCTCGATACATTTTCGATTAAACCCAACTGTCAAATGATAACTGTAAAAATCCTAAACTCAATTTATTGACATTTACATAAAAAGTTAATATAATAAAGGAAAATTGAGCTCGTTTAAGACGATGGAATCGTTTTTATGATAAATTAAGTTTAATTGAGATAATTCTCGATACATTTTCGATTAAACCCAACTGTCAAATGATAAATGTCAAAATCCTAACCGCAATTTATTGACTTTTACATAAAAAGTTAATATAATAAACTAAAATTGAGCTCGTTTAAGGCGATGGAATCGTTTTTATGATAAATTGAGTTTAATTGAGATAATTCTCGATACATTTTCGATTAAACCCAACTGTCAAATGATAACTGTCAAAATCCTAACCTCAAATTATTGACATTTACATAAAAAGTTAATATAATAAAGGAAAATTGAGCTCGTTTAAGACGATGGAATCGTTTTTATGATAAATTAAGTTTAATTGAGATAATTCTCGATATATTTTCGATTAAACCCAACTGTCAAATGATAACTGTCAAAATCCTAACCTCAATTTATTAACATTTACATAAAAAGTTAATGTAATAAACGAAAATTGAGCTCGTTTAAGACGATGAAATCGTTTTTATGATAAATTGAGTTTAATTGAGGTAATTCTCGATACATTTTCGATTAAACCCAACTGTCAAATGATAACTGTCAAAATCCTAACCTCAGTTTATTGACATTTACATAAAATGTTAATATAATAAACTAAAATTGAGCTCGTTTAAGGCGATGGAATCGTTTTTATGATAAGTTGAATTTAATTGAGATAATTCTCGATACATTTTCGATTAAACCCAACTGTCAAATGATAACTGTCAAAATCGTAACCACAATTTATTGACACTTACATAAAAAGTTAATATAATAAACGAAAATTGAGCTCATTTAGGACGATGGAATCGTTTTTATGATAAATTGAGTTTAATTGAGACAATTCTCGATATATTTTCGATTAAACCCAACTGTCAAATGATAACTGTCAAAATCCTAACCTCAATTTATTAACATTTACATAAAATGTTAATATAATAAACGAAATTTGAGCTCGTTTAAGACGATGGAATCGTTTTTATGATAAATTGAGTTTAATTGAGATAATTCTCGATATATTTTCGATTAAACGCAACTGTCAAATGATAACTGTCAAAATCCTAACCTCGATTTATTGAAATTTACATAAAAAGTTAATGTAATAATGAAAACTGAGCTCGTTTAAGATGATGGAATTCTTTTTTTGATAAATTGAGTTTATTTGAGATAATTCTCGATACATTTTCGATTAAACCCAACTGTCAAATGATAACTGTCAAAATCGTAACCACAATTTATTGACACTTACATAAAAAGTTAATATAATAAACGAAAATTGAGCTCATTTAGGACGATGGAATCGTTTTTATGATAAATTGAGTTTAATTGAGACAATTCTCGATATATTTTCGATTAAACCCAACTGTCAAATGATAACTGTCAAAATCCTAACCTCAATTTATTAACATTTACATAAAATGTTAATATAATAAACGAAATTTGAGCTCGTTTAAGACGATGGAATCGTTTTTATGATAAATTGAGTTTAATTGAGATAATTCTCGATATATTTTCGATTAAACGCAACTGTCAAATGATAACTGTCAAAATCCTAACCTCGATTTATTGAAATTTACATAAAAAGTTAATGTAATAATGAAAACTGAGCTCGTTTAAGATGATGGAATTCTTTTTTTGATAAATTGAGTTTATTTGAGATAATTCTCGATACATTTTCGATTAAACCCAACTGTCAAATGATAACTGTCAAAATCCTAACCTCAAATTATTGACATTTACATAAAAAGTTAATATAATAAAGGAAAATTGAGCTCGTTTAAGACGATGGAATCGTTTTTATGATAAATTAAGTTTAATTGAGATAATTCTCGATATATTTTCGATTAAACCCAACTGTCAAATGATAACTGTCAAAATCCTAACCTCAATTTATTAACATTTACATAAAAAGTTAATGTAATAAACGAAAATTGAGCTCGTTTAAGACGATGAAATCGTTTTTATGATAAATTGAGTTTAATTGAGGTAATTCTCGATACATTTTCGATTAAACCCAACTGTCAAATGATAACTGTCAAAATCCTAACCTCAGTTTATTGACATTTACATAAAATGTTAATATAATAAACTAAAATTGAGCTCGTTTAAGGCGATGGAATCGTTTTTATGATAAGTTGAATTTAATTGAGATAATTCTCGATACATTTTCGATTAAACCCAACTGTCAAATGATAACTGTCAAAATCGTAACCACAATTTATTGACACTTACATAAAAAGTTAATATAATAAACGAAAATTGAGCTCATTTAGGACGATGGAATCGTTTTTATGATAAATTGAGTTTAATTGAGACAATTCTCGATATATTTTCGATTAAACCCAACTGTCAAATGATAACTGTCAAAATCCTAACCTCAATTTATTAACATTTACATAAAATGTTAATATAATAAACGAAATTTGAGCTCGTTTAAGACGATGGAATCGTTTTTATGATAAATTGAGTTTAATTGAGATAATTCTCGATATATTTTCGATTAAACGCAACTGTCAAATGATAACTGTCAAAATCCTAACCTCGATTTATTGAAATTTACATAAAAAGTTAATGTAATAATGAAAACTGAGCTCGTTTAAGATGATGGAATTCTTTTTTTGATAAATTGAGTTTATTTGAGATAATTCTCGATACATTTTCGATTAAACCCAACTGTCAAATGATAACTGTCAAAATCGTAACCACAATTTATTGACACTTACATAAAAAGTTAATATAATAAACGAAAATTGAGCTCATTTAGGACGATGGAATCGTTTTTATGATAAATTGAGTTTAATTGAGACAATTCTCGATATATTTTCGATTAAACCCAACTGTCAAATGATAACTGTCAAAATCCTAACCTCAATTTATTAACATTTACATAAAATGTTAATATAATAAACGAAATTTGAGCTCGTTTAAGACGATGGAATCGTTTTTATGATAAATTGAGTTTAATTGAGATAATTCTCGATATATTTTCGATTAAACGCAACTGTCAAATGATAACTGTCAAAATCCTAACCTCGATTTATTGAAATTTACATAAAAAGTTAATGTAATAATGAAAACTGAGCTCGTTTAAGATGATGGAATTCTTTTTTTGATAAATTGAGTTTATTTGAGATAATTCTCGATACATTTTCGATTAAACCCAACTATCAAATGATAACTGTCAAAATCCTAACCTCAATTTATTAACATTTACATAAAATGTTAACATAATAAACGAAATTTGAGCTCGTTTAAGACGATGGAATCGTTTTTATGATAAATTGAGTTTAATTAAGATAATTCTCGATGTATTTTCGATTAAACACAACTGTCAAATGATAACTGTCAAAATCCTAACCTCAGTTTATTGACATTTACATAAAATGTTAATATAATAAACTAAAATTTAGCTCGTTTAAGGCGATGAAATCGTTTTTATGATAAGTTGAGTTTAATTGAGATAATTCTCGATACATTTTCGATTAAACCCAACTGTCAAATGAAAACTGTCAAAATCCTAACTTCAATATATTGACATTTACATAAAAAGTTAATGTAATAAACGATAATTGAGCTCGTTTAAGACGATGAAATCGTTTTTATGATAAATTGAGTTTAATTAAGATAATTCTCGATACATTTTCGATTAAACCCAACTGTCAAATGATAACTGTCAGAATCCTTACCTCAATTTATTGACATTTACATAAAAAGTTAATATAATAAATGAAAATTGAGCTCGTTTAAGACGTTGGAATCGTTTTTATGTAAATTGAGTGTGAGATAATTTTTGATTAACCTTAACTGTCAATGATAACTGTCAAAATCCTAACCTTAATAATAATTAATGACATTTACATAAAAAGTTATTACATTATAGGCTAAGTTAATACTAAACAACTTAAATAAATGTTAAATTTGTTATTATAACTTATTTTTTTTTAATAAATTTTGATTAATACATTTTTTTTAATTTCAGACCTCTGGTTTTGGTTTACCCAGCTTATATCACGCCCTAGTAGTAATATTCTTGGAATTTTTCGCATGGGGATTACTAACGATGCCAGTTATTTCTGTCCTAAACACAACATTCCCCGATCACACGTTCCTAATGAACGGCTTGGTGATGGGGATAAAAGGGATCTTATCGTTTCTGAGCGCCCCGCTAGTGGGGGCCCTCTCGGACGTGTGCGGACGCAAATTGTTCCTTTTGATAACCGTATTCTTCACGTGCCTGCCAATCCCGCTAATGACGATCAACAGTTTTTGGTTCTTCGCCATGATTAGTATTTCCGGAGTGTTTGCGGTCACTTTTAGCGTCGTTTTCGCCTACGTCGCCGACGTTACCGACGAGAAGGAGCGCTCGTTGGCTTACGGCTTGGTTAGTGCTACTTTTGCGGCCAGTATGGTGATTTCGCCGGCTTTGGGAGCTTATTTAATGGAACGGTGGTCGATGACGGTCGTGGTCGCTTTGGCTACTGCTATCGCTATATTGGATGTATTTTTTATTTTAGTCGCTGTACCTGAAAGTTTACCGGAAAAGGTAAGAAATGATCCCATTAAAATAAAATGAAGTTTAATTTTTGATTTTTTTTTTTTTAGGTTCGTGTCTCTCCAATCAGTTGGGAACAGGCTGATCCTTTCGCTTCGTTAAGAAACGTTGGTCAAGATCCCACGATTTTATTGTTGTGCATTGCCGTTTTTCTCTCCTATCTACCGGAAGCGGGGCAATATAGTTGCATATTTGTCTATTTAAAACTGGTGATGGGTTGGAGATCGTCGACTGTTGCCGTTTTTGTGGGTCTTGTTGGACTTCTTGCCGTATTAACACAAGTTTGCTTAGGTAAATTAAATTTTCTCACTTATTTCTTAATTATTTACCAATTAAACGCGATTAATTAATTAAATTTAAATGATTGATTAAAGCTTAAATGATAGGCAACCAAATATACACAATTTTAATTAATAATTTTTTTTTATCAAGTGACGTTTTATTAAAAAAAAATTAATTGTGGTGTTAGAAATTTAATTAAAGTTACAACTTTTCGCTTATAATAATAAAAAATTGTTGCTTTTTTATTATAATTAAGTTAATATTTTAATGTGACAAAAATTACTTTTTGTTTGAAAGTTTTCATCCCTGCGGTAACCATGGTGATTTATCAACAAGCGCGGACATCTTTAAAACAAGTTTTTTGTTGTGTTAAATTGTGTTAAAGGAGGTTTTTCGTTTTCTTTTAATTTTTTATTAATCCGTGCATAAAAAAAGTTAAAATTTTTATTTCTATTACTCAATAAGTTCAATAATTTTGTTTAACACCAAAAAATTTTATCTTGACAAAGTGAGGTTATGTACTATTTTTTAATGTTTAAGGTTATTTAAATAGCTTTAAAATTTTCGAAAGTTTCAAGTTTTTCAAGATATCATCAAAACTTCGAGTTGAATTTGTGATTTGTGGTGATTTTGTGATTATTATTAATATTTTTTCTCAACTTAACCTTACTTTTTGAATTTCTGTGCTTAAAATAATTTGTTTCCATGGTGACGAATCAACAATCGTATTCTTGTATTTATTTTTAATTAATATCAATTTTTATAAATTTTTTTAGGAGCACTTATGAAAAATCTCGGTTGTAAGCATACAATAATGTTAGGATTACTTTTCGAAATGCTACAATTATTATGGTACGGCTTTGGAACGACCACGTGGATGATGTGGGCGGCGGGAGTTTTAGCCTCGATGAGTTCAATTACGTACCCCGCAATATCAGCCTTCGTTTCAATACACAGCACCCCGGATAGGCAAGGAGTCGTGCAGGGGATGGTGACGGGAATGCGAGGGTTATGTAACGGGTTAGGACCCGCCATGTTCGGGTTAATCTTTTACATTTTCCACGTGGATCTCAACGAAGAAAACGACGTCAAAACAACCAGCCCCACTGACATCAAATTTGAGTCGTATTCACAGGTAAATAAAATAAATATATAGATCAAAAATAGAAATAATGTTGAGCTGATTCCGAAACTACCTTCAATTTTTTGATCACATCCAGTTTTCCAGATATTACAATTGTTATATAATGATAATTGGTCAGTATATCCTTTATTTTGCATAGTGTGATTTTGTAGCTATATGGACATAAGACACAAAAGAAAATTTTGAGGTATTGCTGGCATAAATTATCTCTTATATTGAAACAACCTAAAACAACTTAACAAAATCAAATTTGCTGCATTTTTACTATTTTTATTACATTCCATATACTATAACAAAAAAAATTATACATCAACAAGAAAGTTCTATGCTGTAGAATTTAATTTTCAAAATATCAAAACATTCGACACCATGATTGAACGTATTTTACTAGGATATTTTGTCATACATTGTTAAAACATTATTACATCCTATTCTTGGTGGCTACTGTTTATTCTTTAGATAATTATTACTCAAGTATTGATGTCGGCGATAAACTAACAAAATGTAAGTTAGACTATGTAGGTTTTATTCCAGAAAGCGTTACAAGCACAAAATTAGCAAGAGCTGAACGAATTGCGCATAGAAGTTTAGAAAGAAATAAATTTCGCCAAATTCATAGAAAACATGGTGAAAACTCAATCTTTTAGAACGCTGATCAAAGACACTAAGACCATCTCAGCTGTTAGAGCGATATTTCCTACATTTTATTTCACCTAGAACAAACCAGAATTGAGTAGGCTTTACCACGTTGAGCTATTTTGTAACTGACCAAGTAAGAAGCCTCTATTACTTTTCATTAATCATTTTTGTAATTTGCCCCATAAATGGTTTTAATTTTTAAAGTTCGTCACACTTACGCTTGAAAAATTCAACATTTATGACCAACCTTGCCTTTTGCAATAAAAAGGTTTCTGTCGGTAGTATTTAATCTTTAATTGACAATGTTTGGACTATTTATGTCATGACTTTATATTTTCTCCATTTGCCTTTTGCAATAAAAAGGTTTCTGTCGGTAGTATTTAATCTTTAATTGACAATGTTTGGACTATTTATATCATGACTTTATATTTTCTCCATTTGCCTTTTGCAATAAAAAGGTTTCTGTCGGTAGTATTTAATCTTTAATTGACAATGTTTGGACTATTTATGTCATGACTTTATATTTTGTCCATTTGCCTTTTGCAATAAAAAGGTTTCTGTCGGTAGTATTTAATCTTTAATTGACAATGTTTGGACTATTTATGTCATGACTTTATATTTTGTCCATTTGCCTTTTGCAATAAAAAGTGTTCTGTCGGTAGTATTTAATCTTTAATTGACAATGTTTGGACTATTTATGTCATGACTTTATATTTTCTCCATTTGCCTTTTGCAATAAAAAGGTTTCTGTCGGTAGTATTTAATCTTTAATTGACAATGTTTGGACTATTTATGTCATGACTTTATATTTTCTCCATTTGCCTTTTGCAATAAAAAGGTTTCTGTCGGTAGTATTTAATCTTTAATTGACAATGTTTGGACTATTTATGTCATGACTTTATATTTTGTCCATTTGCCTTTTGCAATAAAAAGTGTTCTGTCGGTAGTATTTAATCTTTAATTGACAATGTTTGGACTATTTATGTCATGACTTTATATTTTCTCCATTTGCCTTTTGCAATAAAAAGGTTTCTGTCGGTAGTATTTAATCTTTAATTGACAATGTTTGGACTATTTATGTCATGACTTTATATTTTCTCCATTTGCCTTTTGCAATAAAAAGGTTTCTGTCGGTAGTATTTAATCTTTAATTGACAATGTTTGGACTATTTATGTCATGACTTTATATTTTCTCCATTTGCCTTTTGCAATAAAAAGGTTTCTGTCGGTAGTATTTAATCTTTAATTGACAATGTTTGGACTATTTATGTCATGACTTTATATTTTGTCCATTTGCCTTTTGCAATAAAAAGTGTTCTGTCGGTAGTATTTAATCTTTAATTGACAATGTTTGGACTATTTATGTCATGACTTTATATTTTCTCCATTTGCCTTTTGCAATAAAAAGGTTTCTGTCGGTAGTATTTAATCTTTAATTGACAATGTTTGGACTATTTATGTCATGACTTTATATTTTCTCCATTTGCCTTTTGCAATAAAAAGGTTTCTGTCGGTAGTATTTAATCTTTAATTGACAATGTTTGGACTATTTATGTCATGACTTTATATTTTGTCCATTTGCCTTTTGCAATAAAAAGGTTTCTGTCGGTAGTATTTAATCTTTAATTGACAATGTTTGGACTATTTATGTCATGACTTTATATTTTCTCCATTTGCCTTTTGCAATAAAAAGTGTTCTGTCGGTAGTATTTAATCTTTAATTGACAATGTTTGGACTATTTATGTCATGACTTTATATTTTGTCCATTTGCCTTTTGCAATAAAAAGTGTTCTGTCGGTAGTATTTAATCTTTAATTGACAATGTTTGGACTATTTATGTCATGACTTTATATTTTCTCCATTTGCCTTTTGCAATAAAAAGGTTTCTGTCGGTAGTATTTAATCTTTAATTGACAATGTTTGGACTATTTATGTCATGACTTTATATTTTCTCCATTTGCCTTTTGCAATAAAAAGGTTTCTGTCGGTAGTATTTAATCTTTAATTGACAATGTTTGGACTATTTATGTCATGACTTTATATTTTGTCCATTTGCCTTTTGCAATAAAAAGTGTTCTGTCGGTAGTATTTAATCTTTAATTGACAATGTTTGGACTATTTATGTCATGACTTTATATTTTGTCCATTTGCCTTTTGCAATAAAAAGTGTTCTGTCGGTAGTATTTAATCTTTAATTGACAATGTTTGGACTATTTATGTCATGACTTTATATTTTCTCCATTTGCCTTTTGCAATAAAAAGGTTTCTGTCGGTAGTATTTAATCTTTAATTGACAATGTTTGGACTATTTATGTCATGACTTTATATTTTCTCCATTTGCCTTTTGCAATAAAAAGGTTTCTGTCGGTAGTATTTAATCTTTAATTGACAATGTTTGGACTATTTATGTCATGACTTTATATTTTCTCCATTTGCCTTTTGCAATAAAAAGGTTTCTGTCGGTAGTATTTAATCTTTAATTGACAATGTTTGGACTATTTATGTCATGACTTTATATTTTCTCCATTTGCCTTTTGCAATAAAAAGGTTTCTGTCGGTAGTATTTAATCTTTAATTGACAATGTTTGGACTATTTATGTCATGACTTTATATTTTCTCCATTTGCCTTTTGCAATAAAAAGTGTTCTGTCGGTAGTATTTAATCTTTAATTGACAATGTTTGGACTATTTATGTCATGACTTTATATTTTGTCCATTTGCCTTTTGCAATAAAAAGGTTTCTGTCGGTAGTATTTAATCTTTAATTGACAATGTTTGGACTATTTATGTCATGACTTTATATTTTGTCCATTTGCCTTTTGCAATAAAAAGGTTTCTGTCGGTAGTATTTAATCTTTAATTGACAATGTTTGGACTATTTATGTCATGACTTTATATTTTCTCCATTTGCCTTTTGCAATAAAAAGGTTTCTGTCGGTAGTATTTAATCTTTAATTGACAATGTTTGGACTATTTATGTCATGACTTTATATTTTCTCCATTTGCCTTTTGCAATAAAAAGGTTTCTGTCGGTAGTATTTAATCTTTAATTGACAATGTTTGGACTATTTATGTCATGACTTTATATTTTCTCCATTTGCCTTTTGCAATAAAAAGGTTTCTGTCGGTAGTATTTAATCTTTAATTGACAATGTTTGGACTATTTATGTCATGACTTTATATTTTCTCCATTTGCCTTTTGCAATAAAAAGGTTTCTGTCGGTAGTATTTAATCTTTAATTGACAATGTTTGGACTATTTATATCATGACTTTATATTTTCTCCATTTGCCTTTTGCAATAAAAAGGTTTCTGTCGGTAGTATTTAATCTTTAATTGACAATGTTTGGACTATTTATGTCATGACTTTATATTTTCTCCATTTGCCTTTTGCAATAAAAAGGTTTCTGTCGGTAGTATTTAATCTTTAATTGACAATGTTTGGACTATTTATGTCATGACTTTATATTTTCTCCATTTGCCTTTTGCAATAAAAAGGTTTCTGTCGGTAGCATTTAATCTTTAATTGACAATGTTTGGACTATTTATGTCATGACTTTATATTTTCTCCATTTGCCTTTTGCAATAAAAAGGTTTCTGTCGGTAGTATTTAATCTTTAATTGACAATGTTTGGACTATTTATATCATGACTTTATATTTTCTCCATTTGCCTTTTGCAATAAAAAGGTTTCTGTCGGTAGTATTTAATCTTTAATTGACAATGTTTGGACTATTTATGTCATGACTTTATATTTTCTCCATTTGCCTTTTGCAATAAAAAGGTTTCTGTCGGTAGTATTTAATCTTTAATTGACAATGTTTGGACTATTTATGTCATGACTTTATATTTTCTCCATTTGCCTTTTGCAATAAAAAGGTTTCTGTCGGTAGTATTTAATCTTTAATTGACAATGTTTGGACTATTTATGTCATGACTTTATATTTTCTCCATTTGCCTTTTGCAATAAAAAGGTTTCTGTCGGTAGTATTTAATCTTTAATTGACAATGTTTGGACTATTTATGTCATGACTTTATATTTTCTCCATTTGCCTTTTGCAATAAAAAGGTTTCTGTCGGTAGTATTTAATCTTTAATTGACAATGTTTGGACTATTTATGTCATGACTTTATATTTTCTCCATTTGCCTTTTGCAATAAAAAGGTTTCTGTCGGTAGCATTTAATCTTTAATTGACAATGTTTGGACTATTTATGTCATGACTTTATATTTTCTCCATTTGCCTTTTGCAATAAAAAGGTTTCTGTCGGTAGTATTTAATCTTTAATTGACAATGTTTGGACTATTTATGTCATGACTTTATATTTTGTCCATTTGCCTTTTGCAATAAAAAGGTTTCTGTCGGTAGTATTTAATCTTTAATTGACAATGTTTGGACTATTTATGTCATGACTTTATATTTTGTCCATTTGCCTTTTGCAATAAAAAGGTTTCTGTCGGTAGTATTTAATCTTTAATTGACAATGTTTGGACTATTTATGTCATGACTTTATATTTTCTCCATTTGCCTTTTGCAATAAAAAGGTTTCTGTCGGTAGTATTTAATCTTTAATTGACAATGTTTGGACTATTTATGTCATGACTTTATATTTTCTCCATTTGCCTTTTGCAATAAAAAGGTTTCTGTCGGTAGTATTTAATCTTTAATTGACAATGTTTGGACTATTTATGTCATGACTTTATATTTTCTCCATTTGCCTTTTGCAATAAAAAGGTTTCTGTCGGTAGTATTTAATCTTTAATTGACAATGTTTGGACTATTTATGTCATGACTTTATATTTTCTCCATTTGCCTTTTGCAATAAAAAGGTTTCTGTCGGTAGTATTTAATCTTTAATTGACAATGTTTGGACTATTTATGTCATGACTTTATATTTTCTCCATTTGCCTTTTGCAATAAAAAGGTTTCTGTCGGTAGCATTTAATCTTTAATTGACAATGTTTGGACTATTTATGTCATGACTTTATATTTTCTCCATTTGCCTTTTGCAATAAAAAGGTTTCTGTCGGTAGTATTTAATCTTTAATTGACAATGTTTGGACTATTTATGTCATGACTTTATATTTTGTCCATTTGCCTTTTGCAATAAAAAGGTTTCTGTCGGTAGTATTTAATCTTTAATTGACAATGTTTGGACTATTTATGTCATGACTTTATATTTTCTCCATTTGCCTTTTGCAATAAAAAGGTTTCTGTCGGTAGTATTTAATCTTTAATTGACAATGTTTGAACTATTTATGTCATGACTTTATATTTTGTCCATTTGCCTTTTGCAATAAAAAGGTTTCTGTCGGTAGTATTTAATCTTTAATTGACAATGTTTGGACTATTTATGTCATGACTTTATATTTTCTCCATTTGCCTTTTGCAATAAAAAGGTTTCTGTCGGTAGTATTTAATCTTTAATTGACAATGTTTGGAGTATTTATGTCATGACTTTATATTTTCTCCATTTGCCTTTTGCAATAAAAAAGTTTCTCTCGGTAGTATTTAACCTTTAATTGACAATGTTTGGACTATTTATGTCATGACTTTATATTTTGTCCATTTGCCTTTTGCAATAAAAAGGTTTCTGTCGGTAGTATTTAATCTTTAATTGACAATGTTTGGACTATTTATGTCATGACTTTATATTTTCTCCATTTGCCTTTTGCAATAAAAAGGTTTCTGTCGGTAGTATTTAATCTTTAATTGACAATGTTTGGACTATTTATGTCATGACTTTATATTTTGTCCATTAGTACTTAATATTTTTGAAATAAACTCAAATGGCTTATCAACAGTATGTTAACGATAATTATTTTTTTGGGATGAAAATATTTTCTGCCGGTAGTTTCATAAGCAGTATAAGGTGATTTAGAAGCAATATCAAGTCATTTGTAAGTAATATCAAGTTTTCTAGAAGCAGTAGACGTCTTCTAGAAACAGTATCAAACCTTCCGGAAGCATTGCAAAACTTCTAGAAACACTTCAAGTGTTCTAGAAGCAATATCAACTGTTATAGAAGTAGTATAAAGTCACTAAGTCTTTTGAAAGAAGTATCAAGTCTTCCAGAGGAACGATAGAGTCTTCTGGAAGCATTTCAAGTCTCCTGGAAGCAGTTTAAGTATTGTGGAAACATCTCAAGTCGTTTAGAAGCATTATATTAGTCTTTTGGAAACATTTCAACTCTTTTAGACGTAATACAAAGTCTTCTGGATGCATTTCAAGTCTTCCAGAGGCAGTATCAAGTTTTCTTTAAGCATTTTAAGTCTTTCAGAAGCAGTAACAAACCTTATCAAAGTGTTGCAAATCTTCTAGAAACACTTCAAGTGTTCTAGACGCAATATCGACTCTTCTAGAAGTAATGTAAAGTTTCAGGGGCAGTATCTAAAGTTGTTTAAGATCGTCAAAAACTGTATAATATAGGTCTTTAATAGCCTATAATTGTCTAAAGATGTCTAAAATCATCAAAAGTGTCTAAAATATGTCTCTAATATCCTACAATTGTCTGAAGTTGACTAAAATTATCATCAGTTGGTAAAATGATCCAAAATTTGTCTGAAATATATTGTCTATAATCATCTATAATGGCCTGAAGTTGTTTAAAATCATCAATAACTGTCTAAAATCATCCAAAACTAGTTTAGGGTCATTCAAAAGTTGTTTACTTAGCTGTCTAAACTTATCTAAAGTTGTTTGAAATCATCAAAAATTATCTAAAATCATAAACAGGTTGTTAACAATCATCCAAAATATGTTTAGTATATATCTCTAATCATCTCTAAGTACCTAAAGTTATTTAAAACCATTAATAACCACCTAAAATTATCCAAGATTAGTTTAAATTCTAAGCATGCATGTTAGGCTAAAATTGTTATAAATCTTGCAAATTAGTATGGTAATAAGCATAAACATATAAAACCCAGTACTTATTAAATTAGGGTATGTGTATGGGTACTCTGCATCCATTAAAAATTAAGTATGTATATCACACGTATCACACAAATTTTCTAGAACCACTATAAATTTGTGCAAGCAATTTATGTAACCTTTGGGACTTCTACTCGGATTTCCAAGGTTCTATGGAATACGGTTTAAGAAATGGTGTTTTACAGGATAGAACGAAGACTGAAATATTTCGTAAATAATTTATTGTTAAAATTTTATTTTAAATAACTTTTTATACATTGATGGATAATAAGGGGGTAGCCATTTGGTTTACAATGTCAAACATTGTAAAAATATGCTTTAATTGCGTAACCGCGATGCTCACTCAACAAAATCTAAGCTCTTTTCACTACCGGAACCTGTTTCCAGTCTTCTGGAAGCGGTATTAAGTCTTCCAGGGGCAGTGTCAAGTTATATACTAAAATTCTCCTATATTACTACTCCTATTTTATATCTATACCAGGTGTTCCATTTAACTTGACAAAACGGAATATCTCAAAAACTACGCATCAGAGTAAAAAAACTTTCCGATGAAATTTGTTCGGTTTAAAGGGGGACACATTCAATGCTGACAAAAATGACCCCGTCACTTACCCCCCCGTCGGCAGAACAGAAAACAACTTACACATTTTAAATAGGAACCTTCCCTTTTTATCGCAGAATCAGATTCTCCGGGACAAAATTATATTGATTTGATTTACGGTGTTTATGTTTTATGAATTTTAAATTTGTGACTTGTTTTCATTTCCGCCATTAGGGGTTGAGAATTTTAGTCGAGACTTTTTAGTCTGATGCTTAGTTCTTGAGATATTCCGTTTTATCAAATTAAATGTCTTCTAACATGTCAAAAAATAAACACCTTAGGATGTGGTAATATGGTAGTAATTGATTTTATACATCAATTTTTTTTATTATTCATCAATGTAAATCATTTAAAAAGCACTAAATGGGATGTTTTTCAAAAAAAAAATATTTTTTATTAGCCGTATTATCCGGCTAGAACTAAATGTAATCGCTCACAGGTGGTAAAACTTAGATTTATCTCGCTTATCTTCGATTAAAACTAGGTTTAGCCAACTTCATACCAGCTAGAACTAGATGAACCCACTTACCGTTGGTTAAACTTAGGTGAAGCATTTTAGTTTTGTTGTTTCTATTACTACATTTAGAACTATATTTTCTATTAGTATTACTATTTGTTGTTTTATACAGAAATCAGATTTTTCTGTTTTAATTGCAGAGTTCATAATCTCTACTTTTCTGCTGCTTTTCTTCTAAACTTTTCTTCATTCTGATATTTGTCACTGTATTGTGAAGAATTTGTTTCAAAAATTTCACTTTCTTTCAAGCAGAATGCATAATTTTTATGTGGTTTCCACAAAAATCCAATTATTTAGTTCGAATTAAGATGCAAACAAAATTCGTTAAGTTCAAGGAATTGGTTTGGTTTTTCCAACCGTTTAGTATTTCCAACATTATATTTTCGTTCTGTTTCAACCAAGATGCAACGCTTTATGTACAAAATTCCATAACAATCCTAATGTTTTGATTTGTATTAAGATGCAAATCAAGTTTAAAACTGACCACGGCCGACTTCAAAGATCTAGACTTAACAAAGACTTAACATTCCAACTTAATCAGGTTTAAATATTTCTTCTGTTTCAAACAGAGTGCAAGATTGTTATGTTGGTTTTCACAAAAATCCAATTATTTAGGTTGAGTTATGATACATATAGAGTTTAAACGAACTTAATTAGTACCAAATTAACATAAAGTTCAGAGTTAGTTTGCTATTTGAAGTTTGCGGAGGCGTACGATAAATGACTGTGCCTAATGTAATAGAAATGTCCGTTGGATACTTAATCAACGGCGAAAACATGAAAATATTACATTTTGATGTTTTTAAGAGTGTCAAAAATGTCAAACGCTAGAAAAAGATTGCAAGGATGTGTTAAAATAGTACTACTTGGTTAGATACATCTTCAGGTTGTTTAATGTACGCAAAATAATTATAAATACTAAATGGAACGTTTTCCTGAAAATATAATGATTTTTGATTATAAAATATTTTGACCTATTGAACAGTTCTAAGGCATAAAAAAATTATTAATGCCGAGCGTTGACCTGACGGGATCTCTGTTAAAATATATGCGGATGCAGATGCGGATCCTCAAAACAATGCGAATTATCAGCAGTTACGGATGCGGATGCAAATATCCGTTACATCACTGGTATTAAGTCTTCCAGAGGTAGTATCGAGTCTTCTGGAAGCATTTCAATTCTTCTTGAAACAATATCCAGTCTTCAGGAAGCAGTAACAGGTGTTCTAGAAGCAATATTAAGTTTTCTTGAAGCATGTCAAGTCTTGTCGAAACATTTAAAGTCTTGTGAAAGCTGTGTCAAGTTTTCCAGAGGCAAATTACATAATATTTTTTCTGCATAAATTTGCTACACTGAATAATTGTTTACTAGGAGTACTGGTAGGTCGCAAATAGATATTTTAATACAATTTTTCGCAAAACAGGTTACAGTCTGGAATCCCAATATGAGTATATATCGGTGTAAAGTTTTCATATCAAAACAACTTATCAGTTACACATCTTTATTTCGACTGGACATAAAATGAAATAACATCTGGTACAAAATAAAACTGGTTTTTCTGATTTAATAAAAATAACAAAATACCTAAATATAACTTATATTCTACACCTCCACTTATATTCTCCCGCAAGCTAAATTGAGATCCTTCAGATTCTTCTGAATCTTCATTACTTTCTGTTTGCTTAGCTTTCTTTTTTTTTGCCTTGAATGAAGTTCTAGTTCAGTTTGTCTATGTCTCTCTTCTAGTTAAGTTTTTTCAGGTGTATCTACAGGATGTTTCGGAATTGCACAGCACTATATCAGGGATATGTTCTCCAGCACGAAACAAACGCGAAAGTTTATATAAACATAAGTCTCAAATTAATTTATTATCGAGATAACTGTTCAAATTGCTCTCCGTTTTGTTGAATGCAGCATTCAGCACGACGAATACATGATTCGCTGGCATAAGCCATGCCAGCGAACATCGGGACGACCCCTTCAGTAGCTGCTGCTTCTTCTTCTTCTTCTGTGTTTAAATAATCGGTGACAATATGAGAAAAGTGAGCAGGGGCACCGTCATGCATAAACCACGTCCCCTGCCTGTTGGCAATTGGAATATCTTCTGGAAGCTCATGCAGATTATTTTGCAAAAAATTCAAATAAGATATTCCTGAAAGCCTTGAGCCAAGGAATCTGTGGTCATAAGTTAATTAACCGTCATATAAGGTATTTTCTATTAAATTTTAATTTAACAAATTTAATAAGAGATTAATATTAATTTAATGGAGGAATAAGAAATCTCTCTTCAACTTAACATTCTCAGTGGTGACTGCCTCGACCCGTTTCATCCCCTAGATCTCTCAAAGTGGTCTCAAAATCATCAATCTTAATGATAAATCATAAAAAGTAAGAGGCCTTTCAACCTTTCATCGTAATTCTTTTTCATATCCCTTATATTTGTTAGAATTGATTTCAAAATGATGCTGTTCCATAACGGAAGGAGCAAAAGGGCGCATCAGGATCGTCGTCAACAATAATTGAGTGATTTGCACCTTCCTATAGTCCTGGTGTTTCCAAAATCCCCCATCAGTTTTATAATGAGACAGATCCGACTTAGGGGTTCCAACGCAACCAGCATGAATAAATCTGTAGCATTCTCCAGAACATTGTAAACCTGGAGATCTCTAAGAAATACTCTTGCTGGACTTGGAACAGTGAAAAACTGGTGTTATCAGTATAAATAAATATAAATATAAATACAATATAAGGCTCAATTTTCATACCAGAGACGTCCTCAGAGAACCAACAAGCACCATATGTTAGAAAATTTAATCAAAAACAACATTGGATTTAATAATTTCTGATATGAACCTTAGTGTCCATAAATGTTATCATCCACTCACGTTTGAGGATAGTCATCATCCCTCATTAGAAATTCAGATAAACTGTTATCTAAATAAAATAGTATTAACTCCTAAATATATGCGTGATTGCCGGAAAGCTAATTTTTTTTTTGGTATTTATCGAGACTTAAGTACTACTGACTTTTCCTTCTTAAGTTCATTTCAAAACGTGAATGACGCTGTAGATGCATTCTATAACATACTTAATGAAATAATTGGAAAGTATACACCAATGAGAAGGGTTTGTTCTAGGAAATATTCTGTTTGGTTTAACCATGATATAATAAAAAGCATTAAACTTAAAAACTTTCACCACAAATTTAGAAACGTATTTGCATACCATATGGGTAAATTTAAGGAGTTAAGAGCTACCATAATGCATGACACTGGCATAGCATATAATAGTTACGCGGCCAGGGTGGAGCAAAATATTAAGAATGAGCCACATACTTTCTGGAATTTCATTTCTAATAAAAAAAGAAATTTAAACGAAGCAACGTGTTTTCAACTGTAAAGTTTTCATATCAAAACAACTTATCAGTTACACATCTTTATTTCGACTGGACATAAAATGAAATAACATCTGGTACAAAATAAAACTGGTTTTTCTGATTTAATAAAAATAACAAAATACCTAAATATAACTTATATTCTACACCTCTCCCCTTAATAAAAAAAATTAAACTAATTCCGAAATATTCACAATTTATAAAATTCAAAAGCAAAAATCATTCGTACCCAAACCGTTCAGGTGGTTTTATTTGTCTCCTTGGTCTACTACTAACTGTTTCCTCTTTTTCAGGAGAATCAAATATTTCTATTACATCCGTTTCTTTATTTGTGTCTGTGGTTGGTAAAGGCGCTAATGAATTATCTAAGGTTCGACATTCACGATTTTGATTAGCATGGCGTTTCCATACCTTACCAACTTCAGGTAAATTACACAAATAAACACATTTTCCAATAATTTTTATTATTTTAGCCTTTATCCATTTATTATTATTAGGAATTCGGTAATCCTTAACTAAAACAGGTTGCCCTACACTGAATTTACATTTTCTAGAACCATCGTTATATTTTAATTGACGTTTTTGACTTTCTTTTACATTACTACTAATTGGAAAATTTTTTCTTTTATAAAATTTATGTTTTATCTGTGTAAATCGAAATTTAATATTCCTTTTAAACATTAAAAAGGAAGGTTTCTCTTTAGTCGTTGCGTGTGGAGTATTTCTATAATCAAACAAAAAGTTATGCAATGCTACAAAAACGTTTTTGTTACTACTATTACTAAGTGCTCTCCGTAACGCATTTTTACTGTTCTAACCGTATTTTCACCAGCTCCGTTTGATGCAGGAGAATATGGTGCTGTCGTAATATGTTGGATTTGCATTTTATTTACAAACACTTCAAATTCTTTTGAAGTAAATTGCGGAGCATTGTCCGACACTATTACCTGTGGAATACCAAATCTTGCGATTAAATTTATTAAAGCTTCAATAGTAAATGAACTGGTAGTATTTTTAGTGGGAAAAACTTCAATCCATTTCGAATGAGCATCAATCACTACCAAAAAATATTTGTTACATATTGGACCAAAATAGTCTATATGTAATCTCGACCATGGCTCTCGTGGCCATTCCCATAAATGAAGCTGATGCTTTGGTGGATTATCTCTGACTAATTTACAGTTTTCACAACTATGTCACCTTTCTTCAATATCTTTGTTTAATCCAGGCCACCAAAAATAGTTACGCGCTAATTCCTTCATTTTATTAGTTCCCATGTGCGAAGAATGCAACTCCTCAAGTAGTTTCTTACGAAGTTTATATGGAACCACAATCTTATTATTCCATAAAATTACTCCCTTATGGATTGTTAATTCATTACGAAAATTTAGGAACCTTAATAATTCTTTATTTATTACCTTGTTAGGCCAACCAAATCTAATATACTTGCTTAATTCATTAAAAATTTTATCCTGAAGAGTTTCTTTTTTTATATACGAACATTCATCTATGAATTCTGTGTTATCTCTAATTGGTGTTCGTGACAATGAATCAGCTATGTTTTCCTCTGACTTAACATATTTAATATGATAATTATAATTACTAAGAATAACAGCCCAACGTCTAAGGCGATTTGTAGAAAGTGCCGGAATTCCCTTTGTTGGGTTAAAAATTGTTACCAGCGGTTTGTGGTCAGTAACCAATGTAAATTTTTGGCCATATAAATATTGATTAAATTTACTGACACCAAATATAATACCCAAAGCTTCTTTTTCTATTTGAGAATAGCTCATTTCTGCTTTACTTAACTTTTTTGAAGCATATGCAATCGGCTTTTCGTCCCCATTCGGAAAAATGTGTGTCAATACAGCACCTACACCATAATTACTTGCGTCACAGGTTAATTGCAGTGGCATATCTGGATTAAAATGCACCAGAACTGACGCAGATGTCAAAATACCTTTTACTTGATTAAAAGAATGAGTACATGCATCAGACCACACCCATTGACAGTTCTTTTGTAACAATTGATATAAGGGATACAAAATCGTAGACAAATTAGGAACAAACTTTGCGTAATAGTTTATTAATCCCAAAAATGACTTTAATTCTCTAACTGTGTTTGGCAATGGAGCATCTTGAAATGCCTTTACCTTGTCTTTCGTCGTATGTAACCCATTTTTATCAATTTTATAACCCAAATAGCAAACTTCAGTTGCAAAGCAAATGCATTTCTCATTTTTAATTTTAAGCCCTGCTATTTCAAGTTTCTTTAACACCGCCTTAACATGTTTAAGATGATCAATGAAATCTGTTCCTCCAATTAAAATATCATCATAAAAACATACACAATTATCTAAACCTTGCAACAAACTTTCCATTATTTTCTGAAATTGAGCGGGACCTGAAGTTATACCGAATGGTAACCTCTTACATCTGAATAATCCTCTATGAGTCGAAATTGTCGTTATTCTCTGCAATTTTCTTCTAACAATATCTGCTGGTATGCTTGAGATAAATCTATTTTAGTAAATATAGCACTACCCTGCATGGAATTTAAGAGTTCCTCTATTCTCGGTATCGGATATCTTTCTATTTCTAAACATGGATTAAGGGTCACCTTAAAATCTCCACAAATACGAACCGATCCATCTTTTTTTATTATAGGAACAATGGGAGTTCCCCAATTACTAAACGAAACTGGTTCAATTATACCTTCTTTTAACAACCTATCCAATTCTATCTCCACTTTCCGTTTAAGAATAATTGGTAACGGTCTAGGTTTAAAAAATTTTGGACTTACATTTTCCGATTTCAACCGTAAAATAATTTTTCCTTCTTTAAATGTACCCAACTTATTGCAAAACACATTTCTAAATTCGCTATGTAACCGATCAAGTGCCTTATTGGAACTAAAAAAATTTAAATGGCAATTTTCTTTTATTCCTAAATTAAATAATTTAAAAAAATCTCTGCCAACGATTGGTGGGCCTCCACCTCTAATTATAAAAAATTTTAAATCAAGTATTTTATTAGCATACTTTATATTTAATTTAATGTATACAATTGGTTTAACTTGTTGGCCATTGTATACATACAAAACTTTATTTGTTTTATATAATGTTAAACTATAAAAATTTTCTAAATATAAATTTTCGTTAATTGCTGAGATACATGAACCAGTATCTATTTGAAACTTCATTAATTTTCCGTTTACTTCAATATCCGCCATAATTGGTGTATTATCTTCAATAGGAATAATATTAAAAATTTCATTGCCTAAAAAATTGTGCTCTATTTTTGCCCTACTTCTACAATTAGACGCAATATGACCTCTTTTACTACATTTAAAACATGTGGCGTTCTTAAATCTACAAGAATCGGTCATATGTCCCATCTTACCACAAGCAAAACATTTAGGACTTATTTTATTTCGGTACATACTACTTGTCAGCGTTGCCCCCGATGTCGTTCCACGCGGTGCAGTCACTGGTGTCATCGTACGTTGCGCCGTGACTGGCGGCAGCACTCGTTGTATCATCTTCGATTTACCCTGTGATGATCCTTTTGAACAGACGCCCACGTGCCAACAGGTTTCTTGTTTAATTTCTTTAATTACGTCCTGAGATGCTACGGATTTTGCCGTCGCTATATTGATGACGTTTTGAAACGTTACTGTAGATTTTTCTTCCATTAATCTATCTTGAACCGAGCCCTCTTCATAACCGACTACAAATAAATCTCTTAAGACCGTTTCCATTTCGTTTCCAAATTCACATTTCGAAGCCAATGAACATAATCTGGCTGACCATTCTCTCGCAGATTCTTCCGGTTTCTTCCGTGCCAAATAAAATTTAAATCTATTTGGAAACACCATTTGTGCGCTTTTAAAATGAGTATTCATAATAGTGGAAAGTTCAGCATATTTTTTATTTTCCGGGGCGGTAGGAAAAGCAAGATTATATACTAATTTATATGCTTCTTCGCTACAACAATTTAACAATATAGCTTTTTTCTTTTCTTCATCTTCAATTTCGTTTGCCGTGAAATAGTTATCCAATCTTGCTTTAAAAATGGCCCATTCATCCACGTGCGGGTCAAATTCTCTTAAACGACCATGTGTCGTCACACCTTGCTTCTTCTCTTCTCCACTTGCAGCCATTACCCATTAACTTCCTCCTTTTTATTATTATTATCACTTAATTTATTCACTTAACTAACTTAACCAATTTTCCTCGTCGCCAATGTAAAGTTTTCATATCAAAACAACTTATCAGTTACACATCTTTATTTCGACTGGACATAAAATGAAATAACATCTGGTACAAAATAAAACTGGTTTTTCTGATTTAATAAAAATAACAAAATACCTAAATATAACTTATATTCTACAATCGGCATCCACTGAAGTTTTGGTTTAAACAGATCGTAATGAAGCTGTGTCGTTGTTTTGGTTTCGGCCATGTTTCGATCAAAATACAGCCAAAACCGAAATTTCGTCAAAATCCCTATTTTAGGTTGAAACTTGCCGAAACTGAAATTTCGGTCGGATTCTAACGATTTTTCTTTCGAAAACTGGACATGATGGAGAAAAATCGAAAACAGTTTTACAATCAGCTCAATATTTTATAGTAAAAAAAAGCAGTCTTCCAGATTTCACCTGTAAACTAATGTAATATTTTTTTGTTTTTAGTTGGTTCCGGGTCCTCCGTTTGTATTCGGTGCGTTCCTAGTCATTTGCGCGTTGCTCGTGGCGTCGTTTATACCGACGAAGCACACGCCCGATTCAGGTATTCCTTTAGATACTATGTACGAGATCGAGAAGGGGCACAAAGTTGCGGGAACTTTAAGTCCGTTAATACCGAACAGTCGGCTAGAGAATGCGGCCGTTTTGTAATAATAATAGTAATTAATAATGATAATCGTCGTAATTTTTTGGGAACGGAGGATAATGAGGTTACGTGACAGGTGACGTTTGATGTTTGACAGATGACGTTCAATTTTTTTTTCATTCAAAATTTTTTTAAACGAACCGAGTTTTGAAAGAGATTAAAAAGAAAAAAAAGGTTTGTATTAATTATTATTATTATTTTCTGTTCCAAGGTATTATTGTGATAAGTGTAAAGAATATTTCCGTAGGATGTATTTATTTTTGTATAGTTGGTAAGGCGTCGTCCATGATTCCTCTTTTTGATTAATTTTTTTCTTTTTATTCGTCTCCTATTGGTTGTTTCCGTGGTAATCTGAGTGGTCATTGAAAACAAAGTTTTAGTGTACTTAAAAAAAGTAAAACGAAAATGTCAATTTTAACTTATTTTTATTTTATTTTCTTTTTAAACGATTTTTTTGATGAAAAATGTTCCGCAAAGCGATTATTCCTGCCTAAATAAACGTAATTAAGTGCACACAATAAGTATTTAAAATAAATTTAAAAAAATAAATAAAAAAGGGTCGGCAACTTATAAAAAAATAATCGCCGCATTTGCATTTTTTAAAACGTCACATTTACAATAATTCGATCACAACGTGACTCAAAACGTTTAATTTAAACGAAAAAATCGACTTAAAATTAATAAAAAAATTAAGCATTTGACACAAAGCACATCTACGAAAACAAAAAAAATAAAAATCACTAAATCGGATTTTAACCGAGAATTAAACGAAATCTACCAAAAAAAAATTAATAAAAATAATGCTTTGCTCCCTAAATTTCTTTGCACACACGTTAAAAAGAATTTTTTTCGTTTTTTAGACGATTTTATAACCTAAAAAAAAAACGCGTGTGTAGAGTTGTTCTCAATTAGGGTGGGCTTTAGAAACAAAAAAAGCTAAAAAAGGAAAAACAAACAAAGTAGGCCTTAAAAAGAACTATTTTCTACCTTTAATTCTTGTTGAAGTAGAATATCTTTTTGTTGAATGCATTTCTGGGGGCCTCCGCACAAATTAAAAGGAAATATTTCGTTTTTTAAACCGGTCTTTAAAATAAAATTTATTATTTATCGGATTTTGATGAATAATAACGGATTATTAATGAATTTAATTATGATTAATGTACAAAGACGACTAATTAAAATAAAAAGTGTTGAGAGAAAACGGGTCCGCCGGTTTTAAACGATTTATTTTAGATGGATAGATCCTTTTTGGAGCGCTACACTGATTCCAACCCGATTCCTATCGATTTAATTTTCTTCCCCTTGGATTTCCGGTCTCCCGATATCCCCGAATCCGGTATAAAACACTTGTTTTTTCGCCCATAATTAGTTTGTAAGCGTAGACGATGTAATGTTACAAGTTGCAGATGAGATAATGTATATTAAGAGGAAACATAAATGTTTATTTAAATTAAAAGGGAGTTTTTTGAATCTAACCTAACTTATATGTGATGTTGTGACGTTTTATTAATTTATGTTTCCCAACCTGCCGTTACCATGGTGATTTGTCAATAAACGACGACATCTTTATTAAAAAGTGTTTGTTGCATCAAAATGAAGATTTGTGTTGATAAAAACAATTTTTTTGGTTAAATGAAGCTTTTATACAACTTTTTAAGGTAACGTAATAATTATGTAGTTTTATAAATGATTTTATTTAATTTTATTTAGGTTACCAATCCTGCTGTTACCATGGTGATTTGTCAACAAGGACCGACATATTTTAAAAGTGTTTGTTGCGTCAAAAGGAGGATTTGTTTAAGTGATTAAAAACAATTTTTACATTAAATGAAGGTAAAATTTTATTGATACAATGTTCTATACGTTTTTATACATTTTTTTGGTTTAACCTACCTTTTTCAAGTAACATTTTATTTTTACGTTTCTTTGATAAATAAGGAATCGTTAACATGGTTTTCAGGCACGATTTTTAATTAATATGGCCGTTTTCGAAGACTTCGGCCATTAAAACATGAACTATTTACATTTAATTTTGTGTTGTTTGGGGCGAATTAGCTTTTTATTATTGTTATTAACACATTCCGGACAATGATATTTTTCAAAAAATTGGTCTGTATGGCCAAGCAAAGATTTGAATAATATTTGTTTTAAAATTGTAATTTTTTGCGTAAATCCTTCTTCAGAAACTGGTCCTAACTGAACCAGTTTCTCAGTTAGAACCAGTTTCTGAAGAAGGTTGCAACATGGCATCCGAAACGTCAAACATTTTTTCAAAAAATGCACTGCAAAACCTGAAAGTTTCTAGTTTTAGATCTAGTATTAGTCCTAGTGATAGTTCTACTGTTAGTGCTAGTGTTAGTTCTAATTTTAGTTCAATTAACATTCTTATTATTCCACGCTGAGACATTTTGGAGTGTCACATACTTCAAAATCATTAAAAATTCATTAGACACTTCTGTGTCTTGTTCTGGCTTTAAAAACTCCCTTTGAATTCATAAATCCATCACTTGTACTTTATTCCACTCAGGTACTTTTTGTAGATTCAGCTACTACAATCTTGACATTATTATGATCAGAGCTGGGCAGTAGTTAACTGTAAAAAAACTTAAAAATATTATATGATCCCGCGCAATCCTGAGAATGATCCTTATAGCAGATTGAAAGAACTCAATTGGCGAGTCAATTTATCTCCTACAAAACTACAGACTTGTTATTACTGCTTGCAGAAAGCTTGAACTGCTTCCGAAAGACTTGAAATGCTCTCAGAAACTTAACACGTTGAATGCCACCATATATTCGACAAATGGGGTCCCACTGGCCAATAGTTTTTTATTTTAGAATCTTGTAATTATTGCTCTACAGATTCAGGAATTAACATAAATTATTATTATAATTTTTTTTTATATTTATTTTAAACTTTTATTTTATGATGACACTTTTATTTTATGATTGGTCTCGCGCGGCCTACAATAGACGCGTACATCTCGAGTAACCATGTGAGTCCAATGTGTCATCACGTAATTCCTGTCTGAACTTGTAAAATCTCTCATACACGTGTTTACGGCGATCGAGTATTACTTTTCGCAGTCTTTGTTTGGATGTTGTGAGTGTAATTGTGAATGTGAATATGTCATACGAAAAAGAACAAGCACGTTTGAAGAAGTTATGGAAAGAGTTGCTTTCTGATGAAGAAAGTGAGGCAAATATTTTTGACGGCGACGAAATATACGAACCGGTTACAGAAAGTTCTGAATCCGAGGACGATTATCGGTCTAAATCTAAACGGTTCAAAAAAAATAATTGTACACCTTCTTCGCAAAAACCAGAACCGTCTACCTCACAAAAAATTATAGAAAGCCCCAATTACATGGATGAAATAATAGAAGAAGTTATAAGAAACATGCGTTATGACGACTTGGGTGATGAAGAAAATAATAATGATATTGAAAAAGAAGCAAATAACCAGAGTAATGAGTGTGAGTGGGCTCATGCAACTGGGAAAAATCTAAAAAACTTACAGTTTAGTGTCCCAAACTCTGGTTTTAGTATTGCTCTGTATGAACAATACGACAAACTGCAATATGATTTTTTCAAAGTTTTTGTGAATGACGACATAATAAGCTTAATCATGAGTCAAAAAATCTTGTATTAAAATAACATAATAATAATAATATATATTTTAGGTAGAAGAAACAAACAGATACGCTGAACAGTGTAAACGAAGTAATATTCTACCAAACGCACGTATTCTGAAATGGACTCCCACAGACCCTACAGAAATAGAACATTTCATTGGTATTATTTTGTGGATGGGGTTGTGTTCTTTCCCAGAACTTTCTTCATACTGGTCAACGAAACGATTGTACAAAAATGCAATCCCAAGTGTAATGTCCAGAAATCGTTTTCAGTTACTTCTGAAAATGATACATTTTAGTAATAATGAGGAAATTAGTGATGATAAATTACACAAGATAACACCACTTGTGAACAAGCTTCGGACATCATTTTAGTGCCAAATGACACCCTCCGAGTACGTTTGTATAGATGAGACTCTTGTACCTTTTAGAGGAAGACTGAAATTTCGTCAATATATATCCAATAAGCGACATAAGTTCGGAATCAAATTATTTAAGCTGTGCCTAAAAGATGGGTACACATATGATTTCCAAGTATACTGCGGCAAATCGAAGGATGGTCATGTGTCAGTGCCTACAAAAGTTGTAATGGATTTGATGACAAATCTTTTAGACAGCGGACGTACTTTATGCACTGACAACTATTACACATCAGTGAGTTTTGCTAATGCACTATTACATAGAAAAACACATCTTATTGGAACATTACGATCTAATAGAAAATATAACCCCAAAAGGGTTGTAGATAAAAAGTTGAAAGTTGGAAAAGTAATAGCTGAAGAATGTAAGCAAGGAATAGTAGTTGAAAAATGGAGAGATAAAAGGGACGTATTAGTATTGAGCACTAGATATGGAAATGAAATGGTTACTTTAATCAAAAGAGGTAAAGAAATACAAAAGCCCAAAAATGTGGTTGAATACAATAAATATAAATCATATATTGATATATCTGATCAGTTAAAATCTTATAATACCTGCCTTCGCCGTAGTATGAAATGGTATAGGAAATTGGCGTTTGAGTTATTAACTGGAAGTGCAATAATAAATGCCTACATTGCGTATAAAGAAATAACCAATAATAAAATATCAATAACTGCGTTCAAAGAAGAAGTCATAAGTGGTCTGTTGAAAACAGCGAGACAGGAAGAAATATCTGAAAACATGACCGAAATAGAACATAAATTAGAAGATGTTGGTCGTTCTAAAAGACGTCGGTGTGTAATATGCTACAAGAAAATTTCAAACGAATCTGGAAGAGAACAAGCATCGAGGAAAACTCCCCAAACCACGTTGAAATGTAGTGCTTGCGATCAATATTTTTGTTTGAACTGTTTTTTGAAGCACATACAAGCTGTATGTGCTAAAATTTAGTATACACACACCATATTTTCTGGTTTTTTTAAGATTTATATCCATGTTTTCGAATGATATTTATGTTTTCTTATGGATTATATCTATGTTGTATTAATGTATTAAGAATTACAGTAGGGCCCCGACATTCGCGGCTTCAAATTACACGGATTCGCATATTCGCGTTTTAAATTTTGCTGCCTTTTTCAACATTCACGACTTGATTATTCGCGAATACATAGCAAGTATAAATGTCATTTTTTAAAAATTTAAAACGAAGTTTACCGTAGGTTTACTGTACAAGCAACCAGCTTCACATATGCGTTTCTCTGGGAATCCCTCATTTATGATCGATTTTAATGTTTGTGTTAGGTGCTTATTTTTGTATTCTGTATTTCGTTCAGGTTAGTGTTTCGCCCGTTTTTTTACTATAATTTTATAAACAATAAATTAATCTCACAACAGTACTCAAAATGGGTACAAAAAGGCCTGCGATGGAAATAAATTTAATTGCCAAACGTGCAAAGTCAGTTATGACTCTAGAAAGAAAAATTCAAGTTCTTGATATGCTCCGGGAAGGGAAAAGAGCTACCGAAGTAGGCCGGGTCTTCGGTGTCAATGAATCTACGATAAGATCTATAAAGAAACAAGAAGAGGTAACTAGAAATAGCGTAAAAAGTGGCATACCGTCATCATTAAAGGTAACGTCACAAGTTCGTGATGTTAATATTGAAAAAATGGAGAAGTCTCTTTATCTTTGGATTGAGGACCATGGTCGCAAAAATATACCATTAACTAGGGCTAGATTAATGGATAAAGCCAAGGAACTTTATCAACATTTTTCGTGTGGAATGGACTGTGCTGAAGACGATTGTAAATTTAAAGCCAGCAGAGGATGGTTCGAAAGATTCAAAACTCGTTTTAATCTCCATAACATTAAGTTGTGTGGAGAATCAGCTTCAGCAGATCATCAACAGGCTGCAAAATTTCCTGATGAAATAATAAAATTAATAGAAGAAAAAGGTTACCGTCCTGAACAAATATTTAATGCGGACGAAACCGGGCTTTATTGGAAACAAATGCCCACACGAACATACATTTCAAAAAATGAAAAGACAGCACCTGGTTTTAAATCGGCTAAGGATAGAGTTACAGTTTTATTTTGTGCAAATGCACGCGGAGACTTTATTACAAAACCAATGTTAATATATCGAGCAGCTAATCTACGAGCTTTAAAGAACAAGGACAAAGAAGCTCTTCCGGTCTATTGGCGAGCTAATTCAAAAGCTTGGATGACTTCTCAGCTATTTATAGAGTGGTTTAAAGAGTGCTTTGTTAAAGAAGTGGAGCGTTACCTAAAATCTAAAAATTTAGCATTTTACGTTTTATTGATATTGGATAACGCCCCATCTCATCCAGTAGATGCTCTCAAATTAGCTCATCCATGTGTCGAGGTGGTATTTCTTCCGCCCAACACAACATCCTTATTACAACCTTTAGATCAAGGTGTTATAAAAGCTTTTAAAAGTCATTATATCCTGCACATGTTCGATTTTGTACATGAGAAAATACAAAATGATAGTGTTTTCTCAATAAAAGATGTGTGGAAATTATACAATATTGACCATGCGATTACATCTATAAAACTTGCTTTAAATGACATTAAAGTATCAACCGTAAGTAATGCATAGAAAAAACTGTTGAAAAAAGACACTGCGCAAAGTGTAAGCGAAATTGATGAGGCAATAGAGAGAGCTGTTCTTTCTGCACGGTTGCTACCGGGAGATGATTTTCATACCATTGTACCAGCTGATATCGAATCTATCGTCAATGATCAAGAGGAAGAGTTGTCCAGTGCAGACTTAGAAGCGCTACTAATAGAAAATGTTTCAGGAACGGATGAAGAAGATAATAGTAATTCCCTATGTAATAAATTAACGTTGAAGGAACTTAATTTATTTATACAAGAAGCAAATAATCTTGCTGAAAAAATAGTAGAATATGATCCATCAACGGAACGAAGCACAAAATTTAAAAATGGTCTGAATACTCTTCTTGCTCCTTACAAAGAGCTTCAAAAGGATATGCAACACAAAGCATTGCAACCTACTATCCTTTCATTTTTTAAACCATCGTGTTCTAAAGCAATTATGTATTATTGATGAGTAGAAATGTTAACTTTTATTTCTTTTTTTAGTTTATTTTGTTGCAGTTTGTTATTGCTATCGAGTTTAGGTTTTTTTATGTTTTAAACAATTGTAATTATTTTAATATCTGTATTAGTTCCGAATACAAAAGTTTTAAGACCAGTCGTTTTATTTTGCAATTTTAAGCGTTTTATTTAGTATGTATAATTTATTAATTTTTGAAATTTTTAATTTTTAAAATTAAATTAAATGAAACTTTTGGTGTCGGTGACCATTTGGCGGTTAACGTGTTAAAAGAACATAGAAGTAGTAGTTTATCCTTCATAATATCTAGTGCTTCAATATTCGCGGATTCAACATTCGCGGCGTATTTTTAGAACCTAACCCTCGCGAATGTTGGGGCCTTACTGTATATATTTTTTTGTATTATTATAAAAGGTAAAATAAATAGATAGACTAGATAGATAGCCTAGTTGATCTATTTATTTTTCTATTTCTATTTGTTTTTTTCTAACTCTATTGCATTATTTACATATTACAGTTCCCTATGCCACGTGGTGACATATTGGTCTCACAATAACAGGCCAATGACATAAATCGTTTCTTCTGGCCGTCTACTCTGCTACCACATCTATTTCAATGCATTACGTGATACCACCGTGGTCACACACGGCCAAATGTAAAATTGTTTAATATGAGACCAGGGTGGACTCGCGCAGTCTCTACGTTCCAATACAACATGAGACCAACGCAATCTCATATGGCACTCAACGTGTTAAAATGCTTTTAGAAAATTTGAAATGCTTACACAACACTTGAAAAGCTTTTAAAAGACTTGAAACGCTTCTAGAAAACTTTATACTATTTCCAGAAGACTTGATATTGCTTGCTTCTAGAAGATTTGAATTGCCTCCTAAAGACTTGAAATGCTTTTAGAGAAGTTTAAATGCTTATGCAAAACTTGATACTACTTTCAGAAGACTAAATATTGCTTCTAGAAGGCTTAATATTACTTCATGAAGAGTTGAAAAGCTTCTAGAAGACTTAAAATGCTTTTAGAAAAATTGATACTGCTTTCAGAAGATTCGAAATGCTTCTAGAAGACTTGATATTGCTTAAAGATGATTTGAACTGCTTCTAGTTGGCTTATTATTGTTTCCAAAAGACTTTAAATGTTTCCAGAAGACTTGAAATGCTCATAGAAAATTTGATACTACTTCCAGAACAGTTGTAAAAACTGGATAATGTTAAATACTAATATTAAATACTATTCAACAAAATGCAAAATCTTTACGTAAATAGTCCATATACTGTTAATTAAACGCTAAGTACTGCATGCAGAATATTTTTATTGTAGAAGGCGAGGGACTGTACTAGGGAGGGACCAAATACTAGGGCAAAATACGGTGTTCATCATATCAGAAGTTTGAAAACTACCAATTCAAGATTAGATACTGCTTGTAAAACACTTTCTTCCCAATTTAGTCCCAGCATATGCTGCGAACATTTTATTAGATTTTTTTGAAGATTTCTAGCCAATCCAACTCATCCCATACATATTTTCAAAAATCTACTTCTATGCTATCAGACGAATCTGACTTAATTAAAAATAGATCAACTTATTGCGATCGAAATTTTAAGTATTATTTAGAATTATTTATTCTTTTATTTTATAGGTTTTTATATTTTTAAATTAAACTTTGTGAATGGCGACACATAAGTAACCCTGCCATCTAGGCATTGCGACCACTAACTAAATTCTTTGGATAACTATGTATATCTATAAACAAGGTTTAAACAGTTAAAAAATTGTTATAATTCATTTTAGCCTTTCTTCTTTTAACTTAAACTACATTCCCGATTGATTTTTATTACTAATCATTATTATCTTATTTTTATTACATTTTCCTCAACCTAACTTAACTTTTTTAGTGACATTTTGTTTTGACGATCTTAAGTCACCAACCTGCCGTTGCCATGGTGATGTGTCAATAAACTTCGACACCTTCAAAAAACGTACTTACAATGTTAGATTTAATTAAAAAGTACTTACGATATTTAATGATTTTTACATCAAATGCAGAAGAAAGCTTCGTTTTAAGGTAAACAAACATTTTTATTTTATTTTTGAATTAATTGATATCAAATAATAATTTTTATGTAACTTAACCTAACTTTTTTTGCCATATTTTAATTTAAATCACTTCGTAGTAAAAATAGACGACAAAAATTACTTTTCAATCCTATTTAAAAGCAAAAAATAACAATTTTATTTTATTGTCGAAGATTTTGGAAGCAAAATTTTTTGTTTTAAAGTTTTTTCCCTGCCGTTACCATGGTGATACGTCAACAAGCGCCGACATCTTTAAAAAAAGTTAGTTAAAAATTAATTGTGATTTAAATCATATTTATTTTGAGATTTTTAAGGTAATTAAACATTATATTAGTTAAAATCATAATCAAATACGAATTGTTTTTGATTTAGGACCAGAAAAGCCATCATTTCAACAAAAAAGTAAGTAAATTTGATAAAAATACGTTTTATTAGAATAGACATATAAAAATTGCACTTACAAAAAATATTTTCTTACCAATATCTTATCTACTTATAAAATGCAAGACACATTAATAAAATGGCACTTATTTCCTTTAAATTCCCCTGCGCTCATCTCAAATTAGGCACAAATCAGTCTTGTTTTCATTTTTTAGGCTATAATCATTGATCCTTCCCCAAACAAACCCCTGAGCAATACAACCTATCATTCCTCAACAACAACTTCGCATTCAAAAGCGGCCTAGTACAAACATGACACCGGAAACAGTCATCGTTAGCGTGGAAATGCAGTCCTTTTAAGGTAGCCCCCGGCTCATCCGGTTTAATCACCTTAAAACAAGCAGCGCATTTAGACGCTCTCACACTTTCGTAACAATTCAAACAAATCGGCTGGGACTCCTCCATCACGTAATTCGACCCAGCCAAAGGAACATCGCATTCGTAACAACAAAAATGTTTGACGTGGAATGTTGCGTTTTCCGCCAAACAGTACTCTTTAACGAAAATTAATTCGTCGCAAGCCATGCAACGCGGGATTCCTTTGATTTTCGCGTAATCCCTCCCGCAATAAATTTGGTCGGAATCTTTATCGTAAAAGTAAAGTAGGTCGGCCAAATTTTGGTTGCATCCAAAGCACCGGAAACAATTTGCGTGGAACGAAGCGTTTGCGCGGTCGATTTGGACCACGACTGAGTCGTTTTCGAAGAGTTTTTTGCAACGATGACAAGATTGAGTTGGGATTTGGCTCGATTCGTTTGGTGTTGGGTCATCGTGGTGGTTGTGTTGGGGGAATTGATTTTGTGGTTTGATTTTATTTTCGTATTCTATGTCTTTAATTCCTCCTACATTGACTCGGTGGGGTTCTAAATTTTCTTCAGGGACGCTTGAGTATGCGTTTTCGGGGATTAAGTTTTTGTTAGGTGGAGGAGGGAGTTTTAAAGGTTGTTTTAATCCGTTGGGGAGGACGATGTATGGGTCATTGTTGGGGGGCAACATGTAAGTTTTTCCATCGGGGCCTTCGACGAAGTTTTCGTCGTGTTTGTGTACGGGGAATTTGTTTCCTTGGGTTGTTTCGACGTAATTATTTCCGAAGGGGTCTGTAAAGAATCTCGGATCTTGTTTTGGTCTTATCATCTTATTGTCATCATCAACATCATTGGTTAAGTCACTTAAGGGGAAAGTTTCTTTATTTTTATTAACTCCATAAACTCGCCCATCCGGTCCAATCGCTAAATTGGAATTTCTCGGATCTGGAATGTATTTTTTTCCGTTTGAGTCCCTCAAAAAGCGCTCCCCAGAGGGGGATGTAATAAATTTATCATCAGGGAGGAAATATTTCTCATTTTTAGGCCCAATCACGTATTTATCGTCATAAGGATCTGGGTGGAAAATATTCCCATCCGAATCCATTAAGAACCTCTCCCCATTCGCCCCCCGCGCGAATCTCGCATCCTCTGTGTCAACAGGGAATAAATTTCCTTTTGGATCGACCAAAAATCGATCTCCTTCTTTTGAAATTGCGTAATTTTCGTCGATTGGATCAGGAACAAATTTCTTTCCGTTTTTCTCAATAAAACGATCTCCATTTGCTGATGTTTGATATCTCGGGCTCGCTAATTTATATTCTTTTCCTAAAGTTGGGTCGAAAAGATTTCCGTTGGGTTGTTGATATAATTTTTTGTCATCTTCATTAAAAGCGAATTTATTTCCATTATCATCCTCAAACAACCTTCCATCTTCTGGAGAAATTTTGTAAAAGTTTCCTTGTGGATCCAAAATATGTTTATCACCATTAGGACCTATTAAGATATTATCGTCTTTAACTGAGGGGTGATATTTTAATCCATACGGAGTCTCGAGGAATCTCTCCCCGTTTTTAAACGTTTTAAATTTGTCTTTTGGGATTTTGATTCGTTGTCCATCCGGGCCGATTACGTAACCGGGGTTGTTTAGATCTTCGTGGAATTTCTCCCCATTGGGGGCTAACATAAATTTTTTGCCGGAATCGTCTAAAAATCGGCCATCTTTATCGCTGAGTGGGAAGACTTCTCCTTTGGGCGAAACGAAGAAGCGCTTTCCTTTGGGGTTGATTGCGTAATTGTCGTTGAATTGGCTCGGGATGCAGCGCTCTTTGTTTTGGTTTAGGACGTAACGTTCTCCTGTGGGGCCCGTTTTGTATCTATCTTCAGGTAAATAGTATTTGACGCCATCTTCACCTTTAAAATTAAAAATAATTATGAGCTTATTTGACAGTTAATCAAGAGAGTTTAAGATAAAAGAATTTATTATCAAAGTAGTGAAATTTGGGTAACCTTAAAAAGGTTGAAAAACTTAATTGTTTTAGACATCTTTTCGTTGTAATTTTTAGAGTTCTGAGTCTATATTAACAAAATTCGGACTGTCCAAAGAGAATACCCGTTGAGAATGTGAGAATATATCACAGAGAGTTGCGTCAAAAATGATGAAAAGTGGCTCAAATCGAACAATTTAGGAATTGTTCGAATTTTGATTGTTGTAGGTTTCTTTAAAGGCAAGTTTTCCTTTGAAAAAATGTGGGCATCATCTCCTCCTAATCATTTTGAACTAATATGGAGGTAATCTACGAAGAAGAAAACTTTTTACACAAAGGATTAACTGTAATGTTATGATGGTTTATGAACGTTTTAGGAGAACGTCTCAGAAATTAGAAGAATTTCTTGGATTTATTAGAAATAGGTTAGAACACCATACAGAAACAAGTCAAGCACTATCATATAAATTGCAGCTATGTATTGTTGATTTGGCACAGGCAGCCAATATCATGCTATTCAGATATGCATGTGGTATCAGAAGCAAGAGTGTTGTAACTACATTTTGATGTAACCAAAGTGAATGAATTCGTGCTTTCCAGAATTGCTCACACACCCAATATAAGAGGTTGTAGAGATGCCACTTGCAAAATTTGAAAATGCAAGCTTTCAAAACTTAGAAATCGCAATCTTTCTCAATGTTCCTGTTGGAGTTATGAGTAATGTTGATATCATTATAGGAACTAGGTCGACTCATTTGACACAAATTTGAACAAAGATAAATGTATTGCCTACAGTATGATTTAATTTAAGATGACGATATGAGGCACGTGTTAGTGTATCATTTTTATTTTAGTTTCCTGAGTCACATAAAACCCCATATACAACACTTAGAGATACCAAAAAATCTGGCGATCAAGACGACCACACACAATAAAGCTCCTCCTCAAAACATTTTAACAAGTGACGGTGTGGTCAAAATAAATACTCCCCCACCAATGATTGTTGATATCGAACGGCATTTGTTTATATTGAAGATACCCCCTCCCCCATGTGTGTAACGTAATGAAATTTGTTATGTAGTTATACTAAACTAATATAACTAACCCTCATATGGAGAGCAACATAACTCAGCAATGGCAAAGTATCCTACGTCAGCGGCGCGTACCATCGCTACACGACGTAGCATGTAGTCAACTATGCCGCACAGTGAGCTGGATTAGGATGTTAGATGGACAAAATTATTTTATGTGTTCAACGGATATATTTGACATCTGAGAACATCAAAAAAGTGCTAACAAAATTCAACGTTAATTTTTTCGGTATTTAAATTGTTTCTTTTGATCTATTTCTTGATGTAGAAAAATGAGTGCATACATATTGAGTATTTGATATTAATATTACAATTAAATGCATTTTATCACAGTTAGTGTTAAAAATAATACAGATCTATGTCTCAAAATTCCGTCGCACTAAATCTGTTGAGTTCAAAAGAAGATTCAACATTAACTTTATACATTATTGGTCGTTTTGTTTTTAAACCGACGGAAATTCAAAATCGGAATCATCTTCCGATGATTCTGTGTTGCTACTCGAAATTGTCGGGCTTTTATTGGTATAATCCCGTGCTTTTTCTTCTTTTTGAAGCAGTTGTTGCGCTTCAGGATCAAGTTCTTTAGGGGGTATACCAGAAAATGATCTGAGGTTGGTTATTACAGGATCCGACGAAATAAGGAGCATGTGCAACAAATCTTCAGATGTGGTACTACGTGCTGTTTTTCTTGTGTGGTGCAGACGATATCTTTTAAAATCTTTATTTCTTGCTTCTTGAGCTTCTTCAGATAATTGCCCAATAGGCACAAGCGCGTGTTTTATAGCAAGAGACCCATGCACTAATATTTTATGTACAGTAGGTGGCATTCTGTACCAACCATACAAATCGACAAATAGTCGGGCGGTGTTAAAAGCAAATTCGTTATATTTCTTTTCATCTATGGGATATCCGCTGGAAATAACCTACCTCCGAAAAAAAGCAAAAGTTATTTTAAACGTTTTTTTTTTCAGACAAAATATACCTGAAGAATCGTCGAAAATTTTGAAATCAATTGTTTGTCAATACCCGTAGCTGCAGCAGCTTCATCAGCATTTTTAAAAAATCTACGGGCCACATTCCCGGTATTTGACGTGCCACTTCCTTGCACCACTTTATCCACTTTGATGCCTATGGATTTCCACAAGGTTTCTTTTTTTCTTTTGTATTTCTTTTTCTTTTTTTTTTCTTCTTCAGAAGTACCCCTCAAACTATATTTTTTAATTTCTAATTTATAGGCTATATGGAGAATACACTCCAAGAATTTTATCCAAGCATGTAAAGTACTTAGTCCATATTCGAGGTTATCCGTGTTAACATTTCGGTTCCTTACTTGGTCTAAATTATTCATTTCTGTGGGTTTACAGCCACACAGATAACAAGTTTGGCTTGAGGTATCCGTAAGGACATTTATGACTTTAGTGTCAAGCATTGTTAAGACTAATTTAAAATGAATTTTAATTGGTATTCCTGCAAAAAAATATAATGAAACAAGAGGACCAAAAATAATTTTTATCCGTGTTACCGTTAACGAGATATTCTAATGGTTGAAGGGCCGCCCTTCTTTCATTTCTTCTTTCATTTTGTTTATCTCTTGTTTTGTTAAATTTTTGGTTTCTTTTGCAAAGAGAAACTTTATGGGACGACAATATCTAGTCGAGGAAGGATGTGGGTTTTCCCATTGAATCACTTTTTCTTGGGTACCATTTGCAATTGCAAGAAATTGAAGAGGCACTGCAGAAAACATAAAAATACTATTGTTGGAGTAAACTATTGCTTCCTCTTCATTTTCTTCCGAAACATTTGAGTCTTCTCTGTGAAACAATTGCATGTATTCATTAACACCAGAAGTTCCATCACATCCCCATTTAAATAAAAATTCGAACTTTTCAAATTGTTGAGCATATACTTCATCCACTGGAAAAATTAATGTTTCGAATAGGCGCTGGCACGTTAAATTTAATAGGCTTTGTAATTTTATTGAAGCGCCTAAAAGCCATATAGATTAAAATTATACATAAGTATTTAATTCGAATATGTTAATTGTAAAAATTACTGTTTTTCATATTTACTTTACCTAAGTTTGTAATATTTATGTCGTCGTTTGAAGGGTTACATCGTCGCTTAGCTGCCCGAATTTTGTCATACGAAGGAAAAACATCAGCTTTTCGTTCCTTCATTGCTAATCTTGTAATTTTGTATGATTCTTTCGTAAGTCGACATTTAATCATATGTGCCAGAGCTTCATCTTCAGTAAAACGCACTACTTTATCTGTACCTTTTAAAGATTTTCGATAAACGTTCAAAATCTTAATAGGGGTATCATTTGAAGCTGTAGTAGCTTCCTCCAACAATTTTGCAGCAGCACGTTTTCCTTCTTTTTGCAGTGCCACTTTTGCCGCGAAATAAATTTGATTTGAAGGAGTTGTAGCACGCAGTTCTTCTGTTTTACGCCTTTTGGTGCGATCGGACGCTTCTGAGAAACTATGAGAAAGTTGAATAAAAGCAAGTAGAGTAAACAAACTACGGATTAAGGAAATCATTAGTGATTCTTTTACTTTGTTAACGGTCTACCGCTAGAAGACTTTATTTCGATATCTCCTCTTGTAGTGTTAAAGGCTCGGTCTAACCAACTTTGATGTTTAGCTTCGAAATAATCCAATCTATGTCTACATAGTATCAATTTAGATTTTAAATTTACCACAAAACTATGAATTCGACTATCCATCACAGGTCGAAGATTATTGTCCATTTTTAAGAGACTGTCTATATGTCCCAGTAAAAAATGTTCATTTTCTATTACTGATTTGGTGCAAAAAGATGATCTGTTGTCTTTCAAAACATTGTATAACATACGATTCGTAATTATAACTTCAGCAGTCATACTGAACTTGAATTATTTTTTTTACTCGTTACTACTCGTTATTACTCGTAGAGTGGTTAATTGTGGCTCTCAATTTTTTAGTATAGTAATTAATACTCTATATAAAAACGCTGTACAAAATTTGAAAGCGAACTTCGTCGAACTTTAAAAGTTATATTCTACAAAAATGTCACATTCATTTATTTTTAGAAAAAAAATGAGTGCACGAAATACGGGTGGTGTTCACTTACTTTTGGATATATTTTGATGATACTGGATGAAATTTGTTCTTGACAGTTGTAAAAACACACAGCACAAACTAATTGCAACGAAAAATTAACTACTTACTGAAAATAACACCTGTAAATATGACGCGTTACCGGTCTTAATGAGAGTGTACGACTTAAGTTAATTATTTTGTTTTGAAGGCAGCCTCACGGCAAAACAGTTTACTTGATCGGTTTAGGATATGTGCTGTTTAGGTAAATGGACTTTTCAGAAAGAGTTTATGTACTTGGAATTTCCAAATTTAAACTTTTGTTTTTTTGGTTTTGTCCAGCTAGAATCGTAATTCAGCCCACTGTGTGCCGTCTCAACTAACCATCATAGTTCCCCAACTTTGGGGGCTGTATAATGTTGAAGTCTCGGACCCATCATATCCGTCATATCGCAAACATATTCGATCAGATTCAGATCCGAAAAATGAGCTATAAAGATGCTTTCATAGCCAGCTCGTTCTTATTTTCATATCGACTCCACGCTGCATTATCTAGTGAGGGTGCAAACAACTCACAGGAATATTTTCGCCATTGCTACATCCTCTTCTAGCAGGGTTGCGTCCCTCTCTATATAAGGGTAATTATATCACTTTATTGTTAGTGCTACTTCCATACCAAATTTTGCGCTAGACAAAAGCGTTCATACTACACAAGTAAATATAATTTTCTGATCCTATTCCGATTTAGAATTATCTTTGAATTATTAAGTTATCTTTGTAGCAGGGAACAACCACGAAGATGAACGAGAAGAGAGCACATACTGCTCCACCCGTGAACATTACGAATTACCATTTACAAGTTATTTTATATATTATTCATTCATTATCTCTTCAATCATGGAAAATAATATTAAATGAAGATGTTTAATAATATTAAACATCTTCAAAATGCTTAAATATAGATTATAGTGTGTTTCTAGATTCCATTATACTATCGTGATATGCTAATTTTTGAAGAGCGTTACACCTACTTCTCGTCGTTACGTGTTCGCCTATCTTATTTCTCTTTCTTCTGCACAACTCTCCGACCAAAATGGATTTACCAAACCTGTATTCTCATATTTTTATTTTGGCCAGAACCCATTAATGTATAATAGACAGTCTCGTTATGAAATTTATATAGTTCTAGTTTCAGTTTAATAAAAATACACTAAACCTAGCGTTATTTAATGATAATTAACGCTCAGTTACAAAAGCAGTTATGCTGGAATTATCTTTAAGACGACAATGGAGTACTATAGCAAAACTACTTACAATTATAGCTTATAATTAAACTACTTAAATCATAGAAAACGTGAGTAGATGAGAATAAATGCAGAGATTCTCAAACGTTAAAACAATTTTTTTGGACTAATACGGTCATAATAACCATATGTTAATTGGAAATGGAAAATTATGGAAATCAATAAGCGTCATGAAAGAGAGAAACAAAGAAAGTATTCTTTTTCCGAAAGTAATCCAATCCCGCAAAAATTAAACCCTTATATATCTTTCAAGCTTTTCCTATGTTTCGCTAAGTCATGGCCCAAAAATAAATTTTCGTTATTTTAAAAAAATGCTCATATTTCGTATTCGTTTGTTGAAGGAAAAGATAACGAAAGACCTTGAATACACAATGAAGAAAGGGGTAATATTTAATCTACAATTACAAGGAAGAAGACGGAAACTTGTTTATGAGATGGAGAAGAATACTGATGAGAAAAATCGTAGAATTTGCTGCCTCAAGATACATTTTTTTCAAAATGTATATTGTAAAGTTTCTAGAGTACCAAAGTGGCGGTATTTTGGCTCGAAAGGCACATAGCAAAGTTTAAATATGTTGTTAAACTTTCTATTAAGTGAAACAACGTAAAGATTAAACAGTTTATTTAAGTCCAACCTAACCCATTTGAAAGCAGAGCACTCTCGTAAAATTTGTATCTATTATCGGATTTCGACAATTTTTTTTTGAATTGTATCCCATAAAAAAATGTATCTTAGGACAGACTCATATTTTTTAATTTCAAGAGTGGATATTATCTTTTATTTTTATTTCGATGTATTTTATTAAATTTTTGTCATGGTGATCTACTACATATAATGAAACTAATTGATAAAAGATTGCATTTTTGAACTATTCGTTTAGTAACACTTCTAATTTTGATTTTAGGGATGGATGTGAATATTATAATCACTTGTTAGCTGTTATGAACAAGGTGCATTCAAAACAAGGCGATTTCGGCATCAAATCATTTTTTTTTTCGTTTTTGTAGCGATGTATGTGGTAAAGGATTTATCACAGAGATTAGTTGTTACGAAAGGTATCAATTCTTTTATAGTGCGTTTGTAAGTTTCTAGATATTCATCCATTCGTCTAACATGATATGTATATATTTTAATGTGGTGTCAGTACTTATATCTATAAGTTCCACTCTTGTCTTAAATGGAAACTTAAATTGAACTTAAATTATTGCAAGGAGAGGAAGAATATTCCAAAACTGTCTTTTGCAAGTTAAATGTTCCAAAATATTATTTTTTGAATTCTGGTCGAATACCAGATCATTGCTTGTTACGAATTATATATTACTATGTTTGGTAATGTATTACACCCAAAGCTTCAAAGACTCAATTTTAGAGAGTTTACTTTGCCATCTACCTTAATTTTAACATTTGGTCTTTGAAATTAACCGCTTTGGCAAATAACGTCCTATGGGATTACTACAATGTAATATGACAAAAAAAATAAGTGGAACTCGAGAGAGCTCGCCATACTTCAATGAGTTAATATGATGTATATGATAAATAGGGTATAAAAGATGTAAAATGAGTTGCAGAAGACGCCTAACTAATAAAATATAGGAAATGAAATAAAAAAAAATAAAGTTAGTACTTCGAAATTTCTATAAGTTAATGTATGATGATTGTTTTTTGGCAAAATCCAATAACTTTAGAATGCCCGAATCAAATCGTAAAAAGTAATATCATTCATAAACCTTGAAAAAAGAAAATTTGTAAAATTATATAAGGTTATATAAGGCGACTTCCGGTTTAACCAGATATTGAACAGTCATGCTGGGACACTTGTATAGCTCTAGTTTTAGTTCAGTAATAACACACAAAACCAAACGTTACTTAGTAACTAACAATTACAAAATTAGTTATGTTTGTGTAATCATAAAGGCGAAAATGCAGTACTAATATGCATAACGCCATTTTTAACATTGAACTTGGCGGTATAAATGTTCAAAAGTTAATATTAATAATACAGCGACGATATCTTAATTGGAAAAGGAAAGCATTCATAAATGTGTCTCGATAAGACTGTTCGATTTAAGTTTGGCGTAATTTTTTCTATGCAAGTGGCAGCCTTGATATTTGATATGTCAATTGCGATCGTCCCGATTATTAATTATGGTACACAAAGGAACAACCCGTTAACAACTGAACATGGATCTGGAATCATGTCGTTCCAATAGGATAACACCACCTACCACAATCCTTGTGAAACCATCCATATCATAGAAGCGAAAATCCGATGTTAATTGACTTTATAGTGTTGAAATTGCCAATAAGACACTGACTATTCTCAAGCTCAAGGAGATGCATCATCATCGATGAGTTACAAGAGCCACAATTTTACAGAAATCAGATATTTTATTTCTTACGGAACATGTTTATTTCATAACAACTTCATCATGTCTTTATCTATGCAACTGCGTTTAACATATACAAGATGGACAAATTTGGATGTTATTTTACGGAGCTATCACAAAAAATAACGAGTATAAGTGATACGAAAAATCATCTTTTTCCGAGGATTAACCAATCCTGCAAACACCAAACTCCTACTTTCCTATCTTTATCTCAGCTATAACCAAAATGTCAAATTTGCATAGTGTTAAAAATTTGTTTATATTATTGTGCATTCGTTCAATGAAGAAAAAGAAAACGCTATCTCTTAAATACATAATGAAGAAGGGTTTAAATATCTACAAACAGTGATGACAAAAAGACAAGAACTTATTACTGGACATAGAGTAAAATAAGAACATGAAAATGATTAAGGACACGGCTGACGATTTGGATACTGAAGAAGATATTTCTGATAATGAGGGTTGGATAATCTACAGTGAATTTAAGATGTGGAATAATTTTTCTTGTACTATGGGAAAACAAAGTGTGCGTACCAGGGAGTTAAAATTGAGCCATATTTATGATACTTTTTATTGGTCTTGTTAAGTATTCATCGACTTGCCTCAAAATGTCAATTTATATACGCCTTTATATACATTAGTTTTTGTACATTATTAGTCAAAGAGCAAACTCAAATAATTCTTTGCCTAATGAACATTTTGCTGCATAATAGGTTGTAGAGATGCCACTTGAAAAATTTGAAAATGCAAGCTTTCAAAACTTAGAAATCGCAATCTTTCTCAATCTTCCTGTTGGAGTTATGAGTAATGTTGATATCATTATAGAAACCAGGTCGACTCATTTGACACAAATTTGAACAAAGATAAATGTATTGCCTACAGTATGATTTAATTTAAGATGACGATATGAGGCACGTGTTAGTGTATAATTTTTATTTTAGTTCCCTGAGTCACATAAAACCCCATATACAAGACTTAGAGATACCAAAAAATCTGGCGATCAAGACGACCACACACAATAAAGCTCCTCCTCAAAACATTTTAACAAGTGACGGTGTGGTCAAAATAAATACTCCCCCACCAATGATTGTTAATATCGAAGGGCATTTGTTTATATTGAAGATACCCCCCCCCCCCCGTGTGTGTAACATAATGAAATTTGTTATTTAGTTATACTAAACTAATATAACTAACCCTCATATGGAGAGCGACATAACTCAGCAATGGCAAAGTATCCTACGTCAGCGGCGCGTACCATCGCTACACGACGTAGCATGTAGTCAACTATGCCGTCTCAACTAACCATCATAGTTCCCCAACTTTGGGAGCTGTATAATGTTGAAGTCTCGGACCCATCATATCCGTCATATCGCAAACATATTCGATCGGATTCAGATCCGAAAAATGAGCTATAAAGATGCTTTCATAGCCAGCTCGTTCTTATTTTCATATTGACTCCACACTGCATTATCTAGTGATGGTGCAAACAGCTCACAGGATTACTTTCGCCATTGCTACATCCTCTTCTAGCAGGGTTGCGCCCCTCTCTATATGAGGGTAAGTTATATCACTTTATTGTTAGTGCTACTTCCATACCAAATTTTGCGCTAGACACACGCGTTCATACTGCACAAGTAAATATAATTTTCTGATCCTATTCCGATTTAGAATTATCTTTGAATTATTAAGTTATCTTTGTAGCAGGGAACAACCACGAAGATGAACGAGAAGAGAGCACATACTGCTCCACTCGTGAACATTACGAATTACCATTTACAAGTTATTTTATATATTCATTCATTATCTCTTCAATCATGGAAAATAATATTAAATGAAGATGTTTAATAATATTAAACATCTTCAAAATGCTTAAATATAGATTATAGTGTGTTTCTAGATTCCATTATACTATCGTGATATGCTAATTTTTGAAGAGCGTTACCCCTACTTCTCGTCGTCATGAGTTCATCGAATGTGCAATCACATTTATGTATCCCATCTAAATGCCATCTCTTGTTTAACAAACAAAATTAGACTCGACTTTAAATGTCAATTTATATTCTGCTTGATATGCTTTAGTTTTAATACTTTATTAGTTCAAAAATTAACAAGCAAAATAATTATTTGCCTAACCAAGATTTGAGATAGGATTTAGCTGAGCTTGTATTCATTTTATGTTCATTACTTTGATGTTGTAATAAGCCCTCATATTTAGGATGCTGCATAATTTATGGAAAGTCATTAACATTAAAATACAACTCAGTACACAATAAACTGATAAATAGCAATTAAAAAAAGATAATTAAATATTACCTGTAACGCAATTATCATCCAAACGATCCTTCTTATAAACATTCCCTTCAGGATCAAAAAATATCCTATCATTATTCTTATTAACCCCAAATCGTCCATCCTTTTTATCAACGGGATAAATTTCTCCATCAGGTCCGATTAAAAACCGTTCATTCCTCGGCCCCAAAGCGTATCGATCATCTTTCGGGTCAACTTTAAGCGGTTGATCAGAATTAACCCCAGAAATGAGCTTTTCCCCATTTGGGGTTGTATTAAAATAACTTTTTGGTACAAAATATTTCTTTTTATCCGGCCCAATCACAAAACGATCATCGATATCTGAATAAAATATTTCCCCTTTTGGCCCCAAACAGATTTTGTTCCCCATTGCGTCCCGCCCAAAACGTTTATCTTTCGGATCGACGGGGAATAACTCATTATTAGCCCCGATTAAGTATTTTTCTCCATTCGGCCCAACAGCTCGTCTTTCTTGAATGGGATCCGCGTAATATTTAATTCCATTTTCTCCTTTTAAGAAACGAACCCCCTCAGGTTGACTTTCGAATAAATCCTCACCAACGTAATGTCGATCGTTTAATTCGCCGATAACGTAATTCGGGTCGATTGGATCTTGTTTGAAAACGTTTCCGGTGGGTCCCATTAAAAACTTTGAGTTATTTTTCGGGTCGATTAAAAATCGGCCGTCTTTGTTATCGATTTTGTATAAATTCCCGTCGTTTCCAACGCGGTATCGTTCCCCTCGTGGTCCTAAACAGTAACGATCGTCGTTGGGGTCGGCGAAAAATTTTTGGTTGTCTCCTGCTCCCATTAAAAAGCGTTCCCCGAAATCTGATGTGTGGTATTTGTCGTCGGGGAAAACGAATTTTTCGCCGTTTGGGCCGATTAAAACGTTTCTATCGTTAGGGTCTTGAACGTAACGTTCGTTTTTGGGGCCTAATAAGAATTTTGTGCCTTCATCGATTGCTAAACGACCGTCGTTGATGTCGATGGGGTATCGTTTTCCTTGGGAGTCGACGATGAAACGTTTACCTTCTCTGTTTCTTACGTATCGGTCATTATCTGGTTCGGCGAAAAATATTTCCTAAACAAAATAGTATATATTAATTGTTATTTATATCAAACTTTAGATATACGTTTATGTTAATTAACGTTTTATTTTGATGTTTCATTCAAAAAATTATTTAATTGTTAAATTTTATACAAAGTGTGTGCGTCTTGCATTTTTGTGGCAAAACTTGTTTGTTCCTTTGATCGATTGATTAGATCTTTTAAAACTAACGAACATTTTAAATTGATTTATTGAAGTTTCTATCTTCATATAATCATAGATTGAGAAACACCGTATTTTGTGTTAAAGATAAACAGAGATTACCTGAGACACACTTATACAGGGTATAAGTTTTTTTTTTTTTTATTAAAGTAATTACAATCTGGTCAGAAAGACCAATTAGCAATTTGTTTCTAACTTAACTTAATAATTAATAAACGATTCAGTGGTTCGACTCTTCAGTGACCTTCTGATTCCGATCCGTCTGCACACCATTCTTAACATGCACCTATTTTGCCTCACATATCACATGCTCTGCTTTATACACAATCACTCACAGAAACTACACCAGTTCGAACGGCTTTTTTCTCTGGAGTCTTCTGTTTAGTCCAGTGTTGTCAAGGAGCTGGATGGCCTCAACGTTGGCGTGTTTATGCAGTCTTTCTTCATGTCTGCTGGCAAATTTCTTGATACTCTCTTCTACTGTTTCTATCTTCTGTTCAAAGTAAGGAGGGGGGCACTCCTTACTTTGAACATAAAGTATTATTTTGGTTCTGCTTCATTTTTGTCATATTGGTAACAAGGTTGAATTAATAAATTCGTAATCATTACGAGAACATCCCAACAATCGCCATTGAGAGGCTCTTTCCGACTTTGAATTTTTTGTTCTATAATCCAACTTCGAAATTTGAAGACTTAGCGAAATTACCAGAAACCCCAAGCAGTTAATTTCTCATCGTTTTCAACCTAACCCAACCCATCCTATCGCAAAACCAGACAATCCTGGATGTCAATTCCGTAATTGGACGTGAGCTCACTTTCGGGTATAGCAAAACTCGGCTCAGAGGCGTCCGATCGGCATGCGGTTTTTTGCGTTATATTCAGTGACCGACTGCGAGTCGAACGCGCGAAGCGCGATAGACTCGCGCGCATGCGCGTACGATTTATACGCATGCGCGTGTTTTTGCAAAAACATGGTGTACTTCGTGTTGAAAAAAAAACGGTGAAGGTTAGTGCATATGGAGGACTACTTTACGATACATCGCGTTTTTGAATCGATACGGTAGTATCGGAGTACTTTCAAAAAAGGTTTGCGGTAGCGCCAAATTTTCTTCACGTTACCTATGGCGAAACGGACGGTTTCGTAGGATGCCCCGGGCCGCGTCTTTTAAGACCTTTCGCGGGTAGCTAGACCCAACGGTCGCGAGCCTCTGTCGTTTTTTCGTGTCGAAAAAGTGATTTCTTTACAAACCTCAACTTTGGAAGTGTAGAGATTCCAAACGGAAAATCGGACGAAAACCAAAATATGCCTATGGACCTCATGGGTTATTGGGGTATCTTTTGGTGTATTCAGTTTTTCAATCGGCCCGGTAGATCCTGAGATCATTCAAACCACGGAAAAAGTGCACCTCAAAATTTCGATGTCGAATAACTTTTGATAGGACCGTTCAAATTTTGATCGGACCGGTACGTGGTGACCTCGGGGACCTACCGCGTCTTCCGGAACCGACGAAAAAATTTTAGGAATTTTTTTAATTTTTTCGGTTAAAAAATTTTTAAAAATCAGAGAAACGTTCTGCGCATGCGCGGGTAGATTCGATCGGTTCTTCGCAAGGCTCCGCTCATTTTAAGAGCAGCCCCGTGCCTCTGGGTCCCACCGTCACCCCGCGATAGCGTTTTCAAAATTAGCCCTAAAAATCGGTGGATTTTGGAAGTGTACAGATTCAAGACGGGAACACGGACGAAAATCAAAATATGCCTACGGACATCCACGGAATCCAAAATTTATCGTGAATCAACTTCTTATCTTTGTCAACTTAACCCATCCCAACCCAACCCATCGAACCACAAAATAATCGAACCCAACCCATCTGACCCAAAACTAACCAACTAATCTTGCTAAGCATAGCGGTCCGCAAGATTTCAGAAGAGTAATCATTAGTACGAGTTCTTAAATGCAGCCTTTGACTTACAATTAGTCAAAATACCTTCTGCAAACAGAATTGATCAATCATGGAAGGGTATTATGAGTTAAGCACTTTGTGTTTGTCTTTTTATTTCGGCAGATAAAGAAAATGGTTCCACTGTCAGCAATGTGAGTTTGAATTGCTGTTTCTAAATCAACTTCGAAATCTGAAATCATAACATATGAGTTTACGAGAAAACCCAAGGAGTCATTTCTCATCGTGCTCAACTCAAGTCCTTATGGAGATCTTTATTTCTTATATACCAGGGTGCATTGACAATGTTTCTTAGCACTTTGTTTTGAAATCTTTGAATTACATCTTTATTGCTTTGTTTTGTGCAGCCCCATAGCTGGATACCATAAGTCCATACTGGTTTTAATATTTGTTTGTACAGTATTAATTTATTAAAAATGTACTTTATTAGCCAGTACATTTTAATTTTAAGTTCTTGTCTTTTTTTTTTAACATGAGCTTTCCAGCGGAGCTTTGCATCTAGAGTTATACCAAGATATTTCGCAGTGTTTGAATACGGAACTGGTGTATTCTTGATATTAACAGGCATCTGTTGACAAACTATGTTGGTAAAGTTAACATGTATAGATTTCGTTTCATTTAATCTGATTCTCCATTTGACAGTCCAACTATATATACTATTGACTGCAAATTGCAGTTTTTCAGTCGCTTCTTCATTGCTTCTACCTGCTGATAGAATAGCAGTGTCGTCAGCAAAAGTTGCAATAGTGCTGTTTTCTGGTTGTGGTATATCGCAAGTGTAAAGAAGGTAGAGAATCGGCCCTAAGACACATCCCTGCGCAACCCCAGCCTTAATCAATTGTAGTTCAGAATAGGCGTCTTCCTGTTTAACTCTAAAATATCTTTCAGAAATATATGATTCCAAAATTTTAGAAAATTGTTTCGGTAAATACGTTCTGAGTTTATAATTTAGGCCTTCATGCCACACTCTATCAAATGCCTGCGAAACATCCAAAAATACTGCAGAGCATACCATCTTCTCTTCTAGTGTTTTTTCTATAATGTCCGTTATTCTATGTACTTGTTCAATCGTGGCATGTTTATTTCTAAATCCAAATTGATGATTTGGAAACAATGCCTTGGCGTTAATTATAGGTTTTAATCTTTTTAGCAGAAGTTTTTCGAATAATTTTGCTATTACAGGCTGCAATGATATCGGTCTGTAGATTGTTATTTCATGAAGGGGCTTTCCTGGTTTGGGTACCATTATGACTTCAGCCACTTTCCAAAATCTAGGCACATATCTCAATCTAAAGGCAGCATTAAATAAGTGTGTTAGTTTGACTAGTGCTTTTCTTGGAAGCTGTTTGAGCACTTCACCGGTTATTAAGTCAAAACCAGGAGCTTTTCTCGATTTCATATTTTCTTTTATCTCGGCGTACACTTCATTGGACGATGTCGGTCTAATGCTTTCTTCTTCCTGGCATCGTTCTTCCCATGTTGTCTCTCCTTCCTGATCTTCAATAGGCGTGAACGTTTGTGCCAGATGGCTTGCAAAAATGTCTGCTTTTTGGTTGCTACTTCTAGCCCAGTTTCCATCAGGTCGTTTGATTGGGGGGTTCTGAATTATAGGCCTTTTGAGTTTTTTAGTAGCTCTCCAAAGTGAGTAATCAGTACTACTGCCATTCTTTAGATTTCTCAGGTGATTTTCCGAATCTCTCTTTTTAGATGCTGAGTAGCGTTATTTAGTCTAGTTTTATCTTCGGGATCTCTTGACAGTTGCCATTTTCGTCTAAGTTTTCTTTTTTCCATTATTAATTGTCTGATTTCTTTGGGGTAATTGTTTCCTGCTACTCTAACGTGTAATATGGGAGAGTTTTCCCATGCAGCAGTTTGGATATTTTTAACGAATATCTCTGCTTCTTCTTCTAGTTGCGTTTCATTCTTAAGTGGAACTGCTAGGTTAATTTTCTCTTCCAAGCGAATTTTAAAGCTTTCCCAGTCTGTTAACTTATTTGTTAACGTTGGATTGAATACTTTTTTAAATATATCATCACTTAAAGTCATTGTGATTGGTGAGTGATCAGAATTCATATCCCAACCTTCTTCAATATTCAGATATTTGGACGATATATTTTTTATAATAAAAAAGTCAATGAGGTCGGGAACTTTATTTTGGTCTGTAGGCCAGTACGTAGGCTTGCCGGTTGACAAATATTCACATTTACTTTCTTGAATTGCTTCCAGTAGCTCCTTACCTTTAGTTGTAATTAATCTGGATCCCCAGTTGGTATGTTTTGCATTAAAGTCTCCACCTATTATGAATCTATGACCTTGTTTACTCAGAAATTGAAGATACTGATGCTTCTTGATTGTGTGTTTCGGAGGGCTCCAGACTGTCGCTATGGCAAATTGAAAAGTTTTTGTTGTTATACTTACAGATGTAGCTCTTCTTCAGTCTTGTATTCTAGTTCTTGGTGATGCAGGATATTTTCTTTAATTACAACAGCACTACCTCCCTTTGCAGCGTTTTCAGGATGCAAAGTGTGGTATACTTTATAGCCTCTAACTTTAATAAATGATTGATTGATAAAGTGCGTTTCTGAGATTAGGCATACGTCAATATTGTCATTAATTAGGACTGCCTGTAGTTCCTCTTGATGCCGCAGGAGTCCATTAGCATTCCATAGCATAATTCTAAGTTTGGCAGCCATTTCTTTGCTTTGGAATAGCACCTTTGTTGGTATGTTCAAGCCTATACAGCCGTTCATCAAAGTTTACAAGCGCTTGTTTTTGTTCATTTAACAAGTTTAAAATTTGTTGTAAGGTTATAAAATTTGCTCTATTGGTGCTCTATCTAGATGCATGTTATTATACAAACTTTGATTACCGGTTAGGGTTTGACTGTAGGTTTTATCTGTAGTTGTAGTCTTAAATGTATTTAAAATTTCAATGAAAATATTAAAATAATTTTATTAATTTAATAATTTATAATTTTATTAAAATAATTTTATGAAAGAAACTATCTCTTATTATCTTTCAAATGGATGAAACTACATTTAACAAACTATTATAGATGGTTGAGCCATTTCTTAAACGAGACGATAGCAATTTGAGAGTTGGTATAAGGGTTAGGAAAAATTAACCTTAACATTACTTCGAAGAAACTATCTTGGCCGACTTCGAATACGTCGGCCATCCCAAGTATCATGCGTAACATCGAGGCGCTCGACGCTAACGAAATCAACCGAGATACTTTCTTTCATAAAATTGTTAATGACTACCAAGACGACTTTTTTTTAAATTTTATGGAAGAAATCAAACCAATTCAATCCTGGCCGATTTCGACCATTCTAAGACGACGTTTGTGTTGATCCATGTGTTGATCGATTCTTCCATAACATGCTAACAGAATAGCCGTGGTATTCATTAATAATTTTATGAAAGAAACTTTCTTGGTCGATTTCGAAGACTTTGGCCACGTTGAGTATTATCCATGTTATTTGGTTCGGTCGACGTCTTTGATGTCAGACGAGATATTTTCTTCATATCAAACCAACCCAATCCTGGCCGACTTCTACCAACCTAAGTTGATGCATGAGTTGGTCTGTTTGCTTTCATAACATGCCAATCTTATTGGCCTTGATATTCATTAACAACTTTATAAAATTTTTCTCTTCTACCATCTTGATTTTGAAAAATTCTCACCTTAGATTTGTATCAGTACTCCAAAAGATTTATTACCAAGTTTTATTTATGGTTTAATTTATGATGTATTTTGGTCCTCCTTCTTTGCATGTATTATTAATTATATCGTAATAAAGATTTGCTTAAAATTTAAGTTAATATCATCTAACAAGAAAAGTTGCGCGTTAAAATGTGAAGAATTTTTAAGTTTCTACAAAGCAAAAATATGCTCCTATATTTTAATGGCATAAACTTATCTTCTTTAATTTGACGTTTTTAGTACTTGAAATTGTTACATAAAGATGTATCTAAACAAGTTAGTTTAACAAAAATAGGTAATTAGGTTGCTATATACTTTTAACACCTCTTAATAAATTTATCCAATAGTCAAAGAACGCTAGCATCCTTTTAAATACATTTAAGTTCGCTATAATTATGGTAACTATCCTCGAGATAATTACTATAGATTGATACACTAAGTGAATGTAAAAAAAATTTCGTGCACAGGTTCACTGTTGGGTTTATCAGTTATCATCATGGAACTCTGGATGCTAGAATATCGAATGTTTGCGTACGATTGTTTTGAATTGAAAATTTTGTCGTATTTAACCTTATTTTTTGGAGTTCTTTAGCTACAATACATCCACGATAATTGGCAGGGTGATTTTCTCCGCAATTAACACATTTTGGCTGCACATCTTGAGATTTCTTGCAGTCTGTTGTAAGGTGCTTTCCAGCACATTTAACACATCTTGGCTCTTTGGCACAATACGCTTGCGTGTGACCAAAGGCCTGGCAACGATTACATTGGGGAATCAACTTTGATTTTTTAAGTGACTGTATTTCTACTTTACTTCCTAGGATATTTGTTATGTTGTAGATTTTATTAATATCTTCATCATGACTAAATGATAGTATAAACATGTTTAATGGTTGTTTGGTTTTCCATCCTTTTTTCCGAAGATCATCAATAATTTCCTCAGTATCACATGAATGATGTAGTTTATTAGCGACAACCATTATAGGTCTATTTTGTTTATTTTGATATGAGTGCCAAAAACCTCGTTTTTTAATGACGTTTTATTAGAAAGTATTTTTTAAAAAAATATAATCCACCTTGTTTAAAAACTATACAAAACAGTTTTTTAAAACACGTGTGGATACTGAAAAAAACCCAAAATGGCAGAAGAACGACGAAAATATTCAAAATACGTGCTTTCAAAAAAAAAGATCACGGCACTTTCTGGAACTTAATTGGTAAAGAAAGGGGTTAAGTCTTTTAGAAGGATTTCAAGTCCTCCAGAGGCAATATCAAGTCTTCTGGAAGCAACATCAAACCTTCTGGAAGCATTTCAAGTCCTCTGAACGCAATATTAAGTCTTCTGGAAACAACATAAAATCTTTTGGAAGCATTTCAAATCCTCTGGAAGCAATGTCAAGTCTTCTGGAGGTAACATCAAGTCTTTTGGAGGCATTTCAAATCTTCTGAAATCATTACAAGTCCTCTGGAAGCAATATAAAGTCTTCTGGAAGCAAAATCAAATCTTTTGGAGGCATTTCAGGTCTTCTGGAAGCATTTCAAATCCCCTGGAACCAATGTTAAGTCTTCTGGAAGCATTTTAAGTCCTCTGGAAGTATTTCAAGTCCTCTGGAAGCAATATCAAGTCTTCTGGAAGCATATCAAGTTTTCCAGGAGCAGTGAGAAGTTTTCTGGAAGCAGTTACAATCTTCTACAAGTATTTCACGTCCTCTGACAGCAAGATCAAGTCTAATAGAAGTATTTCAAGTCTTCCAGGAGCTGTATGAAGTCTTTCGGAAGCATTCCAAGTCTTCAAGGCGCAGTTTCAAGTCTTCTGGAAGCAGTTAAAATCTTCCACAAGCACTTGAAATCCTCTGGAAGCAATATCAAATTTTTTGGAAGTAATATGAAGTCTGCATGTCATTTTATGTCTTTTGGAGGCATTTTAAGTATTCCAGAGATATTATCAAGTTTTCTGGAAGCAACATCAAGTCTTTTGGAAGCATTTCAAGTAATCTGGAAGCGTTTCAAGTCCTCTGGAAGCTATATCAAGTCTTCTGGAAGCAACACCAAGTCTTTTGGAAGCATTTCAAGTAATCTGGAAGCATTTCAAGTCCTCTGGAAGCATTTCAAGTTCTCTGGAAGCAGTATCAAGTCTTCTGGAAGCAACATCAAGCCTTCTAGAAGCATTTCAAGTTCCCTGGAAGCAACATCAAGTTGTTACATTCCGATTTTTTTATGTTATTTGTTGTGTAATTTCTTTGTTTTTTTGTTGTGAAAGTTATTGAGTTGTATACAATTCGGGTATTTTTCTTCTTCATGTTCAATTTAAGGATTTCAAGTCCTCCAGAGGCAATATCAAGTCTTTTGGAAGCAACATCAAGCATTCTGGAAGCATTTCAAGTCCTCTGAACGCAATATTAAGTCTTCTGGAAACAACACCAAGTCTTTTGGAAGCATTTCAAATCCTCTGGAAGCAATGTCAAGTCTTCTGGAGGCAACATCAAGTCTTTTGGAGGCATTTCAAATCTTCTGAAAGCATTACAAGTCCTCTGGAAACAATATAAAGTCTTCTGGAAGCAACATCAAATCTTTTGAAGGCATTTCAGGTCTTCTGCAAGCATTTCAAGTCCTCTGGAAGCAATATCAAGTCTTCTAGAAGCATATCAAGTTTTCCAGGAGCAGTGAGAAGTTTTCTGGAAGCAGTTACAATCTTCTACAAGTATTTCGAGTCCTCTGACAGCAACATCAAGTCTTATAGAAGTATTTCAAGTCTTCCAGGAGCTGTATGAAGTCTTTCGGAAGCATTCCAAGTCTTCAAGGCGCAGTTTCAAGTCCTCTGGAAGCAGTTAAAATCTTCTACAAGCACTTGAAATCCTCTGGAAGCAATATCAAGTTTTTTGGAAGTAATATGAAGTCTGCATGTCATTTTATGTCTTTTGGAGGCATTTTAAGTATTCCAGAGGCATTATCAAGTTTTCTGGAAGCAACATCAAGTCTTTTGGAAGCATTTCAAGTAATCTGAAAGCGTTTCAAGTCCTCTGGAAGCTATATCAAGTTTTTAGGAAGCAATATGAAGTCTGCATGTCATTTTATGTCTTTTGGAGGCATTTTAAGTATTCCAGAGGCATTATCAAGTTTTCTGGAAGCAACATCAAGTCTTTTGGAAGCATTTCAAGTAATCTGAAAGCGTTTCAAGTCCTCTGGAAGCTATATCAAGTTTTTAGGAAGCAATATGAAGTCTGCATGTCATTTTATGTCTTTTGGAGGCATTTTAAGTATTCCAGAGGCATTATCAAGTTTTCTGGAAGCAACATCAAGTCTTTTGGAAGCATTTCAAGTAATCTGAAAGCGTTTCAAGTCCTCTGGAAGCTATATCAAGTTTTTAGGAAGCAATATGAAGTCTGCATGTCATTTTATGTCTTTTGGAGGCATTTTAAGTATTCCAGAGGCATTATCAAGTTTTCTGGAAGCAACATCAAGTCTTTTGGAAGCATTTCAAGTAATCTGAAAGCGTTTCAAGTCCTCTGGAAGCTATATCAAGTTTTTAGGAAGCAATATGAAGTCTGCATGTCATTTTATGTCTTTTGGAGGCATTTTAAGTATTCCAGAGGCATTATCAAGTTTTCTGGAAGCAACATCAAGTCTTTTGGAAGCATTTCAAGTAATCTGGGAGCGTTTCAAGTCCTCTGGAAGCATTTCAAGTCCTCTGGAAGCATTTCAAGTCCTCTGGAAGCTATATCAAGTTTTTTGGAAGCAACATCAAGTCTTTTGGAAGCATTTCAAGTAATCTGGAAGCATTTCAAGTCCTCTGGAAGCATTTCGAGGTCTCTGGAAGCAGTATCAAGTTTTCTGGAAGCAACATCAAGCCTTCTAGAAGCATTTCAAGTTCTCTGGAAGCAACATCAAGTTGTTACATTCCGATTTCTTTATGTTATTTGTTGTGTAATTTGTTTGTTTTTTTTTTGTTGTGAAGGTTATTGAGTTGTATACAATTCGGGTATTTTTCTTCTTAATGTTCAATTTACATTTTATTTATTGTTAATACCCTTTTTTCTATTTACAACAACAAATTCTGAATTCCTTTTATTAATCCTTTTTAGTTTTCAAAAAAGATTCCTAATTTTTGTTATATTTCATCTCTTCATTTGGAAAGGGTGATGAAACACCTTAGCGCAGAAGAATTTGTTGTACTTGTTTTCAAATTTAGAGTATAAAAGACCTTTCACGTTTCGACTCTGGCCCCCCTTTTTCTCGTCAATTACCAGATTTTTATATACGGGTTTCTTGGGTGTTAAGGAAATTTTGGTTTGGTTCGCCATTGTGGGCGTACTTGCGTGCGCAATCAACGCGAAAACATTATTTATTTTTGTGAGATTGTTACATTTTTTTTTTGGTACAACCTTTTTTGAAATTCTTTTTGTAAATTACGGATTTGGCATTATAAAGTCCTCTGGAAGCAACGTCAAGTCTTCTGGAAGAAACATCAAGGCTTCTGTAAGCATTTCAAGTCTTCTGGAAGTATTTCCAGTCCTCTGAAAGTATTATCAAGTCTTCTGGAAGCAATACCAAGCCTTCTGGAAGCAATATCAAGTCTTCTGGAAGCAACATCAAGTCTTTTGGAAACATTTCAAATCTTCTGAAAGCCATGTCAAGTCTTCTGGAAGCAACATCAATTCTTCTAGAAGCATTTCAAGTCTTCCGGAAGCATTTCTAGTCCTCTGGAAGCATTTCTAGTCCTCTGGAAGCAATCTCATGTATTCTAGGAGCACTATCAAATCAAGGAGCAGTAAATTGCAAGTTTTCAAGGAGCAGTGTCAAGTCTTCTGGAAGCAATTAAAATCTTCTGCAAGCATTTGAAGTCCTCCGGAAGCAATATCAAGTCAACTTACGGACGTAGTATTTATACCGTCTATACCATTTTATCACTTTTCGTGGTACAGACTATATATCGAAAACACGGCCGTTTTCTTAGACATTTATTATTCGTGTGGGCGTTTATTTTTTAAGGTAGTTTCAAGAGAGAAAGGTTGTTATAAATCGGAACTTTTTAAACTGTGGATCGCGACACCCCAAGAAGGTCTCAAAGCTACTATATGGCGGGTCGTCAAAACTGTTAATTATACTCTGTGCTAAGTAAAATTCGGTTTAAAATGTCTATATTATCAAACTTATTTTTTCAACTTTATATTGACTGTATTAATCAATCCATTGGAGGCTCGTTTAAATTAGCTTTAGTCAAAAGGGTTATTAAAAAAAGTTTGACTAAAATTTAACTGGTCAGACTTTTATTTATGAAAACGTCAATTTTTGACGCTTCGTTAAAATATTTTTAAAATTTTTTTAGTGATTTCTAATGGTTTTAGTCTTAGTCATAAGAGTGAAAAGTTATGGTAGTGCGTTAAAGTAGTACTGTTCATGCAACACATTATGACTAAAACGGTTTTTGTCTTATGGTGGGTTCATGCAACGTGTTTTAGTCTTAGTCGTAGTTATAGTCATAAGAGTGAAAAGGTAAGGTATTGTGTTATAGTAGTACTGTTCATGCAACATCTTACGACTAAAACGGTTTTTGTCCTAGTCACAACTTTTAACTTCTTAAAGCTAAAACCCTCGGTCGCAACTTAACGCATACGCACTTTTCTCATTCGTGCCTTTAATGGCAGTGTTTCGTTTTATTTTATAAATAAAAGTTAAGTTGGTTAACTTTTTATTTTATTATATTGCAATTGAGGCGTTGAGAATAGAAAGGGTGAATTCAACAAAGTATGATTTTGAGAAATCCCTGTTTTTGATATTTTGCATAAGGGCGAATTTCTCAAAATAAATGTTTTTTAATAATCATTTTTTAGTTATGAGGTAAAAAATCAACTCAAATCCGGCAGTTTTCAGTTTTTTCTAAATAAACTACCTAACGTTATTTAATAGTTTTTAATACTTTGATATTTTGTATCATTACCAAAGACATTACTTTTCACCAAAGACAGACTTTAATTACTTAAAAAAAAGATTATTCTATTTGATTATACAATAAACAAATCTATTTATTATTCATAATCCAAAATGAAACCGGTGGTTAGACGTGTTGTGTTTGCCGTTTGTACTCTTAGCCGTATTGCTTAAAATCAAACATCGGTTTTGAGTGATATTCAATTTTTGAAGGGAAAGAAGGGCAAACTTAATATAATTGTTAGATAGAACAAATCGTAAACATTCAAATTAATGAAAAATGCATCAGCGCCTCAATTATAATAATAATTTCAATTAGGGTTGTTATATTTTAAAGAAAGTGTTTGAAGAATTTCTAAAACTGTATGATATGTTTTAAAATGTTCAAACAGTTCAAAAGGTGATTTAAAACAGGGGGTGTTTTTGTGAAAGAACAGTTTTGTTTAAAAATTAGAATGTTTTAGTTTCCTTTTACGTATGTTTATCGCGAAACTTACATTACAACTAAAAAATAATAAAACGAGTAATAAAAAATCATTACTCGTTTCTGCTAGATGCACTATTTACTCCATTTTACTCTTGAAATATGCAGACTGTTTTTGCTGCTTTATCAATTTCTAATCTATTACTTAAAGTAAATCGTGTTAAACCTTAGGAAGAAAACGTCGCTTAGTATTGGTTGCTTCCACATCGGATGTAGCTATTAAAATAATTTTTATGTAATAGTATCCAAAGAGTTAAAAAAATCCACAGTTCAAAATTGCCTAGATCAATCTGCCAGTCAAGATAACTCAAATAGTTTATCATCAATATCGTGTTGTTTTTGCAATGAAAATGTTTTTTTGCCAGAAGTTTTAAAAACAATATCAAGTCTTCTGGATCCAATATCAAGTCTTTTGGAAGCATTTCAATTCTTCTAAAAGCAGCAACAAGGCTTTCAGAAGCTATATACACTTTTCTGGAAGAAGTTCAAGCATTCTAGAAACATATCAAGCTTTTTCATCAAGCATTTCAAGTCTTCCAAAAGCAATATCAAGTTTTCTGGAAGAACTTCAAGTTTTCTAGGAGCAGTATTACATCTTTTAAAGCATTACAAGTATTTTGTACATTTCTTCTTTCTATTTTGACAAATCTTTTGGAAGCAATATCAGGTTCTTTAAAAACAGTATTACGTCTGCTATCGGCCTATCAAATCTTTTGGAAGTAGTGTAAGTCTTTTCTAAGCAAAAGAAAAACAGTATTAAGTCTTCAAAGAGCAGTATCAAGCCTTCTAGAAGCAATCCATGTCTGCTGGAAGCGACATCAAGTCTCTTGAATGCAGTATCAAGTCTTCTGGAAGCATTTCAAGTCGTCCAGGAGCAGTATTAAGTCGTTTCGAGGCAATATCAAGTCTTTTGAAAGTCTTCGAAAAGAAAGACTTTCTGGAAGCATTTTTAGTCTTCCAAAGGCAATGTTCAGTTTTCTGGAAGCATTTCTTTGAAGTATTCTGGACACATTTCAAATCCTTTTTAAGCAGTATCAGGTCCTCTATAAGCAGTATTAAGTTTTCTATGAACAATATCAAGTCTTTTGGAAGCATTTCAATTCTTCTAAAAGCAGCAACAAGGCTTTCAGAAGCTATATAGACTTTTCTGGAAGAAGTTCAAGCATTCTAGAAACAAATCAAGTTTTTTCATCAAGCATTTCAAATCTTCCAAAAGCAATATCAAGTTTTCTGGAAGAACTTCAAGTTTTCTAGGAGCAGTATTACATCTTTTAAAGCATTACAAGTATTTTGTACATTTCTTCTTTCTATTTTGACAAATCTTTTGGAAGCAATATCAGGTTCTTTAAAAACAGTATTACGTCTGCTATGGGCCTATCAAATCTTTTGGAAGCAGTGTAAGTCTTTTGTAAGCAAAAGAAAAACAGTATTAAGTCTTCAAAGAGCAGTATCAAGCCTTCTAGAAGCAATCCATGTCTGCTGGAAGCGACATCAAATCTCTTGAATGCAGTATCAAGTCTTCTGGAAGCATTTCAAGTCGTCCAGGAGCAGTATTAAGTCGTTTCGAGGCAATATCAAGTCTTTTGAAAGTCTTCGAAAAGAAAGACTTTCTGGAAGCATTTTTAGTCTTCCAAAGGCAATGTTCAGTTTTCTGGAAGCATTTCTTTGAAGTATTCTGGACACATTTCAAATCCTTTTTAAGCAGTATCAGGTCCTCTATAAGCAGTATTAAGTTTTCTATGAACAATATCAAGTCTTTTGGAAGCATTTCAATTCTTCTAAAAGCAGCAACAAGGCTTTCAGAAGCTATATAGACTTTTCTGGAAGAAGTTCAAGCATTCTAGAAACATATCAAGTTTTTTCATCAAGCATTTCAAATCTTCCAAAAGCAATATCAAGTTTTCTGGAAGAACTTCAAGTTTTCTAGGAGCAGTATTACATCTTTTAAAGCATTACAAGTATTTTGTACATTTCTTCTTTCTATTTTGACAAATCTTTTGGAAGCAATATCAGGTTCTTTAAAAACAGTATTACGTCTGCTATCGGCCTATCAAATCTTTTGGAAGTAGTGTAAGTCTTTTCTAAGCAAAAGAAAAACAGTATTAAGTCTTCAAAGAGCAGTATCAAGCCTTCTAGAAGCAATCCATGTCTGCTGGAAGCGACAACAAGTCTCTTGAATGCAGTATCAAGTCTTCTGGAAGCATTTCAAGTCGTCCAGGAGCAGTATTAAGTCGTTTCGAGGCAATATCAAGTCTTTTGAAAGTCTTCGAAAAGAAAGACTTTCTGGAAGCATTTTTAGTCTTCCAAAGGCAATGTTCAGTTTTCTGGAAGCATTTCTTTGAAGTATTCTGGACACATTTCAAATCCTTTTTAAGCAGTATCAGGTCCTCTATAAGCAGTATTAAGTTTTCTATGAACAATATCAAGTCTTTTGGAAGCATTTCAATTCTTCTAAAAGCAGCAACAAGGCTTTCAGAAGCTATATAGACTTTTCTGGAAGAAGTTCAAGCATTCTAGAAACATATCAAGTTTTTTCATCAAGCATTTCAAATCTTCCAAAAGCAATATCAAGTTTTCTGGAAGAACTTCAAGTTTTCTAGGAGCAGTATTACATCTTTTAAAGCATTACAAGTATTTTGTACATTTCTTCTTTCTATTTTGACAAATCTTTTGGAAGCAATATCAGGTTCTTTAAAAACAGTATTACGTCTGCTATCGGCCTATCAAATCTTTTGGAAGCAGTGTAAGTCTTTTGTAAGCAAAAGAAAAACAGTATTAAGTCTTCAAAGAGCAGTATCAAGCCTTCTAGAAGCAATCCATGTCTGCTGGAAGCGACATCAAATCTCTTGAATGCAGTATCAAGTCTTCTGGAAGCATTTCAAGTCGTCCAGGAGCAGTATTAAGTCGTTTCGAGGCAATATCAAGTCTTTTGAAAGTCTTCGAAAAGAAAGACTTTCTGGAAGCATTTTTAGTCTTCCAAAGGCAATGTTCAGTTTTCTGGAAGCATTTCTTTGAAGTATTCTGGACACATTTCAAATCCTTTTTAAGCAGTATCAGGTCCTCTATAAGCAGTATTAAGTTTTCTATGAACAATATCAAGTCTTTTGGAAGCATTTCAATTCTTCTAAAAGCAGCAACAAGGCTTTCAGAAGCTATATAGACTTTTCTGGAAGAAGTTCAAGCATTCTAGAAACATATCAAGTTTTTTCATCAAGCATTTCAAATCTTCCAAAAGCAATATCAAGTTTTCTGGAAGAACTTCAAGTTTTCTAGGAGCAGTATTACATCTTTTAAAGCATTACAAGTATTTTGTACATTTCTTCTTTCTATTTTGACAAATCTTTTGGAAGCTATATCAGGTTCTTTAAAAACAGTATTACGTCTGCTATGGGCCTATCAAATCTTTTGGAAGCAGTGTAAGTCTTTTGTAAGCAAAAGAAAAACAGTATTAAGTCTTCAAAGAGCAGTATCAAGCCTTCTAGAAGCAATCCATGTCTGCTGAAAGCGACATCAAATCTCTTAAATGCAGTATCAAATCTTCTGGAAGCATTTCAAGTCGTCCAGGAGCAGTATTAAGTCGTTTCGAGGCAATATCAAGTCTTTTGAAAGTCTTCGAAAAGAAAGACTTTCTGGAAGCATTTTTAGTCTTCCAAAGGCAATGTTCAGTTTTCTGGAAGCATTTCTTTGAAGTATTCTGGACACATTTCAAATCCTTTTTAAGCAGTATCAGGTCCTCTATAAGCAGTATTAAGTTTTCTATGAACAATATCAAGTCTTTTGGAAGCATTTCAATTCTTCTAAAAGCAGCAACAAGGCTTTCAGAAGCTATATAGACTTTTCTGGAAGAAGTTCAAGCATTCTAGAAACAAATCAAGTTTTTTCATCAAGCATTTCAAATCTTCCAAAAGCAATATCAAGTTTTCTGGAAGAACTTCAAGTTTTCTAGGAGCAGTATTACATCTTTTAAAGCATTACAAGTATTTTGTACATTTCTTCTTTCTATTTTGACAAATCTTTTGGAAGCAATATCAGGTTCTTTAAAAACAGTATTACGTCTGCTATGGGCCTATCAAATCTTTTGGAAGCAGTGTAAGTCTTTTGTAAGCAAAAGAAAAACAGTATTAAGTCTTCAAAGAGCAGTATCAAGCCTTCTAGAAGCAATCCATGTCTGCTGGAAGCGACATCAAATCTCTTGAATGCAGTATCAAGTCTTCTGGAAGCATTTCAAGTCGTCCAGGAGCAGTATTAAGTCGTTTCGAGGCAATATCAAGTCTTTTGAAAGTCTTCGAAAAGAAAGACTTTCTGGAAGCATTTTTAGTCTTCCAAAGGCAATGTTCAGTTTTCTGGAAGCATTTCTTTGAAGTATTCTGGACACATTTCAAATCCTTTTTAAGCAGTATCAGGTCCTCTATAAGCAGTATTAAGTTTTCTATGGACAGTATCAAGTCTTTTGGAAGCAATATCGGCTTTATTAAGATTTATGTCTCGATGACAAATAAGACCCGATCTAAAAGTCAAACTAACTTCTCATAATTTGAAACTCACTGTGATTAATGATGACATTAATGAACTTGGTTTTTGTTGGTGATTTTTGTTATTTTCTGACCATCATTGATCAACGACATTTAAATCCCAGATTCGTAAAAATTGGTTATTATAGGAACAATCCCGGGATGCAGAGATCCCGATATCTCGAGATTGTAATCCCTAATTTAAATGCATTACGCTAGCAGCGATAACAATTTTATTCTTACTCATTTTAATTAATGTTATAATGTGTTAGAAATATATTGTTTCTAATAAACAAAACGGTTTCAGTCCGTTTATTTTCTTCCGTTTTTCACTCAGATTTCTTTTTGTATTTCTAATTTGGCACCACTTTATATGTCCAAATTTTACTTGAATGTGCTTGCTTAAATATTGCATGAACCTTTTTTTTAGAAGTAAAGCTAATGCACACGGTTTAAATAAAAACTTACAGCAGGGTTATAATCAACATTTCAGATGGTGAAATTGCACCTTTATTTGGTGTTTTTGATAAAAAAAGTGTAACCAATTTTAACAATTGTTTAAACTCTTCGAATGATATGCGGACATATTTAAAAAATTGTAAATCGTCCTCTTCTATGTCTCTATGCTCTAATAAGAGTGGCGTAACTCCCCTCTAATTCTCGATTCTTATTGATGGGCCTTCTACCAAAACGCCGTCATCTATTATTCTTCAATCTTTGTGCGATTAATGATGCTGCATTCAAACACATTGCATTAGCAGCGACAACAATTTTCTTTTTATTCATATTAAATCACTATAATCACTATCAAATAATATTAGAAACAAAATATTTCTAAAAAAACTAAACGGTTTCACTCCTGATCCCCCAGATTTCCATTTGTATTTTTAATTTAGCACGATTGTTTATGTGTCAAAATTTTGCTTTAATATGATGTGCTTAAATATTGCATGAACCAATACATTTCCTTACAACTAAAGCTAACGCAAACGTTTAAGACTAAAACTAAAACACGTTGCATGAACCCACCGTAAGAAACCATCTCGTTTAAGTGTTACAAAAGTAAACTTGGCAAACTTCGAAAACGTGGGCTCAATTATTAAAAAATTAATAAAAAAGTGTTTTTTAACGAAATGTCAAAAACTGGCATACAAAAGTAAGTTTGTGGGCTTACTTATTTTTACTTTACTTATTTTTATTTTGGTTATTTCAAGCGAAATGTCTTCTTATAAATCACTACAAAAAATTTTTAAAAAAATCACGTTTCATTATAAAAAATTTTCTTTTAATGTTTTCAGCCTGCCCATATCATGATAATTTATCAAAACCACCTACATCATTAAAAAAATTTGCAACAAGAAAAAGACGTCATAATTAAAGAAGATCCGTTTTTAAGGTAAAATTACATTAATTTTTTTAAATTAATAACAAATTAAATTTTAACATAAAATGTCAGAACAAAATTTTAAAAACATTACCTTATTATTTTTATCTTCTTGATACCGTTGTCCTTTCGGATTAACCTCAAATTTTTCATTAGGCACAAAACATTTCTCCCCATCCTTCAAAACGAACCTATTATCCTCAGGATCCTCATAATATTTTTCTCCATTAGCCCCAATTAATAAACGAGCTCCATTTGGTTCAATTGCGTACCTCCCATCTTTTGGATCAACATAAAATCGTTCTCCACTTGGGGATTGCACCAAATACTCCCCATTTGGACCAGAATAATATCTATTATTAGTACAAACAGGAAGTCGTTCCCCGTTTGGAGCGATGACGCAGATTTGTTCGCGAAAACCCAAAGGTAAACGATTAACATCTTCGATTGTACGATTATTCGGGTGGAGAATTGTGGCAAAAACGGGTTGGGCCCCACCAACGGGGTAACTGTTTTCTAATCGGGCGTTTGGAGTGAAGGGAATTTTAACGTAAGGAGTTGGGGAGTCGAATTTTTCGTTGACACAACTTGAAATAAAAGGAATTTTGTCTTGGATTTTTGGATAAACCGGGTAAACTTTGTCTTCTTCTCGATTATTAACTCGATTTGGTGTAAATACAGGGAGGTTTTTAACGTTTTCGGGGTAATCCTCATCGATTTTTAACCGATTAAAATCGTTATTCAAATTTTTTAGTGGCTTTACATTCAAAATCGTTGAATTAACATTTTCGGTTGTTGAATAATTCGGATGGAATTTATCCGAAACTAAATTCCTATTAACGGGGGTTTTATCGAACTTTAATTGGACGATTTGTCCAACTCCAACGATATTCTTTTTTATGTTAGCCACATAATCGTTCATCAATTTAACTTCGTCTTCGGTTAATGAGTCGCATAAACTCGGATCGATGTCGTGTAGAGGAATTTGTTTTTGGAGGAGTTGTTTTCGTTCTTGAGCGGCTGCTGAGCCTTTTACGGGGAGTAATTCGTCGGGGAGGGTTTTTAAATATTTTTCTATCGCTTCTTTTTGTCCTTTTGGGGTCCATTCTAACTCGATTTCTTCTTTTTTACCCGGCAAAACTACGTACGGGAAAAACATCATATTAAACATTTATTTAATGAACACACTGTGTTGTAAGCAATTTTAACAGTTGATGGGTTGAGTGTTTAAAGTGATTTTTGCAATTTGGTGTTGCAATGAAGTGTTGTTATTAAAACTTGAATGATATATATTCTTGGATTATATACCTACAATAACATCCTTTCTTGTTAAAGGGATGAAAAAGATAATTGATCAATACAATCCATTCCAGTTTTTTAATACAATATGCCATTTTTAGTACGAACTTCGAAAGAGAGCTTTAAGCTTCTACTTTAAACATTAGAAAATGTTTGAGAAAAATTACCTTAACATTTCGTCATTTTCCATTCATTTGAGATAGAAATTGAGCTCAAAATTTAAGAATAAGATAGAATTTGTTAAATAATAGTGGAAATAAGTAAATTTATAAAAATAAAATCTGCAATAACATAAATAGATCTTTAAATAACCATTTGACGTATTTTGAAAAGTCCTGAGGATGACCTTGAAGTGAGATCGAAACTTAAAACTTTTATTTCTATACAGGGGTGCCCGTTAAGCATAGAATATAGTATACATCTTGGTAAATATTTAAGATAAGATGTGATACTCTGACTACAATAATTTTTATGATCATTGTAAATACATTTACATAACTACAAAGCAAATGACTATCAGGAAGTGAATGTGGGCTCAAAAAGAGTGTTTTAAAAAAAAACTAAAAGACTTGAAACGCTCCCAGAAGACTTGGTACCGCTTCCAGATAATTCCAGATGATTCGATATTACTTCTAGAAAACTTGATATTGCGTGCAGAAGACATGCAATGCTTCCACAAAACTTAAAATGCTTCCAAAAGACTTAACATTGCCTCTGAAAGACTTAAAATGCTTCCAGAAGACTTGATACTGCTTCTAGATGACTATCAAGTCTTCTGAAAATGTTTCAAGTGTTCTAGCAGCAGTATGAAATATTCTGGAAGCATTTCAAATCTTCCAAAGACAATATAAAGTCTTTTGGAAGCATTTCAAATCTTTTAGAAACAGAATCAAGCCTTTTGGAAGCATTTCAAGTCTTCTAGAAGTAATATCAAGTTTTCTGGAAGCATTTCGGGTCTTCTAGACACAGTATCAACTCTTATGGAAGCAAATTGTCTAGAACTAGTATCAAGTCTATTGCAAGCATTTGAAGTTATCTGGAAAGTGTAAAATCTTCTGGAAATAATATTAAGTCTTTTAGAAAAATTTTAAGTTATCTAGAAGCAATATCAAATCTTTTGGAAGCATTTAAAGTCTTCTAGAAGCAGTACCAAATCTGTTACAAGAATTTCAAGTGTTCTAGAAGCATTGCTAGTCTTCTAGAAGTAGTATCAACTCTTCTGGAAGTATTTCCGGTCTTCTAAAAGCGGTAGCAAGTTTTCTGAAAGAATTTCAAATCTTCTGGAAAGATTTCATATCTTCCAGAGGTAATATCATATCTTCTAGGGTCGTCTTTAATTGATACTTTTTGAAGTTGGCATAAGTTGACATTTTACTAATAATATTTGGTTGAAGCAAAATCTATTTTTATTAACTGATTCTTGCCCTTTTTCTATGAATCTGTCTTCTGTCATCAGTATTTAGCCTAATTTTTCAGGTTTTGCTTTCTATATAAAATTTGCTATATTGGAAGCAAAACCTAATTTTATAAGCCTTTTGCAATAAAAATGTACTCTGCTATTAGCATGTAGTCTTTAATTGATAATTTTGAATTTTTTTTATGAAAATATTGTATTTAACCAACAGCATTTGGTATGGTATATTGAAAGCAAAACCTAATTTTATCAGCAGATTTTTTGCCTCTTGCTATAAAAATACATTCTGCCATCATTATTTCATCTTTACTTGGCAGTTTTTGCCCTTTTTTTATGAAGATGTTGTATTTTACCAATAATATTTGGTATTTTGCCAACAGTATTTGGTACTATATAAACAAAATCAAATTTTATTAACCATCAGTATTTAGCCTATAATTGGCAGTTTTTGAACTTTTTTTATGAAAATATTGTATTTAACCAACAGCATTTGGTATATTGGAAGCAAAGCCTAATTTTATCAGCAGTTTTTTGCTTCTTGTTATAAAAATATATCCTCCCATCATTATTTAACCTTTAATTGGCAGTTTTTGAACTTTTTTTATGAAGATATTGTATTTTACCAATAATATTTGGTATTCTGCCATCAATATTTAGCCTATAATTGGCAGTTTTTAAACTTCTTCTATGAAAGTATTGTATTTAACCAACAGCATTTGGTATATTGGAAGTAAAACCTATGTTTTATAAGCAGTTTTATGTCTCTTGCAATAAAACCATATTCTGCCATCAGTGTTTAGTCTTTAACTGGCAGTTTTCTAAGTTTTTTTATGAAGATATTATATTTTATCAATAATATTTGGTATTTTGCCAACAGTATTTTATGTTATGGAAGCTAAATCAAATTTTATTAACAGTAGCTTGCCTTTTCCCAATAAAAATGTCTTCTGCCATCAATATTTACTCTTTAATTGCCAGTTTTTGAACTTCTTTTATGATGATATTGTATTTTGCTAACAGTATTTGGTATTATGGAACCAAATCCAAATTTTATTAATAATTTCTTCCTTTTTCTCAATAAAAATGTCTTCCGCTATAAGTATTTAGTATTTAATTGTTCTTTTATGAAAATATTGTATTTTGTCAATAATATTCGCTATTTCATCAACAGTATTTGGTATTATGAAATCAAAACCAAATTTTATTAACAATTTCTTCCTTTTTTCAGTAAAAATACCTTTTCTCATCAATATTTAGTGTATAATTGGCAGCTTTTCAACTTCTTTTATGAAGATATTGTCTTTTGTCAATAATATCCGCTATTTCATCAACAGTATTTGGTATTATGAAAGCAAAACCAAATTTTATTAACAATTTCTCCCTTTTTTTCAGCAAAAATATCTTTTGTCATCAATATTTAGTGTTTAATTTGCAGTTTTTCAATTTCTTTTATGAAAATATTGTATTTAGCCAACAGCTAAACCTAATTCTATCAGCAGTTTATTGCTTCTTGCTATAAAAATATATCGTGCCATCATTATTTAACCTTTAATTTGCAGGTTTTGAACTTTTTCTATGAAGATATTGTATTTTACCAATAATATTTGGTATTTTGCCAACAGTATTTGGTACTATGTAAACAAAATCAAATTTTATTAACAGTTTCTTGCCCTTTTTCAATAAAAATATCTTCTGCCATCAGTATTTAGCCTATAATTAGCAGTTTTTGAACTTTTTTTATGAAAATATTGTATTTAGCCAACAGCATTTGGTATATTGGAAGCAAAACCTAATTTTATCAGCAACTTTTTGCCTCTTGCTATAAAAATACATTCTGCCATTATTATTTCATCTTTAATTGGCAGTTTTTGCCCTTTTTTTAAGGAGATATTGTACTTTACCAATAATATTTGGTATTTTGCCAACAGTATTTGGTGTTATGTAAGCTAAATCAAATTTTATTAACAGTAGCTTGCATTTTTCCAATAAAAATGTTTTCTGCCATCAGTATTTACTCTTTAATTGGCAGTTTTTGAAATTCTCTTCTAATGATATTGCATTTTGCTGACAGTATTTGGTATTATGGAAGCAAAACAAAAGTTTATTAACAATTTCTTAATTTATCAGTAAAAATATCTTTTGTCATCAATATTTAGTGTTTAATTGGCAGTTTTTCAACTTATTTTTATGAAGATATTGCATTTTGTCAATAATATTCGCTATTTCATCAATATTTGGTATTACGAAAGGAAAACCAAATTTTATTAACAATTTCTTCCTTTTTTTAGTAAAAATATCTTTTGCCATCAATATTTAGTGTTTAATTGGCAGTTTTTCAACTTATTTTTATGAAGATATTGCATTTTGTCAATAATATTCGCTTTTTCATCAATAATATTTGGTATTACGAAAGGAAAACCAAATTTTATTAACAATTTCTTCCTTTTTTTAGTAAAAAATATCTTTTGTCATCAATATTTAGTGTTTAATTTGCCGTTTTTCAACTTCATTTATGAAGATATTGTATTTTGTCAATAATATTCGCTTTTTCATCAAAAATATTTGGTATTATGAAAGGAAAACCAAATTTTATTAACAATTTCTTCCTTTTTTTTAGTAAAAATATTTTTTGTCATCAATATTTAGTGTTTAATTGGCAGTTTTTCAACTTTTTGTATGAAGATATTACATTTTGTCAATAATATTCGCTATTTCATCAATAATATTTGGTATTACGAAAGGAAAACCAAATTTTATTAACAATTTCTTCCTTTTTTTTAGTAAAAATATTTTTTGTCATCAATATTTAGTGTTTAATTGGCAGTTTTTCAACTTTTTGTATGAAGATATTACATTTTGTCAATAATATTCGCTATTTCATCAATAATATTTGGTATTACGAAAGGAAAACCAAATTTTACTAACAATTTCTTCCTTATTTTAGTAAAAATATCTTTTGTCATCACTATTTAGTGTTTAATTGGCCGTTTTTCAACTTCATTTATGAAGATATTGTATTTTGTCAATAATATTCGCTTTTCATCAATAATATTTGGTATTACGAAAGGAAAACCAAATTTTAATAACAATTTCTTCCTTATTTTAGTAAAAATATCTTTTGTCATCAATATTTAGTGTTTAATTGGCCGTTTTTCAACTTCATTTATGAAGATATTGTATTTTGTCAATAATATTCGCTTTTCATCAATAATATTTGGTATTACGAAAGGAAAACCAAATTTTATTAACAATTTCTTCCTTTTTTTAGTAAAAATATTTTTTGTCATCAATATTTAGTGTTTAATTGGCAGTTTTTCAACTTTTGTATGAAGATATTACATTTTGTCAATAATATTCGCTATTTCATCAATAATATTTGGTATTACGAAAGGAAAACCAAATTTTATTAACAATTTCTTCCTTTTTTTAGTAAAAATATCTTTTGCCATCAATATTTAGTGTTTAATTGGCAGTTTTTCAACTTATTTTTATGAAGATATTGCATTTTGTCAATAATATTCGCTTTTTCATCAATAATATTTGGTATTACGAAAGGAAAACCAAATTTTATTAACAATTTCTTCCTTTTTTTAGTAAAAATATCTTTTGTCATCAATATTTAGTGTTTAATTTGCCGTTTTTCAACTTCATTTATGAAGATATTGCATTTTGTCAATAATATTCGCTTTTTCATCAATAATATTTGGTATTGCGAAAGGAAAACCAAATTTTATTAACAATTTCTTCCTTTTTTTAGTAAAAATATCTTTTGCCATCAATATTTAGTGTTTAATTGGCAGTTTTTCAACTTATTTTTATGAAGATATTGCATTTTGTCAATAATATTCGCTATTTCATCAATAATATTTGGTATTACGAAACGAAAACCGAATTTTATTAACAATTTCTTCCTTTTTTAGTAAAAATATCTTTTGCCATCAATATTTAGTGTTTAATTGGCAGTTTTTCAACTTATTTTTATGAAGATATTGCATTTTGTCAACAATATTCGCTTTTTCATCAATAATATTTGGTATTACGAAAGGAAAACCAAATTTTATTAACAATTTCTTCCTTATTTTAGTAAAAATATCTTTTGTCATCAATATTTAGTGTTTAATTGGCAGTTTTTCAACTTATTTTTATGAAGATATTACATTTTGTCAATAATATTCGCTATTTCATCAATAATATTTGGTATTACGAAAGGAAACCCAAATTTTATTAACAATTTCTTCCTTATTTTAGTAAAAATATCTTTTGTCATCAATATTTAGTGTTTAATTGGCAGTTTTTCAACTTATTTTTATGAAGATATTGCATTTTGTCAATAATATTCGCTATTTCATCAATAATATTTGGTATTACGAAAGGAAACCCAAATTTTATTAACAATTTCTTCCTTTTTTTTAGTAAAAATATCTTTTGTCATCAATATTTAGTGTTTAATTGGCAGTTTTTCAACTTATTTTTATGAAGATATTGCATTTTGTCAATAATATTCGCTATTTCATCAATAATATTTGGTATTACGAAAGGAAAACCAAATTTTATTAACAATTTCTTCCTTATTTTAGTAAAAATATCTTTTGTCATCAATATTTAGTGTTTAATTGGTAGTTTTTCAACTTATTTTTATGAAGATAATGCATTTTGTCAATAATATTCGCTATTTCATCAACAGTATTTGGTATTATGAAAGCAAAACCAAATTTTATTAACAATTTCTTCCTTTTTTTAGTAAAAATATCTTTTGTCATCAATATTTAGTGTTTAATTGGCAGTTTTTCAACTTATTTTTATGAAGATATTGCATTTTGTCAATAATATTAGCTTTTTCATCAATAATATTTGGTATTACGAAAGGAAAACCAAATTTTATTAATAATTTCTTCCTTTTTTAGTAAAAATATTTTTTGTCATCAATATTTAGTGTTTAATTGGCAGTTTTTCAACTTTCTCTATGAAGATATTGCATTTTATCAATAATATTCGCTATTTCATCAATAATATTTGGTATTACGAAAGGAAAACCAAATTTTATTAACAATTTCTTCCTTTTTTTAGTAAAAATATCTTTTGTCATCAATATTTAGTGTTTAATTGGCAGCTTTTCAACTTATTTTTATGAAGATATTGCATTTTGTCAATAATATTCGCTTTTTCATCAATAATATTTGGTATTACGAAAGGAAAACCAAATTTTATTAACAATTTCTTCCTTTCTTTTAGTAAAAATATTTTTTGTTATCAATATTTAGTGTTTAATTGGCAGTTTTTCACCATTTTTATGAAGATATTGCATTTTGTCAATAATATTCGCTATTTCATCAATAATATTTGGTATTACGAAAGGAAAACCAAATTTTATTAACAATTTCTTCCTTTTTTAGTAAAAATATCTTTTGTCATCAATATTTAGTGTTTAATTGGCAGTTTTTCGACTTTTTTATGAAGATATTGCATTTTGTCAATAATATTCGCTATTTCATCAACAATATTTGGTATTATGAAAACAAAACCAAATTTTATTAACAATTTCTTCCTTTTTTCAGTAAAAATATCTTTTGTCATCAATATTATTGTTTAATTGGCAGTTTTTCAACTTCTTTTATGAAGATATTGCATTTTGTCAATAATATTCGCTATTTCATCAACAGTATTTGATATTATGAAAGCAAAACCAAATTTTATTAACAATTTCTTTCTTTTGCAGTCAAAATATCTTTTGTCATCAATATTTAGTGTTTAATTGGCAGTTTTTCAACTTTTTTTATGAAGATATTGTATTTTGTCAATAATATTCGCTATTTCATCAATAATATTTGATATTACGAAAGGAAAACCAAATTTTATTAACAACTTCTTCCTTTTTTTTAGTAAAAATATCTTTCGTCATTAATATTTAGTGTTTAATTTGCAGTTTTTCAATTTCTTTTATGAAGATATTGTATCATGCCAACAGTATTTGGTATTATGGAAGCAAAACCAAATTTCATTAATACTTTTTTGTTATTTGCAATAAAAATGTCTTTTACCAAAAGTCGGTAATCTTTAATTGGCAGTTTTTGAAGTATTTTTATGAAGATATTGTATTTTACCAATAATATTTGGTATTCTGCCAACAGTATTTGGTACTATATAAACAAAATCAAATTTTATTAACAGTTTCTTACTTTTTTTCAATAAAAATGTCTTCTACCATCAGTATTTAGCCTATAATTGGCAGTTTTTGAACTTCTTTCATGAAAATATTGTATTTAGCCAACAGCATTTGGTAAATTGGAAGCAAAATCTAACTTCATCAGCAGTTTTTTGAATCTTGCTATAAAAAAATATAGCAAGATTCAATTAAAATATATTTTGCCATCATTATTTAATCTTTAATTGGCAGTTTTTAAACTTTTTTATGAAGATATTGTATTTTACCAATAATATTTGGTATTTTGCCAACAGTATTTGTTATTATGTAAACAAAATCAAATTTTATTAACAGTTTCTTGCCTTTTTTCAATAAAAATATCTGCCTTCAGTATTTAGCCTGTAATTGGCAGTCTTTCAACTTCTTTTATGATGATATTGTATTTTAACAATAATATTTGGTATTTTAACAATAATATTTGGTATTTTGACAACAGTATTTGGTACTATGTAAACAAAATCAAATTTTATTAACAGTTTCTTACATTTTTTCAATAAAAATATCTTCTGCAATCAGTATGTAATCTTTAATTGGCATCTTTTGAACTTCTTTCATGAAGATTTTGTACTTTGCCGATAGTATTTGGTATTATAGAAGCAAAACCAAATTTTATTAACATTTTTTTCCCGTTTTCCAAAAAAATGTTTTCTGTTGTCAACATTTAGTCATTAATTGGCTAAATAATTTGTTCAACTTTTTTTATGAAGATTCTGTATTAGTCCTATAGTATTTGGTATTTTATCAGCAATATTTGGTATTTTAGAGACAAAATCAAATTTTTTTAAAAATTTGTTACCTATTTTCAATAGAAAAGTCTTCTGCTATAAGTATGTAATCTTTATTTGTTAGTATTTAAATTTTTTTCATTGAAGATTATATATTTGGCAATAATATTTGGTATTATGGAAGTAAAACCAAATTTTATTAACAATATCTCCCTATATTTTTATAAAAATGTCTTCTGTTATCAGTATTTAGTCTTTAATTTGCAGTATTTTAATGGAGGTCTGGTCAGCGTATGGCATAGAATAATTAAGTAAATATTATACCTTCCCCTTACAATAATATAATTGGAAGGATACATTTCTTCACTTTATATTAAAGTTCCAAATATCAAAATCCATTGCATCTTTAGCTATAGGGCAACTAAAGATGCAAAATCCTGTATCTAAGAGAAATGAGGCATCTTAATAAAAAGATGTGATGTGTTACAGAAAAATGAAAGACATATTTAAAATGAGTAACCCAAAATTAACCACAAACACTCAACTTATCAACCATATATACAAAAAATTAATTTTAAAGCACAATGAAATAATTTTTGTACCTATTTTGTTGGATTTATTGGGTTTGCTTCCAAGCAATTGGAACTGAGCATAACCGAAAATATCATCATCTTGGACATCATGACTCTCTTTTCCACATTTGCAGTTTTTGCAGATTTTTCTCCAAAAATGCAAATCTAACCCTAAAAAGCAAAAATACTCAATTAATAAAAACTTATTTGAGAGAAATGATTTTTTTATTACCAGGGCAATCGTTTTTGCAGTTCAAACAAGGGGAGCCCGCCCCAGTTTCGTGCCCCAATTTCGCTTTTAACCGGCGTTCGCGTTTCGCTTCGAGCTCCCTCAACCAGTTCGGGGCGTCGGGGGATGGTTCTTCAGTCATTTTGTAATATTCTTTGTTGAAATTAACCGAAACACATACTTAAAACAAGTATTTATCATGTGAGTCATTGTATGTTGTATCTCGATATTTATACCTAACCTCAAAAGCAGGACCCCACCTATCATTACGAAGAAAAAAGAGATGGGAGATTGAGTTTGAAATGGGTTAAAGTGAGATGAAAAATGTCTGTAATACCAACTTTAACCACGTAAAATGTGGTTTCTTGTTTTTCTGATACGATGATGTCATTTTATATTCTTATTTATTTAGATAACATTTATTTACGAATTAAATATAAATTCTGGAGATATAGATAAGGAAAACGTAACTTTATTGGATTAGAACGTTAAAATGTATTAATCCAATTAAAATTTGTGTCTGTCAAAAAATTTAATAAAATAGATTTATCTTATTATTTTTTAAATATAATAAGAATTATAACCATTAAAGCTCAATCGACTTAAAAAACGTTTATTGTATAAAATAATAATGAAAGTTTAAAATAATAATTTCTTAATGTTGGTAAACTAGCGCTCTTTTTTACCAACCAAAACAAACTAATTCAAAATGTGTGCAACAAGTTATTGAAAAGAAATTGTGTTAAATTTTTTTATTGAAAGACAAAGTAATTATTATTATTTATGATGAACGAAATAATTGTCTTGGATGGTTTACATGAATTAAGATTTATGTAAGTCGGTAAAAATTGTCAGTTGAAAAAAGTAAGGTTGGGATTAATATGATTTCTTTTTCGTTTTAGCAATTCTTAAGATGATCTCGCTCAAAATCGTTACAAAAGTAAACTCAGCCGACTTCAAAGACGTTTCAAGAAGACATCAACATCAAAGAAAATGATGTTACTTTTGACTAAAAGTTGATTTTTTTTGGATTACATGACGATTTTTATATCATTTTAGCGATTAGTAAGAACCTATTTTGTTTGTAACAATAATATAAAGTAAATTCTCCAAAAAATTAAGCCTCCAAAGTAACGAAATTTGCATTAACCCTCCAGTACACGCGCATTTTTTTTTTTTGACGTGAGTGCTCGCACCGGACTGAGAGTCCGGGTTTCTTTGCCAAATAAGAGATTACTAAAGTACCGCGGTTCATGATATCTATGTATTCAAACGATTCGAGCCAAAATGGTGATTTGACAGCATGTCAGTGACCAGGTGTACGAATAGGGAGTTTATGTGTGAACTTCACCTTTCGTTTCTTCGGTGGCTGATACTGCTTAAAACAAACTTGATAAGCTGCCAGGAGCCTTGAACTGCTTTCAAAAATGTTGATACTACCTCTGGAAGGCTTGATAATGCTTCTAGAAGCCTTAACATAGCTTTCAGAAGGCTTGAACTGTTTCCACAAGATTTTATACTGCAGCTGAAAGACTTGATACTATTTCTAGAAGATTTTAAATGATTCCAAAAGACTTGATACCGTTTGTAAAACTACTGGCAAAAAAATGTTTGAAAATGCAAAGTCTTAAAGAAGACATTTTTATTGCAAAAGGCACGAAATTGTTAATACAATTTGATTTTGCTTCCAAAATACCAAATACTGCTAGGATACAAAATGTTCATTTCAAAAGCTCAAAAAATTTCAATTATAGACCAAATATTGCTTGTGAAGGTGTAAGCACTGTTGATATAAGGCATTTCTATTGCAAATTAACCATAGGCGCCAGATTCATGGACGTTTTTCATATCACTTTTGTTTTGAGAACAGTCATTCGTCGTTTGAATCTTTTCCCAATTCAGTTTTTTCACTATCCAGCACCCATACTTATTTTCAAAAACCGGCGCTTATGAAGCTACGAAGATTGTGTTAGATGTACCACTGACGATCTAAAGATAAATCAGTTAGCTGCAGAATTCTTCGAATCCTCTATTTGGGCATCGTAAATCTTACACAAATTGCTGGTTCTGGTCCTAAAAACGCTTTAGCACTAGCTCATCTGCCGTTTCATTGGCAGCACTTCCAGAGTGACCTCAGTGTAGTTAAAACGACGAACCGTTTGAGCTATCTGTATTTCCAAATAAATTTTGATAATCCTCTACTTGATTTCGAGCTTTGTGGAGATGAGTTACTCAGCTTGTGTTCTCATTTAATCCCAAGATTATTCCTCACTTGCGCAATCAGTAATAAAATGTCCAATATAATTATATTTACAAACTCACTTCTACAGTATTATATATTTAGAAATCTGAAACTAGCAACTAACGCCATTAACAACGACAACATTCTGATCTGAAATAATACTTTGACGTCCTTCAACATCGGCAAATACAGAAAAAAGGGATTAACTAACTAGAAACTGACGAAATGACCTATTTACCTTTATTAACTGTTTCCACCAAAACTTATTTTCGAAAGTAAGTCCTTTTTTCGTAGACAAGAACGGATATATTAAAAAAAAATGTTAACTTGAATGGTTGCGGTCCGCCGAACCAGCGGTTGCAAATTGCTAAAAGACTCTGTAAGTCGATAGTTAAACTTGCAGGAAAAGATTTTATTAATCATAAAATCGTGGCTAATAGAAAATACTGGAAATTATTTGACAGCAGACTTGCAGGAAAAAACTTTATGACTAAAATGGCTAAGAGAAAATACAGGAAATTATTTTCAGGATTCTGAGATGACCGCTAGGAGGTGCAAATACCATCTTTAATGCCTTGAAATCTTAACAATTAGTCATTAGTCATCTTAGGAATGGTATCTCAATTTTAAGATACTTGTACATTTCAGTTTCAGTCCAGTCCCAGTGTATTCCGGGTTCATGCCGGGATTTCATGAAAGAAGATTTATGGTTTAGAAGTTTGGGAGCATTAAGAAAGATTTGCAATGAAAATACGATTGGCACCAAATAAATTAATTTTCTGGAAGCATTTCAAGCCTTATAGACGCAATGTTAAGTATTCTGACAGCAATATCAAATCTTTTGTTAGCATTCCAAATGTTTTGGAAGCAATTTAGATCTTCTAGAAGCAATATTAAGCCTACCTGAGCTAATATCGAGACTTTTGTAACCATTTTAAATCTTCTAGAAGTAGTATCAAGTCTTCTGGAATCATTCGAGTCTTCTGAAAGCATTTCAAATCTTCCAGAAATAGTATAAAGTCTTACAGGGGATATATCTAATCTTTTGAAAGCATTTTAAAATATCTAGAAGCAGTATCGATTCTTAATTATTAAAATTTTCTAGAAGCAGTATCAAGTCTTTTGGAAACTTCTCAAGTCTTCTGAAAGCATTTGAAATCGTCTAGAAGCAGTATAAAGTCTTACAGGGACAGTATCAAGCCTTTAGGAAGCATTTTAAAACATCTAGAAGCAGTATCAAGTCTTCTGGAAGTAGTATCCAGTCTTTTGGAAGCACTTCAAGTAATTTTGAAGTATTTCAAATCTTCTAAAAGTAAGTATAAGGTCTTCTGGAAACATTGTAAGTCATCTGAAAGTAGTATTCTGGAAACCATAAATAAGTTTCTTAGATACAATATCAAGTCTTCTGGAAGCATCTTCAGTCTTCTAACAGCGACATAAAGTACTTTGGAAGCATTGTAGGTCGTCTGGACACACTTCAAGTCCTCTAGATGCAATATCAAGGCTTCTAAAAGCGTTGTAAGTCATCTGTAAGCATTGTAAGTCGTCTGGATGCATTGTAAGACATCTGTAAATTCATCATTTTAAGTCTTCTAGAAATATCAGTCTAGAAATTCAAGTCTTCTGAAAGCAATATAAAGTTTTCTTAAGACAGTATCAAATCATCTAGAGGTAACAACATCAAGTGTTCTGGAAACATTTTAAGTTTTCTAGATGCTATATCAAGTTATCTGAAAGCATTGTAAGTCGTCTGGAAGTATTTTAAATCCTCTAGAAGCAGTAACAGTCTTCTGGAAGCCGCGGTACTTTATAAATCTAGGGACTTTAATTTGTATTCTTTTTAAGACAATAATTTTTAAAAAATTTTTACGTGTACGTGTATGTTGTATGTTCGATACACGTGTTGTACGTGTATCGAAAGGTTAAAAAACGTTTATTGTATAAAATAATAATGAAAGTTTAAAATAATAATTTCTTAATGTTGGTAAACTAGCGCTCTTTTTTACCGTCCAAAACAAATTAATTCAAAATGTGTGCAATAAGTTATTGAAAAGAAATTGTGTTAAATTCTTTATTGAAAGACAAAGTAATTATTATTATTTATGATGAACGAAATAATTGTCTTGGATGGTTTACATGAATTAAGATTTATGTAAGTCGGTAAAAATTGTCATTTGAAAAAAGTAAGGTTGGGATTAATATGATTTCTTTTTCATTTTAGCAATTCTTAAGATGATCTGGCTCGAAATCGTTACAAAAGCAAACTCGGCCGACTTCAAAGACGTTTCAAGAAGACATCAACATCAAAGAAAATGATGTTAAAGGTATATACCTAACCTTACTTTTTTATTTTGAAGCTTTTATTACTTTTGACTAAAAGTTGATTTTTTTTGGATTACATGACGATTTTTATATCATTTTAGCGATTAGTAAGAACCTATTTTGTTTGTAACAATAATATAAAGTAAATTCTCCAAAAAATTAAGTCCCCAAAGTAACGAAATTTGCATTAACCCTCCAGTACACGCGCATTTTTTTTTTTTGACGTGAGTGCTAGCACCGGACTGAGAGTCCGGGTTTCTTTGCCAAATAAGAAATTTGTATTAAACTCCCTAGATTACTAAAGTACCGCGGTTCATGATATCTATGTATTCAAACGATTCGAGCCAAAATGGTGATTTGACAGCATGTCAGTGACCAGGTGTACGAATAGGGAGTTTATGTGTGAACTTCACCTTTCGTTTCTTCGGTGGCTGATACTGCTTAAAACAAACTTGATAAGCTGCCAGGAGCCTTGAACTGCTTTCAAAAATGTTGATACTACCTCTGGAAGGCTTGATAATGCTTCTAGAAGCCTTAACATAGCTTTCAGAAGGCTTGAACTGCTTCCACAAGATTTTATGCTGCAGCTGAAAGACTTGATACTATTTCTAGAAGATTTTAAATGATTCCAAAAGACTTGATACCGTTTGTAAAACTACTGGCAAAAAAATGTTTGAAAATGCAAAGTCTTAAAGAAGACATTTTTATTGCAAAAGGCACGAAATTGTTAATACAATTTGATTTTGCTTCCAAAATACCAAATATTGCTAGGATACAAAATGTTCATTTCAAAAGTTCAAAAGCTTGTGAAGGTGTAAGCACTGTTGATATAAGGCATTTCTATTGCAAATTAACCATAGACGCCAGATACATGGACGTTTTTCATATCACTTTTGTTTTGAGAACAGTCATTCGTCGTTTGAATCTTTTCCCAATTCAGTTTTTTCACTATCCAGCACCCATACTTATTTTCAAAAACCGGCGCTTATGAAGCTACGAAGATTGTGTTAGATGTACCACTGACGATCTAAAGATAAATCAGTTAGCTGCAGAATTCTTCGAATCCTCTATTTGGGCATCGTAAATCTTACACAAATTGCTGGTTCTTGTCCTAAAAACGCTTTAGCACTAGCTCATCTGCCGTTTCATTGGCAGCACTTCCAGAGTGACCTCAGTGTAGTTAAAACGACGAACCGTTTGAGCTATCTGTATTTCCACATAAATTTTGATAATCCTCTACTTGATTTCGAGCTTTGTGGAGATGAGTTACTCAGCTTGTGTTCTCATTTAATCCCAAGATTATTCCTCACTTGCGCAATCAGTAATAAAATGTCCAATATAATTATATTTACAAACTCACTTCTACAGTATTATATATTTAGAAATCTGAAACTAGCAACTAACGCCATTAACAACGACAACATTCTGATCTGAAATAATACTTTGACGTCCTTCAACATCGGCAAATACAGAAAAAAGGGATTAACTAACTAGAAACTGACGAAATGACCTATTTACCTTTATTAACTGTTTCCACCAAAACTTATTTTCGAAAGTAAGTCCTTTTTTCGTAGACAAGAACGGATATATTAAAAAAAAATGTTAACTTGAATGGTTGCGGTCCGCCGAACCAGCGGTTGCAAATTGCTAAAAGACTCTGTAAGTCGATAGTTAAACTTGCAGGAAAAGATTTTATTAATCATAAAATCGTGGCTAAGAGAAAATACTGGAAATTATTTGTCAGCAGACTTGCAGGAAAAAACTTTATGACTAAAATGGCTAAGAGAAAATACAGGAAATTATTTTCAGGATTCTGAGATGACCGCTAGGAGGTGCAAATACCATCTTTAATGCCTTGAAATCTTAACAATTAGTCATTAGTCATCTTAGGAATGGTATCTCAATTTTAAGATACTTGTACATTTCAGATTCAGTCCAGTCCCAGTATATTCCGGGTTCGTGCCGGGATTTCATGAAAGAAGATTTATGGTTTAGAAGTTTGGGAGCATTAAGAAAGATTTGCAATGAAAATACGATTGGCACCAAATAAATTAATTTTCTGGAAGCATTTCAAGCCTTATAGACGCAATGTCAAGTATTCTGACAGCAATATCAAATCTTTTGTTAGCATCCCAAATGTTTTGGAAGCAATTTAGATCTTCTAGAAGCAATATTAAGCCTACCTGAGCCAATATCGAGACTTTTGTAACCATTTTAAATCTTCTAGAAGTAGTATCAAGTCTTCTGGAATCTTCTCGAGTCTTCTGAAAGCATTTCAAATCTTCCAGAAACAGTATAAAGTCTTACAGGGGCTATATCTAATCTTTTGGAAGCATTTTAAAATATCTAGAAGCAGTATCATGTCTTCATTATTAAAATCTTCTAGAAGCAGTATCAAGTCTTTTGGAAACTTCTCAAGTCTTCTGAAAGCATTTGAAATCTTCTGGAAGCAGTATAAAGTCTTACAGGGACAGTATCAAGCCTTTAGGAAGCATTTTAAAACATCTAGAAGCAGTATGAAGTCTTCTGGAATCTTCTCGAGTCTTCTGAAAGCATTTCAAATCTTCCAGAAATAGTATAAAGTCTTACAGGGGATATATCTAATCTTTTGGAAGCATTTTAAAATATCTAGAAGCAGTATCATGTCTTAAATATTAAAATCTTCTAGAAGCAGTATCAAGTCTTTTGGAAACTTCTCAAGTCTTCTGAAAGCATTTGAAATCTTCTGGAAGCGGTATAAAGTCTTACAGGGACAGTATCAAGCCTTTAGGAAGCATTTTAAAACATCTAGAAGCAGTATCAAGTCTTCTGGAATCTTCTCGAATCTTCTGAAAGCATTTCAAATCTTCCAGAAATAGTATAAAGTCTTACAGGAGCTATATCTAATCTTTTGAAAGCATTTTAAAATATCTAGAAGCAGTATCGATTCTTAATTATTAAAATTTTCTAGAAGCAGTATCAAGTCTTTTGGAAACTTCTCAAGTCTTCTGAAAGCATTTGAAATCGTCTAGAAGCAGTATAATGTCTTATAGGGGCAGTATCAAAGCTTTAGGAGGCATTTTAAAATATCTAGAAGCAGTATCAAGTCTTCTGGAAGTAGTATCCAGTCTTTTGGAAGCACTTCAAGTAATTTTGAAGTATTTCAAATCTTCTAAAAGTAAGTATAAGGTCTTCTGGAAACATTGTAAGTCGTCTGGAAGTATTGTAAGTCACCTGGAAGTAGTATTCTGGAAACCATATCAAGTTTCATAGATATAATATCAAGTCTTCTGGAAGCATCTTCAGTCTTTTAACAGCGACATAAAGTACTTTGGAAGCATTGTAGGTCGTCTGGACACACTTCAAGTCCTCTAGATGCAATATCAAGGCTTCTAAAAGCGTTGTAAGTCATCTGTAAGCATTGTAAGTCGTTTGGATGCGTTGTAAGACATCTGTAAATTCATCATTTTAAGTCTTCTAGAAATATCAGTCTAGAAATTCAAGTCTTCTGAAAGCAATATAAAGTTTTCTTAAAACAGTATCAAATCATCTAGAGGTAACAACATCAAGTCTTCTGGAAACATTTTAAGTTTTCTAGATGCTATATCAAGTTATCTGAAAGCATTGTAAGTTGTCTGGAAGTATTTTAAATCCTCTAGAAGCAGTAACAGTCTTCTGGAAGCCGCGGTACTTTATAAATCTAGGGACTTTAATTTGTATTCTTTTTAAGACAATAATTTAAAAAAAATTTTTATTATCATAAAATTTGCGATAGGCAAATAAATGCCCGCGTTGAATACGCTGCACATTTTTCGGGGCATTTATGTTCTACAGCTTTCATTATCTTCTTCGTTTCTTCTAATCAGATAAGAAGCCATTTTGAACGGAAAAAAACATCTTACCGTCTGCAAAATTTTTTGAAAAGCTTCAGTCTTCACCTTCAAAGAGTATTTTTCTTCGCTATCGTATTCATATTCGTATTTTACTGTGTTGTACACTAAGAAATTTTTAACACTAAAATGACATAATTATGTCGGTAAAAAAGTTGCCTTTTCAGTTAAACAATAGAGGGTGCAGAACCCGGAGTGAGAGTCCGGTGCGTGTATCGAAAGGTTAAAAAACGTTTATTGTATAAAATAATAATTTCTTAATGTTAGTAAATTAGCGCTCTTTTTTACCGACCAAAACAAACTAATTCAAAATGTGTGCAACAAATTGTTGAAAAGAAATTGTGTTAAATTTTTTATTGAAAGACAAAGTAATTATTATTATTTATGATAAACGAAATAATTGTCTTGGATGGTTTACATGAATTAAGATTTATGTAAGTCGGTAAAAATTGTCAGTTGAAAAATGTAAGGTTGGGATTAATATGATTTCTTTTTCGTTTTAGCAATTCTTAAGATGATCTCGCTCGAAATCGTTACAAAAGCAAACTCGGCCGACTTCGAAGACGTCTCAAGAAGACATCAACATCAAAAAAATGATGTTAAAGGTACCTAACCTTACTTTTTTATTTTGAAGCTTTTATTACTTTTGACTAAAAGTTGATTTTTTTTGGATTACATGACGATTTTTATATCATTTTAGCGATTAGTAAGAACCTATTTTGTTTGTAACAATAATATAAAGTAAATTCTCCAAAAAATTAAGCCCCCAAAGTAACGAAATTTGCATTAACGCAAAGTGAAATTTACTTTAATGGTAAAGACTATATACTGCTTGACAAATTTTGCTTGTTTTATCAGACTTTTTTTGGGGAATGCAAGCCAATCCCTTTTAGGCATTATAACTGCATCTAATTAAGTAGTTAAAGCAGTACAGTAAAGCGTTGCTAATTCGTATAACCACATATCCGAGTTCTCTGGTAATCTGAACAAAATTGAAAAACGTAAAATTTGCATTATGTCCCTTGTAATCCGAATTGGTAAGAGATTTCCTAATCGGAAAAAACTATTCATTCTATCTGCAGTGAAAGACGATTAATTCCAAAACACTGAAGAGCATTGCTATCAAAAATGCTGAGTCCATACTTTCTAAGGATTGCAAATCCTTGTAATTTATTAGCAAAATGGTAGAGATGCGTATTTCACAAAACAGCTGAGGAAAAAGAACCTGATGGCGGAATTCCACTGTCCATTCAATAATTTATGTATCATACTGCAGCAAATAAGGCAATTTCTCCATGAAGATGTTGGGATAACCAAATTAAAAGTGAGGAAGTTAGTAAAAGTTTTAGTGTATCATGTGTTGCAAGATAAACAGCAGATAATGTTATTATCTAATACAATTTGACTCTATAATCCGCATGCTTCCATCATTTAAATTCAACTGATTTTCATTGATTCGGATTAGGGAAGCTTTACTGTAATTAGATACTTAACCACTAATTATAGTAGCTGTAATTATTCTATGTTTCTATTTTCGTGGAAATAGTTAGTAATTATACTCGACTACTTTTTTCAAGCAGTTAGCCAAGCTCTGATTTTGATCAACTTTACTAATAAATAAGCAGAAGGTTTATCTGCATTATGGTCTGGAGTAGGATCCTCTTTAGTTCTAGTCTCAAATCCAGCTATTCAATTCACGGTTTATGAAGCATTAAAACGAAACATTCCAGCTAAATCGACACTTGCTTTCTTTTTGATGGGTGCTGCTGCTAAAGCTGTGGCTACAGTCTTGACTTATCCAATTCAATTGTCAATCAACACTTTAGTATTATTGTATGCGTTGCTCAAGAAAAAGGGGCCAGCCGCTTTGTTTAGTGGTCTCGAAGCTAAATTGTATCAAACTGTGCTAACTGCAGCCCTTATGTTTGTTATGTCAAGGCGGCCGATGTCTTCGAAATCGACCGTGTTAGTTTAAAATTGTTTGGAAAATAATGTTGAAGTTATCTAACCTCACTTTTTAAGTGACATTTTTTTTTAAATTGAAGATTAAACCAGTTCAACAATAACTATGTTTTTCGTGGTTGTGTTCTATCGTTAACGTTTTCTCATCAAACGGTTAAGGAGCCTTAAAGAGCAAAGACGATTTTTTGAAATTTGATAAATGTTGAAAGGCAATCTGACATACACTCAGCAGCAGAAGTCTGCGTACAAAAAACTTGTAATACTTTAATTGAAAAAATAAGAGTCATAATCTAATGTGATAAACTTGATTTTTTTTTTATTTTGTATACTAACTACATATAATTCTATTAACAAAATATGCTTCAACAAAACAGAAACAGTAGTTAGAGAAAAAAATCAAAACTAAAAATTCTACAAATAACGGGTATGCAAAAATCTGCGTACAAGTCAGGACAGTATTTATAAAAATACTGGATAACCTTTACGTTTAATGACCTCCCTTAACACGTTGAGTGCCATATGAGATCGCGTTGGTCTCATGTTGTATTGGAACGTAGAGACTGCGCGAGTCCACCCTGGTCTCATATTAAACAATTTTACATTTGGCCGTGTGTGACCATGGTGGTGCAATGCACGTAATGCATTGAAATACATGTGGTAGCAGAGTAGACGGCCAGAAGAAACGATTTATGTCATTGGCCTGTTATTGTGAGACCAATATGTCACCACGTGGCATAGGGAACTGTAATATGTAAATAATGCAATAAAGTTAGAAAAAAACAAATAGAAATAGAAAAATAAATAGATCTATCTAGTCTATCTATTTATTTTACCTTTTATAATAATACAAAAAAATATATAATTCTTAATACATTAATACAACATAGATATAATCCATAAGAAAACATAAATATCATTCGAAAACATGGATATAAATCTTAAAAAAAAACAGAAAATATGGTGTGTGTATACTAAATTTTAGCACATACAGCTTGTATGTGCTTCAAAAAAACAGTTCAAACAAAAATATTGATCGCAAAATGTTTGTTCTCTTCCAGATTCGTTTGAAATTTTCTTGTAGCATATTACACACCGACGTCTTTTAGAACGACCAACATCTTCTAATTTATGCTCTATTTCGGTCATGTTTTCAGATATTTCTTCCTGTCTCGCTGTTTTCAACAGACCACTTATGACTTCTTCTTTGAACGCAGTTATTGATATTTTATTATTGGTTATTTCTTTATACGCAATGTAGGCATTTACTATTGCACTTCCAGTTAATAACTCGAACGCCAATTTTCTATACCATTTCATACTACGGCGAAGGCAGGCATTATAAGATTTTAACTGATCAGATATATCAATATATGATTTATATTTATTGTATTCAACCACATTTTTGGGCTTTCGTATTTCTTTACCTCTTTTGATTAAAGTAACCATTTCATTTCCATATCTAGTGCTCAATACTAATACATCCCTTTTATCTCTCCATTTTTCAACTACTATTCCTTGCTTACATTCTTCAGCTATTACTTCTCCAACTTTCAACTTTTTATCTACAACCCTTTTGGGGTTATATTTTCTATTAGATCGTAATGTTCCAATAAGATGTGTTTTTCTATGTAATAGTGCATTAGCTAAACTCACTGATATGTAATAGTTGTCAGTGCATAAAGTACGTCCGCTGTCTAAAAGATTTGTCATCAAATCCATTACAACTTTTGTAGGCACTGACACATGACCATCCTTCGATTTGCCGCAGTATACTTGGAAATCATATGTGTACCCATCTTTTAGGCACAGCTTAAATAATTTGATTCCGAACTTATGTCGCTTATTGGATATATATTGACGAAATTTCAGTCTTCCTCTAAAAGGTACAAGAGTCTCATCTATACAAACGTACTCGGAGGGTGTCATTTGGCACTGAAATGAAGTCCGAAGCTTGTTCACAAGTGGTGTTATCTTGTGTAATTTATCATCACTAATTTTCTCATTATTACTAAAATGTATCATTTTCAGAAGCAACTGAAAACGATTTCTGGACATTACACTTGGGATTGCATTTTTGTAAAATCGTTTCGTTGACCAGTATGAAGAAAGTTCTGGGAAAGAACACAACTCCATCCACAAAATAATACCAATGAAATGTTCTATTTCTGTAGGGTCTGTGGGAGTCCATTTCAGAATACATGCGTTTGGTAGAATATTACTTCGTTTACACTGTTCAGCGTATCTGCTTGTTTCTTCTACCTAAAATATAAATTATTATTATGTTATTTTAATAGAAGATTTTTTGACTCACGATTAAGCTTATGATGTCGTCATTCACAAAAACTTTGAAAAAATCATATGGCAGTTTGTCGTATTGTTCATACAGAGCAATACTAAAACCAGAGTTTGGAACACTAAACTGTAAGTTTTTTAGATTTTTCCCAGTTGCATGAGCCCACTCAAACTCATTACTCTGGTTATTTGCTTCTTTTTCAATATCATTATTATTTTCTTCATCACCCAAGTCGTCATAACGCATGTTTCTTATAACTTCTTCTATTATTTCATCCATGTAATTGGGGCTTTCTATAATTTTTGTGAGGTAGACGGTTCTGGTTTTTGCGAAGATGGTGTACAATTTTTTTTTTAACCGTTTAGATTTAGACCGATAATCGTCCTCGGATTCAGAACTTTCTGTAACCGGTTCGTATATTTCGTCGCCGTCAAAAATATTTGCCTCACTTTCTTCATCAGAAAGCAACTCTTTCCATAGCTTCTTCAAACGTGCTTGTTCTTTTTCGTATGACATATTCACATTCACAATTACACTCACAACATCCAAACAAAGACTGCGAAAAGTAATACTCGATCGCCGTAAACACGTGTATGAGAGATTTTACAAGTTCAGACAGGAATTACGTGATGACACATTGGACTCACATGGCTACTCGAGATGTACGCGTCTATTGTAGGCCGCGCGAGACCAACGTGTCACCATAAAATAAAAGTTTAAAATAAATATCAAAAAAAAATTATAATAATAATTTATGATAATTCCTGAATCTGTAGAGCAATAATTACAAGATTCTAAAATAAAAAACTATTCGCCAGTGGGACCCCATTTGTCGAATATATGGTGGCATTCAACGTGTTAAACGTTTAGGCATGGAGTGTACTAATTTCTTCGTTTCGTCCGAACTGATTTTGGCCCATTCCTCAATCATAACATTTTTTAACATTTCCTTCGACGTTATGTTGTGTTGCCGAATCCTGCGTTCCAGTAAATCCCAGAGGTGTTCGATCGGATTCAAGTCCGGCGATTGTGGAGGTGTTTTAAGTTGCTTTGGGGTATTGTATAGTAGCCAAAGCTTAGTGTTGTGGGCGCAATGTTTCGGGTCATTATCTTGTTGAAAAAAGTATTCGGGACCCAAGCCCAAGTTTTCGATGCTAGGCTTCAAATTTTCTTTTAAAATGTCTATATACATTTTATGGTCCATTGTCGATGTTATGAAAACCAACCTTCCCACCCCTTTGGTGCACATACACCCCCAAACCATAACTCCACCACCTCCGTGTTTTACAGTCGCTTTCAAATTTTCGGGATTAAGGGCAGTATTAGGTTTTCTCCATACAAGTTGTTTACCCTTAATGCCGAAAATGCAAAATTTGCTCTCATCTGTAAAGAGAACTTTCTCCCAGAATTCAATGGACTTGTCTAAGAGTTTTTTTGCAAAGGCGATCCGCTTCTGACGATTGACCTCTGACACAAATGGCTTTTTTCGTGCAACGCGACTGTGATAGTTAGCTTCTTTAACGTCCTTCTCACCGTATCTTTGCTGATAGTTTTATGAAATTCTTCTTGTACATTTTCTACTATTTTTTTTGCCGTCAGCCTAAGTTCTTTTCTAACCTGCTGTACAATTTTTCGCTTCTCTCGGTTTGTTAAAAGGGGTCGCTTCTCTCGGTCAGATCGCGGACGTGAGAGGTAATCTTCAGTGTCTTTATAATTATTAATTACTCTTTGAATGGAAGAGTGTGACCTGCCGACAGTTTCTCCTATTTTTCGAAAAGATTTTCCCTCTTTCCATAACTTTACAATAATTTTTCTCTCTCCCAATTCAATTTCCTTTCCTTTCGTGTCCATTCTAACTTTTAGCTTTTAAGCCTCTGCTAATATAATTGACGCCGATTATCTTTTATTTAAATCGGAAAGCGTACATCGCCAACTACGTATATAAGTAAATAAGTATATTTTGGAGAAGGCTTCTTTATTTGTACGCAGATTTTTGCATACGCATTATTTGGAGAATTTTTAATTTTAATTTTTTTTTGTAACTAATATTTCTGTTTTATTGATGCATATTTTGTTAATAGAATTATATGTAGTTAATACACAAAATAAAAAAAAAATTGAAGTTTATCACATTAGATCATGACCCTTATTTTTTCAGTTAAAGTGTTAGAAGTTTTTTGTACGCAGACTTCTGCTGCTAAGTGTACGTCAAAATGAAATGTCATTTTTGGAGGTTAAATTAGATTTTAAAATATTGTAATTTTAATTAATTATACTAACTTTACCAGTCAAAGATAATCAGCATAACTTCAGATGAAATCAGCTACTTCTAGTTTTTATTTCATTACTTATATTAAATAAATCAGTAAAAAAAAATTAATTCCATGAATGAGAATAAAATAATTTTTCGTTTCACAGTTTTCATCCTTGCCGTTTCCATGGTGATTTGTCAACAAGTTCCGACATCTTTAAAAAGAAACACTTGTTGAATTCATAATAAGTTTTAAACAATTAAGTGCCAAAAATGATGCCAAAATGCCTTTCTTCAAGCCAAAGTAAGTAAATTAACTTTATTTAAACATTATTTCAAACGATTGTCAATCTTAAACAAGAATGTTAATCTTCAACAATAACATCAAGAAATCATTCGGTGTTGCTTACTGATGAGATTTAAAGAATGTCTTAATTATTAGAAGATTAATGAAACTCGCTTTTATATTAAGTTTATTTAAGATGATGAGTTGGAAAAGTTTTCTTGGAGCTTTACCCTGAACCTAACCTCATTTTCCCAAATGACGTGTTATTTAAAGAAATTATTTTAATCATTTAAGGTTTGGAATACAACTAAAATTAGATATCTTCGTTTATGATAGAGATAATAATTTTTGGTATAATGTAGAATTTTGTGTCTAAATGTAGGATATTTTTTTGATTAACCTTTCGATACACGCACCGGACTCTCACTCCGGGTTCTGCACCCTCTATTGTTTAACAGAAAAGGCAACTTTTTTACCGACATAATTATGTCATTTTAGTGTTAAAAATTTCTTAGTGTACAACACAGTAAAATACGAATATGAATACGATAGCAAAGAAAAATACTGTTTGAAGGTGAAGACTGAAGCTTTTCAAAAAATTTTGCAGACGGTAAGATGTTTTTTTTCCGTTCAAAATGGCTTCTTATCTGATTAGAAGAAACGCAGAAGATAATGAAAGCTGTAGAACATAAATGCCCCGAAAATGTGCAGCGCCTTCAACGCGGGCATTTATTTGCCTATCGCAAATTTTATGATAATAAAAAAATTTTTTAAATTATTGTCTTAAAAAGAATACAAATTAAAGTTTCTAGATTTATAAAGTACCGCGGCTTCCAGAAGACTGTTACTGCTTCTAGAGGATTTAAAATACTTCCAGACGACTTACAATGCTTTCAGATAACTTGATATAGCATCTAGAAAACTTAAAATGTTTCCAGAAGACTTGATGTTGTTACCTCTAGATGATTTGATACTGTTTTAAGAAAACTTTATATTGCTTTCAGAAGACTTGAATTTCTAGACTGATATTTCTAGAAGACTTAAAATGATGAATTTACAGATGTCTTACAATGCATCCAGACGACTTACAATGCTTACAGATGACTTACAACGCTTTTAGAAGCCTTGATATTGCATCTAGAGGACTTGAAGTGCGTCCAGACGACCTACAATGCTTCCAAAGTACTTTATGTCGCTGTTAGAAGACTGAAGATGCTTCCAGAAGACTTGGTATTGTATCTAAGAAACTTGATATGGTTTCCAGAATACTACTTCCAGATGACTTACAATATTTCCAGAAGACCTTATACTTACTTTTAGAAGACTTGAAATACTTCAAAATTACTTGAAGTGCTTCCAAAAGACTAGATACTACTTCCAGAAGACTTGATACTGCTTCTAGATGTTTTAAAATGCCTCCTAAAGCTTTGATACTGCCCCTATAAGACTTTATACTGCTTCTAGACGATTTCAAATGCTTTCAGAAGACTTGAGAAGTTTCCAAAAGACTTGATACTGCTTCTAGAAAATTTTAATAATTAAGAATCGATACTGCTTCTAAATATTTTAAAATGCTTTCAAAAGATTAGATATAGCCCCTGTAAGACTTTATACTATTTCTGGAAGATTTGAAATGCTTTCAGAAGACTCGAGAAAATTCCAAAAGACTTGATACTGCTTCTAGATGTTTTAAAATGCTTCCTAAAGGCTTGATACTGTCCCTGTAAGACTTTATACTGCTTCCAGAAAATTTCAAATGCTTTCAGAAGACTTGAGAAGTTTCCAAAAGACTTGATACTGCTTCTAGAAAATTTTAATAATTAAGAATCGATACTGCTTCTAGATATTTTAAAATGCTTTCAAAAGATTAGATATAGCCCCTGTAAGACTTTATACTATTTCTGGAAGATTTAAAATGCTTTCAGAAGACTCGAGGAGATTCCAGAAGACTTGATACTGCTTCTAGATGTTTTAAAATGCTTCCTAAAGGTTTGATACTGTTCCTGTAAGATTTTATACTGCTTCCAGAAGATTTCAAATGCTTTCAGAAGACTTGAGAAGTTTCCAAAAGACTTGATACTGCTTCTAGAAAATTTTAATAATTAAGAATCGATACTGCTTCTAGATATTTTAAAATGCTTTCAAAAGATTAGATATATCCCCTGTAAGACTTTATACTATTTTTGGAAGATTTGAAATGCTTTCAGAAGACTCGAGAAGATTCCAGAAGACTTGATACTGCTTCTAGATGTTTTAAAATGCTTCCTAAAGGCTTGATACTGTCCCTGTAAGACTTTATACTGTTTCTGGAAGATTTGGAATGCTTTCAGAAGACTCGAGAAGATTCCAGAAGACTTGATACTACTTCTAGAAGATTTAAAATGGTTACAAAAGTTTCGATATTGGCTCAGGTAGGCTTAATATTGCTTCTAGAAGATCTAAATTGCTTCCAAAACATTTGGAATGCTAACAAAAGATTTGATATTGCTGTCAGAATACTTAAAATTGCGTCTATAAGGCTTGAAATGCTTCCAGAAAATTAATTTATTTGGTGCCAATCGTATTTTCATTGCAAATCTTTCTTAATGCTCCCAAACTTCTAAACCATAAATCTTCTTTCATGAAATCCCGGCATGAACCCGGAATATACTGGGACTGGACTGAAACTGAAATGTACAAGTATCTTAAAATCGAGATACCATTCCTAAGATGACTAATTGTTTAATTGTTAAGATTTCAAGGCATTAAAGATGATATTTGCACCTCCTAGCGGTCATCTCAGAATCCTGAAAATAATTTCCTGTATTCTCTCTCAGCCACTTTAGTCATGTTTAGTCAAGTTTTTTTCCTGCAAGTCTGCTGTCAAATAATTTCCAGTATTTTCTCTTAGCCACGATTTTATGATTAATAAAATCTTTTCCTGCAAGTTTAACTATCGACTTACAGAGTCTTTTAGCAATTTGCAACCGCTGGTTCGGCGGACCGCAACCATTTAAGTTAACATTTTTTTTTAATATATCCGTTCTTGTCTACGAAAAAAGGATTTACTTTCGAAAATAAGTTTTGGTGGAAACAGCTAATAAAGGTAAATAGGTCATTTCGTCAGTTTCTAGTTAGTTAATCCCTTTTTTCTGTATTTGCCGATGTTGAAGGACGTCAAAGTATTATTTCAGATCAGAATGTTGTCGTTGTTAATGGCGTTAGTTGCTAGTTTCAGATTTCTAAATATATAACACTGTAGAAGTGAGTTTGTAAATATAATTATATTGGACATTTTATTACTGATTGCGCAAGTGAGGAATAATCTTGGGATTAAATGAGAACACAAGCTGAGTAACTCATCTCCACAAAGCTCGAAATCAAGTAGAGGATTATCAAAATTTATGTGGAAATACAGATAGCTCAAACGGTTCGTCGTTTTAACTACACTGAGGTCACTCTGGAAGTGCTGCCAATGAAACGGCAGATGAGCTAGTGCTAAAGCGTTTTTAGGACCAGAACCAGCAATTTGTGTAAGATTTACGATGCCCAAATAGAGGATTCGAAGAATTCTGCAGCTAACTGATTTATCTTTAGATCGTCAGTGGTACATCTAACACAATCTTCGTAGCTTCATAAGCGCCGGTTTTTGAAAATAAGTATGGGTGCTGGATAGTGAAAAAACTGAATTGGGAAAAGATTCAAACGACGAATGACTGTTCTCAAAACAAAAGTGATATGAAAAACGTCCATGTATCTGGCGCCTATGGTTAATTTGCAATAGAAATGCCTTATATCAACAGTGCTTACACCTTCACAAGCAATATTTGGTCTATAATTGAAATTTTTTGAACTTTTGAAATGAACATTTTGTATCCTAGCAGTATTTGGTATTTTGGAAGCAAAATCAGATTGTATTAACAATTTCGTGCCTTTTGCAATAAAAATGTCTTCTTTAAGACTTTGCATTTTCAAACATTTTTTTGCCAGTAGTTTTACAAACGGTATCAAGTCTTTTGGAATCATTTAAAATCTTCTAGAAATAGTATCAAGTCTTTCAGCTGCAGCATAAAATCTTGTGGAAGCAGTTCAAGCCTTCTGAAAGCTAATACAAAGAGTTTAATACAAATCTCTTATTTGGCAAAGAAACCCGGACTCTGAGTCCGGTGCGAGCACTCACGTCAAAAAAAAATGCGCGTGTACTGGAGGGTTAAAAGTTTTCAGCCCTGCTGTTACCATGGTGATTTATTTATCAATTCCGTTTGACATAAAAAAAAAAATATGTAAATAAATTCAATTATAATTAATCTCGTTTTAAATAATTACAAAGAAATAAATTAATAATAAACATTGATATAAATCGGAAGATTTTAAGTTTAATTTTTTTAATGAAACGTCTATAAGCTGTAGCTTGAAAAAGTGAGGTTATGTTGAACAAAAAAAAATAACATGATTTAAGAAAGATATCGATATATTTAATTAACCATCTCTTATACAACTAAATACATATTCTTTCTAATTAAAAATACAAAATAGCGAGTTTTGCGTACAAAAATATGGCGTTAAGATTAATTACCGCTAATAATAATAATAATAAACTATCTCTCTATCAATCGAAAAAGATACAAAAATCATTTAATTCTTACTTAAACATATTCTTTTTGTTCCAAATAGTTGTCAATGAATAAAATGGCAAAACATAACTTTTTTTTATGACAATCAACGATATGATTATGATTTGATGGTAGGAGATTCAAAATGAGAAATATAAAAAAATATATAAAAAAAATAGTAAATAGGAATAAAAAAATTTAAATTGAGCAAAAAAAGCACATTAATTATTTCATTTCTCTTCGTCTCCTTAGTTTTAACCCGATTATTGTTGTTGTTGCATTTTGGCTTGCATTGCGGCCAACATTTCTTGCATCCTTTTTAGCTCGGCTTCTTTTTCTTGTAAAATGCGGTCTTTTTCGTTTACGTTGCTTGTTGCTTTTTCCTCGATAATCCTAAGAAATGAATAAAAAAAATTAATTATCGTAAAGAATTAAATATAGAACGATATTTAAGCGAAGTCACAATCGGCCGAATCGATATTCCTATTTATGCACATTTTTTATAAAAAACACTTGAGAAAAAATTTGTACCATAAAAGCGTTGTGTGTAAATCATAATCTCAAGAACACTACTTAAAAAGTAAAGCGGCTTTCAAACAGGTTGACATGGTAGTCAACTTGTTAATAAAAAGCGATTTCTTAGTAACAACAAGACGTTCAACAAGACGGGATGGTATGAAGTTTTTCTTCCATGGTTGTGTTGGGTTGAGTACCAAATTCATACCATTCAATATGAGGCATGATATGAAGTTGCACCTCAAACCAACCCGATCATTAAAAAAAACAAAATCAACTCCAAAATAACATATATTAAGCTCAATTCAACATGAGAGATGGTATTAACTTGGGTTGAGTTGAGCTCCAACTTCATACCATACAACATGAGACATGGTATAAAGTTAAAGCTCAACCCAACCCAATCATAGAACCCAAAACAACATCTTCAAAGTTCAATCCAACATGAGAGATTGTATCAAGTTGGGTTGAGTTGAGCTCCAACTTAATACCATTCAATATGAGGGATATTATGAAATTCTTCATTTATGGTTGGTTTGAATTGAGCTCCAACTTCATATCATTCATTCTTCTAATAGAGGATGGTATGAAGTTTTCCTTCCATGATTGAGTTGGGTTGAGTACCAAATTCATACCATTCAATATGAGGCATGATATGAAGTTGCACCTCAAACCAACCCGATCATTAAAAAAAACAAAATCAACTCCAAAATAACATATTTTAAGCTCAATTCAACATGAGAGGTGGTATCAAATTGGGTTGAGTTGAGCTCCAACTTAATACCATTCAATATGAGGGATATGAAATTCTTTATCTATGGTTGATTTGAATTGAGCTCCAACTTCATATCATTCAATATAGGGGATGGTATGAAGTTTTTCTTCCATGGTTGTGTTGGGTTGAGTACCAAATTCATACCATTCAATATGAGGCATGATATGAAGTTGCACCTCAAACCAACCCGATCATTAAAAAAAACAAAATCAACTCCAAAATAACATATTTTAAGCTCAATTCAACATGAGAGATGGTATTAACTTGGGTTGAGTTGAGCTCCAACTTCATACCATACAACATGAGACATGGTATAAAGTTAAAGCTCAACCCAACGCAATCATATAATAATCATCTCCTCCAAAAAGGTGAAATATGTATAACACAAATACGAAGATAAATCCAACTCGGCTTCAAAGTAGTCCTTACGAAGTCGGAGCAAGTAATTCTGGCCGTGCTACTCGATAGGTGTTAGTATATTTAACAACTATCGGATTTTTGGGGACTGATCTTACATTCATAAAGAACTGACACAGTGCAGGAACATAGAGAAGACAATAAATGAAGATGATTTTACCCAATTTATCTCTATATTAAGTTATATCACAAACAGAATCACCAGACTTTACGGGTTCGGTATCACTGTTTTTGTTCATATTTGCAGGGATTGAAGATCAGTACTCAGACATTACTTTCCTGAAAAAGTACGATGCAATGCTCAGAAATACTCGAGAAAATAGACTTCAAAGTACTCAAAATATTTCGCAACAGTAGACGTATGATATACTCAACACTCTCAATCTCAAAAAGTGTTAATTCAACTAAAATTAAAACTTAACACATTAATAACATTAGAAAAGGTGTTGGACGTTTTGCATGCCATTGGCATTGTTGATGTGTGGCACTTCGAACAAGTTTCTGAAGAAGGATACATGTTTGTACAGCTAGAATCGGGGTTTAGCGACATTTATACAATTTTGTTTGATAAAATATTTAAACAAGGTAAATATGCTCAAATATGCAATATAATATTTAACATGCATAGAAATAGAAAATATGCAAAATGAACATAGCCTTAAAAGATTTATTTTTATGCAATTCATAAAGATAAACAAAATTTTTTCTTCGCATAATATAGCTCTACAATAGCTCTACTCATCAGGTACTTTGGTAGCCCCTTCGTGAAAATTCTAATTTAACTTTTCCTTATCGCCGTCCTGCTCTCTTGCATATCCACATCCTTGCCCGCGTCCCTCCCTATCCCCAACTGTCCTCTTGCTTTTTATGTCCGCCGTATACAAAACAAAGAGGATAGGAGTCACCGCACATCCCGGCCTGAAACCCCTCATTGTTCAAAAGCCCTTGCGTAGATCATCTTTTACTTTTATTCTTGCTACGGCCGCCGCGTATATCTCTCTTAGGTCCACTTTTACCAACCTCCAGTTAAACTAACTAGCAGTGGTTAGAGCTATTTTAAGTGCTCTCATTGGCTATGAACCGGTTTTTAACTGTTAGATAAATTTATCAAGAGGTGGCAAAAGTGGCCCATAGAGTGTTTATCATTCTCCCCGATATCCCTTTTATCTCCATCTTCTGCAGCTCATTATCCATTAAGAGTTTCAGTATATATACGTTATCTATCGTTCTCCTTCCCTTTCTAAACCCTGATTGACTATCTGGTAGGAGCTCCCTTTCCTCGGTCTTTTTCTCTAGCCTTCCAAGCTGCAACTTCGCGTAAATCTTGTACGACGTATTCAATACGCTGATTCCTCTATAGCTCTCCACTATATCTTTTCTTCCCTTTTTGTACAAGGGACTCATTATTGCCGTTTTCACCCGTCCGGAAACCCTTTGCCCTGCCATAGCCTATTCAACGCTATCCATAAACTCTTCCTCACTTCCATCGTTGTCTTCATCCAAGCCTCCTTCTGAACCCCATCTTCTCCGGGTGTCTTTCTTTCTCTATTCTCGCCAATACCGCCTCCATCTCCTAATATGTTATATCATCTTCTCCATCTTCCCCTCCTAAAACTCCTCTGCTGGCCTTTGATCATTTTCCCTTAGTAAGCCCATAAAATACTCCCTCCACTTTATCATGGGCAATCTCCTCATTCTCCCTTCTTATCGTATTTATGTATTTCTAGACATCTTGCTCTTGTTCTGTCGACCTAATTTCGTCCGCCTTCCTTTCTCTAAGTTCTTTCTTTTTCTTTTTGCAAGTATCTTTATACTTTCTTCTTGCTTCCTTATATTGAGCTGACCTCATGGCTCCTGTCCGCCACTGTCTCAATTTTCTCCATCTCATCACTCGTTTCTCCCAAGGTCACCCACCCCTCCTGCGTTCTCCTTTAACACTGCTTCTACGACCATATTCACCAAATTTTGTTATCTCCCTCGCCATTTCTACCTTCTGTTGCTAATCCTGCAATGGTTTACCCTTCTTTTTGAACAGATTGATTTCCTGTGAAATCTTTTTTGTTGTAAATATACAGTTCTCTTCGCCTCCTTATCTCGACCTCCAACGGTTGGTGTCCGGTTCTATGGACTCTCTCACCCTAAATCCTTCCACCCACTCCCCCATCTTTTAATCGACCAACCACATAATCAATTATTGATGCCCCCTTGCGCCTATATAAGTGTACTCCCCCTCTTTACTTTCCACCATATTCCCATTCAGAATCTCCCACCCCCTCTGCCGCCCACTTTAATAACTCTCTTCTCCCGCCGTTTTGTATCTTATCTTTCCCTGTCATCGACGGGTATCGACGAGTTTAAGGAATGCAAAGGATTCCGCTTCTCATTTTCACTTTTCGCCTGCACGAGCCCGAAACACTGGCATTTGTAGCATTGTGTTATACCTCAAAAATCTTCCGCCCTGCATGATCTTAACCATATAAAAAGTTTCCTCCTTCTCAACAACCCCTTTCTGATCTCAGCCTTCATTCTCCATCACATAGTTCACTGTATTCTCCTTTCGCTTTCCCATCTTAAACTTTATCCTCGCTCCCTTAATAAACTCTTCATAACCCATTCCCAATGTCATGTCTTCCAAGTTCTTCTCCCAGATCTGTTTCATTAGCTACTCCTCTTCCATTTCCCTCGCTACATTAAAAATCACTATTCTTGGGTCTATCCCATTCGCTTCCCTTATTTCCTTTTGTCTTCCATATCGCGTTCACCTTCAGATCTCCTTCCTTCCAACACCTTCGCCTTAACATCTCTACCACCTACGACTTCTTTTTTCTTCCCCCTTCTTGTCTTCAATAACCACGATTTTTTCCTTCGCTCCCTTTCTATCTTTTCCAAACACCCCCGCATAAGTCCTATTTAGCGATTCGTCCTCACTCCGTTTTTCTTCCCTTCCGGTTATCATATTTTTGATTTCCTCCATCCTCTTCCCAATTTCCAATTCTAGTTTCTCCCATCTATCTTTAAAGCTCGCCCTTTTCTCCAGTTCCTTAATCTTGATCTCCATGTCTATTATAACTGCCTCCATTCTACAGAATACTCTCATCACACTCTGCCTCTCTCAGTTCCTCCCCCAAAATACTTTTCTTCTCCTGTCTTGCCAGCTCCATCCCCCTGCCCATAGGACCCAGATATTAGCCTATTCTTCGCCTATCATAATTCCAATTCTGGTAGAAATATGGCAAATAATGGCATACAATGTTTAATGAAGCGAAAGGAATTATAACAGAGACAAAAAAGTATTCAACAAAATTTTTGAAAGAAAATGGCCCTCCGTGTGGATATTTAAAAGCAAGTGTCGCAAATTGATGTTAAAATGCAAATGATGTTAATGATTCTGTGGATGCATTTTATGCTCACTTGCATCGCGGTATTGAGAAACATGTTCCCAAAATGCATAAGAGAGAGAGTGGTTTTCCCGTGTGGTTTTCGTTCAGTGCTGTGCGGGCGATTAATGAAAAGAGGAAGGCGCATAGGAAATGGAAGCGTTATGGAAATCACGTTGATTATCTTACCTTTTCTCTGCTGAGAGGGCGAGCAAAATTCCTTATTGATCGGGATTATAAAAATTATGTTAGCCAGGCAGAAATAAATATAACGCACAATCCCAAACATTTCTGGTCATTCTTAAAACGAAGAAAGGGCAGTAATAATATACCGTCTACGGTACACCTGGATGATTGCACAGCTTCCGATCCTTCGTCCATCTGCTTATTGTTCGCAGATTTTTTTCATTCTGTGTACTCGGTCCACCAGACTGATGCGGTGTCTGGTGTCACGTCCGACATCAGTGGTACAGTTGCAACTTGCTTCGATCAGATTGAGGTTGAGGAGGTACTGGCAGGAATTGATGCTTCAAAGGGCCCGGGTCCGGATGGTATACCAGCAATTTTTATTAAAGAATGTTACGCGTCTTTGTCGCTACCTGTAACCATTATACTAAACAAATCCACTGAATCTGGAGTTTTTCCACGTCTTTGGAAGCAGGCACATATAGTTCCTATCTTTAAGTCTGGTAATAGAAGTGATGTATCCAATTATAGACCAATATCTTTATTATCGGTGTTAAGCAAAATCTTTGAAAAGCTAATTTATAAACGGCTATTTTTTTTTACTAAAAATAAAATTGATACAAGACAGCATGGCTTTTTTGCGGGTCGCTCGGTCGAGAGTAACTTGCTTGAGTACAGTAATTATATTTTTACTTCTCTTGATCAAGTAACTCAAGTGGATGCCGTTTATACTGACTTCAGTAAGGCTTTCGATCGTGTTGATCACAATCTTCTGTTGTCAAAGCTTCGGTTTATGGGAATTTGTTGCGATTGATTGCTTCTTATATATGTGGAAGAACTCAGGTAGTATCTATTAATGGATACTATTCTGATGTAATGTCCGTCCCGTCAGGTGTACCTCAAGGTAGCCATCTTGGCCCTCTCCTTTTCAATATTTACATCAATGACATTTTCACAGTCATAAAACACTCCCAGTGCTTAATGTATGCTGATGATTTGAAGTTGTTTGCACGTATTTCCTCTCCACTCGACTGCTCGAGGATGCAGCGTGACATTGACGCACTGCAAGTCTATTGCAATGACAATTTTATGACACTCAATCCTATTAAATGTAATGTTATATCTTTTTCAAGAAGTTCGAATGCCATCAGATATGAGTACAAATTGGAAAACTATGTCTTACCTAGAGCATCTCAAATTAAAGATCTTGGTGTTACGTTTGACAACAAGCTTACATTTTCTGGTCACGTTGATGGAGTGGTTGGAAAGGCGCTGCGAATGTTGGGTTTTGTCATAAGATCTACAGAATGTTTCAAAAGCGTAGAAGCAGTAAAAGTTTTATATTTTGCTTACGTATTCAGTGTACTAAATTTTTGCACTACCATTTGGAATCCGCAGTATCACACTTATATAAATAGAATTGAAAGAATTCAAAAGAAGTTTCTAAAGCACTTAGCCTATAAATTTAATTTAAGTTATAAAGATTATAATTCTGCGTGCAGCTCTTTCCAACTTCTTCCACTTCACCAGCGCCGCTTTTGTAACGATGCTCTTACATTTCATAAGATTGTCAACAATAGATGTGCCTCCTCAGTATTATTGGGATGTGTGAATATACGTATACCTTCCCGATCTTTAAGGCATGAGTCAATTTTTTATACTCCCATTCCGAGAACAAATTTATTTCAAAATTCTCATTACATATAGGAGATTTAAGAGCTTGATAACTGCCGTTGAGTTACAGAAAGCATTGATCAACATTACTGTAGCGTAAACAAATGTATGTTTTATTTTTCTTAATTTTATTTTCTGCTTTATAGAATAATTATTGTTTTTAGTTAATTTATTCGTAATTAACCGCACAATGTATTTGTAATATAGTAGTTTTTGTCAATGTAGTGACACAATCTTTTGGGTTTGTCCCGTTTTGTGTCCACTGGCAGCAATAAATAAATAAATTCCAATGACGGAAACATTGCTAGGAGATGTTTTCAGTTCCTAACATTGACAAGTTATCAAAGACGAATGTCCAGAGGATATGAAATTGATATTCCTAAATTGTTTCATCTGCGTTGTTCTATAAATTCGTTCTGCAATTTTCTTTAGCTCAGTAGCGACGGTTTTGTCTATTAACTTGTCCGGTTAGTGCAAAAGTTGATGTATTCACTTAATTCATGTACGAGAAGTGAAAGTGACTCATCGATTTCCGTAAGAATTTTGCGCATACGTTGCAAATACACATCCGTATACTTTCAGGCGATGAGTCATTCTCACTTCTCGTGGTACAGACTATAATTGTAAAATCTTATGTACAGAATAAGGAGAGGGGTATCATAGATGCGACTCACTGGACGAATATTACGTAACTATAAGATGGCCTTTCATTGTCTTATCTGCTACAGAACTAGAATCTCCAAAATTCTTCTCAATTTTAATAATAATAATAATGTATATTTATTTCCAACAGGTTCCACACCCAATTACAGGAAAACAAAATTAATAACTTAAATTAAGGTTGAACGGTATGAAACAAAAAAAAATAGTAAAAATGGATATAGTCCACAAACTGGTCTGTCAAGTCCCAAATTGGTTGACAAGTCGATCATCCAGAAACGACCAAGAATCAAAAAAAATATCGCATTCATCAGAAATTTGATTAAAAAAGTTACACATCAGTGTCACAGGCGCACGCTGACCCACCGTTGTTCTGTTAGAATTACAATAGAACACACGCGTAGACCTATTATTTAATCTGGGCACGTTAAAATTAATGTTACACAGAATCTGCGAGCAATCAATAGTACCATGCAACAATCCATATAAAAATTTGACAGCGATCACTACTCTACATGTAGATAGAGACACCATAGCAAATCGGTTCAGTAATGAGCGGTAATCAATACCTCTAGGCGGGTAAGTTGCATCAATACGATATGACAAAAATTTTATATATAATCTTTGTATACGCTCTACGGAATTAATAGGAGTATTAAAGTAAGGTTGCCAAATCAATGCGGCATACTCAAGACGCGAACGAATTAAGGCATTAAAAACAGTAAGAAGCCCTACGGTCGAAAATTCTTTACAATTGCGATAAATAAATCCGTACGTTCGGTAGCATTTCGTGCAAAGATCAGAAATATGATTTACAAATGTTAGCTTAGAATCAAAGGTTACTCCTAAGTCTATGATAGTACTCGTTCTACGCAAGTGAACATCACCAATATAGTATTCGCAGGATATCAAAGAACTTCTAGTGTAAGACATGACGGCGCACTTAGACACATTTAGGCTCAAACGGTTACTCACACACCACTCAACGACACTATCCAAACCACTCTAAAGAACCGCAACATCCGCCGGTGACCGAACCGAAGTGAAAATCTTCATGTCATCTGCAAACAGCAGCCTCTCACAATGAATGGCGTCCGTGATGTCATTGATGAAAATGAGAAAGAGAAGCGGTCCGAGGTTCGATCCCTAAGGCACTCCCGACGTCGGCCGAATAGACTGTGATAAGACTCCATAAGTGCGGTCAATTGATCACTAAAGCCAATCAAACTGAGTTTGGATAAAAGTGCGTAATGGTCAAGTTGGTCAAATGCCTTTTGGAAATCTAAGTAGATAACATCAACTTGCTGCGTAAAGCACGTCAAGTTCGATACCGTAGAACGGTTTCTCACGAAACCATGTTGAAAGGGTACTATATAAGGCTTCACGTAGGTATAGATATATCTGTATAAGATTGATTCAAATATCTTCGAGAAATTGCATAATAAGGAAATGGGTCGATAGTTTTCGATATTGGTGGCATCATATTTCATAAGAAATATGATGCCATATGTTCATAAGAACGGGACAAACATATACGGATTACGGATACATATTACGATAACATATTACGGATTGGAGTTTCACAATTATTTAAGTGCAGTTTGTACGCGGCACTTATCATGGCTTTACTGAGGGATCTGTTGTATTTGAAACTATCCAAATAGTGAGCAGTTCGATACATTCTGTATTTCCTAAGCGCACTTTCCTTGAGCCGAATAGCTTCTCTTATTTCATAAGTGAACCACGCAGGATACTTCTTCCCGGCTTTATTCAAAAATTTCATTTTAGGCACGGCGATATCAAGAGCTTTATAAATTAGTTCATAAAATGTTGCGCATCCAGCCTCGACGTCCGTTGCATTGTCCACCAATGACCAATCAGTGGCAGTTAATAAGCCATAGAGCAACGGAAAATCTGCTCGCTTGAAATTGTAACCAGCTACACCAGACGATGCCCGGAAGTTAGGAGAAGAAGATTCGATACATGAAAATGCAACACGAAGTGCTGGATGGTGACGATCTTCGTCCACAATAGGATCTAAATTATTGTCAACCGAGCACGGAAAATTACTAAACACCAGGTCCAGTAATCGGTTGTTGAAATTCATGACGGCATTCGCTTGGGTAAAGTTGTTGAATTTCTCATAATTTTCAAGTGCAGAAGCAAAGCGATCACATCTGGCAGGATACGAGTAAGAAGAGACGTTAAAATCACCAATCACCATAACCGAATGATCAGCAATAAAGTGCAATGCTTGCAATTGTTCCAAGAATGTTTCAAAGTCATCTATAGAGGTGGAGGGCGGTATGTAAACAACAAAGAAAAAACATAATTGCCCATTCAAGCCAAAAACCAAAAGCCCCCACAACGTCCAAGGTAGGTGTGATGTCAATTATACTGTGCAAATCCAGTTGAACAGCCCGCAACGCACTGCGAATTGCCAACAAAACGCCTCCTCCCCTCGCAACCCCCATCATTTCCATGCGTCGATCACAACGAAAAACAGTATAATTATCAGGGCTTAATTCACTATTACTTATATCGGCACATAACCAGGTTTCTGTTAATGCAACAAAATCATATTCGGATACAGAGAGGTAGCTAAAAACATCAATCACTTTAGTTCGCAGGCCATTTACGTTCTGATAAAGGAGAGAGTATCGTTTATAATTGGGTGGAGAAGTTAGTTTAAAGAAATAATTTTTGGAAAACCATTAAAGTAGCGAATCTTGAGGTTCTGCTCGCCAGCAGCTCGGCGATTTTCCAACTACGCTTTAAGTTCATTGTAATGCTTTATTTGGTTAGGCGTACGATCGAAACTCAGCGACACACTGCGATAGGCATCAAGAGTTTTTAATTTAAATGCCTTACGAATCAAGTTCACCGGATTCGCAGCGTCATCAAACATCACCTTGATAGGTCGTCCGCGAGGGTTGATTCCGCGGCCTAACCGAATAGTTTTAAATTTGCTCTTAAAATTAGGCAGAATAGCTTTAAATAAGTCCGCTGTAGAGTTCATATCGTAGTCACCATTCGAAACAATATGATCATCAGTGGATTCAGGCAACCCAAACACAATAATATTATTCTTTCTCTGCTGTCGTTCAGTGACTTCCCGAACAACCTCCTCCATACTGAAACCTTGACAAGAAGCTTGTGAGCTCTTGAGCATATCAAGTTGCGCAGTGAATTCGGCACGTAGTTTATTCAAGGATTCGGTAAATTCGGCCTGTAGAGAGGATAAGAGAACTTTGAGGTCTCTAAACTGATCCATGTTTCGAGTACATTTATTACAAACTACTTTAATCGACTTAGATTAATAAATAATTTTGCCAACTACCGACTGGTTTATTGGTGTGTTGGCCTTTTAAATAAAACATTGAGTTCGATTTGAGTTCACTGAGTTCTATATCATCATTCCCAATCATTATAAGAATTTCAATTCTTTCTACTAACAAGGAGACCTTACCGGTTCGGCATCACCGATTTCGTTCATATTTGCAGGGATTGAAGATCAGTACTCGGACATCACTTTCCTGAAGCAAAGGTAAAGAAAGTTGTTTTTCTTCAAAGTTCTCTTCTTGTAGTTTGAGTACTTTGAAGTCGATTTTCTCGAGTATTTCTGAGCATTGCATCGTACTGCTTCAGGAAAGTGATGTCCGAGTACTGATCTTCAATGCCTGCAAATATTAACAAAATCGGTGATGCCGAACCCTAGATGAATCGATATTAATTAAAGAGTCATATCATTCTCAGTATTACGTCGATTTCCGTGTTTCATGTTTCTAACGACGTACGTGGAAAAGGATTTATCACAGAGATAGGTTGTTACAAAACGCATCAATACTGTTATGGCTCGTTTAGAAATTTCTACATATGGTTCTATTAAATTATAGTTTTTAATTTGCTTTAAAATGATGTTCAAATCACCTTGATATCTCAAGTACTTTTTGAGATATGGCTTCAATTTCGTGCTTATAAAGTTAATTCTTAATAAGATAAGAAAATCTTAATAAGAATGAATTTGTAAAGTCGGGGTGATTTTGAAACTTGAATGAATTTGCTTTAAAATGATGGCCAAATCACCCTGATAGCTCAATTATTTTTTGAGATATGACTTTTTAAAATTTCGCGTTCGTTAATTTTTGATAACATAAAAAAAATTATAAATGAAATTTGGTTATTTGTTGTGAATTAAAACTAGGATAAATTTGCTTTAAAGTGATATTCAGATCACCGTGATACCTTAAGTACCTTTTGAGATAAGAGATTTTGAAATTTGGTATTTATTAAGTTAATCTGAATAAATCTATGTTCAAGAGAAACCGGATCAATGAAAATTATAGAATCATGTTTGGTGAGTTCACCTTGATATCTCAATTATTTTTTGAGATACGAAATATTAAAATTTGTTGTTCATAAAGTTAATCTAAATAGATGTATGCACAAAAGAAACCATATCTGTGAAGTTTATAAAATCGAAGAAATTATTTTTAGTAACTTGAGTATAAATTAAATTTATTAAAAGTTATGCGTGATATATTTAAAGCAGTAGTAATAAACCTTTTTTATTAACGTCTACCTTTTACAGATTATCAATTAAAAAAAAAAAATATTATATTTGTTTACCTTAACAACATTCAAAAAATGAACAGCTACCTTGATTGGTATTGAAGTCTATAAATAAATTAATATTTCAACACTCCCCCTCAAGACCAATCATGGTTATAAACTTTTGTAATTTTGGTTTTGTTAATGGTTTTGTTAACATGTCCGCAATCATTTCTTCTGTTTGACAATATTTCAAATTTATAATATTGTCCTCCAGAGCTTTTCTTATAAAATGATATTTTATGTCTATGTGTTTAGTTCTACTATGATAGACATTGTTTTTTGCTAACTTTTGACAACTTTGATTGTCGTTGTATATGATAATTGGTTTTTCTGAATCAAATTTTAATTCCGATAAGAATTTTTTTTTCATATAGTGCCTCTTTGGCCGCTTCTGTGAGGCTCATGTATTCTGCTTCTGTGCTTGATAAAGCAACGGTTCTTTGTTTTTTGGTTTCCCACGAAGTTGCTGCATTTGCCATTTTAAAAAGATATCCAGTATACGAACGCCGATCATCTATAGATGATCCCCAATCAGCATCCGTATAACATTCTATTTCTTTTCCTGAAGTTCTATATGTTAATTGCAAATTTATTGTTCCTTTTAAATACCTTAACACTCTTTTTGCAGCAATCCAATGGCTTTCATTGTAATTTGTGTTAAATTGGCTTAAGAAGTTAACGCTAAAAGTAATATCCGGTCTTGTACCAATTGATACATACATTAAACTTCCGATTAAATTTTGATATGGATACTTTTTCATTATTTCTTCATTTTTTACTTTGGGTTTTTCTAAATTTGAATTTGGGTCCATTGGTGTACTAACTGGTTTTGAGTCTTCCATACCAAATCGCTGTAGAATTTCTTTTATATATTTTTTTTGTGAAATTTTAACCGTATTCTCCCCCTCGATTTGGACATGTGAAAATTCTAAACCAATACAGTAATGTATTTTTCCCAAGTCTTTCATTTCAAAGTTTTGGAATAATTTCTTTTTAAAATTTTCAATTTTTTTTAAATTTTTACAAGCTATTATTATATCGTCCACGTAGACTGCAACGAGAAGTGGCTCCTCTTCATTTGATGTGTAAATACATTGATCCGCATTGATTGGTTTTATTCCAATTTCTTTTAATTTGTTATCTAATTTTATATACCATTGTAATCCGGCTTGTTTTAAACCATATAACGCCTTTTTTAATTTACATACTTTATTTCCATTTTCCATTTCTTTTAACATTTTGGTACTCTCTCTTAAAATTTCTTCTTTCACTTCTTTATTTTTTATAATTTCTTCTAGTGTTTCTTTAAATAAATCTGGTGTTTTCATATAAATCTCTTCATTAATTTCACCGTTCAAATATGCTGTGATAACATCCATTTGATGTATGTGCATATTATGTTCTACAGCTATAGCGATTAATTTTCTTATAGAGCTTAACCTTGTTACTGGTGAATAGGTTTCATGGAAATCAATTCCTTCCTTCTGTGTGAAGCCTTTTGCTACTATTCTAGCTTTCCATTTTTCCAAAGAACCGTCTTGTTTAAATTTTTTTTTTAGTATTAATTTGCATCCGATTATGTTTTTATTTCTTGGTTTTTCAACCAATTCCCACGTCTTGTTTTTGATCAGGGCTGTTATTTCATTTCTTATTGCTTTTTTCCAATCTTTTTCATCTTCTTTTAAAGCTTCCTTTAAAGAAATTTCTCCAATATTTGCTTCCAAATTTGTATCGTCGTCTTCATCTGGTTCATTTTCTATCTTCATTTTGTAAATTTTTCTTGGTCTACCCTTTTTACCTGTTTTTTCTAATTTAGGTCTGCCTCTGCCTCTTTTCAATTCAACTTCTTTTTCTGTAGTTTCTTTTTCACATTTTTCATTTTGATTTAAGTTTATTGAATCTTCTGGGTTTAATTCCAAATGTAACGGAGTATTTTCTATTTTCTCTTGATTCATATTTTCACTAATGATTGGGAATTCTACCAATATTTCTTGTGTTTGTTTCTTTTCTTGTTTTAACAAAAAATCTTCAATATTTATATTTTCTCTTTTTAGGAATTTTACATCTCTACTGAATATTACGTTCCTTTTATTTGGAATATAAATTCTATATGCTTTCGCTGTATCGGAGTATCCGACAAATATTCCTCGTATGGATCTAGGTTCAAACTTGTTTTTATTTGGAGTTTTATTTAGAACATATACAGGACTTCCAAAAATTTCTAAATGTTTTAAATTTAGTTTTGAATTAGTCCACTTTTCATAAGGAATTTCTCCATTAATTCCATTTGAAGGACATCGATTTCTTATGTAATTTGCTGTATTAATTGCTTCTGCCCAAAATGATGGTGGTAAGTTTGATTGAAGCAAATTACACCTGGCAGTTTCTACTAACGATCTAATTTTTCTTTCTGCTATTCCGTTTTGTTGGGGAGTATACGGAACTGTGAATCTTCGTTTTATACCATGTTTCCATAGGAATTCATCGAATTTTTTATTACAATACTCAGTTCCGTTATCAGATTGTAAATTTTTAATTTTATAACCTGTATTATTTTCGACTTGAGCTTTATACATTTTGAAAATATCTATAACTTCGTTTTTATTTCGAATAAAATAAACTTCAGTATATCGCGTGTAATCATCTACAAAAATGACAAAATACTTTTTACCTCCGTTTGATTCTGTTCTCATTGGACCACATACATCGGTATGAATAATTTGTAGAGGTTGATTTGTTCTTACTTTTGTAGATGAAGGAAATTTTGTTTGCACATGTTTTCCAACGATACACCATTCACAGGGTTCCAGCTTACTCTTCTCGTTAAAATTCAGGATTTTTGTTTTCTTTAAGACTTCTTGAAGGGATTTTTGATTTAAATGTCCTAATTTATAATGCCAATCTTGAATTTTACTTCCATCTTTTATTAAATTTGTTTCTTCTTCCTTTTCAATAAAGTATAAGTCTCCTTTTCTGTCTGCTATTCCAAGTACTTTTCTGTTTCTTTTATTAATTATAAATGCTTTGTTCTTTGTAAATTTAACATTATATCCATGATCTGTAATTTTAGCTACGGATAATAAATTCGTGCGCAAATTGGGTACATATAATGTGTTTTCTAGTCGAACTTGGTCTATTGAAAAATTATTCTTAACATTTATTTTTATTTTGCCAATTCCTTCAACGGACGTTTTTTGGTTATTAGCTAATTTTAATTCTTTTGACGTTTTATATATCTTGTCAAAACTTTCTTTTTCACCAGTCATATGAGATGTACATCCGCTGTCGAGACACCAAATTTGCTTTTTCTTTTCTTCTTCATTTATCATTGCTTCTGATTCTTTAATATATAAGGTTGAATTATTAGACTGTTTGAAGACTTTCTTCTTTTGATTAAAATAACAATCAATTGATTTATGTCCTATTTTTCCACAAATATGACATTTAACCTTGAATGCTTCATTTTTAAATTTATTTTCATTTGGCTTTTGAAAATATCCCTTCTTAAATGTTTTCGGTTTATTAACATATAATACATTTCCTTCGATTTGTTTATTTTCTCTTTCTTCTCTTGCTTCATATTCTTCCAGTATCTTAATTCGCAGTACTTCAGGTTTTGGCAGATCGTCTCTAGTTTCAATAGCAATACGGAAATTTTCGAATTTTTCTGGCAGACTATATAACATGATTATTGTAAGTAGGTCTTCGTTAATTTCTAAATTCATTTCTTTTAGTTTATCTACAGTTTCAAAAAAATTATTTAAATATTCGATTATATTTTCTCCGTCCTTCATTTTTGACAACATCAATTTTTTTAATAGAAATGCCTTTTTAGCAGGTCCGCTTGATTGATGTATTGTTTCTAATTTTTTCCATACTTCATGCGATGATAAACAATATTTTATCTGTTTTAATTCTGTTGGGTCTATTGACAGTATTAAGTCTGATCGTGCTTTACTGTCTTTTATTTCCCATGCCTTTATTTCTTTGATTGATTCATCGTTATCTGGTATTAAACTTGGTTTTTTTAATGTTCCACTTACATACTCCCATGCGTCATTTTTAATTAGTATTGCTTCCATTTGCAACTTCCATGTTTCCCAATTATCCTTTTTAAGAGGATCAATTTTAAAACTTGCAGACATCTTTTCTTTTTAAAAGTTTATTATTATTACTATTACTGTTTTATATCTGGGCCCATAACCTATTAAAAGTTATGCGTGATATATTTAAAGCAGTAGTAATAAACCTTTTTTATTAACGTCTACCTTTTACAGATTATCAATTAAAAAAAAAAAATTATTATATTTGTTTACCTTAACAACATTCAAAAAATGAACAGCTACCTTGATTGGTATTGAAGTCTATAAATAAGTTAATATTTCAACAAAATTTACTTTAAAATGATGTTCAGATCACCGTGTTATCTCAAGTACTTTTTGAGATAAGAGATTTTGAAATTTGGTGTTTATTAATTTAATCTGGATAAATCTATGTTCAAGAGAAACCGGATCAGTGAACATTATAGAATCATTTTTGGTGGGTTGAATCTAGATTAAATTTGCTTTAAAATGATGATGAGATCACCTCGATATCTCAAATTGTTTTTGAGATACGATGCTTTAAATTTATGTTTTAAAAAGTCAGTTTTTATGAAAAAAACTCTTGTATTTATGAAAAGTTTTATATTTATGAAAACGATTATTTTTTTGTGTATCTTAAATCACCTTGAATCACCTCAATTTTGTTCGGAGATACGAACTTTCTAATTATCTCAAATTGACTTAAATCGACGTGGGGAGATGTTTTTAAAAAATCGTATCTTCATTTTTTTTTTTGAATTAAGGAATAATTTTTATCTAATTAATTATTAACCAAATTTGCTTTAAAACGATTTTAATCTCAAAATAATGTCTCAATTCATTTTTATGATACGATTCTTGAATTTAATGTTTTTATAACTTAAAAAACGACAGAGTCTAATTAAAAATTTTATATCAATGAAATGTATAGAATCGCAACGATCATTTTTTATGCATCTTAAATCATTTTAATATCTTAATTATTGTCTGAGATACGAATTTTTTTATTTACTCAAATTGACTCAAATTAACATTGAGAGATGTTTAAAGAAATCATATCTTCAATTTTTTTTTAATTAAGGAATAATTTTTATCTAATTAATTATTAATCAAATTTACTTGAATACGATTTTAATCTCAAAATAATATCTCAATTCATTTTTAAGATACGCTTCTTTAATTTAATGTTTTTATAACTTAAAAAACGACAGAGTCTAATTAAAAATTTTATATCAATGAAATGTATAGAATCGCATCGATTATTTTTTGTGTATCTTAAAATAATGTACATTTTGATGTGCTGTTTCAAACGATTTACCAGAAAACTGGCATTTCTTTCATTCGTCATGAAATTTGTACCAAATTTAACTTTTCTAGCTAAAATAATTACTGAAATATCGACTACTTTAAAAACTGAAGATCCAACTTTAAAAGGCAACAACTCCTTTGGGGTATAACTTAGTATAGATAAATTGGATTAACTCATCTTAATTTATGTTTAATTTATCTGTCTCAGTTCTTATGCAAATCACCCTACATTTAGCAATTATAAGATTTTCGACAGTTCTTTAATTAGAATTTTTTAATAGATCGACCTTTAGAATCAGTACAAACGTCAAATTTTCTGCAGCTTCCTTGTTTACAAAATAAAGCATATGAAACCAACTTGGTTGAAGTTATATTCACTCACCAAGCACTGATCATCAAATATTTTTCACCACTTTCACCCCAAAATCAATTTGATTTTAAGATGCTACATTCTCTAAATTTTTAGGTATCTTTTTGTAATGGGTTACTAAAAGGGTTAAATCAATTTTGTGCTAAATACAAACAAAAATAAGCTAATTCAAATTCAAATCCGAATCTAACATCAACCACATCTTTTTAATAATAAATTAATTACTTACGTAGCACGTTTTGGAGCTGCATTTCCCTTCGCCAACCTCTCCGAGCGATAATTCTCATAATGAACTTGTTGAGTAATCTCCTGCAAATCCTGCATATGCGTAATAAGCATCGTTCTCAACTTAATAAAATCACAATGCTCCGGATTTTCAACCTCAACAACCCCCCAAGGATACAACCTCCCCCTAACTTTCCTCCCTCTCACCTCCATCAAAGTATTAGCACCACAAACAGCGAAAGGAACAGCTTGTTTAAGTTGTTTAACTTGCTCTTTATATTCTTCATCTTCATCCGAGTCACATTCAGGTAAAGAATAAATTCGAATCCCATTGGCTGCAATTTCATCTAAGACGGTTTTTTTCAATTTTTGCATTTCTTTTCGCGTTAAAACGTCTGCTTTGGCTATAACGGGGACTATGTTGACTTTGTTATGGAGTTGTTTCATAAATTCGATATCTAAAGGTTTTAATCCATGCCCGAAAGGAGAAATGAAATAAAAACAACAATGGATTCGGTTATCCATGATGTTTTTGCGGTTTAACCCGGATTCATCGCGTAAAAATCGCTCAAATTGGTCATCAATGTATCGAATTATTTCTGTAAAACAATCAGTGTTGTCGATTGCGTCTCCAAAACCGGGTGTGTCGACCACGGTTAATCGTAATTTAACTCCTCTTTCTTCGATTTCAACCGTAGATGGTTCTAATTTAACAGTTTGTTTGCTTTTTTCGATCGCATCAGGGACAACTCTCTCTGGGTATAAATCAGTTAAAAATAACGCGTTAACCAACGTCGATTTCCCCAAGCCGGATTCCCCAACCACCATTAAAGTAAATTCGAATCCTTTTTTAACCGATTTGCGATGAACTTGGTTGGGTAAATTCGCGAATCCGACGTACCCCGGAGTCTCCAAATTGGGGAACTACAAAAAAAATTTTTCGTGACAAAGAAATTAATGAAAAAATTGAATAAAAGTTGGATTATATTTACGTTTTTAAGCGTGTCGTTGGACATTTTCGAGATTTAAACGGACTAAGAACAATTTTCACTTAATTTTAAGCGATTTTTCGGGGTTGTTTACTTTTTTAGTTAGCACTTTTAATGACAAGGAACCATTTTGAATTTATGCGTCATACCAACCTTATCTAAGTGAGAGATAATGTTGGTATGTCAAATTAGGCGTGGCTTCCGCTCTAAATTAAATCGTTTAAATTAACTTTTTTTATTATTATTATTAATTAATTAAATTATTTTTGATAATTTTAAGTAAATAAATCAAATTGGATTAATTTTTTTTTTAGAATAAATTACTTTAATACATTTAAGTTTTAGCGACATCTACGAGACAATACCTCTACCATTTTTAATTTAAAATTATTTTTAATTATTAAATTTCTTTTTAATGCTTTATCGTTGAAAAGAAATGCTCGTTTTAACCGGGAATTTCTAGTTTTAGTTTTATTTCTAACATTGAATAAGTAAATTAACTTTTTTTTCAAATAAACTCAGAAATGTCACCTTTTCAACTTCAGTTGAAAAAGTGAGGTTGTTGGATATTTGACAGATAATAATTTTTATCATCATTTTCCAGGTTATTCGCTAAAATGAATCGGAACCATCAAAAATGTGCGATATATCCAACAAATTTCCAATTATTGCTAAATTTCCATTATTATAATGGTAAGTGGAATTATTTTTTTTATAATTTAAGCGTCAAAAAATGTCATTGGAAAGCGTTAGGTTAGGTTAGACTTTTAAGATAGGTTAGGCCGTTTTTAAAGATATCTGCCGCCCTTGGCCATCACACATACATATATTAAGAATTTTCGGTTGGATTTTTACTCATAATTCTTCGGCCGACGTCTTCGAAGTCAAAAAATATCATTTTATAATGTGAGGTTAGGTTGGGTTGAGTTGTGTTTTTTAGCAAAATTTTAAAGTAATATCACTGTTTAAAGATATACTTAAGGCTAACTTGCCATTTTCTGTGCGCCAGCCCCTTTTCTAAGACAGGGGCGAAAAATCAAATTCTTTCAATTTAGCATACAAACTTACCATTTCTTATGTATTATATAGTCGTCCACATCGAGTTTGGTTTTTATGCAACAGGCAATTTCCCATTGAAGAATTTTGGGATTCCTCACTCAGGGCCGCATTAAGGAACACCCTTTTCCTTTCCTTCCAAGTTTTAAACAAATAATAGGGTGATTTTATATTCATTATTAAATTAAGTACCTACTTATTTTTTCTAAGAAATGTTTTGCTGTTTCTATAACATTTCGTCATTCTATTATTTAGATATACCTGAAAATATATTTTTTTCTAAGAAACACCTAGAAATAGCTTATGGAAACTACTTATATGAGAGGACAGGCGAAATTCTTGATGAGTATTTTGTTAAGAGCCACGTGAAAGGTATCGTAAGAAAAGAAAATGTTTCGTCCTTAAAGGCAAATTGAAGGAAAAATCGTCATAATGATTATAAAGTTTAAGCAACAAAAATATTTAATTCAAAAAAAATTAATTACACAAAATTTAGCGTCATCTATGAGACTATATATAGCGAATCTATTCCTTCAAGTAACATGTCTCGGTAAATTTGAACAATAAATGGTGGGTTATTTTGATTATTTGTCAAGGAATATAACCGTGCAATTTTGCGCTATCTGACAAGCTGTTGGTCATAAACCTTATCCCCAATAGTTTTGCTCTGACCTCCAGTGACGTCTCTCCCGCCTCGATGGTATTGGCAGCAAGATCGAAGTCATCCACAAGCGAATATAAAATGAGATCATCAGCGTAACTTATTGTTTGAACCCTAAGATCCGCAAGAGCTTCGTTAAGTGAAAAAATATAAACATTGAAAAGTATTGGACTTAGTGGGCTCCCCTGGGGTAGTCCCCTGTAACTCACTCTTTCTCCAAGATCACATTGGTCGTCCTTCAGACCTATAATTGTCCTAGACATCAGCCCATTTTTTTTTTTCCTTTATTAAAAACCAGCTCAACAATTAAAATATGTTATTTCATGGCTTAGATCTTATTGGATTACACTTAATTAAGACATCACAGGAGGAAACACTTCACCATCTGTTATTCCGACTCATCAGTCAATAGATCTTGAGGCAGTTTTCTTTTTATTCTGGAGTGAATGTTACGTTGCCCAATGTGCAGTCTGGTCGCGCTAGGACACTTGTTGAGGTTACTGTAGAAGTTTTTGGTCAACATTTTTATAAAGTTTGCTATATAGTCTATACATAATTCATCATGCAATTGCTCGTTTCTTATAAACCAAGGGGCATCCACTGCGATCCTTAATATTTTATTTTGTAATGTTTGAATTTTTTTAATGTTAGTAGTGGAAGCGTTACTCCAAACTGGACAGGCATAAGTGACCAAGGATCTGATTAGTGCTTTGTATAGTAGAAGTGTGCATTCCATCCTTAGGGGAGTTTTTCTGTTAATCAGGGAATATAGTTGTTTTAATCGATCATATGCCTGATTTACTCGTGTGTTGATATGGATACCCCAAGTTAAACGTTGGTCAAGATGAACTCCCAAATATTTCACCGCTTTGTCTTTTTGATTCCAAACTATGGGCTTGTTGTTTATTATTATGCACGGTGGATCAATCACTCGTTTCAAAGTAAAAATTTTTGTTTCACACTTATTTAAATTTAGCATTTAAATGAATACACCACTTTGAAAGCCACTTCTGTAATATATTGATTGAATTTTGGAGTTTTTCAATGGCGTCTTTTAAATCATAACTTTGTGTTATAATGATCATATCATCTGCGTACATAGCCTTATCGTTGCCGGTTTGTAATGGAATGTCGTGCATGTAGATATTAAATAACGTAGGTGATAGTATACCTCCTTGTGGCACTCCAGCTCGGATGGGTTTAGTAGAAGAATAGCTTTTAGGATATCAGAATAGCGCAGAGATACCTGCTTAAACCCGCGTGGTGCAGTTTGTATTTAAGACCTTGTAGCCAAACGGTGTCAAATGCTCTTGCAACGTCTAAGAAACCAGCTGCGGTGTATTTTTTATCTTCAAATCCCTTTTCTATGATTTCTGCGACTCTTGCAAGTTGGTGAGTCGCAGAATGGTTTGCTCTAAATCCAAATTGTACATCGGGGATAATATCAAGATTGATCATTTCATCTTGCAGACGAGTGAATATTATTTTTTCAAATAGTTTTGACAGAGTTGGAAGAAGACTAATGGGACGATAATTTTGAATTTCGGATTTGCGTTTACCGGGCTTTGGGAACAGTAAGATTTCAGCTTTTTTCCATGCAATGGGAAAGTAGCCTATTTGTAAACAACTGTTGAAGATGCTTTTAATGTGATCAATGATATTATCGGGAAGATATTTCAATAAAATGTTTGGTATCAAATCATGTCCTGGAGCTTTGCGATTGGGTAGACGTTTAATTTGCGCCTTAACCTCTTCTGCTGTTATTGTCTCGGCATAGTTTCCTTCGCTTAGTAGGTGTGATTCATTATATCGTTGAACTATAGCCGCAAAATCCGTATTTTTGTCCGTAATAATTGGACTAAAAGAATTTTCTAGGTAATCAGCAAAAGCATGGGATTTATCATGATCTGTATTAATATGTATGCCATCAACTATTAACGTTGGGAGTTCTTCATATTTTTTTAATATTCGTCTAGTGGCTTTCCACATTCCAGGGTCCGATGTATTTAAATTATTTAACATGTCATTATATTTTTGAATTCGATGAGCATCGAGTTGCAGAGTTATTGTATGAGTCAGTTTATTTAATTTTTTCTTAGTAAAAGGATTTCGAGTACGTTGCCATTCTCGTCTAACTAAACGTTTTTCTTTAATGATTTCAAGAATTCGTGTTGGTGGAATATTATAATTTACAACGGGTTTTTTGGTTGTTGGTATTGTAGCATGCCTGATTGCCTCTGTCATATTTGTGGTAAGTTGCCGAATTGAAATGTTTATTGATTCCCGGATTGGAGGCGGTTCACTTATATGGTAGGATCTCATAAGGTCTTGAAATTCATTCCAGTTGACAAATCCATTTATAAGTTTTGGTACAGTTGGAACGTACAACATCTGTCTTGATAAGTTGATTAAGACTGGCAGGTGATCTGAGTTTAATTCAGTTATGACTGTTTGAGTTAATGGAAGATGAAAGTTTTTAGTAATAACAATATCTAGGATGTCTGGTAGATGATCATTACGGAATGGGTGATACGTATAATCAGTTGGACAATGAATTTGAAGCTGATGAATGTTTGCCAGATTTTCTAATTGAGATCCTGAAGGATTGTCTGCACGGCATCCCCAATGTTTTAATTTACCGTTGAGATCTCCAATTAACATCACAGGTCCTACTATTTGAAATATTTTTTTAAAATCATCATTAATCAACGATTTGTTTGGCTGTTTATAGGCACATATTAAAGTTATCGGGGCGTGTCCTTTTATCTCATATTGGATAGCAACAGTTTCTATTGATGAGGTGGTAATACTATATAAGTGATGTTTAATTTGGCGTCTAATTATGATTGCGACGCCACCAGCTGCTGTTTGAGAGTTTCTATCATACCTGTATATGTTATAACCACCAATTCGGAGATTTTCTCCTGGCGCAAGATGTGTCTCCGAGATACAAACTTTTTGCTTTTTTAACCCATTTGCATTATAGTTTAAAATTGTGATATTTTCTAAACGTTGTAGATTTGTATTATTTGACATGAATAAGGGAAGGTAAGATCTCGTTGATTAGGTGTGATTTGATTTCATTGATAATTGGGATAAGGACCTGTTTCAGGAGATTTATAATGACTGTCACCAAAGGAGAGGAGGTTTGAGTTTCATTTTGGGATGTGAAGGAAGGAATATTATTGGATTTATTAGCTTTACCTTGAACTGCGTTAGCGAAAGAAATTTCAGGACTAAGAGTGCGGAAACTGGGTTGTGAATCTTTTCTTTGGGAATTAATATAACTGCGGTCTTGATGTCGGGGATTTTTGTTTTGTAGATCAGTGTGACTCTTACATTCCCTATAATTAGATGGATGAGGTCCATCACAGTTCGCACACTTAGGAGGGTCAGCTTTGTTTTTTGTACATTCAGCATGGTTGTGTTGCTCTCCACATTTGACACACCTCGGCTTTAATGAACAATAATTCTTTGTATGTCCAAATCTTTGACAATTATAGCATTGAGGAACATTATTTGGCTTTCTTCTCATCTCAACTGTAACTATTGCCTTAGAAATTTCTTTGATTTTAAATATCTCCTTCGCTTTTTCGCATGGAGTAAGATCAATCGCACACAGAGGTATAGGATATTTTTCTTTGTTAACTAATCTAGTTATTTTTATTATTGGAAGGTTATATGGTAATAATTCAGAATTTATTTCATCTTCCGAAAGTGATATGGGAACATGCCGAATTACTACCGATAGTGGTTTAACAGAAGGATCTTGAAATGTATAAAATTGCGCATTATTTTCTTTGTAATATTTAGTGACCGTTCTATAGTCGTTGCTATCTGTCAAATTAATTTTTAAGTTTTTATTATTATACGTGGTGGTGAAATCATGAACGGTTATGGCCTTGAGATCATTGATGGTTTGTTGATGATTAAGAGCATTTTGTAGGAATATAGGCGGAATTTTTATTTTTTGCTGAGATGAAATATTTTGTTGTGATGTATCTTGTTGTTTGGATGATGCTTTGGAATGTGAGGCTTGTTGCTGTGAGCTTTCGCCATGTTCATCAGAAATATTTTCTAAAATTTGAAAACGGTTTTGACTTAATATATTTGGAGGATCCCAAGAATATTTTTTCGATAAATCATCTGTGGGAGGTGTTAAATGATCTGCAGATCGTTTTGCGTTGGACATAACGTTTTAATTTTACTTTGCTCACCCTAAGGCGGCTTTATTTCCCGTATTACAACAGAATAAAATCGTCAATGTATTCTCGAACTTTGCAGAAGAACGTGTTTTTATACGAACGCACAGCTGTAAAACTCTTCTAAGACAGAGGCGGAAAATCAAATTCTTTCAATTTAGCATACAAACTTACCATTTCTTATGTATTATATAGTCGTCCACATCGAGTTTGGTTTTTATTACTCAGTCACATTCCTACTGTAGTTGTAAAACGAACAAAGACGGGGGTGCAACAGGTAATTTCCCATTGAAGAATTTTGGGATTCCTCACTCAGGGCCGCATTAAGGACCACCCTTTTCCTTTCCTTCCAAGTTTTAAACAAATAATAGGGTGATTTTATATTCATTCCGTTCTCGATCAGATCTTCTAATTGTAAGACAATAACAATCAGAAGACAATAATCCATTTGACAACTTGCGAATACCTGATATTGAAGGAATGGTACGAGAAAGAACTTTGAATAAAGACGATTTGAATGAGTTCATTTTTGATATTGATTCTAATCAAATTAAGCGGTAAATCGAAGAAAAAATCGTCAAAAGGACTATAAAGTTCAATGAAACGTCACTCATCAAAGAGTTAAGTTAGATTGTGAAGAAGAATTTCACTTCTTTCATTTATTTAATTAATTTATTTATTGTATAATTTTAGCAACAAAAAGGTATTTAATTCAAAAAAATTAATTACATAAAATTTAGCGACATCTATGAGACAACAACCCAACTAATTTCATTCCCAACATTAAATTTAAAAGTTAAACTTTAAATCTATTCCTTCAAGCTTTCTTTTTCAAATTAACCCCCGCATTCTCAATCGACTTCTCATCATCAGCTTCATTCATTATACTCCTCATTTCCACATCGGAACTGGACAAACTCTCATCCGTATTTGCAGTTATCTCACTCCCGGAAGTCCCAATACTATCATTTTGTATATGCGTTCCGTCCAATTTCATAAATCCCGTCTTTTTCGTCTACAACAAAATCTCCTTATTCAAATTAATTAATAATTAACACTAATTAAGGTTATGTTTTTGTTGACGTTTAATAAATTAAGGTGAACTAACCGGTACTGGTAACGGGACGTTTTCATTTTCATCGGGTGTGGTCATTTTTAACCACGATTTTATCCACTTATTCGAAAATTGTTTAAAAAATACATATTTTTTTGTAGATTAATTCACAATTTTAATTGAATTTAGTCAATTACTTCAACTAACTTCACACTAAAAAAATTTAGATTGACAGTTATAATTTTTTCTCAATTGATTATAATTTAATTGATTTACAAGAAATTTTTTAGTTAATTAATAAATTTGGGAGTTTTTAATTCAATAATCATGTTAATATTAACATTAATTAAACATATTAATAATTTGAGTAATTTTGGCGATAAAAGCGACATCTATTAAAGCTTCGCGAAACTTAAAAATAAATACTCTATTTATTTACTAATTTTTATTATTTATGATTAATAAGATAATTAGAAAAATTATTTTATTAATTAAAAGAAATTTGCATTAAAATCGAATTCAATCTTTAACAAAATAATAAAATTTATATTACTGTGATTATTGCTAAATTCACTCGCGTTAATTGACAGATGTCAAATGTGAACCTCACCCAAATAACGACGTAGAAAAACGACGAAAACAAACAAAGTTTTCCTTAATGCGGGCGTTGTTTCGCCTAAAATTTTACGAAATGGACCGCAAACGAACGAAATGGACGGATTAGAACCCGTCCCGTTAATCACCCCTTGACGAAATCCGCGCAAATCGGAAAAACATGGCTGGTGCCTCCGCTGAAAGTGAAGTTTCCTCGATATGTTCCGTGGATAGGTACGGTTTTTTAAAAGATGAGTCGAAAATCTTGAACGGATCGAAAGAGACGCCGACCCCCGAAACTGTGATTAGGCGAGAGCATAAATGGTTGAGTATGTTGTCGAAGTGGGAGTATTACACGATTAAGGATTATAAGAAGTTGAGGAACCGTTGTTATAAGGGGATTCCCATGTCGATTAGGCCGAGGGCTTGGTTGTATTTGTGTGGGGGGAAAATTTTGTTGGATAAACACCCCGATAAGTATGAAGAGTTGATTCGAGAGAGTGGAGATGCGAAGTGTTTGGATGAGATTAAAAAAGATTTACACAGACAATTCCCGTATCATGAGATGTTTATTTCTGAGGAAAAACCGGGTCAGCAAGAATTATTCAACGTTTTAAAAGCATACACCGTTTATAACCCCTCAGCTGGTTATTGCCAAGCTCAAGCTCCCGTGGCAGCTTTTTTATTGATGCATATGCCCTCTGTTCAAGCATTTTGGTGCTTGGTACGGATCTCCGATAAATATCTCCAAGATTATTACTCCCCATCCATGGAGATCGTCCAAAGAGATGGCCTAATTTTGCAGGCTTTATTAAAAAAACTTTCAATGCCGAGTTATAAACATTTAAAAAAAGTTAACGCCGAGCCAATGTTGTATTGCACAGAGTGGTTTTTGTGCGCCTTTACACGCACCTTACCCTGGGACACTTTATTAAGGATTTGGGATGTTTTCCTTTGCGAGGGGGTTAAAGTCTTATTTAAAACAGCTTTGGTTATTTTGATTGGGTGTTTAGGGAAGCACGAGCAAAGAAAGAAATGTCCCGGATTATATGAGACATTACAATTATTAAGGAACCCCCCCGAGCATGTGCTAACCGAAGAATACCTTATTTTCCACATAAACAAGTTAAATTTAACCGAGAGGGATTTCGAGGTGGAGCATGTGCGCCAAACGATGAAGATGAAAAATCAAAAACACGATTCCAGTAAATAAATTTTGTTAAGATTCAATTTGGTGCTCATAATTTAAATATTCCATTAATTAAATCAAATTTAACTAAAGAGTGCAAATTTTTTTTTTCAAATTTAATTTTTTAGGTTTACAATTAAATTTTTTTTTGTATTTATCCTTAAATCAAGGTAATTTAATGAGAAAAAAAGCAAAAAAAATAGTATAACGTAGTTTGTAGTAAATGAAAGAGTATTTATTTTTATATAATCGTTTCTAGTTAAAATGGAGTTGTGCATTTTTGTCTCGAATTGAGATTTATTTTAATGAGAAAAATGATAAGTTTAGGTGCTTCCTTAAAATGGGATGATATGATGAGTATTTTGGAAATAAATAAACTTGATGTGATCACTTTTTGTAGCTAATCATTGTTTAGGTAAACCGAAAACATAACCTTATGATGTTAATTTTTTTTTCTACGAGTGTTATCTTAGGTTTTGTACGTTTAAAAGTTTATTTTTGTGCTGTTGTACGAAAAAAGTTCAATAAAAACCGTTTATTATTAAAATCGAATTGAAAAAATTGTTTGATTAATGCTTTCTGTTCCTGCAAAAAGTGATTATTTATTCATTCAAAAAATTAATTTAATTTTATCATTGTTTATACCTGCATTTCCAATTTTAGTATTTAAGTAGTTATAATTTAATTTCCAATTTTATTACACCAATAAGTTAAGTCATTTGAATAAGAGGTGTGGTTGGTTTCATGAAATTATCTTTAGGAAATCTTTAACACTACTTTACTTTTAACACGGCCTATTTCGAAGACATCGGCCGCCCAGGGAGCTGAAACATTGGGAACTTTGAACGTTTTGTGATCTTGTGAGCGGCCGACGTCTTCAGAGTAGGCCGAGTTCACTTTTTATGGCTGTTCTAAGTGAGATGGCTTGTTAAGAATCGCTAAAATGAATAAGAAGTCATTGAAAATGCGCGGCATTAACCGTAAACTTATTGTCCTCATATCACCAATTACTTTTTTGATCACGTGGAGGAGATCTTTGAGAAACACTCTCTTTATCTTGATACAATCCATTTAATGGATGATTTCTGTTCTATCTCTTCCCTTCACCAACATTACAAGGTCATCTGTACACCAAGGTCAAGTATACACCTTCTACCTTCACTTTAAGCACCCCATTTATAGATCCCCGCTAATTATCAAAACGAAAGATATGATTTAATAATTCGAATTAGGTAGTCACTGACTCCTCCATGCTGGAGGGCCGCCCATCATCTCGCGCCATGAGGCCGAATTAAAGACGTTTTCTATATCCAGGAAAACTAAAACACATCATTCTCGATGAGTATAAATCTTTCTTTTAATTTCTTCCACCATTCCTTATATCCTTAGTTTCGATCCTGTCGTTTCGCTTCTTAAGTCTGGCTAAAGTTCTTCTTAACCTGTTAAATTTCTAATGTTTACTTGCAATCTTAGCAGTCCACTTATAAACCGCTCTTCTATTTTGTGTGCCGTACGATTTTTCGCTAGTATAGAACTTATCTTCAACTTTCTGCAATATAATTTCTGATACTTTCTTAATAACTTCCTGACAGCACGTTTATATGCAAACCACACGTCTCTACACTCTTCGGCTTTCGAGATGAATTCATGATATCAAATCTAATTGTTTGATGATCACTTAGATTTTCTTCTTCGCAAACCCTTCATTCTCTCGCGTAAAGCCTTATATATCGCGATAAAGTCTGTTATTGGTAGTCCCCTTCCTCCCGCGAAACATGAGTCAATCCTCTTCGTTAAGCATCATTATTAGTCAATTAAGATTAGCAGATTATTAGTCGATGCCAACTAGTCCTCCAATAACCTTCCTCTATTGTTGACACTTGAGGATCCAATAATAACCGTCTTGGTATTTAGTTCACCCCTTCCCATTACTTCTTGTTTCTGAGTGCGTGTGATTACCAGGTCCATATCGTACAGTAGGTGTTTAAAGTCTAAAACATCTCTATTTAGTTTTAGTTCTCTAATAGCAGTTTTCATTGGGACAGAGGTATTTTGTTGTATTAGCTCGACAGGTTTTTCTATTTTTTTCGCCAACTCCGGTATAATCTCTTTTATTTCCTCCTTCTTAGGTTCCCATGGTCTTACTCCCATCTTCCGTTTATCAGTTTCTTCCTTTGATCTTTTAAACTCTATTTATCTTTGTGGATACAGGATGTGTGAGATCTCGTTGTGGATAAGTTTTATTTATTAATCTATGGCTCTTACTCAGAACTTGGAATGTATAATTTTAAATTTCATATGGTGTGGTTGAAAATCGGTCATCCACCGAAGTACACCAATTTTCCAAAAATTGTTAAGTGCTATGATTTTGTAATATTAGTTCGCTTGTTTTTTGGAAAATACACTCATTATTATTATTTCGGGTGAATCACTCTTATTTTCTCTTTCTTTCACATTTCATTTTCCATGATGACCTGTTTGGCCTACCTTACGCCCTCTTTTTCATCTACACTTACACTAACTTCACTCGATGGTACTATTGACACATAAACGTTGAACCCTTAATCCTGTGCTTCCTGTAACCTCGGACAGAAGCTATTCGAGGGTTATTGTCGCCCAGGACCATGCGACCCCAGCTTTTAAGGAAGTATCCTTCTCCTCGTGTAGTAGTGCCAATTCTCTAAACCTTAAATCAGTTAGTAAAATACCTGATATAACACTAAAAGCGTCGTTAGAAACTATGTTGTAGGCTTTAGCAGCCTTCAATCCTAAAACTCTTTGCACATTAATAAATTTATTCCTAGCCTTTATACTTTTAATTTTACTTTCTCAAACTGAAGCTGCACAGAACATACAGGGTTCGATGACACCCTTATAAATGGTAGTTGAAGCGTTACCATTGAAACCCCAACCAACCTTTGCAGTAGCACCTATTTTATTCGAAATTTTCCCAGCTTTTCTAGTAACATAATCTAAATGAATATTAAAATTTAGTTTATCATATAAATAAACACCTAAACATCTAACTACATTATTACATTTGATTTTATTTCCATCTAATGTCAAAATTGGTAATCTTTTATTTAATTTGCCAAAGATAATTGCTTCTGATTTAGAAGCATTAAATTTCAATTTATAATTTTTACCCCCGATATTAATTTTCTCTAATGCCTCATTGGCTATAACAGAAATGTTTTTATAAAGATTGCTGTTAACTAAAAGTGTTGTATCGTTCGCAAGTTACAATTTCACAACCTACAGGTAAATTTATATCAAAAATGGTATCGAACATTATATTTCAATAGCCAGGACCTGATCTAGAGCCTTGCGGACAACCTCTTTCAATATTATAATTTATATTGATGCCTGGTTCATCAATGATTGCAACTCTATTTGAAAAATAAGATCTAACCAAATTGATTAAAGTTTTTGGACAACGTTTTCTGATTAATTGACTCAATATTAAAGGCCACCATGAATGTTCAAATAGCTCAATTTGTAGTGAGGTTGCCATCACTTGTAGTGTTTCCGTGCAGACAATTCTGTAGGCAACACAACCCAACCTAAACTTTTTTTTGCGCTTAGGAGGGGAAAATGCATTAGGCACCCGGCTTACTGTTGACCACAACCAAAAACTTCCTCTCACTTGCCGGAATCTTCATATCTTCGAGATACAACGCACACCTAAATGGTGCGAACATTTAATTCATCTTCCATTTATTTCCTCTAACTGGATAGCTTACCCTCTTCTCATCTTCTTTTCTCTTATTCTTTCTTCCATCATTTTTTAATAATTTAAGCAGGTTGTTTTTATTTAGAATATTAATTTTAGTTTAACAGAATATTACAATCTTGTATTGGCTATTATGTATATTTTAACTTTTGTTTTTAATAACATTTGATTTTATGTTTATCTAACTACCTATGATATTATTCGTTTATAAACTTATCTCCCTCGTCTCCTCATCCTCTTCCTTTTTCTCTTCCTCACATTCTCGCCCACTGCGGTTATCTGGATGCGGGGAAAATATTCCCCCTCACTTCCTCTTCTATTTACTTCGTCTTTTTCCTCATTTCCATCTCTTTTCTTTCTCCTTTTTCCTTCCCTTTCCTTATCCCAGGCAGCCGTAGATGTTGTGGGTGACATAGCACTAAATTTTTGAAATAATTTATCTCAAAATAAACTATAACTTGCAAAGACCACTGAACAATTAACAATATGCTAAAACAACCGATAAAAAACTTATCAATATGTTTTACAAATATAAAAGAAAACTTACATATTTTAACACTTAAAACAATCAGAAACAACTATTAGGTGAAATATTATAATATTTAAAGCAGCATGTGTCGAAAATCGAACAAAGAACTAGAAAGAAACAATATATATACGAACAAGGATAGGACGAGGATATTAAAAATGAATAAAGTTTTTAAGGCGGATCCTTTAAATTTTCATGTTTTATGTAAGTGAATAATGGTCTGTAAAATAATTGAACTTATTCATTAATTAAAGTGACAGAAGGGTTTTTCTTATAGGAAGATATTTCTAGATTTTCAAGCAGATCAAGTTTCATACCTTTGCCACATGAATGAATAAGTTTAACGTTGTCATAATCTATTTTGTGTCCTGTCCCTAGGTGATGTTGGTATACATTAGAATTAATAATAATTATAATAAACGTCTTTATTCTCCGAAAAACATTACATAACAAGAAATATAACAGTACAAATTCTATTAAAAATAATATATATCAATCGGAAAACCTTAAGGAGCGGTTCAGATGAGTGTCTCGAGAGACATTCCCTGCTTTTACAAAATGCCAATTGCTCCATTAAATGGTTAAGTTTCTTAAAATGTTTTCGTTTCTCACCCTTCAGAATTCTATTGTTGATCTTCATTCGTGCATTACTGTTCAAGGAATAACATTTGAACTTTGCAGAATTATGTATTGATAAAATTGATATGGTTCTTGACAATTTCTTGCTTTGTGTAGATCCTTTTAAATTTATGGATGGTGGAAGAAGTGTTATTCTTAAGATAATGATCTTAATAATAATGATTCTTAAGATCAAACTAATGATGACCTGATTATGGTCGAAAACCGGTTATTGAGTAAATAATAATATTTATTAATTAGCGAGAAAGAAGCTTTATATAACCTTCATTTATTTTTGTTGTCAGTATTTAACATCCTTGATAAAGGTCTTGGCCCAACCAGTGTACAACCTCCAACTCTCTTACCATCTTCTGAGCGTCTCTTCATCTTTCTTTCTTCCCCTTGTTTCCCAGTTCCTTAATCTTTCCCAGACTAAGAGATATAGTGGGAGGCATCCGGCTGGATCTATTACGGTATGCTGACGTAACTATTATTGCAGTTTTACGCTCTATTGGATGTAGCATCTCCTCATATTTTTTATGGCGTAGTATTGTTTCCTATGCCGGTGCTGCATGCAACGCAACAGACTGTATTACTGTAGCCTGTATTCTCCGTTTTCCTTGACTCGGACCTCCTGTTCTAGACATAATCTTCTTAAGTTATTCTGTATTCTAGATATTTTGTCTTTTAGTTATCTTATATGCTCTCATATTTTACTGTATTTATCCACACTCCTAGATATTTAAGTGATTTTTTGCTCTTATTTGGTTCTAGTTGATATCTCATCGATTCAAGGGTTCGCTTAATCTCAGCTTAGCGTATTCTGCTTAGTAGTATAGATTAACCGATTCTAGAACCTCCTCCTCGAACGCAAGCCAATTGTTGGAGGATAAGGAGGTTCTAGAATCGGTTAACTGATATAAACCTACTCCTCTTAAAGGTTGCAATATGGGAGGAGTTTCCAATTAATGAGGTTAAACACTTAAACCCTCCCACATTATTTCATCCAAATCAGGTAGGATGGTATAATCATTTTAATTAATATATATTAATAAATATTACAAGATTATTTTTCATTCTATCGGAAGACGTCGAAGAGTGACCATCTACGAACATGTCTTGACACGTCGACAGATACAGAGCATTATTATTTTATTTTCTGGTTTCCCTATTTAAAGGTGTCACTTGAGAGGAGGTTGCGAAATAATTAAAACTTAATTGGAAACTCCTCCCACATTACAACTTTTAAGATTAGTAGGTTTGTAACAATTAGTCGATTCTAGAACCTCCTCCTCCTCCAACAATTAGCCTGCGTCGGAGGAGGAGGTTCTAGAATCGGCTAATCTATACTACTCTGCTTTGTCTATGATTTCTTCCGTTGTCAGTTCACCTACCACTATTACGAGACCATCCGCATATCCAACGATTCAATCTCGTTTTCCATCTTCTGCCTAAGGATCTTCTCGTAGAATAAATTTCACAAGGTACCTCCAATAACTACCCTGCGGAACTCTACACGTAACTTTTCGTTCCTTTGCATTTGAGATCAGCAGCCTTCTATCCTTTAGATACGAGTTTAGGATTCTTCGCAAACCAGCGTTAAAATCAGCTTCTTTCAATGCTCTCTTTACTTCGTTCCACAATACTAAATTGAACGCATTTTTTATGTCTAACAGCACCATAATTCGCCTCTCTTCCAACTCTGCGGTCAGTCTGTTGTTAATCAGTTGTTCCAAGAGCTTTCTCACTGCACTGAGGAAACACAGTGGTCTATAAGTCCTTTCTTGGTTTGGTTTCTCTGGTTTTGAAACCAACACCAGCATTGTCTTCTTACATACGCCAGGAAATTTTCCTTAAATTAGACAATCATTATACACGTTAATAAAAACGTCTGGATTCGATGTTATACAGGTTTTGACTATTTCTTTCTTTAATTGTTTAACTGTCGTTTCTAAATCTTCAATTTCAAAGAAAAAAGGCTCTACCATCTCAGCCTCGTCGTGTTCGTGGTCTTCTTCAGGCTCTAATAATTGTGGGAAAAGTTTCTCAAAGTCTTAAAGCTTAAATTTCTTTGTTAAATTTTAATTTCCAATTTTACTTTCAATTTTATTGCTAACCCTATCTAATTTTTACAAAAACTTTTAAAAAAGTGAAGTTAGGTTGTTTTTAGACATCATCCGCAACGGAACTTAATATATAGAGTACTTTGAGTCAATTTAATACGATCCATTAATAATTATTTATTGTTAAAATCTTAATGATTAAAAATGAAATTATGCAACAAATAACTTTTTTCAACAATATCGGCGCTTAATTGATATATCACCATGGTAGCGACAGGGATGAAAACTTTTAAACAAAAAATTATTTTATTTAGAAAATTAAATTTAATTTTTTTTAATTAATTAATAATCGAAAAGGAATTAGTAATTTTAATTAATTATTATTAATTTTAATTTTCTTTCCTTCCTAGAGCGCAATGAATAAAATTTTCTTTCTACGCAACGCCAAAAGATGTCATTTAAAAAAGTGAGGTTAAGTTGTTTTGAAATGTCAGAGACGTCGTCTTATAAATCGTTCAAATGAAGGAAAAATCGTTAAAAAGCACTGAATATCCAACAAATTTCCAAATTTTTGTTGCATTTCCATCATTAGGTGAGTCAAATATTTTTTTTATGAAAAGTTAATATAAATTTGGTGATTTGGGGGCGGCTAACATCTTCGAAGTCGGCTAAAATTACTTCTTATTGTGGTTAAAAGCAAATTGTGTTCTTATAAATCACTAAAATGATATAAAAATCGTTTTATAACTCAAAAAATTTTGACGTTACTTGAAAAAGTGAGGTTAGGTTGAAGAAAATTTATTCAATTTTTAAGTAATTTGAATTAATTCAAATAATCTTTCTTGTTATTATTCCAAGTTAATTAATTTTTCTATTAATTTTAATGAAAAAATTAATTTGAAACATTTTTAATCGCAATAATGAATAATATTACAATCATATTTTAGCGACATCTCTGAGACGTTAGCTCAACTATACTTAGTTAAAACAAAAATTTTATTATTATTAAATTAGTATATCTAATTAATTTATCCACTTTATTTTATTACTTTTATACAAAAGAAATAATACAAATTCGTCAAAAAAGCACGGAAAATCCTACAAATTTCCAAATTTTTGTTGTATTTCCATCATTGGGTGAGTCAAATATCGATCGTCGATTGTTTTGTTTTTACAAAAATCGACATAACTTTTATATTTTTCGAGATAATGATGTCGTGTTTGGACTCATTTTAAAGGAAATGTTATATAGAATCTGATTTTAATAAAGAAATTTTAAATCGAATAAAAAAAATTAAAAATTAATCGATTTTTTGAAGAAATCGACGATTATCTTGGTGAATTCGAAAAGTAGATCAAAAATCCGAAAATTTGATACTCAACAATGCATATGTAGCTTTAAAAATGACAGAGTTATCGTAAAAATAAAAAATACGATCGTCAATTGTTTTTGTTTAACAAAAAATCGTCATAACTTTGGTGGTTCCAAGAACTTTTTTGTTTTTTGAAATAATGATGTCGTGTTTAGATTCATTTAAAGGAAATGTCATCTAGAATCTGATTTTAATAAAGAAATTTTAAATCGAATAAAAAAAATTAGAAATTAATCGATTTTTTGAAGAAATTGACGATTATCTTGGTGAATTGAAAAAGTAGATCAAAAATCCGAAAATTTGATACCCAACAATGTATATGTAGCTTTAAAAATGAAGGAGTTATCGTAAAAATAAAAAATACGATCGTCAATTGTTTTTGTTTAATAAAAAATCGTCATAACTTTTTTGTTTTTTGAGATAATGATGTCGAGTTTGGTCTCATTTTATAGCAAATTTAATATAGAATACGATTTTATCGAAAACAGTTTTAATTCGATACAAAAATTAAAAAAATAAATCGATTTTTAATAAAATTATCGATTTCCTCGACAAATTTTAAATGTACATCAAAAATCCTTCAATTTGATACCAAACAACCCATATCCATGACTAAAAATGACCGAGTTTTCGTAAAAGATAACAAAGACGATCGTCGATTGTTTTGTTTTTACAAAACTTGACATAAATTCTTTGTTTTTTGAGATAATTCGGTTAAGTTTGGACTCATTCTTAAGCAAATTTAATATAGAATGTGATTTTATTAAAAACAATTTCAATTCAAAGCAGAAATTTAAAAAATTAATCGATTTTTCAAAAAATTGGTTATTTTCTTGGTAAATTCAAAAAATAAATCAACAATCTTTTAATTTAATACCCAACAGTGTATGCCTAGCTTTAAAAATGAAGAAGTTATCGCAAAAACAAAAAAAGACGATCGTCTTTTTTTTTTACAAAAACTGTCATAACTTTTTTGTTTTTTGAGATAATGATGTCGAGTTTGGTCTCATTTTAAAGCAAATTTAATATAGAATACGATTTTATCGAAAACAGTTTTAATTCGATACAAAAATTAAAAATATAAATCGATTTTTAATAAAATTATCGATTTCCTCAACAAATTTTAAATGTAGATCAAGAATCCTTCAATTTGATACCAAACAACCTATCTCCATGACTAAAAATGACCGAGTTTTCGTAAAAAATAACAAAGACGATCGTCGATTGTTTTGTTTTTACAAAACTTGACATAAATTCTTTGTTTTTTGGGATAATTCGGTTAAGTTTGGACTCATTCTTAAGCAAATTTAATATAGAATGTGATTTTATTAAAAACAATTTCAATTCAAAGCAGAAATTTAAAAAATTAATCGATTTTTCAAAAAATTGGTTATTTTCTTAGTAAATTCAAAAAAATAGATCAAAAATCCTTTAATTTGATACCCAACAATGTATGCCTATCTTTAAAAATGAAGAAGTTATCGCAAAAACAAAAAAAGACGATCGTCTTTTTTTTTACAAAAACTGTCATAACTTTTTTGTTTTTTGAGATAATTATATCGTGTTTGGACTCATTTTAAAGGAAATATTATATAGAATCTGATTTTAATAAAGAAATTTTAAATCGAATAAAAAAAATTAAAAATTAATCGATTATTTGAAGAAATCGACGATTATCTTGGTGAATTCGAAAAGTAGATCAAAAATCCGAAAATTTGATACCCAACAATGCATATGTAGCTTTAAAAATGACCGAGTTATCGTAAAAATAAAAAATACGATCGTCAATTTTTTTTTTGTATAAAAAATCGTCATAACTTTTTTGTTTTTTGAGATAATGATGTCGAGTTTGGTCTCATTTTAAAGCAAATTTAATATAGAATACGATTTTATCGAAAACAGTTTTAATTCGATACAAAAATTAAAAAAATAAATCGATTTTTAAAAAAATTATCGATTTCCTCGACAAATTTTAAATGTAGATCAAGAATCCTTCAATTTGATACCAAACAACCCATCTCCATGACTAAAAATGACCGAGTTTTCGTAAAAAATAACAAAGACGATCGTCGATTGTTTTGTTTTTACAAAACTTGACATAAATTCTTTGTTTTTTGAGATAATTCGGTTAAGTTTGGACTGATTCTTAAGCAAATTTAATATAGAATGTGATTTTATTAAAAACAATTTCAATTCAAAGCAGAAATTTAAAAATTTAATCGATTTTTCAAAAATTGATTATTTTCTTGGTAAATTCAAAAAATAGATCAAAAATCCTTTAATTTGATACCCAACAATGTATGCCTAGCTTTAAAAATGAAGAAGTTATCGCAAAAACAAAAAAAGACGATCGTCGTTTGTTTTTTTTTACAAAAACTGTCATAACTTTTTTGTTTTTTGAGATAATGATGTCGAGTTTGGTCTCATTTTAAAGCAAATTTAATATAGAATATGATTTTATCAAAAGCAGTTTTAATTCGATACAAATATTAAAAAAATAAATCGATTTTTAATAAAATTATGGATTTCCTCGACCAATTTTAAATGTAGATCAAAAATCCTTCAATTTGATACCAAACAGCCCAAATCCATGACTAAAAATGACCAAGCTTTCGTAAAAAATAACAAAGGCGATCGTCGATTGTTTTGTTTTTACAAAACTTGACATAAATTCTTTGTTTTTTGAGATAATTCGGTTAAGTTTGGACTCATTCTTAAGCAAATTTAATATAGAATGTGATTTTATTAAAAACAATTTCAATTCAAAGCAAAAATTTAAAAATTTAATCGATTTTTCAAAAAATTGGTTATTTTCTTGGTAAATTCAAAAAATAGATCAAAAATCCTTTAATTTAATACCCAACAATGTATGCCTAGCTTTAAAAATGAAGAAGTTATCGCAAAAACAAAAAAGACGATCGTCGTTTGTTTTTTTTACAAAAACTGTCATAACTTTTTTGTTTTTTGAGATAATGATGTCGAGTTTGGTCTCATTTTAAAGCAAATTTAATATAGAATACGATTTTATCGAAAACAGTTTTAATACGATACAAAAATTAAAAAAATAAATCGATTTTTAATAAAATTATCGATTTCCTCGACAAATTTTAAATGTAAATCAAAAATCCTTCAATTTGATACCAAACAACCCATATCCATGACTAAAAATGACCAAGCTGTCGTAAAAAATAACAAAGGCGATCGTCGATTGTTTTGTTTTTACAAAACTTGACATAAATTCTTTGTTTTTTGAGATAATTCGGTTAAGTTTGGACTCATTCTTAAGCAAATTTAATATAGAATGTGATTTTATTAAAAACAATTTCAATTCAAAGCAGAAATTTAAAAATTTAATCGATTTTTCAAAAAATTGGTTATTTTCATGGTAAATTTAAAAAATGGATCAAAAATCCTTTAATTTGATACCCAACAATGTATGCCTAGCTTTAAAAATGAAGAAGTTATCGCAAAAGCAAAAAAGACGATGGTCGTTTGTTTTTTTTTTACAAAAACTGTCATAACTTTTTTGTTTTTTGAGATAATGATGTCGAGTTTGGTCTCATTTTAAAGCAAATTTAATATAAAATACGATTTTATCGAAAACAGTTTTAATTCGATACAAAAATTAAAAAAATAAATCGATTTTTAATAAAATTATCGATTTCCTCGACAAAATTTAAATGTAGATCAAAAATCCTTCAATTTGATACCAAACAACCCATATCCATGACTAAAAATGACCAAGTTTTCGTAAAAGATAACAAAGACGATCGTCGATTGTTTTGTTTTTACAAAACTTGACATAAATTCTTTGTTTTTTGAGATAATTCGGTTAAGTTTGGACTCATTCTTAAGCAAATTTAATATAGAATGTGATTTTATTAAAAACAATTTCAATTCAAAGCAGAAATTTAAAAATTTAATCGATTTTTCAAAAAATTGGTTATTTTCATGGTAAATTTAAAAAATGGATCAAAAATCCTTTAATTTGATACCCAACAATGTATGCCTAGCTTTAAAAATGAAGAAGTTATCGCAAAAGCAAAAAAGACGATGGTCGTTTGTTTTTTTTTTACAAAAACTGTCATAACTTTTTTGTTTTTTGAGATAATGATGTCGAGTTTGGTCTCATTTTAAAGCAAATTTAATATAAAATACGATTTTATCGAAAACAGTTTTAATTCGATACAAAAATTAAAAAAATAAATCGATTTTTAATAAAATTATCGATTTCCTCGACAAAATTTAAATGTAGATCAAAAATCCTTCAATTTGATACCAAACAACCCATATCCATGACTAAAAATGACCAAGTTTTCGTAAAAGATAACAAAGACGATCGTCGATTGTTTTGTTTTTACAAAACTTGACATAAATTCTTTGTTTTTTGAGATAATTCGGTTAAGTTTGGACTCATTCTTAAGCAAATTTAATATAGAATGTGATTTTATTAAAAACAATTTCAATTCAAAGCAGAAATTTAAAAAATTAATCGATTTTTCAAAAAATTGGTTATTTTCTTGGTAAATTCAAAAAATAAATCAACAATCTTTTAATTTAATACCCAACAGTGTATGCCTAGCTTTAAAAATGAAGAAGTTATCGCAAAAACAAAAAAAGACGATCGTCTTTTTTTTTTACAAAAACTGTCATAACTTTTTTGTTTTTTGAGATAATGATGTCGAGTTTGGTCTCATTTTAAAGCAAATTTAATATAAAATACGATTTTATCGAAAACAGTTTTAATTCGATACAAAAATTAAAAAAATAAATCGATTTTTAATAAAATTATCGATTTCCTCGACAAATTTTAAATGTAGATCAAAAATCCTTCAATTTGATACCAAACAACCCATATCCATGACTAAAAATGACCGAGTTATCGTAAAAAATAACAAAGACGATCGTCGATTGTTTTGTTTTTACAAAACTTGACATAAATTCTTTGTTTTTTGAGATAATTCGGTTAAGTTTGGACTCATTCTTAAGCAAATTTAATATAGAATGTGATTTTATTAAAAACAATTTCAATTCAAAGCAGAAATTTAAAAAATTAATCGATTTTTCAAAAAATTGGTTATTTTCTTGGTAAATTCAAAAAATAGATCAAAAATCTTTTAATTTAATACCCAACAATATATGCCTAGCTTTAAAAATGAAGAAGTTATCGCAAAAACAAAAAAAGACGATCGTCTTTTTTTTTTTACAAAAACTGTCATAACTTTTTTGTTTTTTGAGATAATGATGTCGAGTTTGGTCTCATTTTAAAGCAAATTTAATATAGAATACGATTTTATCGAAAACAGTTTTAATTCGATACAAAAATTAAAAAATAAATCGATTTTTAATAAAATTATCGATTTCCTCGACAAATTTTAAATGTAGATCAAAAATCCTTCAATTTGATACCAAACAACCCATCTCCATGACTAAAAATGACGGAGTTTTCGTAAAAAATAACAAAGACGATCGTCGATTGTTTTGTTTTTACAAAACTTGACATAAATTCTTTGTTTTTTGAGATAATTCGGTTAAGTTTGGACTCATTCTTAAGCAAATTTAATATAGAATGTGATTTTATTAAAAACAATTTCAATTCAAAGCAGAAATTTAAAAATTTAATCGATTTTTCAAAAAATTGGTTATTTTCTTGGTAAATTCAAAAAAATAGATCAAAAATCCTTTAATTTGATACCCAACAATGTATGCCTAGCTTTAAAAATGAAGAAGTTATCGCAAAAACAAAAAAAGACGATCGTCGTTTGTTTTTTTTTAACAAAAACTGTCATAACTTTTTTGTTTTTTGAGATAAGTATATCGTGTTTGGACTCACTTTAAAGGAAAAATTATATAGAATCTGATTTTAATAAAGAAATTTTAAATCGAATAAAAAAAAATAAAAATTAATCGATTATTTGAAGAAATCGACGATTATCTTGGTGAAGTCGAAAATTTGATACCCAACAATATATATGTAGCTTTAAAAATGAAGGAATTATCGTAAAAATAAAAAATACGATCGTCAATTGTTTTTGTTTAATAAAAAATCGTCATAACTTTTTTGTTTTTTGAGATAATGATGTCGAGTTTGGTCTCATTTTAAAGCAAATTTAATATAGAATACGATTTTATCGAAAACAGTTTTAATTCGATACAAAAATTAAAAAAATAAATCGATTTTTAATAAAATTATCGATTTCCTCGACAAAATTTAAATGTAGATCAAAAATCCTTCAATTTGATACCAAACAACCCATATCCATGACTAAAAATGACCAAGTTTTCGTAAAAGATAACAAAGACGATCGTCGATTGTTTTGTTTTTACAAAACTTGACATAAATTCTTTGTTTTTTGAGATAATTCGGTTAAGTTTGGACTCATTCTTAAGCAAATTTAATATAGAATGTGATTTTATTAAAAACAATTTCAATTCAAAGCAGAAATTTAAAAAATTAATCGATTTTTCAAAAAATTGGTTATTTTCTTGGTAAATTCAAAAAATAAATCAACAATCTTTTAATTTAATACCCAACAGTGTATGCCTAGCTTTAAAAATGAAGAAGTTATCGCAAAAACAAAAAAAGACGATCGTCTTTTTTTTTTACAAAAACTGTCATAACTTTTTTGTTTTTTGAGATAATGATGTCGAGTTTGGTCTCATTTTAAAGCAAATTTAATATAGAATACGATTTTATCGAAAACAGTTTTAATTCGATACAAAAATTAAAAAAATAAATCGATTTTTAATAAAATTATCGATTTCCTCGACAAATTTTAAATGTAGATCAAAAATCCTTCAATTTGATACCAAACAACCCATATCCATGACTAAAAATGACCGAGTTATCGTAAAAAATAACAAAGACGATCGTCGATTGTTTTGTTTTTACAAAACTTGACATAAATTCTTTGTTTTTTGAGATAATTCGGTTAAGTTTGGACTCATTCTTAAGCAAATTTAATATAGAATGTGATTTTATTAAAAACAATTTCAATTCAAAGCAGAAATTTAAAAAATTAATCGATTTTTCAAAAAATTGGTTATTTTCTTGGTAAATTCAAAAAATAGATCAAAAATCTTTTAATTTAATACCCAACAATATATGCCTAGCTTTAAAAATGAAGAAGTTATCGCAAAAACAAAAAAAGACGATCGTCTTTTTTTTTTTACAAAAACTGTCATAACTTTTTTGTTTTTTGAGATAATGATGTCGAGTTTGGTCTCATTTTAAAGCAAATTTAATATAGAATACGATTTTATCGAAAACAGTTTTAATTCGATACAAAAATTAAAAAATAAATCGATTTTTAATAAAATTATCGATTTCCTCGACAAATTTTAAATGTAGATCAAAAATCCTTCAATTTGATACCAAACAACCCATCTCCATGACTAAAAATGACGGAGTTTTCGTAAAAAATAACAAAGACGATCGTCGATTGTTTTGTTTTTACAAAACTTGACATAAATTCTTTGTTTTTTGAGATAATTCGGTTAAGTTTGGACTCATTCTTAAGCAAATTTAATATAGAATGTGATTTTATTAAAAACAATTTCAATTCAAAGCAGAAATTTAAAAATTTAATCGATTTTTCAAAAAATTGGTTATTTTCTTGGTAAATTCAAAAAAATAGATCAAAAATCCTTTAATTTGATACCCAACAATGTATGCCTAGCTTTAAAAATGAAGAAGTTATCGCAAAAACAAAAAAAGACGATCGTCGTTTGTTTTTTTTTAACAAAAACTGTCATAACTTTTTTGTTTTTTGAGATAAGTATATCGTGTTTGGACTCACTTTAAAGGAAAAATTATATAGAATCTGATTTTAATAAAGAAATTTTAAATCGAATAAAAAAAAATAAAAATTAATCGATTATTTGAAGAAATCGACGATTATCTTGGTGAAGTCGAAAATTTGATACCCAACAATATATATGTAGCTTTAAAAATGAAGGAATTATCGTAAAAATAAAAAATACGATCGTCAATTGTTTTTGTTTAATAAAAAATCGTCATAACTTTTTTGTTTTTTGAGATAATGATGTCGAGTTTGGTCTCATTTTAAAGCAAATTTAATATAGAATACGATTTTATCGAAAACAGTTTTAATTCGATACAAAAATTAAAAAAATAAATCGATTTTTAATAAAATTATCGATTTCCTCGACAAATTTTAAATGTAGATCAAAAATCCTTCAATTTAATACCAAACAACCCATCTCCATGACTAAAAATGACCGAGTTTTCGTAAAAAATAACAAGGACGATCGTCGATTGTTTTGTTTTTACAAAACTTGACATAAATTCTTTGTTTTTTTAAATAATTCGGTTAAGTTTGGACTCATTCTTAAGCAAATTTAATATAGAATGTGATTTTATTAAAAACAATTTCAATTCAAAGCAGAAATTTAAAAATTTAATCGATTTTTCAAAAAATTGGTTATTTTCTTGGTAAATTCAAAAAATAGATCAAATATCCTTTAATTTAATACCTAACAATGTATGCCTAGCTTTAAAAATGAAGAAGTTATCGCAAAAACAAAAAAGACGATCGTCGTTTGTTTTTTTTTTACAAAAACTGTCATAACTTTTTTGTTTTTTGAGATAATTATATCGTGTTTGGACTCATTTTAAAGGAAATATTATATAGAATCTGATTTTAACAAAGAAATTTTAAATCGAATAAAAAAAATTAATCGATTATTTGAAGAAATCGACGATTATCTTGGTGAATTCGAAAATTTGATACCCAACAATATATATGTAGCTTTAAAAATGAAGGAGTTATCGTAAAAATAAAAAATACGATCGTCAATTGTTTTTGTTTAATAAAAAATCGTCATAACTTTTTTGTTTTTTGAGATAATGATGTCGAGTTTGGTCTCATTTTAAAGCAAATTTAATATAGAATACGAGTTTATCAAAAACAGTTTTAATTCGATACAAAAATTAAAAAAATAAATCGATTTTTAATAAAATTATCGATTTCCTCAACAAATTTTAAATGTAGATCAAAAATCCTTTAATTTGATACCCAACAATGTACGCCTAGCTTTAAAAATGAAGAAGTTATCGCAAAAACAAAAAAAGACGATCGTCGTTTGTTTTTTTTTACAAAAACTGTCATAACTTTTTTGTTTTCTGAGATAATTGTATCGTGTTTGGACTCATTTTAAAGGAAATTTGACGTAGATTTTGATTTTAATGCAAAAAATAAAAAAGATGACTGTCGATTGTTTTTTTTTTCAAATCATAATAACTTTTTTGTTTTTTGAGATAATTAAGTCCTGTGTGAACTCATCTTAATATAGAAAACGATATTATCAACAAAACTATTTTATACAAATTATTACTTTTATACAAAAAAAAAATAATACTACTACAAATTATAAAAAAATCATTTATTATTAAAATCCATTCCAATATTAATATTAACATTACTAATCGACTTAATTGTACGATACAATTATATACAATATACAAAAAATATAAATATTTACATCATTTAATTTAAAAGTAATACTTTCCTCGATTAATTTTAACCCTAATATGAAGCATACAATTTTAAAATTAATTATTTTCCGTAATCTAATTATTTCAGTAAATTAATGATGATGCCCAATTGATAAAACCAAAGGCATCAAACACCCCACCACCAAAATCAACAATTCAGTTAACGTTAATCCTTTCGAGCCAACATTTATCACATTCGCCTCAACGTTTTGTAATTTCGAGTAATTATGATGAACGTTTTGGGTCAATTCCGCCAAAACATGAACTGTAGCTACATAAAGAAAAGTCCCAGCCGAAAATAACATTGCTATTCCTACAAAAAAATAATCATTTAATATTATAGGAATTGAAATTAATTGATTAATTAATTAACCTGTCCCATTCATTGAAGTTAACGTCTCCTTTTGCTCTTTTCCAATCCCAAAATACGTTAAAAGCGTCAATAAAGGGGCGGCTGATGAAAAAATCAATAAATGCTTCCGAATTCTTTGCCGTTCGATCCCTTCGTGTAATAAAAAAGTGACCAATCCGAAAGCGGCGGGGGCTTTGTGTAACATTATTGCTAAAAAGACGATTATTTCGACGTCTGCGTGACTCGTAGTGGCCGCAGCCCCTAACGCAACACCATCCGCGGCTGCGTGCACCACCAAACCGATTGTAGCCGTGATATTTCGCTCGGAAGGGTTCAAATTTTGGTTCCGATTTTGCGAAATTTGGTCCACCAACAACATAAAAACGAATCCAAGCACTAAACTAACTCCAATTACAGAAAAAGGATCGTTATGTTGTGTTGGTTGACCCTCAGTTGGGGTTATTTCTTGGTTATCGAATGTTAAAGCTCGAACTCCTTCAGGGATAATTACCGCTAAAGCTGTTCCAACTAAAAGACCAGCCCCCAATACGGTGATTCTTTTTAATTTCTCCTAAAAGCATAAAATTAATTTTAAATTAAATTATTTTGAGTTAATTACCTCGGAGAAGCTAAAAAATAACGGAATTGACCCGGCTAGATAACTCCCAATTAACATTACGATCACTAAAGATATTAACATCGCCGTTTCTTCCATGTTGTAACGTTTTAATGCGATTCTTCTGAAGTGAATGTGTTGAGTTGGTTAAAAAATTGTTGATCAATCACTTTAAAATTGGCCACGTTTGCAATTTAGGCGCAAAATCATTTAAAACGTCAAAAAAATGTAATAATTTAATCGGCGGTGGTTTATCTCATCCTTTTTAATAACATTAACTCGATTTTTATCTTAAAGCTCGTCTTTATTTGCGATTACACATTACACCGTTAGGTTAGGTTATGGTTTCGGTTTTGACAACGCAACACTAATTGGTTTTATTTGGTTTTTTGGCGAAACTTTTTTCGCTTTTGGTTTTACTTTAAATCTAATTTCGGAGTCATTTTTAAGAGATTTGCTCTTAAAAATAACTGAATTAATAAAAAATCGGGTATAATAAGAATTTGGTTATGTTTTAGTTGGGTACGTCACTTTGACGTTTTAACCAACTTCGTAAAAATTAAGGAACTAAAATTTTTTTTGAATTTAATTTAATTTGTTTATAAAAATTAATCTATTTTTTTTTAATTGTAGTATAACTTTTTTTGTAATTAATGCGAAAATTTTTAATTTCAGTTTTATATCAATCACGAAAAGAATTAAATAAGATTTTGCTTCAATAAAAATTCGGAAGATGTCACTTGAAAAGGTGAAGTTGGTTTTAAAAATTGAGAGGCGTCGTTTGATGAATTGAAAAATTAGCTAAAATGAAAGAAAAATCGTCAAGAACGGACGGAATTTCCCACAAATTTCCAATTCTACTTTTATTTCCTTCACTGGGTGAGTCAAAATAGTTTTTTTAATGAAACATCAAATCATTAATATTAAAAAAAAAAGTGAGGTTAGGTTTCTTCAACATCACTTTTTAGCACAAAAATTTAAGACGATTTTCGAAGATATCGGTCGATTCGGCCATTAAAATATAAAGTACTTTTAATTTTTATTGTTGTTATAAGCGAATGGGTTGGGTTGAATAATAATAAATCGTTAAAATAAATTTCACTTGACAAAGTGAGGTTAGGTTCCTTCAATATGATTTTTCGGCTTAATTAAGCTAACACGGCCGTTTTTGAAGAAATTGGCTTAAGCCATTAAAACGTGAAATATATTGAGTTAAATCTTACATCCTTTGAGGCGGCCGATGTCTTTGAAGTCGGTCGAGTTTACTTTTTATGGTTGTTATAAGCCAAGGTCTATAGAACATAAGGTTACCTAATTCCCTATGTCTATGTAGTCTCTGGTTCGATACTGCCAGAGTAAAGAGTTGAGTAAAAGATAGCCTATACCAGTGGTTCTCAACCTTTTCACTATTGAGGACCACTTCGTACCCTTCAGAATCTGAGGCGGACCACATACGATAGAATTAAGATTTATACAACAGTTACATAGGACGTGTGATTCTGTTTACATTTAGTTCGTCTGGAACTTGAATAGACTATAGGTAAAATGAAATGAATCCTAAAGTTTTATCAATGTATTTTATTAATTACAAAGTAAAAAACATATTGATAAAGACATATTGTGGGCATAATAATTTCATTTATAGTGTGGCCAAATTTCCATTCTAATGACTTCCTTGATCTTGCATTTCACCTGAAAGTTTCTCAATATTTGGCTTGAAAGAGGTCAGTGCCAGTCTCATTGGAGCATTCAAATTTAATAAACGATTTCTATGTTTATTCTTGATAACACTCAAAGTCGAAAATGCTGTTTCACAAAGATAAGTGGAATGAAAAGGAAGAAGAAGTTTCAGTGCCTTTTCACTGAGTAGTGGACTTTCATCAATCAATCCAACCTAAAAGTCTTCAACGTTTTCACAGTGAGATTTCATCACTTTTAGATGGGTATCAGATGATATTTCAATAAGTTGCTCCTGTTCTCGAATAGATAGATTATTATCACTGCAAGCTAAAAAGGGATCAAGTACCCACAGATTGTTCTTCCTTACATCCGTATCAACCGGGAAGTACTTCTCGAAATAACTTTAAAGTGATTCAATGTAAGACTTAACCACTGTATGTAAATTTTCTTTATTTAAGCCTTCATTTTCAGAAATAAAATCTGAAAACAAGTTGAACATTTCAAACGATCCTTTTCCAGTTTCAGACTTCCATAACAATATTTTTTTCTTGAATGATTCAATTTTGTTCCATAGGTCAAATGCAGTTTTAGATGGTCCCTGGAGGGCAAGATTCATAATGTTGAGTTGTTCGAATATATTCACCGTCACGTAGTGTTTTGGCTAAGTCAGGCTTTTTTTCATCAAAGAACATACATACTTCTTCTATAAGTTCATAAAATCTGGTTAGGACTCGGCCTCTGGACAGCCACCGAACTTCAGTATGCAGAAGGAGATTCGAATGAATAGATCCCATGTCCTCGCATAACAATGCAAACAGTCTCGAGTTGAGAGCGTTACTTTTTATTAAATTCACAACCTTTACCACAGTAGTCAAAACCACATTTAGTTCAGGACTCAAACCTTTGGCAGCAAGCATCTCTCTATGAATAATGCAGTGTGTTAAAACAATATCACTGTTTGCTTCTTTCCTGACTAAACTTGGCAAATCTGTTTTGTGTCCTGTCATTGCCGCGGCACCATCGGTGCAAAGTCCAACACAGTCTTTCCAGGAAAGGTTTCTGAGTTTGAAATTGTTGAGGTGTGGAAATAAAAGTCTGAATAGCGTTTCTATATTACTTATTTTATTATAACATAACAACGATACTTTCTTAACGACTTCATCACTTCTCTTCTTTTTCATAACATGCGCACTTGCTTTTATATTCGCTCATGCGCACTTTCAACTCCATTGTACAGTCATACACAATATAAATGTACCATATACACTCAACACGCCTCCTTACATTTATATATTATCTTAAATTTAACATATATCGATAGGTTTCAAATTTTGCTTTACATAAAGATTTAGTAAACATATCAGCAACATTGCTATTTGAATCAACATTAGTAATATTTATAAAACCTTCCTTTACACCTTCATGCACATAATGGTAGTGAACCTCAATATGTTTTGAGTTCTTTGTGAAGTTACCAAACTTTGCTATATTTATTGCTCCCGAATTATCTTCGTAAACATTAACCGGCTTTACTAACTCAATATTAAATATTTTTATCAGTTCTTTTACAAATTTCAATTCACTTACAGCTTCTGACAATGCTACATACTCCGCATAGGTTGAAGCTTTTGTAACACACCTTTGTTTTCTAGACTTCCAATCAATTACGTTTCCAAATAATCTAATTATGTAACCAGTTGTGGATTTTCTATCTATATGATCACCAGCCCAATCGGCATCAACATAACAATCAATGATTTCTCCATTATTGTTTCTATAATATGTCAACTTTAAATCTTTTGTTAAATATAAATATTTCAAAATTCGTATAGCATATTTAAAATGTGTTTCATTGTAACAATTCTGGTACCTACTTAAATAATTCACACTGTAACTTATATCAGGTCTTGTAGCTGAGCTTATATAAAGTAATTCACCAATTATATTTCTATATTTAACGTTTCTTTCACAATTATCGGACTTTTCAATTTTTAAATTTGTTTCCATGGGTGTATTATATAACTTACTATTCTCTAAATTATATTTTCTTATTAATGATTCGATATATTTGGTTTGGCTTAATTTCATTTCATAGTTATGAGAATCGTATTCTATGGTAATCCCAAGATATTCTTTAATTTTACCAAGGTCTTTCATTTTAAACTTTTCCGACAAAAGATTCTTAATATGTTGTATTTTCGATTTATTCATGCCATAAATCAATAGATCATCGACGAAAATCAGTAAATAAATAGTATCATCATCATTCTCAAAAACATATAAACAATAATCCAAATTATTTCTTTTAAATCCTAAGTTTATTAAAAAATTATCTAAACACTCATACCAAGCTCTCGGACTTTCTTTTAAGCCATATAAAGCTTTTATCAATTTACCGACCCTTCTTGTGCCATCTTCATACCCCTTTGGTTGATGAACATATATCTCTGAATTTACCTTACCATTTAGAAATGCTGTTTCTACATCCATTTGTTCGACAACTAGACCCATTTGGCAACAATATGATAATAGAACTTTCAACGTTTGCGTTTTTGCTACAGGAGAATAAATGTCATCAATTACATCAGTTTGCTGAAATCCTCTAACAACTAATCTAGCCTTATAACTATCATCAGACTTCCTTGTATATACCCATTTTACATCTAAAACTTTCTTATTTTCTTTATTTTCATCTAATTTCCAAGTTTCATTTTTATTCAAACATTCAATTTCTTTGTCCATTGCCTTTACCCAATGTTCCTTTTCATTACTTTCAATCGCCTCCTCAAACGTACTTGGAGTATCCGTTCTGCAATAATTTGCAACAATCTTACTATTGTAAACATAATAATCATCCAATCGTTTTGGAGGATTTCTATTTCTCTGATGTTTACCCGCATCAGGTTGAGTTTCAATTTCAGATGTTTTACTTATTTCTTCTATTCTTTCGTCAATACCCTCAAGGTTACTACTTAAATAGTCGTTATCAGAGTTTTCATTATTTTCATTTAGACCAATACATTTTACGTTTTCTTCGACAATGTCTACATGTCTAGCAACTATGATTTTATTATTCAAAAGTACTCTATAACCCACTTCACTATATCCCATCAAAATTCCCATATCGGCCTTTTTTTCCCATTTCGACTTTCTTATTTGTTCTGGTCTTCGCACAAAAACTTTACTACCATATAAATGTAAATTAGAAACGTCTGGTTTCTTTTTAAAAAATATCTCATAAGGGGTTTTCTTTTCAATAGTATTAGCTAAAGTACGATTTTTCAAATAAGTTGCTGCACAAACAATTTCCGGCCAATATGTTTTATGTACGTTTGCCTCTTCTAACAAACATCGTGATATATCCATTATTGTTCTATTAAACCGTTCCGCGGTTCCGTTCAATTCATGCACATATGGAGGACAATTTTTAATCACAATTCCTTTTTCTTTAGTAAAATTATAAACATTACTGTTCAAATATTCTTTCCCGTTATCACATCTTAAAACTTTAACCTTTTTTCCTGTTAAATTTTCACATTCATTTACATGTTGTACAATACAATCAAAAACTTCTGCTTTGGACTTTATAGTATAAACCCTATAAAATAGTAAGATAGCAACTTACTATAATCATCAATGAACGAAATAAAATATTTTTCCCCTTGAAATCCCACTGTTTGAAAAGGCCCACACACATCCGTATGAATGATCTCTAAAATCTCTTTAGCCTTAATTCTATTTTCTCCAAAAGGAATATTATGCATTTTATTTTCTATACATGTTTTACATTTCATAAATTCTGTTTCAAGTTCACCTGGAATACCGTCCAACAACTGATTTTCAGATAATGTATTCAAATATTTGAAATTTACGTGACCCAATAAACGATGCCATTTCTCTTTTTGACTCATGTTTTCCATTCTTTTATTTGCAATATTTACCGATAACTTTACAGGCTTTAATTTACTTTTCATGGGATACAAACCATTCTCTTTCCAAGCTATTGCCATAATTTTACTGTTACTATCTATAATTTTTGTCAAATTACCCCTCGAAACAATAGTATTATTATTATCAGTTATTTTACTGAAACTTATCAAATTTGTATACATATCTTTAGCATAAAATACATTTCGCATATTTATTTCATTTTTCTCTCCAAAAACATTAAAGTAACTTTTTACATTACCTACTTTAGTAGCTTTTACACTCCTATCATCTCCTAAACAAACATCAACAGGTTTTTTAAGTATTTTAAATTCATCAAAATATTTATCATCATTAATAATATGATCAGTACAGCCGCTATCTAATAACCAATTTATTTCATAACAATTAGCCTTATCTACCGTACTATTATGCGCCGCGTGATGTTCAACATGTTCAATCTTCGCTACCCAAGCGCTTCTTTCTTCATTCTTCTGTCCTTGTTGGTTGGCATGATGTGTTCTTCCCCGTTGACTAGGAAAGTTGCCACGACCTCTGCCGTAATTTCCTCTTCCGGCTTCTTGTTGGTTACGCATCGGTTGCCATGAAGTCCTATTACTTGTTCCTTGGCCACCACTTCTACAGTCTCTTCTCAAGTGTCCAGTCTTACCACATTGAAAACATGTTCGCTCTTGACGGTTTTTATTCACCATAAATACATTCGATTTTCTCTCAAAATGCTCATCTTTTTGATGTTTCAGTTCAGCCATTTGAATCTTACTTTTTACATAATCCACAGTTTGATCTTCTTCCTTTAACGTATCGATTAAGTCGCCAATATAACTATATGATTCAGGTAATGCGTTCAACATATAATTTAACTTTTCTTTTTCAGACACGCTTGCGCCCGCGTTTTTAAGCTCATTTACTGTCTTTTCAAAATCACTAAAATATGTTACCGAGTCATTATAATTTTTAAGCCTCAATTTTTCCAATTTATTTCTACATAGAATCTGCAATGCTGTAGATTCCTTCAAATATAAACCATCAAACTTCTTGATTATTTCATACGCTGTTGTTTTATCACATACAAATTCCAATTGTTTATTTGATATAGCACTATATATATAATTTATTGCTTTTAAATCATTTTCATCCCAATCCTCTTTATCTGTTTCGATTTTTGCTCTTTTTATGACTTCTTCACATTTTTTAAGCTTCAAAAACACCGATATACGTTTCTTCCACATACTATAGTCCTCTCCATCAAAGACCGGTATCATTACCTCGTTCTTCGCCATTTTTTTTTTCTTTTTTTGTTTACACCCGAAAAAAATCTCGAATTTTCCACGTAGACAAGAATTCACTTAAACTCGATAATACTTTAACCACGGACCTCTGCTACCATGTTGAGGTGTGGAAATAAAAGTCTGAATAGCGTTTCTATATTACTTATTTTATTATAACATAACAACGATACTTTCTTAACGACTTCATCACTTCTCTTCTTTTTCATAACATGCGCACTTGCTTTTATATTCGCTCATGCGCACTTTCAACTCCATTGTACAGTCATACACAATATAAATGTACCATATACACTCAACAGAAATATTCGTCAATGCCTTTAAAAATTTCTTTGCCTGTTGTGTGACCTTGCAACGCAGTTGAAGTCAGCGACTCCTCAGATAACTTTTTGTTGTCTTTGTCTATGTATCTTACATAAACAAGTAGAATAGCTTTATTAGTATTAATTAATTGGATCCATGTTGCAAGTTCAGAAAGTATATAAAATAAAAATCAAAAACTTCTTTCTTGCTAAAAATTGTTTAATTTATACGGAACTAGTTTCGTATAAAGGAAAACCAGAGATATTATAAATAAATGCAAAAGTACATTAATAGAATACACTCCTTTCCTAAAATGCTCCACCAATAGCTACTTTAATAGTAATCTTTTCATACATATGAACCCTACTATTCCTAATTTATATTCCCTCCCAAAGCTCCATAAACACGACATTCCAATTCGCCCAATTACGGCTTTCAGAAACTCTCCGACCTCAAAACTTGCAAATTTTATGTTGAGAGTTTTTCAAATGATCGATTATAAACCCAAGTTCTCTATAGACAATACTAAACAATTTATCGATTTGACAAGAGACATCAATCTAAAAAACAGAATTCTAGCCTCGTTTGATATAGTTAATCTATATTCCAATGTTCCCATAAAACCCACAATCGACATAGTAATGAAACTTTTTAAAGACCATTTTGTTGATCCCTCAATAGTTGAGCATCTCCACACCATATTGGAGCATATCGTTACTCAGAATTATTGTTCTTTTAATAATGAAGTATACAGTTTAACCGATGGTCTACCTATGGGAATGCCATTATCAGGTATTCTCTCTAATATTTTCTTAGACTACATAGAGGAGAAATATATTATCAATAATCACAATCCGTTCAACAAATCTATAATAAAATGGTTTCGTTATGTTGACGATGTTTTCATAATTTGGGAGGGTGATATCGACTCCTCCCTTCACGCTTTTCATGAATACGCCAATAAATTACATGATAAAATAAAGTTCACCATTGAAATAGAGGAAAATAACAACCTTAACTTCCTTGACCTCTCTCTAAATACTTCATCAGATAGCATTGCATACAATATATATAGGAAACCCACTACAGTACCTACAACCATCCCTTACGACTCTGCCCACCCTTTATCGCAAAAACTTGCAAATTTTCGATATCTAATTAACAGAGCCTTCCAATATCCTCTCTCCCAAAATGATTTCACTTCTGAATTTGACTACATTAATAAACTGGCGCATGATAATGGTTTTCCTTCAAGACTTATTAATAAGCTTACTAAGCAAATTAAAATCCAATATGAACCTTTATATACGATAAATTATTTATTTTTCATAAGTATTCGGTGTTACACGTGTTTCGGTTATAAACCGTCTTCAGACACAACACGACTAAAAAAGAGAAACAAAACGTTCATCAAGTTTTATCGAAAAATAAAAACATTTACAAAACAATTTAAAAATATAATAATTAAAATCTTTTACCGTCAGAAATACAAATTAACCACTAAACAATCCATTTCAATTCCAGTTTGGCGATACACAACTAAAAAAGTTAATGTTTGCAATTTGTTTAAAAATTATAAATCTTGATAACTTTAAAAACGAAGTATTAAATATTTGAGATTGAATAATAAGTGTGGAAAAACTTGATCTTTTCGAGGTTAGGTTCACAGAGTACAGACAAGGATAAAATTCATCTTTTTCCTTTTTCGACACCGGCAACGATAAAATGAAAATATATATTCATTATTACATTTTAAGCAAATAAATAGAAAGATAGTAGAAAGAAGATAACTTTAGTAGAGATTATAAGAGATCTTTGAAAAAATTATATGTGTCGAAGTCTGTTATATCGTTTAGTAATAGTTCTGGGTTGTTTTTTCTTTCTTTCAAAATATGATATTCTTCTGTGTAGTCCATTCTTTTTGATTTGCTCATTTGTTTTATCAACTTTATTTCACTATTCCCAAAATGGTTTTCACTATCCAAGTGTTTAAAGAAGTTGGAGCTTTCTTTTGAGATGTGTTCTTTGTATCTTGTTTTGATATTTCTTCCGGTTTGGCCAATGTAGAAGCAATTGCATTTCCCACAGTTAATTTGATATATACCGCTCTTTTCTTTTTCTTTGAATTTGTGTCTGTTGTTGATTAATAGATGTGATATTTTTCTTTTGTATGAGAATGCGGGCGTTATGTTGTGTTGTAGTAGTTTTTGTTTCAGTTTGTTTTTCATTATATGTTCATAAGGTATGCTAATATATGTATGTTTAATTTTGTAATTTGGATATACCATGTTTTTTATGTTGTTCTTGTGGAAAGCCTTGTAGATTGTTGCGATATCATTAATTTTAAATCCATTGTCGATTCCTATCTCCAAGATTTTTCTGAATTCCTTGGTGAAGTTTTTTTCGTTGAGAGGTGTGTTGCACATGCGGTTAAACATGAATTTAAAGGCTGCCGATTTATGTTCTATGTGATTACAGGAGGATTTGTGGATAATATTATTAGTGGCTGTGGGCTTTCTGTAAATTTCATATTCAACTCCGTTGTTTTTACTTCTTTTTATTGTTAGGTCCAGGAAATTGATTTGTTGTTCCCTTTCCATTTCCGTCGTAAACTCGAGGTGACATAGATTGTTTATGATATTTTTTAGAGCGATCAATTTAGCGTTATTGCCATTATAAACTATCAATATGTCGTCGACATAGCGACAGTAGAAAGAAATGTCTTTGGTATATAGTGAGTATTTTTCGGAGAAAAGTTCCTTTTCATAATTATTGACGTATATGTCTGCTATCACGCCTGAGATGGGCGATCCCATGGGCAGTCCGTCCTTCATTATATAGTATTTTTCATTGAAGATGAAAAAATTTTGTTGGCATATATGTTCGATTATGTTTGTCAAATTGTTTACGTCATTAAAGTTAATATCAGCATTTATTTTGCATCTGTTCTCTATTATAAATTCTTTGATGATACTTATGGATTCTTTAATTGGGATGTTTGTGTAGAGATTACTGATATCAAATGATATCAGTCTTGATTTTCTTTGAAAATTGACATGTTTGAGTTTATTTATTAGTTGCTTTGAGTTTTTTATGCTGTATATTAGTGTGGGTTGGAAAAAATTGAAAAGGAATGTTTGTATGTTTTTAGCTATTTTTGCTGCTGGAGTGTTTGAGTTACTTATTATCGGTCTTATACTCCTTTCTTGTTTGTGTAGTTTTATAAAGCTTTTAAGTGTTGGAGGTAGGGGGTTCATATTTATTGTATTACGTGTGTTTATGTTAAACTTTTTTAGGCTATCGCTATGTTCATTAATCATCTTTCTCAATTTATTATGATATGTGTTGGTGGGATTTTTTTGTATATGTATAATGTTATTTTGTTCAAAGAATTTTAAGGTCTTCTGAATATAATCTTGTTTCCGCAAAATTACCAGGCCTGCATTTTTGTCGCCCAGAGTGACGACTAAATCATTCTTATTGATTTTATTCTTCAGGTTTTTAATACCTTTTTCTATTTTATTGTATTTTTTTTTGTATTGTTTACCTTTGTCAATTTGTTTTATGTCATTGATGATTTCCTGTGTAAGTTGCCTTTTTTGTATGCAATTATTAAGTTGAGCTGCTATATCGATGGCTATTTCTATAGGTTTGCTGTTATTTGGGAGAGTAAATTTATGTCCTAATTGTAATATGTTCATTTCCTCCTCGTTAAATGTTGTGTCACTGAGGTTAGTGTATTGGAGTTTTGATTCTTTATTTGCATCATTCATATTACTTACGTCAATTTTAATGATGTTGTTGTGTGATATTCTGTGAATAGTCAAATATAAATAAGAATATAAATAAATAAAAATAAAAATATAAATAAATAAGAATAGTAAAATTAATGATATCGCAACAATCTACAAGGCTTTCCACAAGAACAACATAAAAAACATGGTACATCCAAATTACAAAATTAAACATACATATATTAGCATACCTTATGAACATATAATGAAAAACAAACTGAAACAAAAACTACTACAACACAACATAACGCCCGCATTCTCATACAAAAGAAAAATATCACATCTATTAATCAACAACAGACACAAATTCAAAGAAAAAGAAAAGAGCGGTATATATCAAATTAACTGTGGGAAATGCAATTGCTTCTACATTGGCCAAACCGGAAGAAATATCAAAACAAGATACAAAGAACACATCTCAAAAGAAAGCTCCAACTTCTTTAAACACTTGGATAGTGAAAACCATTTTGGGAATAGTGAAATAAAGTTGATAAAACAAATGAGCAAATCAAAAAGAATGGACTACACAGAAGAATATCATATTTTGAAAGAAAGAAAAAACAACCCAGAACTATTACTAAACGATATAACAGACTTCGACACATATAATTTTTTCAAAGATCTCTTATAATCTCTACTAAAGTTATCTTCTTTCTACTATCTTTCTATTTATTTGCTTAAAATGTAATAATGAATATATATTTTCATTTTATCGTTGCCGGTGTCGAAAAAGGAAAAAGATGAATTTTATCCTTGTCTGCACTCTGTGAACCTAACCTCGAAAAGATCAAGTTTTTCCACACTTATTATTCAATCTCAAATATTTAATACTTCGTTTTTAAAGTTATCAAGATTTATAATTTTTAAACAAATTGCAAACATTAACTTTTTTAGTTGTGTATCGCCAAACTGGAATTGAAATGGATTGTTTAGTGGTTAATTTGTATTTCTGACGGTAAAAGATTTTAATTATTATATTTTTAAATTGTTTTGTAAATGTTTTATTTTTCGATAAAACTTGATGAACGTTTTGTTTCTCTTTTTTAGTCGTGTTGTGTCTGAAGACGGTTTATAACCGAAACACGTGTAACACCGAATACTTATGAAAAATAAATAATTTATCATCACCAACGAGATTTAATCTTATTTATTTATTTTGAATTCAATAGATGATAAAAATGGAGAAAACACTAGCTTATTTATATACGAAAACTGAAAATTTAAGTAAAATATACAAACCCATCCCATACAACCATGTTACTCTATTAAGCAAAAAAATCTTCAATAAATACAATATCTCTTTAGCTTTTTCAAACAAAAACACAGTTCTTAACTTACTATCGAATCATCATATTGGTACTTCTAACAACAAACATGATAAATGCGGTGTATACACAATAAAATGTACAGAATGTAATTCTATTTATGTCGGACAAACGGGTAGAAAACTATCTAATCGGCTAAAAGAACATAAAACTAAAGCTACATCCAATGTTTATAAACATACATTAGCTACAGGACATACATTTGATTACGAAAATGCCGAATTAGTACACAAGTGTAATAAGGGTTATAGAATGGATCTATTGGAGTTGATGGAAATTAATAAATACGACTCAGATAAGAATTTTGAAATACTAAACGACCAACTAAACAGTAATTATTATAAACCTCTCTTCGCATATTTACATAAATTTAAATTTAAACCGTATATATAAGTAATGTATTTCGTGATCTCATTTTTTGTATATTCTGTTTAAAAGATGTTTTCCTCGGACCACATTCCTTCCCTCTCTGTAAACCCGTTTTTTAAAAAAATTTTTTAAAAAGATTTTAACATTCGCTATTCGTGCAGTCCGTTGTGTTGTTCTGTTTTATATTTTTATATATTTAAATAGTAAAAATTATAATTTTTAATGTTAAGTGTTCTACAAATATATTTTAAATAATGATTTTCCAGATTTTTATAGTGATATAGACAGTAAGTTCATTTATTTTCTTTTTGATAACCTGTATATGTTATACAATAGGATTTACATGATTTTTTCCTTTATTATTAGATTCGGCTGATGATGAGCTAATAACTCGAAACTAGTTCCGTATAAATTAAACAATTTTTAGCAAGAAAGAAGTTTTTGATTTTTATTTTATATTTATTAGTATTATCTGTAGATTCATCAAGCTGTATAGCAAAATTTTTCGAGGTATGAATTTTTCTTATAAGTTGGGTTTCAACATCTGAAGCCATATCTTCAATTCTTCTTCTAACGGTATCATTGGAAAGAGGAATATTCAGCATTTTTTGGGCGTATTTATCACCTAAAATTACTTTAGTTGCATCTACAATACATGGTAAAACCAACTCTTCTCCCACAGTAAAAGGTTTTTTGGTTTTAGCGATTCTGAGAGAAAGTTGATATGATGCTTTCAAAGTAGCTTTATCATGAGTTGAGTACGATTTAAGGATATTTTTTGACGTTTTCAGCTCAGCTTCCTTCCGCTTAAAAAAATCTACATGTTTTGCGGCAAAATCTTTATGCTTTGTTTCAAAGTGTCTACTTAATTTTGCCGGCTTCATTGCCTCATTACTTAAAACCTCCGCACAAATTACACATTGAGGCAACTGGATCCCAAATTCTTCAATGAATGTAAATCCAAGCGCTATGTAGTCAGGGATATTCTCGGGAGCAAAGGAGGTGGCCTAACCACTTAAAACGTCAAAATAGTTTATTTATATAACAGTTGTTATTATTACGCGTTCACAGACTTGCTTCGCTTTGCTTCGCGGACCACATGAAAATTGCCTGCGGACCACAAGTGGTCCGCGGACCACAGGTTGAGAATCACTGGCCCATATCAAGTGGTGCAGGTCAATCTGCTTAAGTGGAACGACAGTACTAGACATGTGCAATTGCAGTTGACGAGTCCGCGACGAGTCGGAGCGCTTGTTGGAACAGCGCTTCGAAAAAAAGGCCCCAAAAAGGAACAATTTTTGTATTGTTGATATTTTTACAAAGACTGTGAATGAATTGTAATTGAATACACTTTTCTTTGCAATTATGTGTATTAAAAAATGATTAGTATTTCAAATGAGCCCTCATTGTGTAATAAAAAATTGCACTTCTGTTGTGTTTCGGTTAACGGATTGAATAAAAGACGTGTAGATTACTAACTACTATTTATTCTTAACTCTAACAACTTATAACTTAGGAAGGATTTCTGTCCGTACGACGGTTCAGGTTGAAAGCACCCGTTATAGTCTTAGGGCGCCGGAACATATACCCTACGAGGTTGCGCACGCACGCTTTCTCGATACACCACAACTTCCAAGTATGATACATACAGGAAAGAAGGATTGGAAATTTCATTCTTTCGATTTTCAAAGGATGAGTGTTGTAAACGTTGGCTTGAGAATTGTAAATTAGGGACAGATCCAAAAACTTCAAGGATATGTTCCTTACATTTTGTAAGAGACGATTATGAACGGGATTTAAAGTCTGAGTTATTAGGATCAAAACCAAAAAAAAAAATGTTAAAGAAATCGTCTTTTCCATCATTAAGATAGGGAAGTAATTTACAAGCTTCTTTTAATGAGAATATACAAGATTTAGCCAATGACAATATTCAATTTGGTTATGCTGCAATAACCCAAACAGGAAATATATAGATCAACTGTGACAACTCAGACTGAAAGCTCTATAAATATTTTTATTTGTAATGTTATTGACACAATTACAGAGTTGAATATAAAAATTGATTCACTTACAACAGAAAATGATAGAGTAAAGGGCATTTTTATTGAAATAAGATTGATAAAAAAAAATACAAAACTCAAATAAATATTTTATCAAAAAGGCAACAGTAGAATACTTTGACAAATGCAAATTTACATATAAAAATTGAGGAAAAATTCCAAAATGTTTTTACATCAACACAAAAAAAAGAACTAAAAAGAAAGTACGTTTGAATCAAGCGGATATTAGTGATGCATCCACCTTAAGATATTCAAGTAAGAGATGTTACTTATATTTCAGAAATTATTTAAATTATCCTCTACCAGGTAACAACATATATTTAAACATTATGTAAATATGGCATTTAGATAGTGTAGTTTTCAAGAATTTTATGCTTATGCAGGTTTATCAACATTGCAAAACTGGTGTTCAAAAATAAACATGCGAGAAGATGTACACCATTCAATGTTTCTTTTTTGTCAGTGGCAGCACAAAATTTCAATGAAATGGAAAAAGTTGTTGCTCTTTCGTTTGACGAAATGAAAATGGCAGAATAATACGAATATGATAGAAAAAGAGATCAAATTATTGGCGCACACTCTCAAACGCAAGTGATTATGACAAGGGGATTGTTTGGTTCGGGTTAATTAAAAACATTAATAAATTTAATTGTTAATATTTGGTTGATCCACCTTCACTCTGAAGTACAGCATTCAATCTATTTCTCATCGAAACAGCAATTTTTTTGTAGTTTCAACTGAAATGTTGTCCCACTCTTCAATTAAAGCGTTTTTGAGATCTTGCTTATTTTTAATAATTTTTTTTCTTATACGACGCTCTAATTCGTCCCACAAGTGTTCTATCGGGTTCAAATCAGGCGACTGGGGTGGTGAATGAAGTTGCCGGGGCACATTGTATAACAATCATTACTTTACAATGTGGGCGGTATGTTTAGGGTCGTTGTCTTGTTGAAAATACCAAACCTTAGACAAATCTAATTTTGCTGCAGATTGTTTTAAATTTTCCTACCCCAGCCGCCGACATGCAACCCCAAACCATTACATTGCCGCCGCCGTGTTTCACTGTCTGTATTAAATTTTTCGGTAATAGCTCTTCATTTTTTTTGCGCCATATCCTTTGCTTTCCATCCGACCCGAATAAATTAAATTTACTTTCATCGCTGAATAAAACATTGTTCCAGAAACTATCATCTTCATCTTTGTGTAAGAGTTTAATTTAGTTTATATAAAAAAAAAAAAAATATTAGTATGTAACGCCATCTAGCGACGTTGTCGATGACGGATAGTGTTAAGTTGCCGCTCGATATAACGGTTAGAAGCAAGCAAGCATTTTGTAGGTCGAAACACTCTTTAAGTAAAGATTTATTAAAATAAGTGTGTTTTTTATTATTAAATCAACAACCCAACAAAAGTAAGAAGCTCCCGAGTGATATTACAACTTCAGGTGTGAGGTTCGGTGTTGATTAAGGAAGATAAATTAGTTTTTGGTTCGAGCGGGAAGAACATAACCTCCATAACCTATTATGGCAGAATCGGGAAGACAAGGTGTGATTTCTTATCCGATGACGGCATTCGAAAATTATGTTGAACAAGTATTGACACAACCAGAAATGGAAAAAGAAGGAAGTTCCGGCAACAAGGTTGAGGGGGATAAACTGTTGTCGAATAATGTAAGTAATTCTGATATTGTTCGAGAGTTAGAATTGCTTAAGAGAGAAAGAGATTTAATGCAACGCGAAATCGAAATCATGAAGAGAGAACAAAATGTTTCTTCTCCAAATGTTATGGGTAAAACGCAACCTAATGTTCGTTTAATTGGAGATTTGCTGAGTGAATTCACAGGAGATGATGACAATTACGATCAATGGCAAAAGCAGTTTGATTTATTGCGTAATACTTATGACTTAGATGAAAATACGGCAAGAATTTTAATTGGATCACGATTAAAAGGAAAAGCACTAACATGGTTCCATTCTAAGCCAGATTTATTAAGATTAGGTATCAGTGAGATTTTAAAGGAAATGAAAAGCATGTTTGATCATCGTCCCAGTAAGCGAGAACTTAGAAAAACCTTTGAATACAGAAAATGGCAGCCAAATGAAAAGTTTTATGATTATTATCACGATAAAGTAATCAAGGCAAATAAAGCTCAAGTTCCCGAAGACGAATTACTGGATTATATAATTGATGGAATTCCAGACCAAGATTTACAAAATCAAGCCCGAATACAGAATTATGAGTCTGTTGACGATTTGGTTCAGGGATTTAAGAAGATTATCATATCTCCAAGAATTAATTCCAAACCAGTCACTAAGGAAGTACCAAAGAACATCGAAAAGATCCAGAAGAAAGTGGTAAGATGTTACAACTGTGGCAAAATGGGTCATCTTGCTAACGAGTGTCGACAACCAAAACGAGAGAAGGGTTCTTGTTACCAATGTGGCACTTTTGGACACTTGGTTAAGGATTGCCCATCCAGGACCATTTCCAGCATCGACACCTGTGGAGCCGAAGATGAATTTCAGCGTAATCTAGTTTACCAGATAAGTAATCAACATATAACATTGTACACCTTGTTAGATACCGGAAGTCCTATAAGTTTCATTAAGCAGAAATTTGTTAAGAATTATAATAAAAATTCGATCGCAGATTATAATAAATTTTGTGGTATTAACAAATCAAAATTAATTGTCAATGGTTCTGTAAACGTTAGTTTAACTTTAAACGATTGTATCAAAATTGTAACTTTATTCGTAGTACCAGATGATACTATGTCATCTTGTGTAGTATTAGGTCGAGATATTTTGAAAATCTTTAAATTGATTTTGCGAAATGAAAAGGCTTACGAAACTGAATCTGGAGCGATTAACGCAATAATGAATATTGATATAGATTATGATCATTCTGACACTTGTGCAGATATGAAACTAGGTACAGATTTGACTGAGCAAGCTAGATCCGATTTTAAAAAACTTTTTATAGAGGAATACATTCAACCAGAAAGACCAGAGAAACCTCATGTGAACAGTGAGTTGAAATTGATAGTGAAAGATAATAATCCCTTTCACTACCAGCCTAGACGTTTGTCCTTTAGCGAGAAGGGTAAATTAAGACTGATTTTAGACGATTTAGTGAATAGAAATATCATACAACTTAGTAATTCAGAATATGCCTCACCAATTGTTTTAGTTCGAAAGAAAAACGGGGAAATTCGTATGTGTATCGATTATCGCACCTTAAATAAACAATTGAGCAGAGACAATCATCCGATACCACTTATTGAAGATCAGATTATAGCACTGTACAACAAAAAATATTTTTCTCGGTTGGACTTGAAAGATGGGTTTTACCATATAAATATGCACCCAGATTCCGTAAAATTTACAGCATTCGTTACTCCGTTAGGACATTATGAATATTTAAAAATGCCTTTTGGCTTGAAAGTAGGACCGTCCACGTTTCAACGATTTATTTATGAAACTTTTAAAAATTTGGTAGAAAAAGGAGATGTATCGATTTATTTAGACGATATTTTGATTTTAAGTGAAACTTTAGAACACCATTTTCAATTATTAAAACAAGTCTTCAGATTGTTAGTAAAAAATAAAATGTCTTTACGACTGGATAAATGCGAATTTTTAGTCACCGAAATTGAATATTTAGGATACCATATAACCAAAGCTGGTATATCACCAACTGTCACTGGTATGAGTGCAATAGAAAAATTCCCATTACCTAGAAATGTCCGAGAGATACAAAGCTTTTTAGGACTCAGTTCATATTTTCGCAAATTTATAGAAAAGTTCTCAATAATTGCTAAACCACTTTATGATTTAACGAAAACAAATGTGAAATTTCATTGTGGACAGAACGAATTAGAATCATTTGAAACTATTAAAGCGAAATTGGTATCAGCCCCAGTAATATATTTATGGCATGAACGACCCTACTGAATTACATTGTGATGCCAGTTCATTGGGATTTGGCGCGATCCTGATGCAACAGAAGGCAGATAAAAAGTTTCATCCTATTTTTTATTTTTCAAAACGAACCACTGATGTTGAAAGTAAATATCATAGCTTCGAATTGGAAACATTAGCAATTATATATGCGCTAAGACGATTTAGAATATATGTCCACGGTATTAGGTTCAAGATTGTTACTGACTGCAATTCATTAAAATTAACATTAGACAAAAAGGAAATAAATCCAAGAATAGCACGTTGGGCATTAGAGTTACAAAACTATGATTATGAAGTTGAACATAGGTCGGGAAGTAAAATGCAACATGTTGACGCGTTAAGCAGAGTAATTACTATTCATGTGATAAATGATGACTCTTTAGAATTTAACTTAGCAATTTGTCAAAGCGAGGACGATGCAGTAAAAGACTTAATTGCTAGGATCGGAGATGTAAATAGCAACGAATATGAAATAATAAATGGATTGCTCTATAAAAAAAGGGAAAATGACTTACTTTTTTATGTACCTGAAGCAATGGAGGCAAATATAATGTATAAATATCATGATGAATTAGGACATTTAGCGATTAACAAGACTTTGACTAATATTCAAAGAACATATTGGTTCCCTAAAATGAAACAAAAATTAGAACGGCATATAAGAAACTGTCTGAAATGTATAAGTTATTCTCCAAATGCAGGAAAGAAAGAAGGAATGTTACACAGTATTTCAAAAGGGAAACTTCCATTCCACACCATTCTCATTGACCATTTAGGGCCAATAGATAAACAATGTAAATTTAAACAACATGTTTTTGTTGTAATAGATGCTTTTACAAAGTACATTAAGCTTTACGCGACCAAAACTACGAATAGCGCGGAGGTAATACAACATTTAAGACAATATTTTCAAAATTATAGTGCTCCAAGAGTTTTAATATCTGACAGAGGTACTGCATTTACCTCTCAAGAATTTTGTACATTTATGAACGATAATGATGTTCAGCACGTTTTAATTGCAACTGGTTCCCCACAGGCAAACGGTCAGGTGGAACGAATGAACCGTACAATAACACCAATGATAACTAAATTACACAACAACAATGTACAAAAGAAATGGTATCAAGTGTTGCCAGAAGTTGAATTTAGTTTAAATAATAGCGTAAATAAGAGTACTGGTGAGACTCCAAGTAAACTTCTTTTTGGATTGAATCAGAGAGGAATTGTGCAAGATGCTATTGCTCAATATTTAAGTGACTTGAAGTCTGACAATAGGGATTTAGATCTAATCAGATCCGATGCGCAACAACAGATACAACAAAGTCAATCCCGAAACGAAAATTTTGTGAACAAGAAACGCAAGCAACCAACCATTTATAAATCAGGAGATCTAGTCATGATTCGAAACTTTCAAGTAGGCGTGGGAGAATCTAGAAAGTTAACCCCTAAATTTAAAGGACCTTATAAGATAGTCAAGGTATTGCGAAATGATAGATATATTGTAGCTGATGTTGAGGGTTTTCAAAAAACCAATAAACCATATCAAGGCGTTTGGGAATGTTCAAACATTAGGCCATGGATTGAAAAGAATAAATAAAAATTATACATATATACAGGGTGTTCCCGTGACTCGGGGCATAAAATTAACCACATATACTAGAGCAAAAATGATGATGATTCGTGAAAAAAAATTATTATAAAAGTCTTCAAATGGCCAAGATATGGGCCATCAAAGTTCAGAAATTTTAACACATTTTTCTAAATATTTTCAAAACCATTAATGGTAGAGGGTTGAAATTTGGTACAGAGTAAACAAACATCATGCAAAATCATTGAACCAATTTTGACTTTGGCCGGATGACGGCAACCATGTTATACAGGGTGTTCCTAAAATTTGTTTGCTCAGAACTTTTTTGTTTGTTCGTAACCCTACATTTATTTTTGTAGTTTTTAATAGAAAATTTATTTTCGAAACTTTTTTCACTCTTTGAAAATTTTGATAACATTAACCGTTTGCGAGTTAAACGCGAAAATATTAAGCTTCGATTTCAATGGTAACACTAAACACAATAATTTTCGAAAAAGTTGGCCATGGCAATTAAAAAAAAAACAAATTGAGCCGTCAACTTGCTTATGTAGTTTAAACATAAAGTTGTTTGTTAATGAAGTTTTTATTAATTTTGCGTGTTCAAAATGGACAATTACACATTTAGTGAACAAACTGACATGATTTTGACATTGGGAGAATGTCATGGAAACGCCGTAGCAGCCGCTAACCGTTATCGGGAGAAATTTCCGAACCGCAGAGCGCCCAATCGAAAAACATTTTTAAGAATTGAAACCCGTTTAAGGGAAAATGGGACGTTTAAGCCGAATTTTAGTAACAACGGTAAAGTCAGATCAGTCCGAACAACCGAACTAGAAGAAGATATTCTAGACTACGTACAAGAAAATCCTACAGCTAGAACTTTGGATATGGCGAGGCATTTTTTAACGTCAAAAACAACTATCTGGCGTGTTCTTCACGAGCAACAGCTTTATCCATATCATAGTTATAAAGTTCAGGAAGTTCGACAGGCTGATTACCCACTACGACTGCAATATTGTCAAATAATGCAGCACCAAATTGCAGCCAAATTGATGATCAATTTTTAGAAAAAATACTTTTTGCAGATGAATCGACATTTTCTAAAGATGGAATCATCAATTTGAGAAATTCACATAGTTGGGCGGACGAAAATCCAAGATTTAAGAAAGCTTGGAAATCGCAATGGAGGTTTTCTCTTAACGTTTGGGCTGGCATTGTGGGCGATGTCATTATAGGACCCGTTTTCTTGCCGTCAAGGCTGGATGGCCATACATACAGGGGACATTTAGAGCAATTAAATGATTTTTTAGATGACGTTCCTTTAAACACAAGACAAGAAATGTGGTATATGCATGATGGTGCTCCTGCGCATAGTACACATGCTGTCCAAGAATTTCTATGTGAACGGTTTCCGGAACGGTGGATTGGACGAGGAGTGGATGCACCGATAAGTTGGCCCCCCCGATCGCCGGATCTTACACCTCTAGATTTTTATTTATGGGGACGCATTAAATCGCTTGTGTACTGCGTTGAAATAACTTCAGTTGATCAACTGAGGTTACGAATTGTTGATTCATTTGATCAACTTCGAACTGAAATCAACGTCCTCAGCAGAGTGCGCTTTAATTTAAGACGGCGATATCAGGCGTGCATTGAAGCCGGCGGGAGTGTTTTTGAACATCTGCTTCAGTATTTTTTTTGTTCTGTTTTATTTATTACCATTTGTTTATAATTTTATTGTTCTTGTTCATATTTTTGTTAGAATTTTTATTATGTTCTTGTTTGTTGTTACCGCGAAAATTAAATTTATTGTTTTGGAAATTACATTCTTTTATTCAATTAAAATAAATTAACACTGGATTTAACTAAATCTACACTGAGAAATTTATGCAAATAATGGTTATTAGATCAGTTCGTTTTTCAATTGTCATCGCCTTCTCAGATCTTGCGGAATATGTTTTATTTGTTACGATTGAAATCAAAGCTTAACAGTTTCGCGTATAACTCGAAAACAGTCAATGTTATCAAAATTTTCAAAGAGTGAAAAAAGTTTCGAAAATAAATTTTCTATTAAAAACTACAAAAATAAATGTAGGGTTACGAACAAACAAAAAAGTTCTGAGCAAACAAATTTTAGGAACACCCTGTATAACATGGTTGCCGTCATCCGGCCAAAGTCAAAATTGGTTCAATGATTTTGCATGATGTTTGTTTACTCTGTACCAAATTTCAACCCTCTACCATTAATGGTTTTGAAAATATTTAGAAAAATGTGTTAAAATTTCTGAACTTTGATGGCCCATATCTTGGCCATTTGAAGACCTTTATAATAATTTTTTTTCACGAATCATCATCATTTTTGCTCTAGTATATGTGGTTAATTTTATGCCCCGAGTCACGGGAACACCCTGTATGCATTAAGAGTTCGAGGTCGAACTAAGTGTCAGGTTAGGCCGAATTGTAAGAGTTTAATTTAGTTTATATAAAAAAAAAAAAAATATTAGTATGTAACGCCATCTAGCGACGTTGTCGACGACGGATAGTGTTAAGTTGCCGCTCGATATAACGGTTAGAAGCAAGCAAGCATTTTGTAGGTCGAAACACTCTTTAAGTAAAGATTTATTAAAATAAGTGTGTTTTTTATTATTAAATCAACAACCCAACAAAAGTAAGAAGCTCCCGAGTGATATTACATTTGTATTTATTCGCGAAGTCTATACGTTTTTTTCTATTTACTTCACTAATAAACGGCTTCTTCCTGGGTACCCGGCTGTGAAAATTATTTTTCTCAGAACGCTTCGAACCGTTTCCGGATGAACCGAAACTATATCATTATGTTCCAAGCTCTTTGCAACTTCTACAGCGCTGGTTCTTGGATTTTGAGATATTTCTCCCAAAATGTAACGTTTTATACGTGGAGTTACTTTCGGAGGTCTTCCGCATCTTATTTTACTTTGTAAACGGTTCGTTTCCAAATAGTTTTTTAAAACTGTCTGAATGCTGGCTTTTGATCTTCCAACCATTTCTCCGATTTGTCGAAGAGATTTTCTCTCATTTCGATGTTTAATTATCAGTTGACGTACTTCTAAACTAATTTCTTTCCCTGTAGCACTCATATTTTTAACAATAAATAATAAAATACAAATATTATGGCAAGAACACTTTTGACATCAATATTTTACAACTCCACGCAACAGTTGGCAGCACTGTTCTTCATCAACGCTTATATACTTTAAGTTTCTAGTAGCACTCGCGCAACTTCTGTCGTGTTAAGAAGGCGCATAACCTAAAATTGTACGACTCTCACATTAATGCAAACAAGTTTTTAGATGCCAACTTCGACGTTATTAACAATTGGAGGACTTACATACCAACACATTTAATTTCGTGCAGAGCCATCGTTAGAAATATAGACACATCCTTTTCTGAAGAGGATATTAAACATAATTTGATTGCAGACAACGAAAGAGCAGTTCTTTCAGTCAGAAGATTTAAAACGAAAGTAGTTAAAGAAATGAGTGGAGCTACAGGCTCTCAAACCGAGTTTGAATATAGAGATACCTCAACAATTCTGGTGACTTTTGCAGGAACCGTATTACCTAATTATGTTAAACTTTTGTTCAATGTAAGAAAAACCGAAATATATATAGCACCAGTTGTCCAATGCCATAAATGCTGTCGATATGGGCACACAAAGAAGATTTGCAAATCAAAAATAAGATGTCCAGGATGTGCAGAGGAACATGATCTTAAACAATGCACCAACAAAGCAAACCCCAGCTGCATTTTCTGTAAGGGTAACCATTTATCGACAGAGACGGGCACACCTTTTGCTGAAAGATTATGTCCCGAATTCCTCAAACAAACCAAAATCAAAAAACTTATGGCAATTTATAATATTTCAGCGTATGAAGCAATGATGGCAGTAAGTAATACATCCGATAAACAATATACGATAAACAGGCTAAACGACGACATAAACTTCCCTAAGTTACCTTCAAATAATCAGATTAATACGGGTTCAAATGCGAACGGAAACAAAATGACCCCACAATTTAAGAAAAATTTTACATATAAGAGAGTAGTCAAATCAAATGTTCCGGGCGGCTCTCCAAAACGAAGAAGCGGAACACCCCCGGAGCTCATGTTTTTTCAAGACGGAAGAACCCCGGAAGCATTAATTAAAAAATCCGACCCACCGAGGAAAGTTTTGATAGAGGCCAGATTAGAACTAACATCGAAGAAACTTGCGATGGAAACTTAATGAATCCCCAAGATCGCGAAATCGAGATAAGGTCCCCATCAGTATCTAATGATAGTTTTATCTCTGCATCATTCGAAACTCCATCTCCCATAGTAGCCCGCGTTCATTTCTCTGATAATACATCAAACCAATTTAATGGATAATCCAAGTTCACACATAAACATAATGTTATGGAACTCATGTAGTTTAAGCAGAAATAAAGCTGATTTGTATAATTTTATCGCAGACTACCCCCAGGATATAATAATCATCTGTGAAACATGGCTTAAGAAAAACTTTTTAGTAACAACCCCCGGTTTTAAGGCCAGACACATTACCAGAACAGACGGTTATGGAGGTCTCTCTGTTTTGATTAAAAGAAGTGTACAAGTGGAATGGATCAACAATCCTGAAAGAATTCACTTCGTCAAGTTCAGGTTTAAAGGAATAACATTCGTGGCGGGATATATTCCACCAGATCTAACCTTTGACGTTCAAGATTGGAATCAACTTCTTCTAAACGTTACTTCACCTTTTGTCATTTTGGAAGATTTCAATGCACACCATCCACTGTGGGGTAGTTATACCACAAATGCGAGAGGACTGGCCTTATTCGACTTGATAGAGGCACTTGATCTGTCTGTAATGAACGAAAAAAGGACTACTGTTTTGAATAGGAACAACAATATCAGTGTCATTGACCTAATCATCTGCTCTTCGGATCTGGCACGTGACGTTGTCTCCAATACAGGTATGGACACTTTGGGAAGCAATCATTTCCCGGTTTTTGCCAGGATATCTACCAACGTTCAAGCAAATGCGAGGATTTTTAGTGCCCAAACAATAGACAAATTTAACTACAGGAAAGCTAATTGGGCAAGTTTTGCCGAACACATCAACAGCTGTCTAGAATTGGAAAGTATACCGTCTTATAAATCACTATTGACGGCAATAAGGGAGGCGGCTAAGTATTTTATCCCCAAGCTAAAGCTAAATACAAAATCGAACTGTCGTTGTAGATGGTGGGATGCAGATTGCGCTAGAATTGTGGCACTCAGAAAGATGGTAACCAGGCAGTTTTTTCGCCGATCCTTGTGAGATAAACTTTATCATTGTGAAAAGATACTTGGCTTTGACCAAAAGAATGCTACTCAAAAAGAAAAGAGAATCTTTCAAGAATTTCTGCGAATCCTTAACTAGAGAGTCATCGATGACAAGGATATGGAGCACCATCAGACATTACGATAGATCAGTTAACAATACTGAATCCCAGATTTGCACGGATTAGTCATAGACTCGTGAGTTTATGTCTCATCTGTGCCCAGATTATGTACCAGCTGCCCAAGAGGTTGAAACTTATATAATTGAAGAAAATAACATCAGCATTGGGAGACCTTTTAATGCGTGGAGTTGGAGTCTGCTTTGAGAGTTAATAAATCTACATCCTCGGGTTCGGATGGTGTGAGTTATGCTATGCTGTGCAATGTTTCAGATAGGTGCAAGTGTGTCTTACTGAAGATATTTAATAATATCCTGAAAGGGGGCAGTATTCCGGAAGATTGGCATAAATTTAGTGTGGTTCCGATCCCAAAAAGGAGCGGTAATCCGAACACAAGACAGGGGTACAGGCCAATTTCACTAATTAATTGCTCGAGGAAGCTACTCGAGCGCATACTGTTGGCACGCATGGAGTGATGGATGGAATCTAATTCAATGTTCGGCGAATCTGTGTCTGGGTTTAGAAAGGGAAGAGGAGTCGGCAATTGTCTTTTTGCTGTGATAGGGACTGTGCAGCAGGCTTTTTATCGCAGAAATGTTTTGACTGGTGTATTTTTGGACATTCTGTAAGCATACGACAATGTAAACATCTTTAAATTGTTGGTAATGCTTAGTCGAGATGGATGCCCTTCAGTTCTGGTCGCACTTCTGCATCAACTGCTGACTGGTAACATATACCAGTTAAAACATGATCCCTATGGGATTGGAGGCAGAGTGTCCTACAAGGGACTCCCCCAGGGTAGTTCCCTAAGTCCCCTACTTTTTAACTACTACATCAGGGATATTAGCAGAATTAACGAGGAACATGGAATTAAGACAGTTGTTTTACGGATGACGTGGTATTAATGAAGGAGGCAACCTCCTTCGAGTTGGCGATTGAAACTATGAACTATGCGTTGCAGGCGACATCTGGGTTTTTTGAGGAACGTGGTTTGAGTCTGTCACCCAACAAATCGCGAGCTATGTTGTTTAGTCGCAGAAGGAGGGCTGAGAATATTCCTTTAATTAAACTGGGGGATGAGAATATCGCTGCGACCGTGAATATGGTATACCTGGGACTGCACATAAATAACAAACTTTCCTGGAAAGAACATGTGAACCATATAGTAGCTAATTGCCAGAAGGCACTTAACTTGCTCAGATCGCTGTCTTCAACTAAATGGGGATGTGGTCCCAGGATTTCGACATTGTTGTATTGTGCGCTCATACAGTCGAGGCTCGAGTTTTTCACCTGGTTGATGCTGCCTATTCCCTCTCTTCTGTTTAAGAAACTGACCAACATGCAGCATCAGGCAGCCAGGGCTATCACCGGCACTTTAAGATCTACTCCAACCAATGCGCTATTGGTCGAAGCAAATATAATGCCTCTGGACTTGAGGCTTCAACTACTGATGGATAAATTTGTTGCAAGGAATCACAAGTTTAGAACGGGTTCGGTTGGAAGATTGATGAATAGCTTGAGCCGACTTCATAGAGAGGGCAGAGTAGCCGATAGCAGAGTGGCACATATCGTGCGGAGGTATGAGTTTTGGTTACCCAGAATGGTTGACGTGCGGCGGACTGACGTGTTGGACATGTACTCGGTGGGGTATGATGCCTTTATTCACCTTCCCAAGATCAGAACTAATCTGTTGTGCGCAAGGCTTAGACAATCATTACCGGGAGTCAATTTTAATTATAACGCGGTTTTTATACGAGAAGCTTTGACTCTGTGGCCTAATATAGTTTTTATGTACACAGATGCGTCGGTGACAACCGATCCGGTAAAACGGGTGCATTTTGGCGTTTGCGCGCCCCAGTTGGAGTTGTCTCATTCGGGTAAGCTACCCGATTATACAAATATATTTGTGGCGGAACTGTTTGCTGTTTGGTGGGCCTTGAATTACATAAAAACAAATGGAATTACTTCAGTGGTCGTATTTTCGGATTCGTTGAGCGTAATTCGTGCGTTGGATGGGGTTATGGGTGGAAGGTCGAGGGTACATTATCTGGTGAACAAAGTCAAAGAACTTAGCTGGCAATGTGCTGCAGGGGAATTAAGGGTAGAATTTGCTTGGATCCCCGGCCACGCAGGGATTGTCGGGAATGAGATGGCCGATAGGCTGGCGGTGGAACAGAACGATTTTCCATTCTACCAGATCAGCAAGGACATTTGCGATATCTTTAGGGAAATGAAAGAAGAAACTTGGAATACGTGGCAGCAAGAATGGAATGGTAGTAGCAGAATCAAGGGTCGTGCTTTGTGGTTGATTAAAGGTGATGTCGGAGAGGGAACATGGTATGGGTCTTTTGTCTCTGAGTCTAAACATATGATTTCTACAATCAGTCGGATGCGAATGGGTCACGGCATGTTTCCTGCTCATATGTACCGGATAGGAATGGCGGATTCGCCGAGCTGTAGCTGTGGAAAGTACGGTGATCTCAACCACATTATTTTGGAATGTGAAGTGTATGAGCTGGAGAGAGGTAGAATGTTTAGCAAACTGGGAAGTATGGGGATTTTTCCTCCATACAGCATAAGCTGTCTATTGGCCACAAATAAATTACCAGTTCTAAGAATGCTTTTTTATTTTCTATGTAATAATGGAATCTTTATTTAGTTTGTGGAGGGCTTTTTGTTTATGTAGTTAAGGCATGACGGTCTGTTTGGTGGATGCTTTTCCTTTCGAGGGGTTGACTCGGGAAGCTGCATTTGTCGCCGTTCGGACTAACTTTTGCTTGAGTTGCTGTTGCTTTATTAATAGTGCAAGGAAGGATCATTCCCCCTTCCGAGAGTTTTATTTTCATTTGTACAATTCGTATGTTATTCATTTTATGCTCCCACAGGGCTAATTAACCGGAGATACTACAAAAACAGGTGACTGGTGGTATAAGAGCTATTATAGCTCACACACCAAGATATTGCCCCGTTTTGTGAAGAAGAAGATGTTTCTAGTATTTAAAAACTAGCCGTATGTAGACTTTTCTGTGTTTAAAAAATGAATTTTATTTATTATTGTTAATACAATGTTGTTCAAAGCGCAATTAAGTCTTCAGTTTCCTTTATTATACTTAGTACTAATACATTTAATATGCGTTATAGTTCCAACTTGCATAAGTTACTCAAAACAGAGTTTTACGAGGGGGTATGTAGACTTTTCTGTGCCACTGTATATAAAAATCGTTTTATAACCTTAAAAAGTTTACGTCAAAATAAATGTCACTTAAAAAAGTGAGGTTAAGAGAAAAGCGTTCAACTTAAGTTTAAATATTTTTTTTATTAATTTAACTTTAAATCCATTTTCGGAGTCACTTTTATGAGATTAGGCTCAAGAAAAAGGAATTTACTAAAAAATTGGGTGTAATAGAAAAATTAGGTTATGTTTTATGTTAAAAATTAAAAAGGTAAGTTTTTTTATTTTTTCGGATAAAACTATTTATTCTTATTACATTTAACGATAAAATACACCATAAAATGCTATTAATCAACATATACATACATAATACAATGAATAAGATTAATAAATACACATTTTTCCATTGGGAACATAACCTCGCTTTTTCCTAAGTTAAATTTAATAAATGCTCACATATATCTTAGTATATAACAACATTAGTTTGGAGAAATATATTTGGTATTGGGAAGAATTCCTTAATTAGCCTTCTCTCGTAAAGCTTTCCTCTCATTTATATCAATAATCGACAAATTTTTCGCAGCCACAATGCAATGCAAAATCGAAATTAACGCCTTTGCAATAGCAACAGGGGCTGATAAAAATATCCCAATCCTTATTAACGAAGTATCCATCACTAAAAATCAAAATTAATAAACAAAATTCATTGAGATGATTAAATCTCACCAAGTGGTCCTTCGGTGAAATAAAGTAAATATAATAAAGCGTAGAATAACTCATTCCCAGCACACATAAAGAACAAAACTTTTCTGTCCGTGTAATAAAGCCTCATAATTGGGTGCGAGGACATATCGACGAATTTATGGCTCGTTTTTCCTTGTAATAAAGACGTGTGGAGATAAATCCAATGACATGCGATATCAACACTCATCGAAATTAAGAACCAAAACATAAATTTCGGGTAAAAATGGGCCAAAACGGCGCAAAGACACATTGTGCCACATCGGTCGGTTAATTGATCGAGGATGGCCCCAAATTTAGTCGATTGATTGAAATGTCTCGCAGCGTGCCCATCAACTGCATCTAATAAAGCTGAGGTAACATAGCAAGTTGTCGCTATGATGTAATTCGTTGGCATAAAATAAAACGAGATGATCGCTAAGATTACTCTTAAAAATCCTAAAATAAAATTAATTAATCGATTAAGGTTATAAATTAATTTGAATTACCTATAATGTTGGGGTAAAACAGGAAGATGTTCTCCTCGATTTCAGACATTTTAACTGGGAATGATTTTAATTGAATTTTATTACTTGTAGGGTATCCCTCCTATTCCGCTTTATGTTTTATTGATTTTATTGCGTCGGTTGACAGCTCGGGAATGTTTTTGCGTTAAAATGTGCAATAAAGGAGGAAGTTGCTTAAAAAAGCGGATTTGAATAAATAAATAAGGTTATGTCAAAGTGACGTTTAACAAACTTTTTTTATGTTAATCTTTTCGATTTTGAGTTAATTTATAAATTAATTAATTTGATTTTAAAATGAATTAATTAATTAATTTGGGTTATTTTGAGGATTATTTTAATCAAAACGTTTTATTTAGATTTTTAATTTTTTGTTTTTGGGTTGGTATTGATTTGATTTAATTAATTTTGAATTTTGTTTCGATTAATTTAATTAAATTTAATTTTTTGTTTATAAATTAATTATTATTTGGTGTTAATAATAATTAGATTTAATTCGAGTAAATTTGCGTGGGTGTTGTAATAAAAAAATAATGTTGGTAATACCAAGAATTGATGTCAAATTCGACCCGAGTCGGTCGTCGCGAGATGTCGTTGCGTACGCGTTCCCTTTTTGCGCACTGAATACACCGAAAAAGAGCAATGGCGGACGCGGAAAATGAGTTTTTCGTGTGATTAAAGCCCCCGGGAAGTCGCGAAATCAAACGGACATCGTTGCGGTGCGTCGGGGTGTGTTGGCCCCCGACGATGGGACGGCGACTTTGAACGGTCGAGTCGCCGACGAGATTGTAATCAACCCGACGACGTTGCCGGATTGTAGAGCTTAAATGATGCCCCCGTCGCCGGATAACGACGCCCCGAAGGCCCCCGATAAAGACGACGACAAGCGGGGGCCCAACTCCTCGGATAACAACCGCAAACCGGCTGACGACCCCAATAAGGTACGTCCAAAAAGGCGTGAAAGGGAGTGTTTCGATTGATTCAAACTATTTTCCCCAAATTCACTCAAAATCACCGTTTTCATCAAATTTATTTGATTTTGATTCTCGTTTTAATCCGTGCGAAAATGGCCGCCTTTATGTTGACGTATTTTTGGTCTATGTTTTTAGCACAAACATTAGATCCGATTTCGCCCCGATAAATAATAATTAAAATAACGACTTAATTACTAATTAAAACATTTTTTGCCTCAATTCCCTTCATTACAACGAATAATTCCATTTTAACCCAAAAATTAAAATAAATTTTAAAAATCGAAATGACATAAAAAGAATTTCGACATAACCTCACTTTTCTTCACCATCTTTCTTTCTTTATCATAACCTCAACTTTCAGCAAGAAACCGATTTTTACAACTTAAACGAGAAAGATTTAAAGCACCTGTTGGATGAGGCGATTAGTTATAAATCGCCGAAGGATCGCGAGGGAAAGAGCGAGCTTTTCAACGTAAGTTGAAACACAACCCAAAAATTTTGATGTAACAATTTTTTTTAAGAATCTTTTAACCGATGCCGAAAACGAGTTAAGAAACGCCCGCGCGACCAGTGCTAGTGGACCAGAAACTGTCCGCCACTACAATAAACGCGCAACAAAGCGGCACGGAAAAGGCGGAAGAAAAGCAAACTCGATCTCGGAGAATTTAACCCACAGTGGCAGCCTCAACAATCTCACTAAAGAAGATTTATTTGAGGAAACTGTTAGGCAAAGGTTAAAGAAGACCGTTAGTGCCAGACAAACGGAAGGAGGTACTTAATTAATTCAATTTGATTTGATTTAATTTTGATTCAATTTTAATTTAAATTAAATTTTGATTCAAATTTTGATTTTTTTTTAAGGGAGTTTACCGTGTAACGTAAACGTTGGAGCTTTCGATCAATACCTCGACGATTTTCGTCCAATGCGAGAATTAACTGAAGTGAAGTTGATCCCGGATGAGAGGAAGAAGAATGAGAATGATGTGATTGAGTCGTTTACGGCGGCTTTGAAGACGAAAAAGTCGCAAAAAATAAGCAGTAAGTAAAATAAAAAAGAAATTGTCTTAATTATGATTGATTTTTGTTTAGATGTTGATGATAGGATCCCGATTTTGGATAATTTGCCTACTGTGGATGTGGTGGAGTACAAAAAATCGTCCGAGACGACGATTAACAACAGTTTTCTGCCTGTTAATCTCACAGCGAGTTTAGCGGCGTATAATGGGCGTGTGCACAGGGAGGAAAAGGTAAAAAATTAGGTTATGATTAGATTAAGGGGTATTACTACTTTGTGTAAGATTAAATATTCAATTAACTGAGTTAGCTTTGTTTTAAAAGAAATAATAGCTACAAAGTCAAAAAAATTAATATAAAGCATTGAGATGGATACTTCCTCCTGTATGTCTCATATAATACAATGTATTATGCATTGGGATAATTACATAGATTCTTGCACTCTTAAAGAACAAAGAAAAATATATATAGAATCTATTCAATGATTCAGAGATCTAAAATTAAGATGTAAAAGATTGTGTCTAAAATTGCTTAGAGAAATGAAGTCTTTAACACATTGCGGACCGTGTGTGCCACATGGTGGTACATGAATGTTGGTCGCTCTATGGCCGCGTGTACCACAAGGTGGCACACGATTTTTTTTGCATAATATTATTTATTAAATTATAATTTCTATTATATTTACTAAACAATCATGGATTTATTTATTAATTTTGTAAGAAAAAATTAATTTTATCATATAATTTATTTTTTCATAGTTTACATATAAAAAATCAAAAAATTACAAAACTATAGTAACGACAAAAGGTTTCTTAGCATAATTTATGCTTTGTTTGAAAACATTCTAAGCGCTGCAGTTTGAACATTTTGTATTTACTCTTTTGCATGAATTTCTTGCGTGCGCTGTGTTGTGACGTTTTACTAATGTTTTATAACATAGGACACAATGGCGGCGTGTTGTACGCTTGGGACCTAAAATAATTATAATATACATATATTATTAGAGCTGTATGTAATAATATGTAATTCTTCTACCTGGCACTTCAACAAGTTTGTGATTACCACCACATGATAATAGAGGTCGACGCTCTTCTAATAAAAATGCTTCAATTATTTGGGATTTGAATTCGGTAATGGAAATATGACCTTTCACTTTACAATACAACTTCCACACATTCACTAATGTTGTTTGAGTTATGAGATGGAAGAATAAGCGTAGATACCATTTTGTCGTTTCGCACAAATGGAGTATATGCACTCATCTGATCCGATACATCAACATACCCTTTGATTTTATTATAATCACAAATTATAACGGCAAGAAGTATCCAACGACCGTACGTGGGCAATAAGTATAAAAATGATTTATTCAGGATAAACGGTCCACAAAGTAATTAATGAAACAACTTTTTAAAATTGCTAATATATTTCGAATGTATTTTTCATTCTTCTTCAGAGCATTTATGTTGCTAAAATGAAGATTTTTTTATAATTAATGAAAAGGTTTTTTTAACATGAGGATCCAACATATGTTGAAGACTCCAAAGAACAAAATAAGATGAAATTAAACTTACTTGTTTTAAAAAGCATGAAATATAAAAAATCGTCTTGGTCATAGTAGAAAACACATTAAAACTGAGTATCGGTAAATTAAAATAACAACTTAAAAGTTCAACAAGAACGTGTAAAATTTAACAATACAAAATGGACTCGATGAGAACGTTAAAATGTAAAAATTGATATGAAAAAAAAACCTGTTTTCGATCGCAAACACAACCCCGAAAAACGAAACTGCGCACAAACCGAAATTTACCAAAAACAAGGCGGAAACTTTAAAAAATTTAAATTTCAAAAATTCAAACCAAAGAAACGATTTATCAAATAAAAACAAAAAAACGTATTCAGAATAATTAATACAGACTATGTAAATAAGAAAATGCAATTAACAATCAAAAATGAACCTACTAACTTAAAAACTAGAAAACCATATCATTAGAGAATGTAGAAACATTATTAATATCATGATTATGTTGGGTTGGTGGATTATAGTTATGGTTAGTCTTGTCCCTAGTAAACAAGTAAGCATATATGTTACTTAAATTCTGAGTATCCGTTCTATAGTTAGAAAATCTATAGCAAAAAAGAGAAAAAAAGATTGTGTGCAATTTAGTAATGGATGAAATGTCAATACGCAAGCACATTGAATGGGACGGTTCAAGTTAGATTCTGATGAAATTCCTGAAGCAAAAGATGTATTAGTTTTCATGATAACAGCATTAAATGACACATGGAAAGTTCCTGTTGGATACTTTTTCCTATGCGGTTTGTCTGCTGCCGAACGTGGAAACTTAATTATAAAATGTTTGGAATTTCTTGGAGAGGTGGATGTGGTAATAGCATCTATAACTTTCGATGGAGCGCCAGTAAATTTTTCTGCCATAAACAACCTCGTGGCAAATTTACACGACATAGGCAATTTAAAGCCTTACATTTTACATCCAGTTACTAATACTAATGTATATATTCTACCAGATGCTTGCCATATTTTAAAGCTGATACGAAATTCATTAGGCTCTTATACATGTTTTAAAACTCCAACTAACAGTGTAGCAGATGCATTACAATTTTTGTGCTGTGAGCTAAAATTACCCGAATTTCAAGGTGCAGAGGAAACAATACATTTCTGTCGTTTGATCAATGACTTATTTGATATTTTTAACTGTAGAAATTGTTTAAATCAAAACAGGATGAAGAAACCTCTTTCAATTAAGAATTTCAAAAATATATTTATTACGTTAAATACTTCACAACAATATTTTCAAGAATTGGAAATAGAAGATGGAGTAAAAATGATTAATTCTAACCGAAAAATGGGTTTTATTATTGGCATTAAGAGTCTTTAGGATTTATTCCACACCTATGTTAATAATGAAATGCCATTATTAAAATATTTATTGACATATAAATTTAGCCAAGACCATTTAGAGCTGTTTTTTAGTGCCACACGCTCAAGAGGTGGACATAAACGAGTATTAATACATACTGAATTGAGAAACCAAAAAAATGCAAACGCTGTAGCATTTGACAAAACAGTAATTTTACAAGCTCTTTCCACACCTACCATTTCCATCACCAATATGGGTGTAAATTTGCAAGAAAGTCCTGAATATAAAATGTTATTTGAAGATACAGATCATGATTACCTTATGCATCAAGTGTGGCATTTGTCAGAGTATGTAACTGATGTTGTATCCTATATTGCAGGTTATGTACTGAAAAAAATTAAACTCTTTGTAGCCTGTGATGTTTGCCTTCAATCATTATACACTGATGAGTCTCTTTCCAAATTAGAAAAGATCAAAACACGTGACGGACTGACTAAACCATCCAAAGTTATGGGAAAAATTTGTTTACTAACAGAAAAAAGAATAAGATACTTTAAAACCACATATACATATATACATGTAATGACAGATATTGATTATAGTATGTTCAATACTCTAGAAGAACACATCTTTGATGACACCATACTTAATGGCAAGAAGTATCCAACGACCGTACGTGGGCAATAAGTATAAAAATGATTTATTCAGGATAAACGGTCCACAAAGTAATTAATGAAACAACTTTTTAAAATTGCTAATATATTTCGAATGTATTTTTCATTCTTCTTCAGAGCATTTATGTTGCTAAAATGGAGATTTTTTTATTACAATTAATGAAAAGGTTTTTTAACATGAGCATCCAACATATGTTGAAGACGCCAAAGAACAAAATTAGATGAAATTAAACTTACTTGTTTTAAAAAGCATGAAATATAAAAATCGTCTTGGTCATAGTAGAAAACACATTAAAACTGAGTATCAGTAAATTAAAATAACAACTTAAAAGTTCAACAAGAACGTGTAAAATTTAACAATACAAAATGGACTCGATGAGAACGTTAAAATGTAAAAATTGATATGAAAAAAAAAACCTGTTTTCGATCGCAAACACAACCCCGAAAAACGAAACTGCGCACAAACCGAAATTTACCAAAAACAAAGCGGAAACTTTAAAATTAAATTTCAAAAATTCAAACCAAAGAAACGATTTATCAAATAAAAACAAAAAAACGTATTCAGAATAATTAATACAGACTATGTAAATAAGAAAATGCAATTAACAATCAAAAATGAACCTACTAACTTAAAAACTAGAAAACCATATCATTAGAGAATGTAGAAACATTATTAATATCATGATTATGTTGGGTTGGTGGATTATAGTTATGGTTAGTCTTGTCCCTAGTAAACAAGTAAGCATATATGTTACTTAAATTCTGAGTATCCGTTCTATAGTTAACAGTATTACTAGTGTAATTTATATGGACCATCTCTAAGAAAATTCTATTGTAGTAATTAGATTCAACATCCAAAATTTTAACGTTATCAAAATCGAAGGTGTGTTTGCAATCCTGAACATGTTGGGATAATGCACAAACGGTCTTATTCAACCGGCAGTTACTTTTATGTTTAGAAATTCTGCTTTTAAGCCATTGAGAAGTCTGACCAACATATTTTCCACTACAATCGTTGCATGAAATGCAGTAAATTAAATTGGATTTAAATTTGTTTTCTGTAGCGTCTTTAAGTTTTGTGAAATGGTTACCAAGTCAATCACTGATAATGTTTTTTTCAAAGAATATTTTTTATTTTATACGAATGTTTTTCGTCTTGAATTAAATGTTTATTTAATAATTTTTTGTACTTTTATTAACAAGACGATAATATATAGTATTTTACACAATGTTACTACCGGTTTCGGTTACGTTTAAACCATCTTCAGGAATATATTTTTTAAAGAAAATTGTTGATGTTATTGACATTTTATTTTGTGATTAATGTCATGTTGTGTCAATGTGAAAAATTATAATAGGATTAAAATAAAATTAAAATTGAATATTTCCCAAACCAAAAGTTCAAATATCTATTATAAATTTAGGAAGGGAAATATGGGAAAATGTTATTGCGGTTTGAGTTCATTGTATATGTTAGGGTTTTTAATTTTATTTTTATTTTTAGGTGGAGTAAAAGGATTTTTCAAATACATATATAAAGGTTTTTCTGTGTAATTAATTTGGTCATTCAAACATAAAATTTGTGGATGATTATGTTTAAATTTTCTAATTTCATAAAGTTCAAGTATTTCCAAAAGGTTACTTTTATTTTTCTTATGAAGTAATGTTGTGTTTTTTGTTTCATTAAATTGGTGTTCTTTGTTAAATATTATATGTCTTCCAAAGTTAGATCTCTGTTGTGTTCTATGTTCTTTTATACGAGTTTTTAAGCATCTCCCTGTTTCACCAATGTAAATGGCTTTACACGTATCACATTCTAATTTGTAAACTCCATTATCGTTCATTTTATTGATTTTATCTTTGTTGTTAATTAAAATTTTATCTAGTGTGTTGTTGCTTTTGGATGTTATAACTATATTGTGTTTCTTAAAAATTTTTTTGATTTTATTATGTATGTTACCTTGATATTCTATTGTTCTATAAATATTGTTTTTGTTATTTGTTATATTTGTAAGAGTGGTAAGTTTTATGTGATTCTGTTTGTTTCTGTATTTGTCAATCATTTTGTTGATGATTTGTGGTTTATATCCGTTATTTTGGCCAATTTGTTTGATAATGGATATTTCTGTTCTAAGTTCTTTTTCACTAAGTTTTGTGTTGAAGGCACGGTGTATATATGCGTTGAAAGTTGCCATTTTATGAGTATAATCATGAAAAGAATCATTTGGGATGATAGTATCTGTTTGCGTTGGTTTTCTATAGATACTGTATTGAAGTCCGTTGTCTGTTTTTAAAATTGTTAAGTCTAAAAAATTTATGCGGTTGTTATGTTCTATTTCGATTGTAAATTTGATGTCTTTATGTAAATTATTAATGTAGTTGTGTAAGTTGGTTATTGTTTCTTGTCTGTCATTGTCGATAAAAACGATGATATCATCTACATATCTTAACCATGTTATGATGTTGTGTCTATATGGGTTCTTATTGTTTATTATAAGTTCTTTTTCAAGTTTGTCTAAGAATATATCAGCTAGTAATCCACTTAGTGATGATCCCATTGGAAGGCCCTTATTGTAGGTGTAGTAAGTGTTTTTAAATTCACAAAAATTTTGCTGTATGCAAATTTTAAAAAGGTTAAATATATTTTTTCTGTCGGTTTCATTATTAATTCCATCTTTAAGAATGTTGTTTAAAATTTGAAGGGTTTCATCAGTTGGAATGTTAGTGTTGTCAAATGAGATCATTATGTATTTGTCAGGAAAATTAATTTTTGTAAGTTTATTAATTAAATCGTATCTGTTTTTTATGGTGTGTCTAGTTTCAAATCCTGTTATATCTTTAAATATGTTGACCAAAAATTTTGCTGTTTTGTAAGTGGAAGAATCGATTGAGGAAATGATAGGGCGAATCGGTATGTTTTGTTTATGTAATTTCGGCAAACCGTATAATCTTGGTGTTTTGGGATTCATTGGTAAAATAGAATAAATGTTTTTGTTAAATTTTTGTAGTGTTTCTTTGGATTCAAATATAATGTTTTTAGCTGTTTTGTGGAAACTTGTAGTTGGATCCTTTGAAACAGTTGTAAAGCCGTTTTCTTTTAAAAAATCTTCATTTTTCTTTATGTATTCTTCTTTGTTCATTATTATTAAACCTGCGTTTTTATCAGCTTTGGTGATAGTTAGATTGTTTTGTTTGATTTTATGTTTTATGCTATTAATTATTCGTTTTTCTTTATTAATTTTTCGTTCTTTCAGTAACTCTTTATTTTTTGTTGTTCTTTTTGTTTCTTCTTTAATTAATAACTGTTGAAGTTCTCTATTAATTGTTTCTTTGGTTGCCATTTTCTTCGTTATTGCTTCCAATTCAATAGCTGTTTTTCTCAAATTGGGTTTAGTTGTTAATGCATATTTATGGCCTTTATTAAGCATTTCTAATTCTTCTGGGTTAAATGTTATGTTCGTTAGATTAGTTATCCGTTTATGAAATATATGTTATTTCATGTTGTAATCTTTAGTTATCTTTCTATTTTCTTTTATTATTTGTGTTTTCTTTTCTGAGGTTATCTAATTTCCTTTCTTTTGAAGTCCATTTTTGATTGATTTTATCTTTACTCCAAATGGTTTTGTTGTTCATTATTTCTTGGATTTCTATATTGTGGTAGGACTTTGTTAATTCTTGGTAGACGTAATACATCTCAAGATTAATTTTGTCAATTTTCTTGTAATGTTTCTTAATTTCTGTTTTAATTGTTTTCTTTATAACTTTTTGCACTTGATTCTTTGTCATGTTGTTGGGATATTTGTGTCTTGTGAATTTAGGTTTTAAATTTTCTTCTAGACAGGTTTTCAAAAAGGATATATGTTGTAGTTCAGATATTAGTTTGAGATGTAGATCTCTAAAGTTGTATAAATTATAGGTCGTACCAACATTGTTCATATTTTTTATTTTATACGAATGTTTTTCGTCTTGAATTAAATGTTTATTTAATAATTTTTTGTACTTTTATTAACAAGACGATAATATATAGTATTTTACACAATGTTACTACCGGTTTCGGTTACGTTTAAACCATCTTCAGGAATATATTTTTTAAAGAAAATTGTTGATGTTATTGACATTTTATTTTGTGATTGTCATGTTGTGTCAATGTGAAAAATTAAAATAGGATTAAAATAAAATAAAATTAAAAAATAAATATTTAAAAAAAAAAATATTGAAATATTCAATTTTAATTTTATTTTATTTTAATCCTATTTTAATTTTTCACATTGACACAACATGACATTAATCACAAAATAAAATGTCAATAACATCAACAAATTTCTTTAAAAAATATATTCCTGAAGATGGTTTAAACGTAACCGAAACCGGTAGTAACATTGTGTAAAATACTATATATTATCGTCTTGTTAATAAAAGTACAAAAAATTATTAAATAAACATTTTTCAAAGAATCACTTTTCACAACTTCTCGATATAAGGTAGTTTTTTATAAATGATAGGTTCAGTTGTAAGTAAAGATGGGTTAGTTAAACTGACCTGGTTTATGTTATTATTAATTAACGGTGTTGAAAATAAAATTTTATTAATTAATTTACTTGGGTAACCATTATTAACAAAAGTTTTTTGGTAGAAATTCTTTATCACAAATGTTGGAGATTCTGTGCTTCATGCAACGTACAGTTGAAAGTTTGTGCTTAAAGCTATGACTTGAGAAATAATTAAGATAGCGTCCTGAGTAAGTCGGTTTAACGTACCAATCAAACTTAATCTTATTGAAACCGTCTCTGATTATTTTAGTATCCAAAAAAGGAATGCTATTATTACTTTCCAACTCCATTGTAAACTGAATGCTCGGATGAAAATCATTAAAACAATTTAACACTGTATTGACATCATCCTTGCGTACCCCCAAAACCAAATCATCAACATATTTCTTAATGAAATTTATACGAAAAACTGAACCATTATTAATCAAAATCTCGTCCAACGCATAGTCCATCACAATCAAAGCCAAGACAGGTGATATTTTAGATCCCATAGGTGTACCTTCGACTTGATGATAAATAACATTATCAAATGTAAAAATTGAAGTGTCAAAAATCAACTTTAAACCTGTTAAAAAGGTATCCCTATCCCATGAGCAATGTTCAGCAATTAAATTCCATTTTTCCTTAATTATCTCATTAACCAAATCCAAAGGGATAACGGTGAACAAACTAACAACATCTAAAGAAATTAAGATGTGATTTTCAGGGAGGCTGTAACCTCTAAACTCTTCAACAAATTGAAAAGTGTTAGTGATGTTATAATTAGTTCTGTTACTAAAAGTCCGACTTAATATATCAGAAATATGACCCGACAAATCGTACGATGCCGCACCAATGGAAGAGATGATAGGTCTTAAAGGTACTCCTTCCTTATGAATTTTTGGCAGAAAGTATGCTTTGGCTAAAATAGAATTATTAGTTGTTAACTTTTTCTTTTCAGAAAAAGTTATGTAATTTTTTTCCTGTAGTAGTTTGATAAAACTGTTAATGTTGTTTTGAACCATTAATAACGGATTAGAATTTAACACCTTGTAAACATTTATATCGTCGAGCATACCTTTTGATTTGTTTATGTAGTCAGTTTTATCAATAATAACTGTTGTTGAACCTTTATCTGCCTTGGTAATCATTACGGAAGGGTTATCCTTTAGAAAAATTTTTGTTTTTTTTTAAATAATTACGTAAAATACTGTGCAACCCATCACACGTTCTGCCGGTACCCATATAGTTAGTGATAATATTAGTGATTTTGCCTCTCACCACATTCTTGGTGTCTGTTTTCAGTTCGTTAATGATGTTCTCTAAGTACATCAACAACCTTTTTAGATCGAAATTATGAGCATCCACTGGTAAGTTAAATTTCGGACCAAGCGAAAGTAAGTTTACAACCTCCTCAGGGACATCTACAGATGTTAAATTGACTAACCATTTTTTGTTATCATTAAAGAATTTTACGTTATTTTTGGACCTGGTTAACATCATCTTAAACTGTTTAACATTACTTTTTTTAACATTACAAAAAATCTTATTGTATTTAAATTTAAGAGAATCAACAAAATTATTATAAACATTGGATGGTAACAAGGCTTTTATGCGGTTGGACAAATTGTTAAATGAGACTTTAATTTTACTCAAATTATCTATAATAATAACTCCACTTTAATAATCACAAATAATTTCAGGTTTTTGTGAAGATAAAATAGCATCAGTATCCATTGTCGAAAACATAAATACATCTCTTTTATCTTTATATTTCACAACTGTGATACCTGACCTATTTTGGCGCGACATTAGTTCTTTCCGACATAATTTTTTGGTAATGACTTCTTTGGGTAGTCCAACCTTATTTTTTCTCAAAGTGCCCAACAGATGAGTTCTTTTTTCGAGCAATTTGTTGGCTAATGGAAGGGATGTGTAGAAATTGTCCGTACATAATTTCCTTCCAGATTCAAGAAAATCTTCCATTAGCTCTAAAACGATTTCCATAGTTGATACGCTCTTATTACGGTTCTTTCCGGCATATACAATAAATTTATTTGTATATCCCCCTTCAGAACATAATTTATATAATTTGATTCCATATTTGTGGCGCTTTCCTTTGATATATTGTCGAAATATAACTCTACCTCGGAAGGCCACCACACTTTCGTCTATGCAGACGTACTCTCCAGGTTTGTATACTTCCGAAAATATTTTGTTCAAAATTTTGATAACGGGATCGATTTTATATCATCTATTTGAGCGATCTGCTTTGTTATTATCAGCAAAGTGTAAGTTGTTCAAGATTTGAACAAATCTGTTTCTGCTGATGTAATTCGCAGCAAATGATTTACTAAATACAACTCGATTTGACCAGTAGTCTTTGAGATGAGGTCTCTTTTCAATCCCCATGTGAAAGCAGATTGCCAAAAACTTTAGAAATTCAGTTTCATCAACTTCAATCCATGATGACTGTTTGACAATTTAGCAGATCATCGCTCAAAAATCTGCAATAGAATTGCTCCGGTGTTGTAAATGCATAGACACGATTGTCTTGTATGCCATAATTATCATCAAAAACAAAATGTTTTTGTATCGACGCCCTCACATGGCCAGACCATTCTGATTCAGCAGTTTCTTCTAAATATGAACACATATATTTTGAAATTACCGTTATCTTCATCGACAGAATTTTCACTCTCTGAACCTTCTACGGTTCGAACAACAGCTTCATCGTTTTCGTCCGATGAAGCTGTTGGCGGAATCGTAGATTCGTTCATGTCTACATCAACGTCACTCTCTACTAAAAGCGTCACAAAACATGCGTCAAACTCCATTTATCGCTAAAACAAACAATTTTATGGTTATAAGAGTAGTTTCTATTCCCGACCTGCGGACTATAAGGAATTGTAATTGATAAAACTTACCTTTGAAAAACACTAAATCCCTTTCAAAATAAATTTATTTTAGAATTATAACAAAAAATCATAAATTGTGGAAACAATCATTAGAGCGTCACCCTTACGTTTGAACAATCAAACCAATCGGTGTCAAACAATAATCGTAAATATAATAATAAAATAAGCAATGACATGAAAACAAAATTCGCGAAAAAGTAAAAACTTTGACGGATTTACGCAAAAAATTACAATTTTAAAACAAATATTATTCAAATCCTTATTAAATATCATTGTCCGGAATGTGTTAATAAATATGAAATATTTTTGGACTCAAAGGCAACATCTGTGAATGTAATTTAAGTAAGACAAAGGATTGCAAAATAATTTAGAGCTTATGCTCTTATAATGGGCTTATTTTTAGACAACATATTTCATTGAAGTAATTGATTCTTTTTCACCTTCTAGGAGTTTATTGTTTGGTCATGTTGTTCTTAAAGTTTAAAATGTAACTCATTGCTATAATCTTTCAAAATATAAATGACATAAAAAGTCTGTAAAAGTAGACTGATTTCCCATAATGACACATTTAGAGATGATTGTAAATTTTTAGAGACAAATCTCTCAGAGTTTTTATGTCTAGGTTGTATCTGGTAGTATACCAAGGGTTTAGGGCTAATTTCCAACAATGTTCATTTAAAAAATATTTTTCTGCTTGTATTGTTAAGTTTGTTTCTTTCTTCCATCTTTATTGTAATAAAATGTTTGTTGTCTTTTTTTTTGAACACATCGTTCCCGAATGTTCCTGAAGATGATTTAATTAAAATCGAAACTTGTTGAACAAAAATAGTTTTTACATACCAATCTTTAAATAAGTACAAAAAAAACAACAAACATTTTATCATTCTATTTGTTTTAGTTTTTAAGTTGTGGTTGATTTTTGACAATTCCCCCAAAGTCCTCATATCTATATTGTGTCTGATTATGGATTAGCGTTTATGGTTCATTAAAAAAAATGTTCATGGTAAAAATATCTTCTTCTTCTTATATCACCAGTCACAAGTTTTTGTATTGTATCCAGTTAAGTAGCCCTGTGGGAGTATAAAATGCATACTACACAAACTATACAAATGAAAAGACAAAGAAAAAATCCCGGAAATGCAGCTCCCTGGGTCAACCCCTTAAAAGGAAATGCATCTACCGAATAGATTGTTATGCCTCAACTACAAAAACGAAACCGTCAACATAACTTAAATAAAAATTCCAACACTACATAAAAAATAAAAAGCATTCTCAGCACTGATAATTTATTTATAGCGAGAAGAAACCCCAAACTTCTTTTAATCAGGATTGAGAGACCTCCATAATCATCAGTTTTGGTGATGTTTGCATTAAAACCAGGAGTTGTTATTAAAAAGTTTTTCGTCATGTTTTGCATATAATTATTATATCTTGGGGATAATCAGAGATAAAATTATATAAACCAGCCCATTTCTTGCTAAACTAAATAAATTCCATAATATAATGTTTATGTGTGAATCTAAGTTATCCATCAAAGCTGCCTTTAGTGTGAGGGGGAATTGGATATTTGTGTATCGGCTATTTCGATCGGATTGGCGTCTCAGTTTCAATGACCAAAGACGCCTGATAAACAGTTATAGTGGAAATCTTAGTAATTTGTCAAATATCATTAAATGATTGTGAAGGTCAACTGATACCCGTCTATTACTTGCCACCGCAACGACATTGTCGGCATTATATCTCCTTACATTACAACATTAAATTCATTAATGCGAGGGAGAGTTGGGTATTTGTGTATCAGGTATTTCGTTCGGATTGGCTGATTACGACCACGTGACACCAGGACCTTCGCCATCAGCCAATCAGAACGAAATACCCACAATTACTAGGGTTGTACCGACTAATCGGCGACTAATCCGAAGAGCCGACTATTCGGCCACTTTTTAGTCTGCGATTAGTCGGCGATTAATCGGCTCTTTAAACAATAAAACCGATTAGTCGGCGTTTATTATAATGCTGCAAAAAATATACCAACGAAAAATAAAATAAGAATAATGTTATGTATTTATTTATTACATAGTGAAAAATGATTAATTTTTGAATGTGGGTGTACTTTAAAGTAACAATACACGCAATTTCTTTCTCAGCTTTGCTCAGAAGATTAAAATATTCTTTATAAAAATAACACTTTACCACAAATATCTGTATTACGAAAGAAAAACCGAATATACTGTGTTATATAATTATCGTGACCCACGTGAGTGCTGTAATTTTAGGTGCGTATCTCAATCTAAATTAGTAACTAGACTGTAACCAGATGCTGATACCTGATCAATCGAATGTTATTGTTGTGATTTTTTAGTGCCTTTAAAAACAAGAAACAGAATTATCGTTTATATAATAATATAATACTATTAAATAACAGAAATTTCGTCGCGTCCAATACCAATCCTGTGAATTTTGGGTACATAATTATTTAACACTTTATACATCTCGACATCATATTTGTTACAATCAGTGTTGAACAAAGTGTCGATACTTGGCGATGGTATCGATACCTACCTCAGTATCTATATTCGCTATCAGCAAAGTATCGGTATCGAAGTATCAAAAGTATCGAAGTATGAAAAGTATTGAAATATTGAAAGTGTCGAAGTATTGCAACTTGTTTTATGTATAAAGGAAATTGAGATTACAGTATATTTAAGATCGATATACATCAGATCAAGATCTGTCCTAAAGTACTTCAAGAGAGCTAATATACTTTGAAGATAACAGTCAATATGTGGTTATTCCTTATTATTTCAATTCCTGTTACAATTAATAACTCGAAATTTTACATAAAATACATAAAAAATGTGCTTATTATATACTTTATTTTATTATTAAAATATTATTTCCAATAATTCGATACTTTCGATACTTTGAATAGTATCGCTACCACAAAGGTATTAATACTCTATATCTTATTGAGATAATTTACCGCCCAGTCCTAGTAGTTACTAAAGAGAAATGGAAAATTAATGGAAAAACAGCAAATATTAACATGTCTGTGATTAACTAGTCATTGAACGGCTTCTTTCCGAGATGCAGCTGATAGGTTTAATATTAGCATAAGTTCCCTACAACCTGTAATTCAACGAAAAATTTATTTTATAAGCAACCTATTAGACGAAGTGACTAGAGACGTACTGAGACAATGAAAGGAGATGCAGAAAGACATTTTCGTACAAATTAATATCCTACAGTGATCAGAGGTGATCATTTCTCATCTTTCATTTTGTTTTTTATTTCTACTGTTCGAGCTGTGGCAATATACGGTGCTAGTTCGCAATTAATTGTCCATAAGAAATCCATCCAAAAGAAACATTTTTAATTTAAAGAAATACTACAATTTTAGGTTGTGTTTAAAACTTGATATCTCATAAACGAATTGAATTACTAACGCGTAGTATTGTTCTTGGAAAAGTACACACTTTTCTTTATAAATTACAATAAAAATTATCAAAATATCTTAAGAATTCTATTTTTTACGATTTTTCAAAAATGATTAAGGAAATTTTTAATTTTATGAAATGCCACAAATTTAGGATGAGTTCAAAACTTGATATCTCAAAAACGAATTGAGATACTCACGCATAGATTTGATCTTAGAAAACTGCATTCTTTTCTTTATAAATCAAAAATATTTTCATCAAGATATCTTAACGATTCAATTTTTTATGATTTTTATAGGAAACATTTTTAATTTGAAGAAACATTACAATTTTAGGTTGTGTTTAAAACTTGATATCTCATAAACGAATTGAATTACTAACGCATAGTATTGTTCTTGGAAAAGTAGACACTTTTCTTTATAAATTACAACAAAAATGATCAAAATATCTTAAGAATTCTATTTTTTACGATTTTTCAAAAATGATTAAGGAAATTTTTAATTTTATGAAATGCCACAAATTTAGGATGAGTTCAAAACTTGATATCTCAAAAACGAATTGAGATACTCACGCATAGATTTGATCTTAGAAAACTGCATTCTTTTCTTTATAAATCAAAAATATTTTCATCAAGATATCTTAACGATTCAATTTTTTATGATTTTTATAGGAAACATTTTTAATTTGAAGAAACATTACAATTTTAGGTTGTGTTTAAAACTTGATATCTCATAAACGAATTGAATTACTAACGCATAGTATTGTTCTTGGAAAAGTAGACACTTTTCTTTATAAATTACAACAAAAATGATCAAAATATCTTAAGAATTCTATTTTTTACGATTTTTCTAAAATGATTAAGGAAATTTTTAATTTTATAAAATGCCACAAATTTAGGATGAGTTCAAAACTTGATATCTCAAAAACGAATTGAGATACTCACGCATAGATTCGATCTTAGAAAACTGCATTCTTTTCTTTATAAATCAAAAATATTTTCATCAAGATATCTTAAGGATTCAATTTTTTATGATTTTTATAGGAAACATTTTTAATTTGAAGAAACATTACAATTTTAGGTTGTGTTTAAAACTTGATATCTCATAAACGAATTGAGTTACTAACGCATAGTATTGTTCTTAGAAAAGTAGACACTTTTCTTTATAAATTACAATAAAAATGATCAAAATATCTTAAGAATTCTATTTTTTACGATTTTTCAAAAATGATTAAAGAAATTTTTAATTTTATGAAATGCCACAAATTTAGGATGAGTTCAAAACTTGATATCTCAAAAACGAATTGAGATACTCACGCATAGATTTGATCTTAGAAAACTGCATTCTTTTCTTTATAAATCAAAAATATTTTCATCAAGATATCTTAAGGATTCAATTTTTTATGATTTTTACAGGAAACATTTTTAATTTAAAGAAATACTACAATTTTAGGTTGTGTTTAAAACTTGATATCTCATAAACGAATTGAATTACTAACGCATAGTATTGTTCTTGGAAAAGTAGACACTTTTCTTTATAAATTACAATAAAAATGATCAAAATATCTTAAGAATTCTATTTTTTACGATTTTTCAAAGATGATTAAGGAAATTTTTAATTTTATGAAATGCCACAAAATTGGGATGAGTTCAAAACTTGATATCTTAAAAACAAATTGAGATACTCACGCATAGATTTGATCTTAGAAAACTGCATTCTTTTCTTTATAAATCAAAAATGTTTTCATCAAGATATCTTAAGGATTCAATTTTTTATGATTTTTATAGGAAACATTTTTAATTTAAAGAAATACTACAATTTTAGGTTGTGTTTAAAACTTGATATCTCATAAACGAATTGAATTACTAACGCGTAGTATTGTTCTTGGAAAAGTACACACTTTTCTTCATAAATTACAATAAAAATTATCAAAATATCTTAAGAATTCTATTTTTTACGATTTTTCAAAAATGATTAAGGAAATTTTTAATTTTATGAAATGCCACAAATTTAGGATGAGTTCAAAACTTGATATCTCAAAAACGAATTGAGATACTCACGCATAGATTCGATCTTAGAGAACTGCATTCTTTTCTTTATAAATCAAAAATGTTTTCATCAAGATATCTTAAGGATTCAATTTTTTATGATTTTTATAGGAAACATTTTTAATTTAAAGAAATACTACAATTTTAGGTTGTGTTTAAAACTTGATATCTCATAAACGAATTGAATTACTAACGCATAGTATTGTTCTTGGAAAAGTATACACTTTTCTTTATAAATTACAATAAAAATGATCAAAATATCTTAAGAATTCTATTTTTTACGATTTTTCAAAAATGATTAAGGAAATTTTTAATTTTATGAAATGCCACAAATTTAGGATGAGTTCAAAACTTGATATCTCAAAAACGAATTGAGATACCCACGCATAGATTCGATCTTAGAAAACTGCATTCTTTTCTTTATAAATCAAAAATATTTTCATCAAGATATCTTAAGGATTCAATTTTTTATGATTTTTATAGGAAACATTTTTAATTTAAAGAAATACTACAATTTTAGGTTGTGTTTAAAACTTGATATCTCAAAAACGAATTGAGATACTCACGCATAGATTTGATCTTAGAAAACTGCATTCTTTTCTTTATAAATCAAAAATATTTTCATCAAGATATCTTAAGGATTCAATTTTTTATGATTTTTACAGGAAACATTTTTAATTTAAAGAAATACTACAATTTTAGGTTGTGTTTAAAACTTGATATCTCATAAACGAATTGAATTACTAACGCGTAGTATTGTTCTTGGAAAAGTACACACTTTTCTTCATAAATTACAATAAAAATTATCAAAATATCTTAAGAATTCTATTTTTTACGATTTTTCAAAAATGATTAAGGAAATTTTTAATTTTATGAAATGCCACAAATTTAGGATGAGTTCAAAACTTGATATCTCAAAAACGAATTGAGATACTCACGCATAGATTCGATCTTAGAGAACTGCATCCTTTTCTTTATAAATCAAAAATGTTTTCATCAAGATATCTTAAGGATTCAATTTTTTATGATTTTTATAGGAAACATTTTTAATTTAAAGAAATACTACAATTTTAGGTTGTGTTTAAAACTTGATATCTCATAAACGAATTGAATTACTAACGCATAGTATTGTTCTTGGAAAAGTATACACTTTTCTTTATAAATTACAATAAAAATGATCAAAATATCTTAAGAATTCTATTTTTTACGATTTTTCAAAAATGATTAAGGAAATTTTTAATTTTATGAAATGCCACAAATTTAGGATGAGTTCAAAACTTGATATCTCAAAAACGAATTGAGATACCCACGCATAGATTCGATCTTAGAAAACTGCATTCTTTTCTTTATAAATCAAAAATATTTTCATCAAGATATCTTAAGGATTCAATTTTTTATGATTTTTATAGGAAACATTTTTAATTTAAAGAAATACTACAATTTTAGGTTGTGTTTAAAACTTGATATCTCAAAAACGAATTGAGATACTCACGCATAGATTTGATCTTAGAAAACTGCATTCTTTTCTTTATAAATCAAAAATATTTTCATCAAGATATCTTAAGGATTCAATTTTTTATGATTTTTACAGGAAACATTTTTAATTTAAAGAAATACTACAATTTTAGGTTGTGTTTAAAACTTGATATCTCATAAACGAATTGAATTACTAACGCGTAGTATAGTTCTTGCAAAAGTATACACTTTTCTTTATAAATTACAATAAAAATTATCAAAATATCTTAAGAATTCTATTTTTTACGATTTTTCAAAAATGATTAAGGAAATTTTTAATTTTATGAAATGCCACAAATTTAGGATGAGTTCAAAACTTGATATCTCAAAAACGAATTGAGATACTCAAGCATAGATTCGATCTTCGAAAACAGCATTCTTTTCTTTATAAATCAAAAATATTTTCATCAAGATAGCTTAAGGATTCAATTTTTTATGATTTTTACAGGAAACATTTTTAATTTAAAGAAATACTACAATTTTAGGTTGTGTTTAAAACTTGATATCTCATAAACGAATTGAATTACTAACGCGTAGTATAGTTCTTGCAAAAGTATACACTTTTCTTTATAAATTACAATAAAAATTATCAAAATATCTTAAGAATTCTATTTTTTACGATTTTTCAAAAATGATTAAGGAAATTTTTAATTTTATGAAATGCCACAAATTTAGGATGAGTTCAAAACTTGATATCTCAAAAACGAATTGAGATACTCAAGCATAGATTCGATCTTCGAAAACAGCATTCTTTTCTTTATAAATCAAAAATATTTTCATCAAGATAGCTTAAGGATTCAATTTTTTATGATTTTTACAGGAAACATTTTTAATTTAAAGAAATACTACAATTTTAGGTTGTGTTTAAAACTTGATATCTCAAAAACGAATTGAGATACTCACGCATAGATTTGATCTTAGAAAACTGCATTCTTTTCTTTATAAATCAAAAATATTTTCATCAAGATATCTTAAGGATTCAATTTTTTATGATTTTTACAGGAAACATTTTTAATTTAAAGAAATACTACAATTTTAGGTTGTGTTTAAAACTTGATATCTCATAAACGAATTGAATTACTAACGCATAGTATTTGTTCTTGGAAAAGTACACACTTTTCTTTATAAATTACAATAAAAATTATCAAAATATCTTAAGAATTCTATTTTTTACGATTTTTCAAAAATGATTAAGGAAATTTTTAATTTTATGAAATGCCACAAATTTAAGATGAGTTCAAAACTTGATATCTCAAAAACGAATTGAGATACTCACGCATAGATTCGATCTTAGAGAACTGCATTCTTTTCTTTATAAATCAAAAATGTTTTCATCAAGATATCTTAAGGATTCAATTTTTTATGATTTTTATAGGAAACATTTTTAATTTAAAGAAATACTACAATTTTAGGTTGTGTTTAAAACTTGATATCTCATAAACGAATTGAATTACTAACGCATAGTATTGTTCTTGGAAAAGTATACACTTTTCTTTATAAATTACAATAAAAATGATCAAAATATCTTAAGAATTCTATTTTTTACGATTTTTCAAAAATGATTAAAGAAATTTTTAATTTTATGAAATGCCACAAATTTAGGATGAGTTCAAAACTTGATATCTCAAAAACGAATTGAGATACCCACGCATAGATTCGATCTTAGAAAACTGCATTCTTTTCTTTATAAATCAAAAATATTTTCATCAAGATATCTTAAGGATTCAATTTTTTATGATTTTTATAGGAAACATTTTTAATTTAAAGAAATACTACAATTTTAGGTTGTGTTTAAAACTTGATATCTCAAAAACGAATTGAGATACTCACGCATAGATTTGATCTTAGAAAACTGCATTCTTTTCTTTATAAATCAAAAATATTTTCATCAAGATATCTTAAGGATTCAATTTTTTATGATTTTTACAGGAAACATTTTTAATTTAAAGAAATACTACAATTTTAGGTTGTGTTTAAAACTTGATATCTCATAAACGAATTGAATTACTAACGCGTAGTATAGTTCTTGCAAAAGTATACACTTTTCTTTATAAATTACAATAAAAATTATCAAAATATCTTAAGAATTCTATTTTTTACGATTTTTCAAAAATGATTAAGGAAATTTTTAATTTTATGAAATGCCACAAATTTAGGATGAGTTCAAAACTTGATATCTCAAAAACGAATTGAGATACTCAAGCATAGATTCGATCTTCGAAAACAGCATTCTTTTCTTTATAAATCAAAAATATTTTCATCAAGATAGCTTAAGGATTCAATTTTTTATGATTTTTATAGGAAACATTTTTAATTTGAAGAAATATTACAATTTTAGGTTGTGTTTAAAACTTGATATCTCAAAAACGAATTGAGATACTCACGCATAGATTTGATCTTAGAAAACTGCATTCTTTTCTTTATAAATCAAAAATGTTTTCATCAAGATATCTTAAGGATTCAATTCTTTATGATTTTTATAGGAAACATTTTTAATTTGAAGAAACATTACAATTTTAGGTTGTGTTTAAAACTTGATATCTCATAAACGAATTGAATTACTAACGCATAGTATTGTTCTTGGAAAAGTACACACTTTTCTTTATAAATTACAATAAAAATGATCAAAATATCTTAAGAATTCTATTTTTTACGATTTTTCTAAAATGATTAAGGAAATTTTTAATTTTGTGAAATGCCACAAATTTAGGATGAGTTCAAAACTTGATATCTCAAAAACGAATTGAGATACTCACGCATAGATTTGATCTTAGAAAACTGCATTCTTTTCTTTATAAATCAAACATATTTTCATCAAGATATCTTAAGGATTCAATTTTTTATGATTTTTATAGGAAACATTTTTAATTTGAAGAAATATTACAATTTTAGGTTGTGTTTAAAACTTGATATCTCATAAACGAATTGAATTACTAACGCATAGTATTTGTTCTTGGAAAAGTACACACTTTTCTTTATAAATTACAATAAAAATGATCAAAATATCTTAAGAATTCTATTTTTTACGATTTTTCAAAAATGATTAAGGAAATTTTTAATTATATGAAATGCCACACATTTAGGATGAGTTCAAAACTTGATATCTCAAAAACGAATTGGGATACTCACGCATAGATTTAATCTTAGAAAACTGCATTCTTTTCTTTATAAATCAAAAATATTTTCATCAAGATATCGATATCGATAAGCAAGATTTTGGAGACCTTGTCAACAAGTTGGCAGTCCTTCAAATAATATATAGTTTATGAAATAGAATTGACTCATGCTATCAACAAGTTTGCAGTCTTTAAGCTGATGAGCAGGCCTTTGGAGATATAACAGCTCTCAGCAGTCTTTAAGATAATGTACAGTGTTTAGAACAGGAATAACTCATGGTGTCATCAAGTTGGCAGACTTCAAACTGAGAAGCAGGACTTTGGAGACATAAGTCTTTAAGATAATGTATAGTGTTTGGAATAATAATAGCTTAAAAATCAAAATAATATATAGTCTGTGGAATGGTAATAGCTTACGGTGTTAACAAGTTTGAAGACTTCAAAGTGATGAGCAGGACTTTGGAAATATAGCAGCTCATGCTGCCAACAAGTTGGCACACCTCAAATTGCCAAAAATGATTCTGAAGACATAATAGGTCATGCTGCCAATAAGGTAGTAGTCTTTAAGATAATGTACACTGTTTTGAACAGTAAAAAGATAGTATGAAGGGTGTCCGGTATTTTCCGGATCAGAGGTATGCAGCGATGTAGAGTACATTATTTTGAGATGATTTTTCTAATATAGGCTTTCTAATAGGCTGATATTCTACATTTCAGCCTGTATAATAGGTGAAACAAGATTATGTTGCCAACAAGTTTGCAGTCATTAAGATAACATATAGTCTGTGGTACAGTAATAGCTCATGCTGCCAACAAGTCCTATGAGAAGGACTATAGAGACATAAAAGCTCATGGTACCAACAAGTTGGCAGTCTAAGATAATACCTAGTCTGTAGAATAGTAATAGGTCATGCTGCCAATAAGTTGACAGACTTCAAGCTGACGAGCAGAACTATGGAGACACCAGCACTCATAGTGTACAGTATTTGAAACGGTAATAGTGCATGCTGCCAATAAGTTGACAAATATCAAATTGATGAGTATGACTTTGGAGACATAATAGCTCAAACTGCCAACAAGTTAGCAGTTGTTAAGATTATGTGCAGTGTTTGGAACAGTTCTAACTCATGTTCCTAGCACGTTAACAGACTTCCAAATGATGAGCAGGACTTTGGAGATATAAACACTCACACTGCCAACATGTTGGCCGTCATTAAGATAACGTACAGTATCCAAAAGTAAAATCTAGGAAGAAAATACATAAGAAATATGCTTATTATGCACTATTATTTCTAATAATTCGATGCTTTCGATATTTTCGATACTTTTGACAGTTCGATACTTTCAATACTTCTTATACTTATGTGCGCTACGTAGTACTTCTTATGTGCGCTTATATGTAGCATATAAGCGCTTCCAAAAGTATTCAAACACATCCGAACTTTGGAATGATTGGCAAAGGCCGATTAGTCGGATAGTCGGCCCAACCTTAATTAAAATCTTATGGCATTCATGTTTCTACAAAAACCATACATTTTAGATACAGAAATGTATTAACAAAGCTCCCTTATTTTTCTATGTAGAATAAGCTGGCGAAAGTTGAAAAATTAGGGTTTCCATTTAACCCCAATTTATTATTGGGGTTACTAATATTTTAGCTGAAACGAGCACCTCTCCTATAAACCCTGTATCCAAATTTTCATAAAAATAGTGCGAGTAGTTTGCCATAAACATATAATAATGGTGAATAAAATAAGCACTATTAGAAAATGGATGGTTTATTTCTTTTATTTTTTACTTAACCGGTTTCGATTTCTTCTTTCAAATCATCTTTAGGTGTCACCTGTATTTGAAAAAGAATTTTCAATAAATTAATCTGAAATAAATCGTGAATTTAGATTGTCATGCAATTGAAAATTCTTTAAAACTTACGTCTAATTTGCATTAAAATTCTTAAAATTATGTGCCGTTGCAAACATTTCTTATTATTGCAATCTTATCAGCTTTTTTTAAATTTATTCTTGTATGTAAGGGTGACTCCTGAAGATGATTTGAAAGAAAAACTGGAAACCGGTCGAGTCAAAAATAAAAGAAATAAACGATGCATTTTTTAATACTGCTTGCTTTATTTACCATTAGAATATAAAAGATGGAAAGAGAAAAAAACGATAACATTTATATAAACATATAGACTGAGCTCGTCGTGACAGACTCTGTATCTATGTCCCTGTATCACCATGCCGTAACTGAAACTGCCGTCACCATTTTTATTTTATTTCTACACCAAGATATGCGGAAAATAGTTTCAAGTAACTTTTTTTAAATATAAGTTGAAGTTAAGGCTGCAGAGCAATTGTTCAATACTTTTTGTACTCCCCATATTCTATATTCATGTTTTATATGTACAGGTTACTTCTTAGTATTCGGGAGGACGATAATCGTTAAATTGTTTGAAAAAGAAAAAAATGTTTTATACAAAAGTTCTTTAACTCATCAGCTTCTATTACTTAAAATTATTTGTTTGATACATACAAATCATTCCTTCAAAAATCATTACTTGAACATGTTCAAATTGTTCGGGACTTCACATTTTCTATTTTAAACTATAACTACTACAGATTCGATATTTGGCAAATCGATACAGTATCTCTTTTTGAGAAGCAAAGTGATGTGTCTATTGTTTCCAGTTAGACAGGAAGTGAAAAGTCAGTCAAATTACTTAAGTTTGGTTATTTTGTAATTTGAACAAAACGTATTTAGCAGATTATTACAACAAAAATTATTTATTCAATTTATTAATAATCTTTTCATTTTTAATTTGGAATTAATTTCCTCTAAATCCGAATGATTTAAAACGATTACCTTGGTAATATTGATTAATACAATAAAAATAATTAATTTAATCGATTAATTGACTCAAAAAGAACCTTTTTTTGTATAAAAATGTATTTCTAATCCTGTTTATTTTTGATTTAGATCAAAAATATTAAAATTTAACGTTTTTAATTATTTTAACTCGATTAGATTCGCACCATTAATAGTTAGAATGAAACTGATTGATTAAACTTATCATTTGAATTAAAAAGAACCTTTTTTTGTATAAAAAAGATTTTTCTATCCCTTTTTACTTTCCATTCATCAATAATTGCACTTCGCTTTGTATGAAGTAATACAAAATTTAAAAAATACATTATTCATCTTATAAATCAAGAAAAATCACCGTTAATTTTGTTATACACAAAGTAATATTACCTCTTAATTCGACTTACATAGAAAATTGAATTGTAATCGTCGAAAAAATGTTGTTTTCGAATTACGAATCAGGTTTAGGAATTCTTATCGCATTAACACTAAATAACAGCAATAGTTTACAAACGTTTCGCGTTACTCACCGTTTTACGATAATAAATAAAGCGAAAATTATTAGCAATCGTGATTTGGTGGATTTCGGGTCGTCCTCTTTGCTTTATGTCGTCGCTGTCGTCGATTCCGAGTTTGCCGCGGATAATATTCGATTATCTCGTGAACAAGATGATCGTCTTGTTTGTAAGTTTTTCGTTTTTGGCGTGGGCAAGCGCCCCTTTGCCCCTTTTGCTTGCCTCTTTATTTGTTTTGTTATAGGACGAGACGCGTCCGACGACCGTTGTTAACTTGCCTAGTAACGTTTTGCCGTTGATTTGTACGCAGAAAGTGGACGAGAACTGCAACGCGGTCACCCAACAGCAACAGCACCCACAGCAGCAGCACCAGCAGCCCAACGATGGCCGGAAAAAGACCAAAAAGAGGCCGATGGAAAAGAATGTTACCGTTTTAGAATCATCCAAAGTAAGTTTTGATTTTATTGATTTATATAATCGTGGTAATGGCAGGTTGGAAATTTGAAAATAACTATTTTTTCCTTTAACAGAAACAAATTGACATTTCATTCTTGTTGACAGGTAGTAAAATGTCAGTTTTTTACCCATACATACATCCATACATAATGAACACCTGTATAATTGTATTATCAATTCATTTCATGTTTAAATGCAAATTTGTGACATTTGTAAATATGTCGCGTTCAAAAATGTATAGTAGATTAACAAAACATTAAACAAAATCTAAATATTATTATATCCAAGCACTAGAATGCATGTGGAGTTAGATATATACTGGCTGTCCCTGAAATGCATATACAACATTTAAATAAAACTTCACCAAAACGTCTTTTACGGAAGTGAGACTTGGTTGATTTAGAAAAAAATGTGCTTTAAATGGATATAAATAGAAATCGTCAACATTCTTAATTTAAACATTGTCGTCTTCGAAATCGGCCGAGAACACTTTAAACGAGACGGTTTCCTATAAATCAGATCAAATAGTTAAAGATATAACTAATTGAAAAATTTCATAATAAGGATTCTACGCATGTGAATTGTTGATTTTGAAATTATTCAGTAAGAATCGAACCATTGGAATACAGGTTGGGTTGAGTATATGCAGGCTGTCTCCGAAAGCGTGTACAAGAACTTAAAAACTTTAAAAAACTTTAAAAATAGCCTTTTGAATGTAAATAGAAATCTTAAACATTCTTGCCCACATTTTCAAAGTTGGTCGGATTCTTTTTAATGAAATCGTGTCATACCATTATACAAAAAGTGAAATTGGGTTGTTATGGAAAAATTAGGTTGGTATGGAATCATCAAAATTATTTTGTTCAATCCTACCTTTGAAATTGCCAGTTTCTAACGTAGATACGAGTGTTGAAAGTTGTTATTTTCACTCACTCTGCTAACATTCATATATTTTTCACTATTTTTCACTCACTCTAATTTTCTTCATCCACTATTAGCGAAATTTAAATCTTTAAAGGTACAACTCTTTGTTTAAACGTAACGGATGTGAACTAAAAAACGGTAGAGAGCACACAAGGAAAATTAAATGAAGTATTTCACTTGTATATATTATTAATTTTAATTAATTTATTAATTTTATGCGTAATGATGACAATTAACAATTTGACACAATTGGTTGTTTATCAATCAATTAAGCGCATGACAACGTCCAAAAGTGTCGCAATTTGACACAACTGGTTGTTTATCAATCAATTAAAAGCATGATAACGTCAAGAAGTGTCGTCTTCTAGATATCGACATGACATTAGCCAGGAATTAACGAATTTTAAGGCCGAGTTTTCTCTAAATAGTAAGATTGAACAAAACGCTTTACAGCACACGTGAGAAACTAATATTTTCCACTCACTTGTATGTTTTTCCACACTCGCCTACGGCTCGTGTGGAAATCTGACATACACGTGAGTGAAAAAGCTTAGTTTCTTCACTTGTACTGTAATATACTATTGCACCACTGATTTAATAAAGTTACACAGCCTTTTTCGAAGATACTTGGGTTGAAATGTCATCATTTAAAACAGGGAGGTCAGCTTGTGTTCAAGTCTTTTGCAAGCGATATTAAGTTTACTAGAATCAGTGTCAAGACTTCTAGGGGTAGTATCGAGTCTTCTGGAAGCAGTTCAAGCCTTTTGGTGGTATCTCAAGTCTTCTGAAAGCATTCCAAGTCTTTTGCAAGCGATATTAAGTTTATTAGAATCAGTATCAAGTCCTCCAGGAGCAGTAGTAAATCTGTTGCAAGTAGTAAAAATCTTTTGGAAGTTTTCAAGTATTTTAGAAGCAGTGTCAAGACTTCTAGGGGCAGTATCGAGTCTTCTGGAAGCAGTTCAAGCCTTTTGGTGGTATTTCAAGTCTTCTGGAAGCATTTCAAGTCTTTTGCAAGCGATATTAAGTTTACTAGAATCAGTATCAAGTCTTCTAGGAGCAATAGTAAATCTATTGCAAGTAGTAAAAATCTTTTGAAAGTTTTCAAGTATTTTAGAAGCAGTGTCAAGACTTCTAGGGGCAGTATCGAGTCTTCTGGAAGCAGTTCAAGCCTTTTGGTGGTATTTCAAGTCTTCTGGAAGCATTTCAAGTCTTTTGCAAGCGATATTAAGTTTACTAGAATCAGTATCAAGTCTTCTAGGAGCAATAGTAAATCTATTGCAAGTAGTAAAAATCTTTTGAAAGTTTTCAAGTATTTTAGAAGCAGTGTCAAGACTTCTAGGGGCAGTATCGAGTCTTCTGGAAGCAGTTCAAGCCTTTTGGTGGTATCTCAAGTCTTCTGAAAGCATTTCAAGTCTTTTGCAAGCGATATTAAGTTTACTAGAATCAGTATCAAGTCTTCTAGGAGCAATAGTAAATCTATTGCAAGTAGTAAAAATCTTTTGAAAGTTTTCAAGTATTTTAGAAGCAGTGTCAAGACTTCTAGGGGCAGTATCGAGTCTTCTGGAAGCAGTTCAAGCCTTTTGGTGGTATCTCAAGTCTTCTGAAAGCATTTCAAGTCTTTTGCAAGCGATATTAAGTTTACTAGAATCAGTATCAAGTCTTCTAGGAGCAATAGTAAATCTATTGCAAGTAGTAAAAATCTTTTGAAAGTTTTCAAGTATTTTAGAAGCAGTGTCAAGACTTCTAGGGGCAGTATCGAGTCTTCTGGAAGCAGTTCAAGCCTTTTGGTGGTATCTCAAGTCTTCTGAAAGCATTTCAAGTCTTTTGCAAGCGATATTAAGTTTATTAGAATCAGTATCAGGTCTTTATTTATTAGTGTCAAGTCCTCCAGGAGCAGTAGTAAATCTGTTGCAAGTAGTAAAAACCTTTTATAAGTTTTCAAGTATTTTAGAAGCAGTGTCAAGACTTTTAGGGGCAGTATCGAGTCTTCTGGAAGCAGTTCAAGCCTTTTGGTGGTATTTCAAGTCTTCTGGAAGCATTGCAAGTCTTTTGCAAGCGATATTAAGTTTATTAGAATCAGTATCAAGTCCTCCAGGAGCAGTAGTAAATCTGTTGCAAGTAGTAAAAATCTTTTGGAAGTTTTCAAGTATTTTAGAAGCAGTGTCGAGACTTCTAGGGGCAGTACCGAGTCTTCTGGAAGCAGTTCAAGCCTTTTGGTGGTATCTCAAGTCTTCTGAAAGCATTTCAAGTCTTTTGCAAGCGATATTAAGTTTATTAGAATCAGTATCAAGTCCTCCAGGAGCAGTAGTAAATCTGTTGCAAGTAGTAAAAATCTTTTGGAAGTTTTCAAGTATTTTAGAAGCAGTGTCAAGACTTCTAGGGGCAGTACCGAGTCTTCTGGAAGCAGTTCAAGCCTTTTGGTGGTATCTCAAGTCTTCTGAAAGCATTTCAAGTCTTTTGCAAGCGATATTAAGTTTATTAGAATCAGTATCAAGTCCTCCAGGAGCAGTAGTAAATCTGTTGCAAGTAGTAAAAATCTTTTGGAAGTTTTCAAGTATTTTAGAAGCAGTGTCAAGACTTCTAGGGGCAGTATCGAGTCTTCTGGAAGCAGTTCAAGCCTTTTGGTGGTATCTCAAGTCTTCTGAAAGCATTTCAAGTCTTTTGCAAGCGATATTAAGTTTATTAGAATCAGTATCAGGTCTTTATTTATTAGTGTCAAGTCCTCCAGGAGCAGTAGTAAATCTGTTGCAAGTAGTAAAAACCTTTTGGAAGTTTTCAAGTATTTTAGAAGCAGTGTCAAGACTTCTAGGGACAGTATCGAGTCTTCTGGAAGCAGTTCAACCCTTTTGGTGGTATCTCAAGTCTTCTGAAAGCATTTCAAGTCTTTTGCAAGCGATATTAAATTTATTAGAATCAGTGTCAAGTCCTCCAGGAGCAGTAATAAATCTGTGTTGCAAGTAGTAAAAACCTTTTGGAAGTTTTCAAGTATTTTAGAAGCAGTGTCAAGACTTCTAGGGACAGTATGCTACTGTATGGATACATAATATCTATGCCAAAAGTTCAAAAAAGTCAATTAAAGACTGAATACTGCTTGTAAAGTACTAAATACTGCAGAAGGCATTTCCATTGCAAATTAACCATAGAATTCTTCCAATCCTCTATTAACACATAATAAACGTTGGACATAATAAATGTTGCACAAATTGCTGGTTTTTTTCCCTACTAACGCATTTGCTCTGCCCTCTCGCACTAGCTCATCTGCCGTTGCATTGGCAGCAATTCCAGAGTGACTTGGGATAGAGATCAATAAATCCTGTTATCACTACTTGGTGCAGTTAAAACGGCGATCCGTTTATGCCATCAGTATTTTCACACAAATTTCGATGTCTGTCCACGTTCATTCCCAAGATGACTGAAAAACGGCCAACATGATTATATTTACAAACTCACTTCTCCAGTATTATTTATTTAGAAATCTGAAACTAGACTATATGACGACATTAGCTACAATATAACATTCTGATCTGAAGTAATACTCCCCCTCTGACGTCCTTCAACATCGGCAAATACAGAAAAAAGGGAATAACTAACTGTACTCTGTTCCACGATCATTGACTCGCACGTCATACCGAAAACACGTCCAATGAGTCGCGGTGTTGTCAACCTTTTTTTAGCACCTCAATGTGTAGAACCTGTAATTTTCTTCAAATTCCTCTTCAATGCTGTACTCACCCCGCTCAATAATAAGGACATGCTCTTCTTGTTCATCTCTCTCAAACTCTACTTTTCGATCCCACTATTCTTCAAATATCTTCTCAGTGTGATCTGTGGTATACTTCATCCTACATTTCTAAACATTTTTCATTTCCATATCCACCTCTTCCAATATGGCGATTGTAATAGTTCTTCGCAGTCCTCATATATTTTCAATCGGATTAAAAATGTAATGTTATGGTATCCTACCGTGGTATATATCTACAATATATGTTTTTATAGGCTTGTATTGAAGTGCAGTTTGTAAAATTTCCTTTTTAAATCCATCTTTATTAAACCTTATATTCTTTTCTGTTAACCAATCTTGAATTCTTCCTTTTGTCCATGAATATTTGGGATTTTATGTTTCAACACTGAATGATATCTTGCGTTATCCATAATAATTAATGACGGTTCTTCTAAATTTATTAACAAGTTTTCTTCAAACCAATGGCTGAAAAGTTTTCATGGTTCATTTCTCCATGATAGTGATTTTCGTTACCTGCATGTACAATAACATACCTACCTGACACTCTCTCCGGTTTGATATTTTTCACTGATTGGTTTGTTCCATCTTGCCATGATCTTCCAGCACTACCATTTTGATAAATCCATGTTTCGTCTAGAAATATAAACATATTCATCTAAAAAAGAAAAGCGATTCAAAACAACATGTGGTAATTCCATGAGATCTATCTTTGAATTGATATTCCTATCTATGAATGATGTCTTACTACAATCTATGATGTCTGTGTATGTATGAATATATGAATTTTTTAGCTTCATTTTATACAAGAATTGTTTAAAATAACTTAAAAACTTTTATTGACAAATCTCCATGTTAACGGCAATATTGGAAACTAAGTTAGGTTTAGTAATTATATTATTAATTAATTGTTTAAACTTTTAGGTTACCGGCCACCGTTCGGACATAATCGACGATGTGGACAAATTAATCGATTTCATCGCCGGAAACGACGTTCGCAAAGAAAAAGCAAACAAGCAAAACGTCCCGAACAAGAAGAACCTCCAAAAGCACCATTTAGCATCGTTCGACGACACAAAAGCGACCAAAAAACAACGCGCCCGCACATCCAAAGCAAAAGCAGGCTCGAACCTGCAAAAAAGCAACTCCCTTGAAGAGATTTCAACAACAAAAATCGAAGATTTTTCCTTCGAAAATGACGTGGTCGTGTTGAGACAACCAAAAAGCGCCGGAGATCGCCCCAGAGAGCGCCGCTCTTGGGGAAATTCAGAAGTAATTTAATTTGATTTAAATCAAATTAATTTAGTTTTTAATAATAACGTTTTGTTTTTAGCCCGTTCAAGTTCAAACGTTGTATACGAACGCTTCGGCCGAAAATTTGGAAACGGCCGATTTCCGGGTGGTGACCAAAAAGAAAAAGAGTAAAAAGCAACGCAGAAATTCGTTGAGTAGTCGCAAAACGTATCGCGAGGAAATCTCGAATGAGTTAACTCGCGTTCCGAGTCCCGAACCGCGAAGAAAATCCGCAATTTCGGTGCCCCATAGTGAAAAATCGAACGATTCTTCAGACGCCGATTCGGTACATTCGCTCCCAGTGGACGCCACAACGAATTTATCGCGAGAAATCCACGAGGACGACTCAAATTTTCCCATTTCTTACGCCGACATCGCTAAAAACGCCAATAACTTCGTGAATAATAACGTTTTATGCGCCCAAAACGTTGGAAATAGTGTTAATAACATTAATAATAATATTAATAATAATAATAATAACGGTGTTAGTAATAAGAGTATTAAAAAAGAGAGGCAAAATTCGACCGAACCCGTTGATTCAGATAAAATTAAGGTTAAAAAAGACGAGGAGAATCGCTGCTTTAAGAAAGAACCGCGAAAAGAAATCGCCGTCGAAGAAAAAGTCGTAACTAACATTATTAATTCGGTTAATTATAGCCAAAATTTCCCTTCGATCGTTTCGAAGGAAAAAATCGATGTTGGGAAGATCAAGGCGAATCCGATTGCGGAAATCCAAACGTGGCCGGCCATCCCGAATAACGGAAACGGCAATAAAAACAATTTAAACGTGAAAAACTCCCTGTCGAAACAAAAAAACATTCAAAATCATTACAAGAACACTAAAAACACTAAAATCATCGAGAAAAATTCGAACTCTGAGAATAATTCTTTTGTGTACACGACCGGTTATGTTCCAATCAACATACAGGATGTGCGTTCGCTCGAAAAACAGTTTAAAAGTACCGCGAAGTTGTATGTGGACGCGCAGCCGAACGTTTCGGTTCAACAGCAACAACAAAAAGTGCAACAAACCGTTTCTGTTCAGTGCGAGTTGCAGAAGAGGGATGATAATTCGGCTTCTGTTAGGACTATTAATGATAGGAGCCCGAATAGTAACAATAATAATCATAATACTAATAATAATCGGCCGGCCGTTGTTATGTTGAGTGGGGCCACCGAGGATGTCTCTGGGATTACCTTTGGATTCGACTTTGAGCAGCTCCTCTCGAACGACGTTTGCGCCGATTTTATGGCGCGGTACGTCCCGCCCAGGTGTAATGATGTCGGGAAAAGTTTTAATTTGGATAAAATTGTTAATTTTATTGGAATAGGTAAGTGATTTAACCTCACTTTATAATTTTGGCGAATGTCAAACTCCCTATTTTTATAATTTAATGATGTTTTTATTAATTAATTTATTTTATTTTTTTGTATAACGATAATAATCGATTTATTTAATTAACCCTCCAGTACACGCGCATTTTTTTTGACGTGAGTGCTCGCACCGGACTGAGAGTCCGGGTTTCTTTGCCAAATAAGAGATTTGTATTAAATTCCCTAGATTACTAAAGTACCGCGGTTCATGATATCTATGTATTCAAATGATTCGAGCCAAAATGGTGATTTGACAGCATGTCAGTGACCAGGTGTACGAATAGGGAGTTTATGTGTGAGAAAAACGTTTTGCTCCGCCCCCGATTCGAGACCAATATTAAACTTCACCTTTCGTTTCTTCGGTGGCTGATACTGCTTAAAACAAACTTGATAAGCTACCAGGAGCCTTGAACTGCTTTCAAAAATGTTGATACTACCTCTGGAAGACTTGATAATGCTTCTAGAAGCCTTAACATAGCTTTCAGAAGGCTTGAACTGCTTCCGCAAGATTTTATACTGCAGCTGAAAGACTTGATACTATTTCTAGAAGATTTTAAATGATTCCAAAAGACTTGATACCGTTTGTAAAACTACTGGCAAAAAAATATTTGAAAATGCAAAGTCTTAAAGAAGACATTTTTATTGCAAAAGGCACGAAATTGTTAATACAATTTGATTTTGCTTCCAAAATACCAAATACTGCTAGGATACAAAATGTTCATTTCAAAAGTTCAAAAAATTTCAATTATAGACCAAATATTGCTTGTGAACGTGTAAGCACTGTTGATATAAGGCATTTCTATTGCAAATTAACCATAGGCGCCAGATACATGGACGTTTTTCATGTCACTTTTGTTTTGAGAACAGTCATTCGTCGTTTGAATCTTTTCCCAATTCAGTTTTTTCACTATCCAGCACCCATACTTATTTTAAAAAACCGGCGCTTATGAAGCTACGAAGATTGTGTTAGATGTACCACTGACGATCTAAAGATAAATCAGTTAGCTGCAGAATTCTTCGAATCCTCTATTTGGGCATCGTAAATCTTGCACAAATTGCTGGTTCTGGTCCTAAAAACGCTTTAGCACTAGCTCATCTGCCGTTTTATTGGCAGCACTTCCAGAGTGACCTCAGTGTAGTTAAAACGACGAACCGTTTGAGCCGTCTGTATTTCCACATAAATTTTGATAATCCTCTACTTGATTTCGAGCTTTGTGGAGATGAGTTACTCAGCTTGTGTTCTCATTTAATCCCAAGATTATTCCTCACTTGCGCAATCAGTAATAAAATGTCCAATATAATTATATTTACAAACTCACTTCTACAGTATTATATATTTAGAAATCTGAAACTAGCAACTAACGCTATTAACAACGACAACATTCTGATCTGAAATAATACTTTGACGTCCTTCAAGATCAGCAAATACAGAAAAAAAGGATTAACTAACTAGAAACTGACGAAATGACCTATTTACCTTTATTAGCTGTTTCCACCAAAACTTATTTTCGAAAGTAAGTCCTTTTTTCGTAGACAAGAACGGATATATTAAAAAAAAATGTTAACTTGAATGGTTGCGGTCCGCCGAACCAGCGGTTGCAAATTGCTAAAAGACTCTGTAAGTCGATAGTTAAACTTGCAGGAAAAGATTTTATTAATCATAAAATCGTGTCTAAGAGAAAATACTGAAAATTATTTGACAGCAGACTTGCAGGAAAAAAACTTTATGACTAAAGTGGCTAAGAGGAAATACAGGAAATTATTTTCAGAATTCTGAGATGACCGCTAGGAGGTGCAAATATCATCTTTAATGCCTTGAAATCTTAACAATTAAACAATTAGTCATCTTAGGAATGGTATCTCAATTTTAAGATACTTGTACATTTCAGTTTTAGTCCAGTCCCAGTATATTCCGGGTTCATGCCGGGATTTCATGAAAGAAGATTTATCGTTTAGAAGTCTGGGAGCATTAAGAAAGATTTGCAATGAAAATACGATTGGCACCAAATAAATTAATTTTCTGGAAGCATTTCAAGCCTTATAGACGCAATGTTAAGTATTCTGACAGCAATATCAAATCTTTTGTTAGCATTCCAAATGTTTTGGAAGCAATTTAGATCTTCTAGAAGCAATATTAAACCTACCTGAGCCAATATCGAGACTTTTGTAACCATTTTAAATCTTCTAGAAGTAGTATCAAGTCTTCTGGAATCTTCTCGAGTCTTCTGAAAGCATTTCAAATCTTCCAGAAACAGTATAAAGTCTTACAGGGGCTATATCTAATCTTTTGGAAGCATTTTAAAATATCTAGAAGCAGCATCATGTCTTAATTATTAAAATCTTCTAGAAGCAGTATCAAGTCTTTTGGAAACTTCTCAAGTCTTCTGAAAGCATTTGAAATCTTCTGGAAGCAGTATAAAGTCTTACAGGGACAGTATCAAGCCTTTAGGAAGCATTTTAAAGCATCTAGAAGCAGTATCAAGTCTTCTGGAATCTTCTCGAGTCTTCTGAAAGCATTTCAAATCTTCCAGAAATAGTATAAAGTCTTACAGGGGCTATATCTAATCTTTTGAAAGCATTTTAAAATATCTAGAAGCAGTATCGATTCTTAATTATTAAAATTTTCTAGAAGCAGTATCAAGTCTTTTGGAAACTTTTCAAGTCTTCTGAAAGCATTTGAAATCATCTGGAAGCAGTATAAAGTCTTATAGGGGCAGTATCAAAGCTTTAGGAGGCATTTTAAAATATCTAGAAGCAGTATCAAGTCTTCTGGAAGTAGTATCCAGTCTTTTGGAAGCACTTCAAGTAATTTTGAAGTATTTCAAGTCTTCTAAAAGTAAGTATAAGGTCTTCTGGAAACATTGTAAGTCGTCTGGAAGTATTGTAAGTCATCTGGAAATATTTTAAGTCTTCTAGAAGCAGTATCAGTCTTCTGGAAACATTCCAAGTATTCTGGAAACCATATCAAGTCTCTTAGATACAATATCAAGTCTTCTGGAAGCATCTTCAGTCTTCTAACAGCGACATAAAGTACTTTGGAAGCATTGTAGGTCGTCTGGACACACTTCAAGTCCTCTAGATGCAATATCAAGGCTTCTAAAAGCGTTGTAAGTCATCTGTAAGCATTGTAAGTCGTCTGGATGCATTGTAAGACATCTGTAAATTCATCATTTTAAGGCTTCTAGAAATATCAGTCTAGAAATTCAAGTCTTCTGAAAGCAATATAAAGTTTTCTTAAAACAGTATCAAATCGTCTAGAGGTAACAACATCAAGTCTTCTGGAAACATTTTAAGTTTTCTAGATGCTATATCAAGTTATCTGAAAGCATTGTAAGTTGTCTGGAAGTATTTTAAATCCTCTGGAAGCAGTAACAGTCTTCTGGAAGCCGCGGTACTTTATAAATCTAGAGACTTTAATTTGTATTCTTTTTAAGACAATAATTTAAAAAAATTTTTTATTATCATAAAATTTGCGATAGGCAAATAAATGCCCGCGTTGAATGCGCTGCACATTTTTCGGGGCATTTATGTTCTACAGCTTTCATTATCCTCTTCGTTTCTTCTAATCAGATAAGAAGCCATTTTGAACGGAAAAAAAACATCTTACCGTCTGCAAAATTTTTTGAAAAGCTTCAGTCTTCACCTTCAAAGAGTATTTTTCTTCGCTATCGTATTCATATTCGTATTTTACTGTGTTGTACACTAAGAAATTTTTGACACTAAAATGACATAATTATGTCGGTAAAAATGTTGCCTTTTCTGTTAAACAATTGAGGGTGCAGAACCCGGAGTGAGAGTCCGGTGCGTGTACCGAAAGGTTAATTTTAAATGAATCAAAAAAGATTAATTAATTAGGGGAAGATTTTTTAAATTTATTTTGAGCGCCATCTATTGATTGTATTAATAACTATACATCTGGCATTGATGGTTAAATTTGAGTAATTTTGTTTATAATTTATTAATTTATAGTAGAACACCGATTATCTCTGCTCTAAAGCACTGAAATCAGCATGGATAATCCAAAATTTTTTTTATTTTTTGCATAATAACAGAACAGAATATAAACTGGAATAACTTTGTGTTCTAACTAAGTAGTTCTTTCAAAAAAAGTCTGTTGTTTGGGTTTTAGTTATTTTAAATATTTTCAAGATTTCTTTTCAAAGCTGTGCTGTTATTTTAGTGGTTTTAGTCACACTTTCAATTATTGATCGTTGTGTTCCGGGCTTAAAAAGGCTGTTATACATTTCAAATGTCAACAAGAAATTATTGTCCCTGCAGTTGAATGATTTCAACGATGTCATAAATGATGTACCCGTATCGTTAAGACTCAATGTACGCGAATAATGTATAGATTGTCGAGATGTATTCGATTTGTCATAGTTTTTTCTATCGAAATTACGAAATGTCCAATCTCATTTCCTGTTGGTAACCTTGTACAGGGCTTAAATAAATAATTTCTATCAATATGGTGATGGAGTGGTGGAGTCACACATAGGTGTCGGATACGTCGCTGATCTGTGTTGGGTTTTCTGTTTTTTGGAGACATGATACTGTTTCTAGAAGACCTGAAGTATTTTCAGAAGACACAATACTAGCTCTGGAACACTTCATACAGCTTCCAAAAGCTTCCAGAAAACTTAATATTACCTCTGGAGGATGATATTGCTTTCACAAATCTTGATACTGCTTTTAGAAGACTTTTTACTGCTTCTGGAAGACTTGATATTGGTTTTAAAAGACTTGAAATGATTTCAGAAGACTTACATTGCTTCCAAGAGACTTGATACTGCCTCCAGAACTTAATACTGGCCTCTTGAAGACATGATACTGCTTCCACGGGTCTTGATACTGCTTCTAGGAGACTTGATACTACTTCCAGAAATATTGATAGCCAAAAACTAAGAACTTTAAAACCAGTATCGAAACTGGTTTTAAGAGACTTGAAATGATATCAGCAGAGTTAAAATGCTTGAAGAAAGCTTGAACTGCTTCCAGAAGACTTGTTACTGTTTTTAGAAGACTCTGTACTACCTCTAAATGTTTCAAAATGCTTTCAAGAGACTCGATACTACCCCTGTAAGACTTAATACTGCTTGTAGAAGATATAAAATGCTTCCACAAGTCTTGATACTGCTTCCAAAAAAATTGAAAGACTGAAAAACTTCAAAACACTTAAACTGTTTCCAGAGATGTTGGTTTTAAAAAACTTGAAGTGCATTCAAAAGACTTAAAATGTTTGAGAAGGCTTTAACTGCTTTAATACTGCCCCGGACGACCTGATACTGCTTCTAGAAGAAATAAAACTTGTGAATTGGCTGTAAAGTTCTATTTTAATATTGGGTTGTTCGGAAAGTAATTTCGTTTTTTCCCGTCAGAGGAGTTAATTACGTTTTTTCGAAACCAACTTCACACTTAAGCCGCATAACCATTATATGTCTTGAGAGCTGATATTGCAAGGCTTGTGTGTGAAAAAGTTCTATTAATTCTACACAGTAGTTTTTGGTTGGTGCCCTTTTAAATATGGAGAGCAATAAGCAGCATTTTCGTCATATTTTACTTTTTTACTTCGGAAAAGGTAAAAATGCTGTCCAAGCGAGAAAAAAATTGACGGATGTGTATGGAGAAGGCGTGTTAAGAATACGCCAGTGCCAGAACTGGTTTGCAAAATTTCGATCCGGCAATTTTGATGTCGAAGATGCACCACTGTCTGGAAGGCTGGTTGAAGCTGACAAAGATGCGATAAAGGCATTAGTTGATGCAAATCGGCGAATAACCACACGAGAGATCGGTGAGAGATTAAATTTGTCGAATTCGACTGTTTATGGCCATTTGAAAGGCATGGTCTTAACCTTGAAGCTCGATGTGTGGGTGCCCCATGTCCTTACGGAGCGAAATTTGTGTGGTCGCGTTGACGCGTGTGATTGGCTCCTCAAACGTCAAGAAAATGATCCATTTTTGAAGCGGATAATTACTGGGGACGAAAAATGGGTTGTATACAACAATGTTAAACGTAAGAGGTCATGGAGCAGAAAAGATGAACCGGCTCAAAGCGTGTCAAAAGCCAACATTCACCAAAAAAAGGTCTCAAAAAAAGGAATCGTTTTTGTTTAGCTTTTGCCGGACAATACAACGATTAATTCAGAAGTCTATTGTCATCAGCTGAACAAATTGAATGATTCGCTTAAAGAGAAAAGGCCCGAATTAATCAACAGGAAGTGTGTAGTGTTCCACCAGGATAATGCTTGAATGGTATTATAGTATGATAACTTTTACAGCTTGAATGGGACGTACTACAACATCCACCACATTCTCCAGATCTGGCGCCTTCCGACAACTCTTTGTTCCGGTTCCTGCAAAATTTTTTGGATGGCAAAACCTTTACCTCAAATGAAGATGTCAAAAACCACCTGAACCAGTTTTTTGCCAGCAAGGACCAAAACTTTTATGAGAGGGGAATTATGTTACTGCCAGAAAGATGGCAAAAGGTGTTGGACCAGAATGGCCAATATATAATTTAATAAAATATTTATTCATTATACGAAAACTGTCTTTCATGTTCCCCAAAAGAAACGAAATGACTTTCCGAACAACTAAAATTGTACAATAACGAAAATGGAGACGAATAAATAAATGTTTAGGCAGCAGTTAGAGCAAATTCTTCAAGCGTATCTTCTTCTTCATTTTAAAAAATCATTGTCTTGTCTTTACATTCTCTGTGTCTTGTCTCGTTGGATGTTTTACGAAAACAAGAATATGTGCCATACACTGCTCGAATCATATTGATTTGAGTAGCAGAGCTATTATTTGGACCAATTAAGCATACATTAGCTGTGCAGGGATATTTAATAGAGATAATATATGCAACATTGCTAGATAAACGTGATTTAGCATATCAGATATGAAGAAAATTTTAAATGCGAAACGATATCTAAACATTTAAAGAAATTTCATTAGAAAATATGTTGATGATTTACGTTTAGGTGGTGCGAAAGAAATATATTTTCAACGTGATGGCGCTTTGGCTTATACTTCTTGAGATTGAAAAAACAAATAATTACAAATAAGATTATTGAAAAAGCTTGGAAGCAAGGATAATGAGACAATGCTCAAAAGCAGGTTTTGAGTGTTGTCTCAAATCTTTTCCCAATATAAGTATGGAAAATGAAGTAATCAATTTGAGCATTTTTTCAATCAAATTTAATCAAATTTAAACCACCTGTACAGCCCTCAAAATGTCACCGAGTTCGGCGATACTAGTCTTCTTTTCTCTATTGTCTAGGTGTGATTTCCACGATGGTTTGTTATCTACAGTGATATCCAGATATTTCATCTGTTTAGACAAAACCAAGTGAACATTTGACGAAGAAGGGAAGATTATCAATTTTTAGCAACCTTGTGAAGAAAATTAAGCCAGTCCTATTGGGGTTTACCAACAACTTTTGCCTTTCACACCATGTCCTTACAATATTGAGAGCGTCTTGTATCATAACATCCCCTCTTTGAGGCGCTTCATAAGACTGTCTAAAATGAGGTTCCATAAGAGTGGTGAAAGAACACCTCTTTGAGAACAATTATCTAGTTATTGCCTTAAGGGGCGGGAGCATTGTCAGTCCTTAGCTTAACAATTCTCTGTCACAGACAGCTCTCTGTTCAGCCTGGTATGATAACAGGAACTTTATGCTCACATTAACAGTTTAGCATAAATACTTTGTCATCAAAACGTTGAATCTCCATGAATAGTGGATCTTGAACCAGCTGCATGAGACAGCCTGTATAGATAATACAAGCATGTAAACAGTAAAATTGTTAAATTCACATCATTTGAAGAAAATGAAACAGCAAAAAAAATACGCTATCGTCTGTTTAAATTTTTTAATGATGCCTTGTATCATAAAAACAAGCGCGCGATCTGCTATTTGTGTTGAACGTTGTTTACCCATGTCTTCAAAGCCAGTGAAGGTATCGGTTTTTCTATTGTAATTGATGTTAACGTCTAGGAAGACTTCATCAAAGATTAATATGCATATCCGATGCTCCTTCTTGAGTTTGCTAACCTCTGATAAATTTTTGAAAACTACTGCATTGTTAAGACCTGCCTGAATGGGTATCATTCGCAGTAGCCTTGTGATTATTGAAATTATTTTTAGAACAAGAGTACAATGATCAACTACCTGAAATCTGTTTTAGGAAATTTTTGTGGCTAAAATGTGGCTTGGTAATTATTTAAAACAAATACCTTCTTAAAATATGTCTGGGGGTGATGGCGACATTTTCTCCTTATCAATAACCTTTGGGGGTAATTATGAAAATAATATATATTTTATAAATATAAAGTACAATAATACTATACAAATTCTGGTATTCATTATATGCATTACGTACCTAATGGTGCTGGTAACATTAACGATGGTATCGACATTGTAGAAATAAAGTTATTTGAAGTACGATCGCTTTGCTTAAAGTGTAACTCTATAATTAGAATATAGTCAAGCTGGTCTTATATCCAAAAGTGCAGCATTACCAGAGGCTATAATCCACTTTTTTAATCGTTCTGGTTGTTTAGCTGGGTTAGGAAAACGATGTCAAGGAGATTTCTTGTCAAAGCAGCCCTTAATAGAGCATGGACAATAACCACCTCCCATTATTCTGTAATTTAAAGTGAAACAGTATTAATATTTTTAATTTATTTATATAGTGTTGTTTATTACCTTTTTACACCAAGTTTACGTGTTTAAAGTTTGTATCTTGACGCATGTCTGTTGGTTGAAAGCAAATTGTGCTTATATCGCCATCTTCCGGTTGGTATTACCTACTAAATATCGGTTTAATTTTTATGCCATATAATGGTGGGTTCATGCAACGTGTTTTAGTCTTAGTCGTAGTCATAGTTATAATAGTGAAAAGTTAAGGTAGTGCGTTCTAGTAGTACTGTTCACGCAACACCTTATGACTAAAACGGTTTTTGTCATAGTCACAAGAGTTGCCCAACTTTCAACTTCTTAAAGCTAAAACCTTCGGTCGCAATTTAACGCATGCGCGCACTTTTCTCCTTCGTGCCTTTAATGGCAACTAACTAACTTTTAATAAAGTGTTTAAAACAAACTGTTTGAAGCATTTTTAAAACTGTATGATATGTTTTAAACAGTCCAAAAGGTGATTTCAAACGGGGTGTTTTTTAAAAGAATACTTTTGTTTCAAAATTAGCAGGAAAATAGAATATTTCCTTTATGTATGTTTATCGCCAAACCTACATTATAACTAAAACTTAAATATATGATTAAAAACTTAGGCAAAACTTTAAAAAAAATCGTTACCCGTTTCCGCTAGATGCATTATTTACTCCATTTAACTGTTGAAATATGCAAACTGTTTTTGCTGCTTTATCAATTCCTAATCTATTGCTTAAAGTATGGTATTAATTCCTAGGAAGTAAAAGTCGCTTAATATTTTCAGATGATGCTACTACATCGGATGTAGCTATTAAAATAATTTTAATATAATAGCATCCAAAGAGATAAAAAAAGATCAATCTGCCAGCCAAGATTTTGCATTTTATCTAATAGTATTTAATATTTTCAAAGGAAACTCAAACAGTTTATCAACAATATCATATTTTGCAATGAAAATGTTTTCTGCCAGAAGTTTTAAAAACAATATCAAGTCTTCTGGAAGCAGTATTAAGTCTTTTTGAAGCATTTCAATCTTTCTAAAACCAGCATCAAATCTTTCAGAGGCTATATACGCTTTTCTAGAAGAAGCATTTTAAGTGTTCCAAAAGCAATATCAAGTTTTCTGGAAGAACTTCAAGCCTTCTAGAAGCAGTATTAAAACTTTTAAAGCATTACAAGTATTCTGAACATTTCACGTCTTTTGGAGGCAATATCAGGTTCTTTAGAAACAGTATTAAATCTGCTATGGGCATATCAAATTTTCTGGAAGCAGTTTAAGTCTTTTGTGACTATTGTAATTCATTACATGTCTTCTGGCAGCTACATCAAATCTTCTAAAAGCATTTCATATCGTCTGAGAGCAAGATCAAGCCTTTTCAAATGCAGTATCAAGTCTTCTAGAAGCAGTTCAAGTCGTTCAGGGGCAGTAGTAAGTCGTTTGGAGGTAATATCAAGTCTTCTGAACGTAGTACTAAGTCTTCGAAAACCACTATGAAAATTTTTGGAAGCATTTCTAATCTTCCAAAGGCAATATCAAGTTTTGCGGAAGCATTGCAAGTCTTCTGAGGCATTACAAGTATTCTGGACATATTTCAAATCTTTTGACAACAGTATCAGGTCCTCTAGAAGCAGTATTAAGTTTTCTATGGACAGTATCAAGTCTTTTGAAAGCATTGTCACATAGCCTATGCTTCTAGATAATTCATTTCTACGTATTCAATTGCACTATCTAATTGTCCCCGATTAATATTTGCTCCTCAAAATCGACGTTTTAGTATATTGATCAAGTAATAACCGTTCGTTAACGTCATTTCTAAACGGTTTAAAACAATAAAAAAAGCATGTATTTTGTTTAAAATGAAAAGGAAACATGTTTTTCCAACTTTGATTTTAATGGAATCAAACCCAGATCAAATTGATTCAAAATTAATGGAATTGGTACAAGAGTACCAATATCTTTATGATACTTATATCTCTATGATACAGCACACAAAGATCATAAAAATAAATTAATCTTTATGTTTTGTATTTGTGCGATTAATAAAGCTGTATTCAAGTTAGGGATTACAATTCCGAAGCAAATACACAATCTCGGGATTAGATTTTATGACGCCGGGATCCCGGGATTGATTTCGAGATTGGTTTATCTGTTTTCAAGTGTTTCTTTAAAAGACTTCGGTTTCTCCTGGTCAACTTTCTTCTCCAGAAAGACGGTGAAATATCGCATTCTTCTTAATGGTCGACTTTGTCATTTTTACCTTCATTTCCTCTAAATCTTTCTATTATATTTTAATCTCTTTCATCTATACGTTTCTTGTACCCTTATTATTGTTAGATTTATTGAGGAAAGGATTTTAGTGATATTAGTGATAAAAGACTCCATTTCTTCAGTTATTTTTAATGTAGAAATAAAAAACAGTAATTGTTTTTCTGAAGAAAAAATTATATTTTTGTTCTTGACTACCGGTTTCGAGACAGCTTGTCTCGTCTTCAGGTCCGTCGCTACAATAAAGGAATTATATCAAAAAGCACTTATTTTTTAAAAAATAACATTGTAAAAATTCTATCTATATAACACAAAAAATTAAAAATATTTACCGTCAGTTTAGTTTCGCAGTTTTAATATATCAAAGAACATTATTACTTTTTTCAAAAAACACCTGTTGTATTTATAGGTAGAAAATAAGTGGAGAAATGTTGACTTCAATCAGGTTTTTGTCAACAATATTGAGATGAACTTTTTCTTCAAAAAAACGTGGAAAAAATATGCCTTGGAGATCGTGTGTGGCTTCTTAACATGAAAAGATGAACGTGAACAAAGAACTGTTGTGAGAATGGCGTGCATGGTTTTTCTTCTTTTATGAGCGTGTGTATATGGAGCGGGATATTTGAATTTTTGTCATAATTGCAACTGATTGAAAATGTTTGTAGTATTGCAATCTATGATTTCGTTCATTAGTTTTTTATTCTCTTTGTATATTCTTTTTTATTCTCCTATTACTTCTTTATTACTTTTATTAAAAAATAAATGAGAATGAATTTTCATTTCATCCCATATCAAAGAACAGCATCTGTCTTCAGGTTGTAGTTCATTCGTGACGCTTCTTATTCTTTGAAAAATGGAGTTACATACACCTGGTTTTACAGGAACTCTAGATAATAGAGTACTCATAGTTTTTGCACTTGGTAGTGCAAAGAATTTTGACAATAATTTATATGCCCTACGACTTTGTTTAAACAAAATCAATGCCAATACCTTATCATCAAGAGTATGCCGTCTACCATGGCTTTTCAATAAACAGTTTCGTAACTGACTTTTAATAAATGTTGTCACTGTTGTGCTGTATGGGGCTAGAATATGTTCGATCAGTTCGTTTCTGTTCATATTTTCTAGATGAGCTAGTCTGTTTCTTATAACAACATTTCTTTGTTTCTGTTTAGACACTAATCTTTTATAATGAGTAGCTTTTTTATATAATTTTCGTGCTTTTGGTGACAAATCCTTCTGTCTTTGAACTCCAACTTCTTGCAATAGAGAACCTTTATGCCCTTTTTCAAATGAAAATGAAAATATTGAAGCAATAAAAATTCATCAAATTATTACATTGTGATTTAACACATTTAATAAAAATAAAAATTTATAATAATTTAAAATAAAAATTTATCTTACATGATAACATTTTTTCATCTGGTATAATTGATAGGCTAGCATTTTTTGATGTACTTGGTCCTAATACACTCGATTCTACTTCTATAATTTTCATGACAGTATTAGTTTAATTGGTACAAGATTAGAAATTAATAACTTACCCATTAATATTTCATTTTGCGGTATTGATAATGCACTTGCATCTGTTGTGGAGCTTTTTCTAAGGGTAACTGTGTAGTATCTGTAATTGTATATATTAAGTTTATTTACATAAATCATAATTTATACATACTGTTAGTAACCTGCACATTTGGTAAAAACCTATTTGGGACAGCTGTTTTTAATAATAAATTATTAGAAAATACATCTGCGTTCGAAAAATGTTTATGGCACACCCGATAATTATCATATATATTTTTATTGGAAGTATAGTGTTCAATTTCTCATTACGACAAACTTCAATCCACTTTTCAAATCTTGGCATATTCACTGCAGGATTTGGAAATATGTGCCTATTCGATGTTTTGTCTTTACAGCCGGCTACAGAACACGCCCGTAACTTCATTTCTTTTGTTCAGGTTCACAACAAAAACTTGTTACAAAAATATTACAACTAACTAACTTTTAACATACCTTTAGAATATTTTCTTGTTAAGAGAGGGTAATGATGGTAAGGGTTCTTGAACTTATTATCTGACTAAGGGTACAAAATAAATATCTGGGAAATATTTAACCTTGCAACTATTCTGTTTACCTATCTAAACTTTAAACTCGCATTCCAAATATAATCAACGTTATTATCTAACGAATAACTTAATTCATAACATTAAATAAACGCTGTCATCTTTACTTTAAACAGATACGACTCTATGGATACGACAGATACACTATTAACCTTTCGGTACACGCACCGGACTCTCACTCCGGGTTCTGCACCCTCTATTGTTTAACAGAAAAGGCAACTTTTTTACCGACATAATTATGTCATTTTAGTGTCAAACATTTCTTAGTGTACAACACAGTAAAATACGAATATGAATACGATAGCGAAGAAAAATACTCTTTGAAGGTGAAGACTGAAGCTTTTCAAAAAATTTTGCAGACGGTAAGATGTTTTTTTTTCGTTCAAAATGGCTTCTTATCTGATTAGAAGAAACGAAAAAGATAATGAAAGCTGTAGAACATAAATGCCCCGAAAAATGTGCAGCGTATTCAACGCGGGCATTTATTTGCCTATCGCAAATTTTATGATAATAAAATTTTTTTTAAATTATTGTCTTAAAAAGAATACAAATTAAAGTCCCTAGATTTATAAAGTACCGCGGCTTCTAGAAGACTGTTACTGCTTCTAAAGGATTTAAAATACTTCCAGACGACTTACAATGCTTTCAGATAACTTGATATAGCATCTAGAAAACTTAAAATGTTTCCAGAAGACTTGATGTTGTTACCTCTAGATGATTTGATACTGTTTTAAGAAAACTTTATATTGCTTTCAGAAGACTTGAATTTCTAGACTGATATTTATAGAAGACTTAAAATGATGAATTTACAGATGTCTTACAATGCATCCAGACGACTTACAATGCTTACAGATGACTTACAACGCTTTTAGAAGCCTTGATATTGCATCTAGAGGACTTGAAGTGTGTCCAGACGACCTAGTATGCTTCCAAAGTACTTTATGTCGCTGTGAGAAGACTGAAGATGCTTCCAGACGACTTGATATTGTATCTAAGAAACTTGATATGGTTTCCAGAATACTTGGAATGTTTCCAGAAGACTGATGCTGCTTCTAGAAGACTTAAAATATTTCCAGATGACTTACAATACTTCCAGATGACTTACAATGTTTCCAGAAGACCTTATACTTACTTTTAGAAGACTTGAAATACTTCAAAATTATTTGAAGTGCTTCCAAAAGACTGGATACTACTTCCAGAAGACTTGATACTGCTTCTAGATGTTTTAAAATGCCTCCTAAAGCTTTGATACTGCCCCTATAAGACTTTATACTGCTTCTAGACGATTTCAAATGCTTTCAGAAGACTTGAGAAGTTTCCAAAAGACTTGATACTGCTTCTAGAAAATTTTAATAATTAAGAATCGATACTGCTTCTAGATATTTTAAAATGCTTTCAAAAGATTAGATATAGCCCCTGTAAGACTTTATACTATTTCTGGAAGATTTGAAATGCTTTCAGAAGACTCGAGAAGATTCCAGAAGACTTGATACTGCTTCTAGATGTTTTAAAATGCTTCCTAAAGGCTTGATACTGTCTCTGTAAGAGTTTATACTGCTTCCAGAAGATTTCAAATGCTTTCAGAAGACTTGAGAAGTTTCTAAAAGACTTGATACTGCTTCTAGAAGATTTTAATAATTAAGACATGATACTGCTTCTAGATATTTTAAAATGCTTCCAAAAGATTAGATATAGCCCCTGTAAGACTTTATACTGTTTCTGGAAGATTTGAAATGCTTTCAGAAGACTCGAGAAGATTCCAGAAGACTTGATACTACTTCTAGAAGATTTAAAATGGTTACAAAAGTCTCGATATTGGCTCAGGTAGGCTTAATATTGCTTCTAGAAGATCTAAATTGCTTCCAAAACATTTGGAATGCTAACAAAAGATTTGATATTGCTGTCAGAATACTTAACATTGCGTCTATAAGGCTTGAAATGCTTCCAGAAAATTAATTTTTTTTGTGCCAATCGTATTTTCATTGCAAATCTTTCTTAATGCTCCCAGACTTCTAAACGATAAATCTTCTTTCATGAAATCCCGGCATGAACCCGGAATATACTGGGACTGGACTGAAACTGAAATGTACAAGTATCTTAAAATTGAGATACCATTCCTAAGATAACTAATTGTTTAATTGTTAAGATTTCAAGGCATTAAAGATGGTATTTGCACCTCCTAGCGGTCATCTCAGAATCCTGAAAATAATTTTCTGTATTTTCTCTTAGCCACTTTAGTCATAAAGTTTTTTTCCTGCAAGTCTGCTGTCAAATAATTTTCAGTATTTTCTCTTAGCCACGATTTTATGATTAATAAAATCTTTTCCTGCAAGTTTAACTATCGACTTACAAAGTCTTTTAGCAATTTACAACCGCTGCTTCCGCGGACCGCAACCATTCAAGTTAACATTTTTTTTTAATATATCCGTTCTTGTCTACGAAAAAAGGACTTACTTTCGAAAATAAGTTTTGGTGGAAACAGCTAATAAAGGTAAATAGGTCATTTCGTCAGTTTCTAGTTAGTTAATCCCTTTTTTCTGTATTTGCCGATGTTGAAGGACGTCAAAGTATTATTTCAGATCAGAATGTTGTCGTTGTTAATGGTGTTAGTTGCTAGTTTCAGATTTCTAAATATATAATACTGTAGAAGTGAGTTTGTAAATATAATTATATTGGACATTTTATTACTGATTGCGCAAGTGAGGAATAATCTTGGAATTAAATGAGAACACAAGCTGAGTAACTCATCTCCACAAAGCTCGAAATCAAGTAGAGGATTATCAAAATTTATGTGGAAATACAGATGGCTCGTCGTTTTAACTACACTGAGGTCACTCTGGAAGTGCTGCCAATGAAACGGCAGATGAGCTAGTGCTAAAGCGTTTTTAGGACCAGAACCAGCAATTTGTGTAAGATTTACGATGCCCAAATAGAGGATTCGAAGAATTCTGCAGCTAACTGATTTATCTTTAGATAGTCAGTGGTACATCTAACACAATCTTCGTAGCTTCATAAGCGCAGGTTTTTGAAAATAAGTATGGGTGCTGAATAGTGAAAAAACTGAATTGGGAAAAGATTCAAGCGACGAATGACTGTTCTCAAAACAAAAGTGACATGATAAACGTCCATGTATCTGGTGCCTATGGTTAATTTGCAATAGAAATGCCTTATATCAACAGTGCTTACACCTTCACAAGCAATATTTGGTCTATAATTGAAATTTTTTGAACTTTTGAAATGAACATTTTGTATCCTAGCAGTATTTGGTATTTTGGAAGCAAAATCAAATTGTATTAACAATTTCGTGCCTTTTGCAATAAAAATGTCTTCTTTAAGACTTTGCATTTTCAAACATTTTTTTGCCAGTAGTTTTACAAACGGTATCAAGTCTTTTGGAATCATTTAAAATCTTCTAGAAATAGTATCAAGTCTTTCAGCTGCAGCATAAAATCTTGTGGAAGCAGTTCAAGCCTTCTGAAAGCTATGTTAAGGCTTCTAGAAGCATTATCAAGCCTTCCAGAGGTAGTATCAACATTTTTGAAAGCAGTTCAAGGCTCCTGGTAGCTTATCAAGTTTGTTTTAAGCAGTATCAGCCACCGAAGAAACGAAAGGTGAAGTTCACACATAAACTCCCTATTCGTACACCTGGTCACTGACATGCTGTCAAATCACCATTTTGGCTCGAATCGTTTGAATACATAGATATCATGAACCGCGGTACTTTAGTAATCTAGGGAGTTTAATACAAATCTCTTATTTGGCAAAGAAACCCGGACTCTCAGTCCGGTGCGAGCACTCACGTCAAAAAAAAAATGCGCGTGTACTGGACGTTTAATAATTGTCATAATAACGTTTCAATTATTAAGTTTCTATTAAATATAAATTAATTTTTGATTTTTATTAGATATATCAACAATAATATTCCGATTTATTCAATATATTGATTAATTTTAGATGAATTTGACAGAAATTTTAGTTTAATTAAGGAAAAACTCAATTTTGATTCAATTTAAACGCCATCTATTAGTTGTACTAATAAATATATCATCGTCATAATAATGTTTTAAATTTGTATTAATTCGTTTAATAATAGTAATAATATGAAACAATTCTCGGTTTTTATTAGATATATTAACAATATCTAATAATATTCTACTTATTTAATTTATTAATTGATTTCAAAATTAATTTTTGATACAAAATTAAATTTAGTTGTCATTATTAATTCAGTTTGAACGCCATCTATTAGTTCTATTAACAACTATATCCTTCACAATACATTTTTCCTAATTTTTTTATAACTTAATAATTCTTAATGATTTCATTTTTTAATTTTTTATAACAATAATATCAACTTTACTAACTTATTTAATTTTAAATTAATTAAAAATAATCGTTTTATTTCAACATTTAGCTCCATCTCTCGGTTATATCACTAAGTATAAACGTCAAAATGACGTTTAAATTTGACGTTAATTCTTATTTTGATTCTTTTCAGCTTGGGAGGATGTCGTCAAAGAGACGAACGGAAAAGTTCAATATTACACGGAGAGCTTATAATTGGAACTAAAAAACCTTGTGATCACACGGCGGCTCATCCCCGGAGATAAAAGTGAAGCGGATGGATGCGCCGTTGGCTAGTCAAAGAGTCGTTCGTTTTCCTTTTTTTGTTTAGAAGATTTGGGAACAAGACACGAAAAGTTATATTAACTATATAAAAATGGAGTAAAAAAAATACTGTGCTTTAGTAGTGTTTTACAAAATGCTGCATTTCGCCCCCCACGGAAAGTGAAGGACTTTTTGCAGATTATTATTATTATCCTTTTTTTGATTTGAAGCATAATTTAAGCCCAAAAATCGGTTCTTTCAAGTTAATAAACCCTACTAAAACTTTGCATTTAAATTATTTCGAATCTGCATTAAAAAAAAAAAAAAATGGGAGGAATTAAAAAAGAAGCACAGCACAGAGTTTTGCCGATTTTTTTTTTGTTTTTTTAAGTTGCTTTTGCGGATTTTGTCGTGTAAATTAAAAAAAATCGTAATATACCGTCGATATTTTCGTGTATACTCTAGAAATAATGATTAATAAAAAAATATATACAAAAAAATGATTAAATAAAACATAAAGCACGCAGAGATGTGCGTAACTATAAATATTAGAGGTTAAGTAGATTATTATTACTTTTTTCTCGTTTCTTTTTTTGGTATAGTTGTGATAAATTTAATTAAAAACACAATAATCGTGCAATAACCACGCAAAAAAACTTGGTCAAAAATTAATTCATCAAAATTTTTTTTTTTAATAATTTTAATGTGGTACCACTTCATTGTAATCAAAAACTTCATTTCGAAACGTCAACGTCAAAATTGTCAGTGTTAAATTTTGGATTAATTTTGAGTTAATTATAAAAGCGATGTGATGATGATTCATTGTATTCATTGTATTCATTGTAAATTCGATGCTGGAAAGAATGTACTTTATTTTTGGGTATGTTATTATTATTATTATTATTTTCTTTTTTGAAACTTAACCAAAATTATCGAGCTGTATCTATGTGTAACATAAAAAAAGGAAGTTATTAGCGCCGCAATAATTTAATTTAGAGTTTTTTTTAATTATTTCGTAGCAATACAGTCGAGGAGAAAGAAAAAGATAAAATCAAATCGAAAAAATTTGAAACAAAAAAAAATAAACAAATAAATCGATAAATAAAGGCAGTAAGTAGCATCTTTATTAAATAAAAAAAAAACTAAAAAACTATTTACTACTACTATAAAATGTACAGTGTTAATTTTCATATTTGTATCGATATAATTATAAAAAATATATATGCATAATATATATTTTTAAGATCTCTAGAGAAAAAAAGATTCATTATCCATTTTCGTTTTGTTTAATTTATTCGTTCTTACAAATCAGTTCTTCTCTTTAAAAGTAACGTTAAACGTAATTTTACTTCTAAAAGTTTAAAAGAAAGCCTTTTTTGTCTCTAAATACAACATTTACGTCTAAGTATCTTTTCGAAATTGTTACTTAAAGGAGTAAATTCTAAAAAAAGGAGATTGTTTTGTTTTATATTTATAAAATAATAAAGAAAAGTATAAAATGAATTCAATTAATTTTATTATAACCTTTTTATGTATTTTTTTAAATTTTATGTTGGTAGTTTTGAAATCGGCCATTATCGTTAGTGTTGTTTATGTCATTGTTGGGTGAAGACGTCAAATTATAATAAGAAAGTTTTTAGTGCGTTTTAAGATTAATTTAAGTTAATATATTAAAATCGTTGGATTAGCGTTAATGAGGTTAGTAATATTATAATATTAAACGTTCTTAATTAGCTCTTAAAAGAAAATTAACACTTTTTTTTACTTTTTTTGTTATGATTATTTTTACAATCTCAATTTTAGCTCCATCTATTGATTGAAATTGCCTTAATCATCTTATAATTTAATAATTTCTTTATTAATTAACTTTAAATCAATTAATTTTGAATTTTGATGATATTTCTTTTGAGGTTAATTTTTATTTTGATGCTTTTAGCTTGAGAAGTTGCTGTCCAAAAGATGAACGGTAAGCTTCGATATTACATGAGGAGCTTTTATTTATAACGAAAAAGCTTTGTAATCACAGGAGAAGGACGTATCATTAATGGTATGGTCGTCGGATGAAGATTTCAAATTGATAATGAGAAACTTTTGGTGCGTTTCAAACTTAATTGGGGTTAATACATTAGAATCGTTGGATAAAACTTAATAAGGTTAGTGATATTATTATAGTAGTTATATTTTATGCACTCCCAAGCAGATGGTTTTCACCAAGCTGTGTTAAATATTGAAGGACAATATATATCAATAATGATGTCTATATATATTTTAATAGATGTCGAGGTGTTTTAAAGTAATATATTTTAACGATTACCACGAAATTTTAGTAGATTATCATTCTGTTAAGTTCCCATTACATTAAATATTGATAATATAGTGTTTTAAACTAAAAATTAAACTAGAAAAATAAATTAATCGAAGGGAATTTATGAGGAGAAAAAATACAATGTGTGGGAAATGGTTATTTTGAATCATTAAATCTCAAAGATTTTTTGATTAAAACTTAATCATATATTTTATTAAAAAATAATCGATTTAAAAAAATCGTATCTCAAGATCTAATTGAGATATGGCAATGAAATAAAAAGCAATTTGAAGCAAATTTATTCATTATTTAGATCCCCAAAGATGGTTATTTCGAATTATTAACTCGTTAAGTTACGATTTTTGGATTAAAACTTGATTAAATGTTTTATTATAAAAAAAGAATCGATTTAAAAGAATCGCATCTCAAGATCTATTTGAGATATCGCAATAAAATAAAAAGCAATTTGAAGCAAATTTATTCTAAATTTAGATCCCCAAAGATGATTATTTCGAATTATTAACTCCTTAAGTTACGATTTTTTGATTAAAACTTGATTAAATGTTTTATTATAAAAAAAGAATCGATTTAAAAGAATTGCATCTCAAGATCTATTTGAGATATCGCAATAAAATAAAAAGCAATTTGAAGCAAATTTATTCATAATTTAGATCCCCAAAGATGGTTATTTCGAATTATTAACTCGTTAAGTTACGATTTTTGGATTAAAACTTGATTAAATGTTTTATTATAAAAAAAGAATCGATTTAAAAGAATCGCATCTCAAGATCTATTTGAGATATCGCAATAAAATAAAAAGCAATTTGAAGCAAATTTATTCATAATTTAGATCCCCAAAGATGGTTATTTCGAATTATTAACTCGTTAAGTTACGATTTTTGGATTAAAACTTGATTAAATGTTTTATTATAAAAAAAGAATCGATTTAAAAGAATCGCATCTCAAGATCTATTTGAGATATCGCAATAAAATAAAAAGCAATTTGAAGCAAATTTATTCTAAATTTAGATCTCCAAAGATGATTATTTCGAATTATTAACTCCTTAAGTTACGATTTTTTGATTAAAACTTGATTAAATGTTTTATTATAAAAAAAGAATCGATTTAAAAGAATCGCATCTCAAGATCTATTTGAGATATCGCAATAAAATAAAAAGCAATTTGAAGCAAATTTATTCATAATTTAGATCCCCAAAGATGGTTATTTCGAATTATTAACTCGTTAAGTTACGATTTTTGGATTAAAACTTGATTAAATGTTTTATTATAAAAAAAGAATCGATTTAAAAGAATCGCATCTCAAGATCTATTTGAGATATCGCAATAAAATAAAAAGCAATTTGAAGCAAATTTATTCTAAATTTAGATCTCCAAAGATGATTATTTCGAATTATTAACTCCTTAAGTTACGATTTTTTGATTAAAACTTGATTAAATGTTTTATTATAAAAAAAGAATCGATTTAAAAGAATCGCATCTCAAGATCTATTTGAGATATCGCAATAAAATAAAAAGCAATTTGAAGCAAATTTATTCTAAATTTAGATCCCCAAAGATGATTATTTCGAATTATTAACTCCTTAAGTTACGATTTTTTGATTAAAACTTGATTAAATGTTTTATTATAAAAAAAGAATCGCATCTCAAGATCTATTTGAGATATCGCAATAAAATAAAAAGCAATTTGAAGCAAATTTATTCTAAATTTAGATCCCCAAAGATGGTTATTTCGAATTATTAACTCGTTAAGTTACGATTTTTGGATTAAAACTTGATTAAATGTTTTATTATAAAAAAAAATCGATTTGAAAGAATCGCACCTCAAGATCTATTTGAGATATCGCAATGAAATAAAAAGCAATTTGAAGCAAATTTATTCATTATTTAGATTCCCAAAGATGGTCATTTCGAATTATTAAATCTCAAAGTTACGTTTTATTGATCAAAACTAAATCATATATTTTATTAAAAGAAATAAACGATTTAAAAAAATTGTATCTCAAGATCTAATTGAGATATCGCAATGAAATAAAAAGCAATTTGAAGCAAATTTATTCATTATTTAGATCCCCAAAGATGGTTATTTCGAATTATTAACTCGTTAAGTTACGATTTTTGGATTAAAACTTGATTAAATGTTTTATTATAAAAAAAGAATCGATTTAAAAGAATCGCATCTCAAGATCTATTTGAGATATCGCAATAAAATAAAAAGCAATTTGAAGCAAATTTATTCTGAATTTAGATCCCCAAAGATGATTATTTCGAATTATTAACTCCTTAAGTTACGATTTTTTGATTAAAACTTGATTAAATGTTTTATTATAAAAAAATAATCGATTTAAAAAAATCGTATCTCAAGATCTAATTGAGATATCGTAATGAAATAAAAAGCAATTTGAAGCAAATTTATTCATTATTTAGATTCCCTAACATGGTCATTTCGAATTATTAAATCTCAAAGTTACGTTTTATTAATCAAAACTAAATCATATATTTTATTAAAAGAAATAAACGATTTAAAAAAATTGTATCTCAAGATCTAATTGAGATATCGCAATGAAATAAAAAGCAATTTGAAGCAAATTTATTCATTATTTAGATCCCCAAAGATGGTTATTTCGAATTATTAACTCGTTAAGTTACGATTTTTGGATTAAAACTTGATTAAATGTTTTATTATAAAAAAAGAATCGATTTAAAAGAATCGCATCTCAAGATCTATTTGAGATATCGCAATAAAATAAAAAGCAATTTGAAGCAAATTTATTCTGAATTTAGATCCCCAAAGATGATTATTTCGAATTATTAACTCCTTAAGTTACGATTTTTTGATTAAAACTTGATTAAATGTTTTATTATAAAAAAATAATCGATTTAAAAAAATCGTATCTCAAGATCTAATTGAGATATCGTAATGAAATAAAAAGCAATTTGAAGCAAATTTATTCATTATTTAGATTCCCTAAGATGGTCATTTCGAATTATTAAATCTCAAAGTTACGTTTTATTGATCAAAACTAAATCATATATTTTATTAAAAGAAATAAACGATTTAAAAAAATTGTATCTCAAGATCTAATTGAGATATCGTAATGAAATAAAAAGCAATTTGAAGCAAATTTATTCATTATTTAGATTCCCTAAGATGGTCATTTCGAATTATTAAATCTCAAAGTTACGTTTTATTGATCAAAACTAAATCATATATTTTATTAAAAGAAATAAACGATTTAAAAAAATTGTATCTCAAGATCTAATTGAGATATGGCAATGAAATAAAAAGCAATTTGAAGCAAATTTATTCATTATTTAGATCCCCAAAGATGGTTATTTCGAATTATTAACTCGTTAAGTTACGATTTTTTGATTAAAACTTGATTAAATGTTTTATTATAAAAAAATAATCGATTTAAAAGAATCGCATCTCAAGATCTATTTGAGATATCGCAATAAAATAAAAAGCAATTTGAAGCAAATTTATTCTAAATTTAGATCCCCAAAGATGGTTATTTCGAATTATTAACTCCTTAAGTTACGATTTTTTGATTAAAACTTGATTAAATATTTTATTATAAAAAAATAATCGATTTAAAAAAATCGTATCTCAAGATCTAATTGAGATATCGTAATGAAATAAAAAGCAATTTGAAGCAAATTTATTCTAAATTTAGATCCCCAAAGATGGTTATTTCGAATCCTTAAATCTCAAAGTTACAATTTATTGATTAAAATTTTATCATATATTTGATTAAAAAAATAATTGCGGAACGTTGGCTACCTGCTTGGCCCTCGAAATTGATGGTATGGCCTGTGTCCAGATGGTGGCGGAAGAGCGCAGAAGTGAGCTGTTTGTTTCGGATGCTCAGCTTGTGTTCTTCTACTCTGGCAGCTATTCTTCTGTTGGTCTGTCCCACGTAGTTCTTGTCGCATGAGCCGCAGAGGATGGAATAAACTCCTAGATTTTCCAATTTTATTTGGTCTTTTAGATTCCTTAGAGAAGCTCCTATAGTCTTGCCGGGTCTGTAGGTGCTACTAATGTCGTGTTCCGTAGTAGTCTTCCTATGCGATCCGTTGTTCCTTTGATGTAGGGTAGTACTTGTGGTCTCTTCTTGTGGATGTGGGTCCTTCGGCTTGAATTGTCGATCGATGGCTTTCTTCACCATGTATTTGGAGTAGCCGCTTTGAGCAAGAGCCAAGGTGACCTTCGTCATTTCTTCTGATCTGTTATCGTTATCTGTAAGTCGAATGGATCTTGAGATTAGTGAGTTGGCGACTGATTGGATCTGTGAAGGATGATGATGAGAAGATGCATTTAAGTATCGATTCGATACTTAAATGCATACAGGCTGTTGCGAGATTTCTTTACTAATACGTCGAGAAAAGGTAGCTGTCCGTTTTCTTCTATTTCCGTGGTAAACTGGATCTTTGGATGAATGGTATTCAAATATTCTTGAAATTCCTGGAGCTTTTCTTTTCCAAAGGACCAAATGACGAAGATGTCATCAACGTACCGGATCCATAACTTCGGTTTGTATTTGGCCTCCCTTAACGCTTTCTTCTCGAGGTAAATCATGAACAGGCGATGACCGGGGAGAGTGAAGAACCCATAGCTGCTCCTTCTACCTGCTTTTAAATCTGACCGTCAAACAGAAAATAAGCATTGTTGAGACAGTGTTTGGCGAGGTCTACGATGTGGCTGGGCAAGTCTTCGTTTTCTCTGATCTGCTTGAGGGCCTCTTCGATCGGGATACTAGGATAGAGAGACTTGACATCGAAACTCGCCAAGATGTCACTGTTTTCAATTTGGACGTTGTCCAGAATTTGAACGAAATGTTCAGAATTTTGCACGTAGGAGTCGGCTTGTTGTGTAATAGGCTGCATGATCTTCACCAGGTACTTTTCAAGTTTTTGTACCGGTGAGTTGAAAACACTCATAATGGGTCTAAGTGGAACGTCCGGCTTGTGTATCTTGGGAAGACCATAAAGTTTAGGGCACCTGCTTGATTTCTCTCGAGGGATTAGAGTTTTCTTTATCTCCGGATTTATTGGAGATGCCTCTATTTTCGACTTGATTGTCTTTTCTAGGTAAGTTGTAGGGTCTCTTGCTGCTGGTTTGTAGGCCGTATCTTTGAGTAAGTCCATGATTTTATTTCGGCGGACATTACCCTTGTCCGCCGGAAGTATGATGATATTGTGGTTGTTTTTAAGTTGCTTCAGGGCCTGGATTTCACTTGGATCTAAATTCGACTTCGGTGGTTTAGCTAAACGTAAAATCCTGGAGATGCCCATTCTTAAAATTTCGGCTTTTTGTTTCTCCACTGATGTTAAGCTGGATTCCACGTTAACAATGATTTCTTCATCCGGAATGATCTTTGGGGTTAAGGCGTAGTTGAATCCTTTACTTAAAACTGCTCGTTCTGCATCTGAAAGGTTGTATCCTGAAAGGTTATGGACGATCTTTTGGTTTTGGAGGTATGGCCGCTTAGATGTTTTTGCGGACTTTGCTTTTAAATCTTCGAACTTCTTTTGGAGTTTCTTGGTTTTCTGGGCTCTGTTCGTTTCGCAACGCCAGAATGTTAAAATTTCTAACTGGGTCCAAATGATGATGTGTAGCTGTTGGCTCAATAACAGATGAAGCTGGTATAATTCGAGTTCGGTGCTGCTGAGATTCTTCCTCGTTCTTCGGATTTCTTCTTTAAAGAGCGAATTGCTGGCTCGCCTGAGGATCGCTTCAGTTTGTCGGGATCTGGTGTGGTGAGTAAGTCTGGTGAAAGTAGGCTGTAAGTCATTGTCACGACATCGTTTTAGAAATGTCAAATCGCAGAGTAAGTTGGTTTTCTTTTCCCTCAGTCTTTCAAAGAGCTTGGTTTTCCTGTAGGTTTCCTCCCCGTAGAGGTTTGTAATGGTAATTCGTAATGCTTCGCGGATGGAAAAGTATGTGTTTTGGTTGATCCGAGGTATCATCCGTTCATCTTCTTGGTTGTTCCCTGTGGACAGGGGCAGACGTTTCGCCAAGATCTCACTTGGCATCTTCAGTGCTTTGTCGTAGTCTCCTGTTGACAGACTGAGGTACTGCGGTGCTCTGGCTCCTTTTTATAGTAGGTCGTCTTGGTTGGTAGTGCTTAATCTTCTACAAGCAGTGTTCAGGCTTCCAGAAGCTATATCTAATCTTCCAGATGCAGTATAATTCCTTATAACCAGTATTAAACATTTTACGAGCATTGTCAAGTCATCCACCGATAATTCAGCTTCCAATAATGTCTAATCTTCTATAAGAAGTATTTAGTTCTCAAAAGACCATATATAGATATAGATACTGCATAGTATCTATCGGAGTAGTCTTCTGGTAAGCAGTATTTAATCTTTTGCAAGTAATATTTTATGTTTTTCTAACAATATTTAGTATTTTGTGAAGACGTCTTCACAAAACAATGAGAAAAATTTGATAACAATGAGAAAGTTTTGGTGCATTTCAAGCTGAATAAATTAAAATCGTCCGATATAACTTAACCAAGTTAGTAATATCTTAATATTAAGCGCCCCCTAATCAATCCTAAGAAAGATAATTTAACACAAATTTAATATTTTAATGTCAATTAAAGTTACTTTAATTTTCGCTGTTGGCACTAAATTAATCAAACGTAACTTTTGACATTTCAAAAAAAAAATGTCCCGTTAAATTCTCGGTGTTATTTTAGGCCAAAACAGCAAATTAAAAAAAAATGTTATCATTATTAGAACGGTGGGTTAACAAAATTGCAATAGTAACCGGGGCTAGTTCGGGAATCGGAGCTGCGATCGCTCAAAAATTAGTCCACGGAGGACTTAACGTAACAATAAAAACCCCCAATTTCATTCAATTTAATTTCACCCCCTTTTTAATAATAATTAGGTTGTTGGGATAGCCCGAAGAGTCGAGGAAATCCAAACGATTTCAGAGACGTTAAAAAACGCGAAAGGGAAGTTATATCCGTTTAAAGCGGACGTTTCGAAAGAAAGCGATATCCTCGATCTTTTCGAGTTTGTTAAAAACAAATTAGGCCCGATTCACGTTTTGGTTAATAATGCGGGGGTTGCGCGAAGTACAAATCTCGCCAATGGGGATACTTCCAAGTGGAGAGAAGTCTTAGAAACGAACGTTTTAGCGCCTTGCATCACAACGCGAGAAGCAATCAAAATAATGAAAAATCACTCGATTGAAGGACAAATTATCCACATTTCAAGCGTTTTAGGACATTACATCGGTAATATCCCTTTTTTGAATATGTACCCGGCTTCGAAATTCGCGATTAGGGCTTTAACGGAAACTTTGAGGCAGGAATTGGTGGCGGAAAAAGTTCCGATTCGAGTTTGTGTAAGATTTTAAACTTGATTAATCAATAAATTAATGAATTTCGGTTATTTTAGACGATTAGTCCCGGGTTTACCGACACTCAAATTATTAAACCCCTTTCGCTATATAAAGGAAATACGACTTTCGCTAAAGAATTCGCGGAAACCCCCAAGTTAAAATCTGAGGATATCGCTGATGCTGTTGTTTATGTTTTGTCCACCCCTCGTCACGTACAAATTCAAGATATTATGATTCGGCCGTTAGGGGAGCGGTTTTGAATCGATTGAATTAAAGAAAATGTAAAAATGATGATGTTTTAAGTCGGTTGTGAATAAAGTTTTGTTTAAATTTGGAAAAATATTAATTGATATTTAAATGATTATTTAATAAAGGGGGATAAAATTAATTTGATTAAAATTAAATATTAATCAAAAAATTAATTAATGTTTTAAGTTTTAATTTATTTTCTGATAGGTGACGTTTTATAAATTAAATTTTGTGTTAAATCAATTACGGTACTGATACGGTTTTCTTTTGTCCCAAGTAGCTTGTTATTGTTATTAGGGTTATTAGGGGATTTTTCTTTATTACTTCCGTTACGATTTTCACTTCATCTCATTTTATTATTTTTGATTTATCAGATTTTAATGCAAACTTTTGAATTCCTTGTAAAAAACCCTTTAAAATGGTATTTATACTCGAATTTATACAAAAAAAACTGTTGGACTTGGCTCGTTATTTAGATGTATTTTATACTTCATTTTCACTGCCAAATTCAGAGACAGAGCTTTCACTTTCTTCCGCCCTAAACTGAAGGTGATATTCTTTAATGTCATTATAATACCATTGATCACTTTGTGGAACATAACTTTTAGCTAGCGACATGACATGCTCGTATTTCTTCTTTTTCAATATCCTGCGTTCCTTGTGTAGTATAGTTTCGACATTTGGTAAAGAAAGTGGCTGCAGGTATTTCTTGTTTAGTATTTCAAATGACGTGAAGATTGGAAGAGAGGTACTTTCGCTGCACTCAAGTACTATTTCGGTTTCAGTTTTCTGATAAAAAATAAATAAGTAATAGGAAGTAGTAAGAAGTAATAGGAAATAGTAAATTTCTTATTTTTCTTAGATGGATTTTTCACAAAAAAGGGTTGGAAATAATCTTTAAAATTTAAAAGCATACTCTGTGTAACACTCACTGTTATGTTCTCGTTGTTTAATAAAACATCTGTTGTTTATAACCATTTATTTAACTTCTTAATATTACAAAATTACAAGTCACTTTTTTGATTCGTGTCGATGTCGCCATTGCACTTTCTGCATTGTTGTCGATTCATCGCGTCAGTGCTGACAACTGCGAAACTCGTCTTTTGTACATTGTTCATATATATAACATCTCCCCTCTTTTGGAAGACTGAACAAAGTTAAACTATGTTACCAAAACTAAACATTCTACTTCTTACTGTACTTAAGCTAAACTTACAATTTATTGGTTTATTTAATATAGTCTTTCAAATAAGTGGGAGTTCTCCGAATGCGAACTGGTCTAAGTACTTTTGGTACTTAGAGTATTTTTGGGTAAAGACAGATCAGGGGTTTCCGAAACATCGTTATTGTTAATGACAGGATTGTTGTTGTTAGTATTTAAAGGTTTATTAAGATTATAATAATGTTCAAAAACGTTGTCGTAAACTTCCCTATCAATATACGGCTTGTTATCTTTGAATTGCTTCAAGAATTTACGATTTCTATCATAGACATCAGTCTTTTCATCATAGCTTATTTTGTATGATCTTGGACGGTTCCGATCTACTTCTACTATTCTACCCGGTTTCCAAGTTTTATCTTTTTGTTGCACGACCACTCTTTCTCCCTTCTTTAGGTTATTAATCTTTTACTTTAGGTAATAAGAATTTAAGATCTTATGCGCAGACGCAATGCAGCAAAAACTCTTCTTCGAAGACATCCATCCAATGCTAACTGGGAAACCTACCGTACCTTGCGTAACCGCTGCAACCACCGTTGTAAGAACTTAAAAAAATTGTATATTTATCGGAAATTGTCTTATGCTACCCCTAACACTTTCTGGAAAACTATGCGTTCGCTTGGTGTGGTTGAATCACCTTCTTATCATGGTGGTTTTGATTGTGATTCTCTCGTCAATTATTTTGCCGAACCTCCCATTACTCTCGATGACTCAGTTAAGGCATCAACTATTACCGCTATTATTGCCTCTGCTAATGTCAATTCTAAATTTTCCTTGGAGCTGTTTGACGAGCTTTTTCGTGCTGATGGTGTCAGCATTAAGCAGCTCCTTCCTATTTTGGATGTAATCATTCCTCCACTACTCCACATATTTAACTTCTCCATTGGACATCGACCTTCCCCTCTATTTGGAAACTAGCTTACGTTGTACCCATACCTAAACTTAAATGTCCCACTTGTCTGAGTGATTTTCGTCCTATATCCATTATTTCTGTAATTTCTAAAGCACTAGAGCGCTTGGTATATATGCAGATGCAGCAGTATTTTGATGAGCATAAAATTATCACTGATTTTCAATCAGGTTTTCGGCCAGGCCATAGCACGACATCGGCGCTCATCAAGATTACTGATGATATTAGACTTGGTTGTGATGATCGGCGTTTGACCTTATTGGTCTTGCTCGATTTCAGCAAGGCATTTGATTCTGTTGATCATGGTTTGTTGGTGGCAATTCTTTCTTCTGTGGGTTTTTCGTCGAGCTGTGTCGCGTGGTTTCAATCGTACCTTTCTAATCGTTCGTTGTGTGTACGTGACTCCTCATCATCTTCGTCTATAGTTGCAAGCCACTGTGGTGTGCTCCAGGGCAGTGTCTTGGGTCCACTCCTATTTTCAGTATTTATAAACTCCATTTCTAAAATAATTAAGTGCAACTTTCACCTATATGCAGATGACCTCCAAATTTATACAACTGCAGCTGTGGATGCACTTCCAGCAGCGGTGATGCGGCTTAATAGGGATCTTGCTAGCGTTCTGGACTGGTCTAGATGCCATGGCTTGGGTTTAAATGTGGCAAAGACTCAGGCTATTGCTTTTGGATCAAGGCCTCTGGTAACAAAATTTTACTCCCTTAACAATACCTATTTGTCACTTGACGGTAATATTATACAATTCTCTCGAACTGTTAAAAACTTGGGTGTGATGATGGATTCTGCATTGTCCTGGCAGCCCCAGATTCAGTCTATCTGTAGGAAGGTCTATTTCTGTTTCTACTCCCTACGCAAGCTTGGTTGTTTCCTTCCACCTACTGTTCGTCGTAACCTTTGTTACTCTTTAATTCTTCCCCATTTGGACTATGCCGATACCGTATATCCGGACCTTTCGATTGGTCTTCGTAACAAATTAGAGAGGTTACAAAATAATTGTGTGCGCTTTATCTTCGATCTGAGAAAATGTGAGCATGTTACACCTTATCGTAATCACCTCGAAATACTTACCGTTGAGAACCGTAGATCTTTCCGTATACTAACTACCTTATACAAGATTCTTTCCTCTCAGTCTCCAATCTATCTGTTCACTACATTTGAGTTTATGGCCTCTCGCGGTCTTCCTACTAGAGCACAATCTGGTGTCTCACTCATGTTTCCGATTCATCGTACCGAAATATATCACGGGTCATACACAGTGCAAGCTATAACTCTCTGGAATAACTTACCCACTGAGTTGCGGGAAGCCCGTAGTTTTTCTGTATTCAGAGCATCGCTTAAAGATCGCTTGTTGTCACAACAGTTGTCTCAGACTGTTTCCTGATTTAATCTGCCTCTTCTCTTTCCGTTCTCAGCTGACAGCTTTATTTCTTCTTCTCCAATCATTTTTTTTTGTTTAATTCGAGTCTCTTTCCTTCTTGTTCTTGCGTACTCTTTTTCTAATACTTTATACATAAATTTATTATTTTTTTTTTACTTATATTCGCCATATCAATTTATTTTTTTTTAACATACATTGCTGATTGGGTCGTTTTGAAAACATCGCCTCTGGCGATAAATCGACCTTTTGTTAACCTTGTACCAATGTTAAGGAATGATGTGTACATTTTTTTTTCTTTTATTGTATATCTTGGTAGCAATAAATAAATTGTATTGTAATTGTATTGTTATTAAGATCTTTTGATTTTTTGTTATAGTAATTATTCTGAATAATTTGAGTATTTCTATAGTGGTTCCTGTACAATTTGTTTTTAGTGTTATTATTTAAAAGATTTTCAGATATAGGTATCAAAGTTATTATTTTTCTGTTGTACAGAATTTCAGCTGGAGAAGGCAATGATCTGTCCAAAGGTGTCGCTCTATATTCCAAAAGGACTAAATACATATCATTTCCCTCCTCTTTTGCCTTTTTCATTAGTTTTTTGATTGTTTGAATATGTCGTTCAATTAGACCGTTTGACTGTGGATAATTAGGGGTACTGGTTATGTGTCTAATCTCCCAGTCTTGTAAAAATTTTTGAAATTGTTGATTAACAAACTGAGGTCCGTTATCAGTGTATAAAATGTCTGGTATTCCATTTCTTGCTAATATTGTCTTAAAACTTTTATTACATTTTGATTAGTGGTGTTGTTTTGCAAACAAACTATTTCCGGAAATTTGGAAAAAGCATCAATTATTATTAAATATTCTTTCCCTTCAAATTGAAAAAAATCTGCCGCTATTATTTCCCATGGTCTACTAGGAAGTTCTCGGTTGATAATTGTTTTGAACACTTCATCAAGGAAAAGTTATACAATGTGGGTATTCGTGGAAGTCTGCTTAAATGGTTAACTTCTTTCGTTACAAGTCGTAGTTTGAGAGTGGTTCTGTCGGGAATAGCCTCGGAGGACTCACCTGTAAATCTTGGCGTACCTCAGGGTTCCATACTGGGTCCCTTACTGTTCTTAATTTTTGTAAATGATTTACCAAGTTTTTTCGAGAATGTTCATGTGGTGATGTATGCGGATGACACCTCTATCGCTATTGCTGCTCGTGATCGGAGTGAGCTTGATAGGTTGGTTGGTAGCACTGTAGAGCGTTTTGTGGATTGGTGCACCCGAAACTGAATAATCTTGAATGTACAGAAAACTGTCTGCGTAAATTTTCATGTTCGGCGACCGCTTTCCATAGAACATCTTGCTGGGATTCCTTTACAGGAGGAAGCCAACTTTTTGGGCTTGAGCATTGATACCGAAATGAGTTTTGGACCACATATAAATAACGTATGTAAAAGATTAAATTCGTCGTATTTTGCGTTGCTCAAGCTCAAATATTCGTTGGACAGGACGTCACTCCTGGACGCATATTACGCGCTTTGCTACTCGCATATTTCATACAATATTCTTTTGTGGGGCAGAAGTTCTCAGTGGCGGCGTGTATTTGTGACTCAGAAACGAATAATCAGATTAATTTTTCAATTACAATGTGGTGAATCCTGCAAGGAAGTTTTTAAAAATAATAGTATTCTTACCTTCCCTTGTATCTATATTCTCAAAGCTGTGGTGTTTGTCAACGGAAATCGTGAAAGATTTTTGGGCTCTGTTAGCCAGTATGAGACGAGACGTGTTGATTTGCCGTTGTTGCGACACAAAACAGCATTTTTTGAGAAAAGTCCGCAATACGATTTTGTAAAACTATATAATAAGTTACCTGTCTCAATAAAAAGCATCACCGCTCCTCGTGAATTCAAAAATAAAGTTAAGGCGTACTTGATCGAGAATGTTTTTTATAGTTTACGGGAGTATCTCTGTGGGATCACGGACTTACCATAGGCATAAAGATGTATTTAGCTTTTTTCTTTTTTTTTTTTCTTTGTGTATTTTGTTATGTGTAATAATGTATTGTATGACTTATCTCCATCTACAGTTATGTGGCACTGAGACTAATAAATTATTATTATTTCTTTTGTGTTCGAATTTTGGAATTTTTCACAAGTATAACATTTTTTAATCAAATCTATTATTTGGTTATTAATGTTTGGCCAGTATATTAATTGTCTTGCTTTTAAAATAGTTTTATTTATGCCCATATGACCATAGTGTAACTTATTCAGTATTTCCTTACGAAGGCAATTTGGTATTATTACTTGATCACCTTTATATAATATTCCTTTTATTTCTGTAATTTCAGCTCGAACTGACCAATATGGTTTAACTAATATGTTTACAGTTTTTTTTTGTTCTGGCCATCCCTCTTTTACAACTTTCAATAACTCTATTAATTCAGTATCTTTTTGTGTTTTTTCTTTGATTTTATCATACCTTTGGGGACTTATCTTTGAATATTGTATTAAATTTAAATGAAGTTCAATTTCTTTTTCTTTAAGATCAAACTGTTCATCATTGTAACTGCTTCTAGATAATGCATCAGCTAAGTATAACAATTTACCCGGTTTATATCTGACTTCAAATTCATAGTTTTGCAGATTTATTAAGATTCTCTGTAGTCTGAGTGGACAATTATTTAGTGGTTTCTTGAAGATTATTTCTAAAGGTTTATGATCAGTTTCCACTAAAAACTTCTTTTCGAACAAATACTGGTGAAATCTCTGGCAACCAAAAAGAATTGCAAGAGCTTCTTTTTCAATTTGAGCGTATCGCATCTGTGTTTCTGTTAGTGATTTTGATGCATAACTAACTGGTTGGCCCTTTTGTAAAATAACTGCACCCATTCCTGATTTAGAGCTATCAACTGATAATGTGATTAATTCTTTTTCATCAAAGTACGCTAGTACTGGTTCTGTGACTAACAAATTCTTTAGTTTGTTAAATTCTTCATCATGTACCCTTGTCCAATCCCAAATTATATTTTTCTTTAGCAATTGTCTTAAATTGTGTGTAGTTTGTGATAAATTTGGTATGAATTTAGAAACATAAGTCACCATTCCTAAGAATCTGCTTAGTTCTTGTTTATTAGTTGGAATCGAAATTTCTTTGATTGCTTCAACTTTATGGATATCTGGTTGAATACCATTTTGTGTTAGAACATGACCAATATACTTTATTTCAGTTACCGCGAATTTACATTTTACTCTGCTAAATTTTACTCCCATTTCCTTGGCTCTTTGTAAAACCTTATTTAATATTTCATCATGCTCTTTTTCATCTTTTGCAAAAATTATCAAATCATCTATGTAAATGCTTACGCCTTGAATGTCTTTGAATACTTCCGCAAATGTCTTTTGAAAAATTTCTGGTGCACAAGCTAAACCGGTAGTCTTAGAAATCGATATCTACCGTAAGGTGTTGCGAAAGTTGTTAATTTAGATGCTGATTCGTTTAGTGCAATCTGCCAAAATCCTTTATTTGCATCAAGTGTTGAAAAAATTTTAGCTCCATTCAATTTATGTGTCAGTTCCTCAAATGTGGGTATTTTATAATGCTCTCTCTTTATTGCCTGATTTAAATTTTTAGGGTCTAAACATATTCGAATATTGCTATCAATATTTTTCTTTACTAACGCTAAGGGGTTTACGAATTCTGTTGGTTCACTAATACTAATAATTATTCCGTCTTTTATCATTTTTCCAGTGCATTTTTAAAAGGTTCCATTAATTGAAATGGTACTTGTCTTGGTGGTACAACCACTGGAGTGTAATTTTCTTTTAACTTGAACTCATATGGCTTAATGTTTATTTTCCCTAGCCCTGAAAATACATCTTCATATTTTTGAACTATTTCTTTAGTATTATATTCTATTTTATCTATTACATTTATTGTCTCTAATAAATTTAGCTCTTGGATTGTTTTTATACCTAATATGGGCGTTGAATTTGCATGAGTGTCAATCACAAAAAACTGCATGTTATGTGGTTTATTGTCAATTTTTACATCTAACCTACATACGCCTATTACTTTTAATTTGTTACCTCCATAATTAGTTATGTTTGCAACACTTTCCTTAAGTTTAGAATTTAAATTTAATTGTTTAAAGATATAGCTTGGAATCACGTTTATCTGCGCTCCAGTATCGATTTTTGTTTTTAACGTTTTATTACAGTCTACAAGAGTAATGTTTTTCCAAAACGCATCTCTAAAATTATTAATCTGTCTACTAGATATACTATCTAAGACGTAGTTTTCAGTGTCAATTTTATCATTTTCAATTACTTCATTTAGTTTTTTACTTTTACATTTTTTTGCATAATGATTAGGTTTATTACAATTTTTACAGACTTTACCATAGGCAGGACATTTTCTGCGTTCATGGTCAAATCCACAACGAGTACAATTGTTTATTACATTATTATTCATGACCTTATTGTCTAATACCTCATTTACCCTATGTGTTTGATGTCGAGCGTGATGTTTTTCACCGGACACCTCCCAAAGTTGACGATTGGCTGGATGTCTCACTTCTACGGCATTAACCTCTTGACCTTTTTGATATAGCTGTTTCATATGCTCTTCAGTTTGCTCCGCTGCTTTACAGATGGCTATTGCTTTCGTTAGGTCCAGATCCCTTTCTCTGAGTAGTTTGTCTCTAAGGTGGTTATCCCTTATACCGCAAATGATTCTGTCCATAATCAAGTCATCCTTCATACCGGCAAACTCACAGTTCTGTGCAAGCTTTCGTAGCTCTCCTAGGTGTTGGTCAAAATTTTCACCATTTTGCTGTCCACGTGTATTGAACTTGTGTCTCTCTACTGTTTTGTTTTTCTTCGGTATAAAATATGCATCTAATTTTTGAATTATTCCACTAGTTCTTTGTTTTTCCTCTTTTGTGAGCTCCAATGTATCTAATATATCTCTAGTTTCCTGTCCCAGACAGTGTAGTAACGTTGCTGCCTGTACGTTTTCATCTTTCGTAGAACAACCTGTCGCTACTCTATATAATTCGAAATTTTCCTTGAATCTCTTCCATTCCGTAGCTATACATCAATTATAATGTCATGGTTGCGGTTGCTTTAAGTATTCCATGTTTTATAACTTTTTTTTTTATAACCTCGTACCACGTTTCGCGTTGTTTTCTTCAAATTATTTTTACTGACCTTGCTTTACTGGCTTTATTGGTGTAGTTGTCATCTTTGAAGGAACAATTGTTGTTTTCTCGGGAGTTCTTTTCTTTCCTGTGGAAGTTTAAGCGGCGTTTCTATTTTCGGAACTTCTTTTGTAACTTCTGGGTTTCCTTGTTGAATATTTCGCGTTATTTCTTCTTCCGGTAATCGTCTTTCTTGAGTAATAATCTTCCCCTCGTATGGCAAAAGTTGGTCTCTATGCCTTCTTTGAATTTTACCTTGAATTTCAATATCATAATGTAGAGTTCCTCTTTTACCCAGTATGGTTCCAAAATTCCATTTATCAGTTGGATTTGTATAATTCCTAGCTTGTACTTTAGTTCCAATTTCTAAGATATCTTTTCGGTCTCCGTTTGGCATCAAATTTCTTTCATTAATTTCTGTTCCAACATCTCCTCGTATTAAATCTATTCTAGTTCTTATCTTTCTGTTGAACAACATTTCTGCTGGACTAATCCCAGTTGTTGCATTCGGCGTTTTTCTATATTGCATCAGAAATCTACATAGATTCAGTAACAAATCACCTTCGCCAATTTGTCCTCTTAAACTTTTCTTGACTGTTTGAACATATCGTTCTGCCTGTCCATTAGTTGCTGGATGATAAGGGGCAGTTAATTTATGATTTATTCCATTGGATTTTACGAAATTTATAAATTCGTGTGATGTGAAATTAGTACCATTATCTGATACAATTGTATATGGTAATCCAAATCTTGAGAATATTTCTCTAAGAATATTAATAGTAATTGTTGATGTTATTGACTTAGTAGGTATTACTTCTATCCATTTCGAGTAAGAATCGACTAAGATAAATAAATAAGTACCATGAAATGGTCCAGCGTAGTCTATGTGTAAACGCTGCCATGGTTTGGTTGCATAATCCCAAGGATGAACAATACTTTTAGTAGGATTATTTCTATATCGTGCACAACTGATGCATTGTTTAGTTAAATTGTCGATATCGGCATCAATACCTGGCCACCATACGTAACTTCGCGCCAGAGATTTCATTCTTACGATTCCAGCATGTGCCTGGTGTAATTCTTCTAGAATTTTTTCTCTCAATTCCTCTGGTATCACTACTCGAATTCCTCGTAATAAACATCCGTCTTGAATAGTGAACTCTTCTCGTGGGAATCCTTTCGGCATTTCACCGTCTGTTTCGATTGCAATATAAATCCTCTTCAGCAATGGATCTCGAAGTGTAGCTTTTCGTATTTCATTCTTCGTTACAGGCAATTGTTCGATTTGGTTGATTTGGAATAATTCATGAGAATCATGATTTAGACATGACGCTTTAGAAACTGGCGTTCTGGATAAATAATCCACATTAGCATGGGCCTTGGAGTTGCGGTACTTGATGTCATAATTAAAACCTGAAATATAGTTAGCATAATGGATTAAACGAATAGCTGATGTAGTAGGTAAATCTTTTTGTTGATGAAAAATTCGCACTAATGGTTGATTGTCAGTTATCAGCGTAAATCGTCGTCCATAACAATAATGAAAGAACTTCCGCATTCCCCAAACTATTGCAGTTGCTTCCCTGTCCAGTTGACTGTAGTTTTGTTCTGCTTTCTTTAAGGATCTTGAAGCATAGGCAATTGGTCGTTCAGTTCCATCTGGCATTGTATGGGAAATAACAGCACCAAGTCCTGTGGCTGAAGCGTCCGTAGCCAATGTCAATGGTAATTCAGGATCGAATGGCGTTAGAACTTTTGTACTTGTAAGGGTCTTCTTTAGGTTAATAAATACATTTTCGCATTGTTTACTCCACATGAATTTAACATTGGTTTTTAATAATTGGTATAAGGGATATAATTTAGATGCCAAGTTCGGTAAAAATGACTGATAATAGTGAACCAATCCCAGAAAACTTCTTAATTGTGAAACATTTGTTGGCCAAGTAAGAAATCTGTTTTCTAAAAAACTGACACTTTTTCTTGTTTAAGTATAAATTGTTCTGACTCAGTCTCTGCATAACTGCATGTAGACGATGATATAATTCTTCCATAGTTGCACCTTGAACTGCGATATCGTCGAAGAAACAAACGACACCATCCAAATCTTGCATCAACTTATCCATGAATCGTTGCCATGCAGATAGAGCAGTTTTAACTCCGAACATTAATCTCTTCACCTTGTAAACACCTTTGTGCGTAGAAATCGCCTGGATCATGGAACTTTCTTCGTCCATCTTCATATGAAGGTAAGCGTTTGCTACATCGAGCGTACAAAAATACTTGCCGCCCTTCATTTTATTGAAAATATCCTCTATTCTTGGAATCGGGTAACGGTCATCTTGCACATATTTATTTATGGTAATGTTGTATGCTGCACATATTCTTATTCTTCCATGTTTTCTTGAAACTGGTACAATTCTTCCTCCACCTTTGGCTGTAAAGCGTACGGTACAGGTTTGGGTTTGCAGAAAATTGGTCTAGTATTTGGATCGATGAATTTATGGCTGTATTTATAATTTGGAATTTCTCCCAACTCGTTGGACAACACGTCTCTGTATGAGTTTAGAAACGTTTCCAATTCTATATCCATGTGTACATTCTTGATTTCTGGCCAATTTATTTTTATTTTCTGTAACCAATCTCTTCCGAATATGGCATCAACTTGTAAAGGTAAAACATATAGCTTTCCTTCGGCTGTTTGATCGTTGTAACGTATTTTGACCATCGCAGAACCAGTAGGATGTATGATTTCTCCAGTATATGTCCGTAATTTCACGTTAGTAGGATGTATAGTTGCATTGGGACATATTTTCTTAAACTGTTGTACAGAAATCGTGGAAACAGCTGCGCCAGTATCCAATTCCATGTTACATTTTCCGTCGTTTATTCGAATTGGCAATAGAATTTTAGATGTATTTAATGAATTAATTGCAACAATTTCGTTGACTGGATAAATTTCTTCTTCTTCTTGTTCGTTTTCACTTGTAGTATCGATTTGTTTTTGTATTTTTGCTTTTGTATTTCGCTGCATACAAACCGATTGTACATGTCCTTCTTTCTTGCATTTGTAACATTTTAAGTTTTTCGCTCGACAATTATTAGCTTTATGGCCTGTTTTGCCGCATCTAAAACATTTACCAACCAGGTTTTCTGTATTCTTTGTATAGTTTTTTCTGTTACCATTAAAATGATTTGATTTCTTCTGAATCGCATTTATTTGTCCCGGAGCTTGCATTAATGATGATTATTATAATTTTACTATTTGTACTACATCATCGAAAGTTGGATTTTTTTGTTGTAATAACCGTTCTCGTACTTCTGTATCACGGACTCCTAATAATAATAAATTGTGCGCGTAAATGCGTTTCTATGGTTGATGTTTTACATTTTACACAATTGAAATCGCAATTTGTGGTAAGTTTTCGTAATTCAGCAACATAGCATTGAATTGATTCTCCCTCTCCTTGTAATCGGGTGTAAAATGTATGCTGCTCGGCAGTTACACTGAGGCGGCCTGAGGTGCTAGATATTCACGTAAAAGTTTGATTAATTCATCGTATGATCGTGTATTAGGAAGATCTGGTGCAGTAAGTTTAGTTAGAATTTGGTAAATTTTAGGACTAAGACAACCTATTCAAATTTGAACGCAGAGTTTTGTTTGTGTATTTTTATTTATGCCACGTAGTTGTAGATGGTTATCTAAACGCTGTAAGTACGAATCGAAATTTTCGTTATTTTCATCATAGGGTTGTAAATTGTCTCTTCCCATATAATTTGTTTGTTTGCTTTCAATGATTTGGTTTTGTGTATCTTGAACATTTTTCAAAATTTCTGCAATTTGTACCAAAACGTTCGTCAATTCAGCCATTTCAAGAAACAATAAAACTAAAAGTTGATCTTTCGTACTTTATTAATGGAATTAATTAAATTTCGTTCTACCGGTTTCGGTTCTCAAGTTGAACCATCTTCAGGAATTCGAACACCTATATGTAAAACATAAGAAGACTTAAAAAACATTCCTATAAATCGAAACTTAGTTAAAAAAATTCACAATTCATGTTGTTAAGATAAAAATTAACCGAACATAATAAAACTTACGTCATTAAACTAAACTTAAAAAACCCATGGGTAACATATTAAAAAACTATAATTTTGAATAGATAGAAGTCTTCAATTAAATGACTACAGGTATTAATAACTTAAACGTAATTTAAAGTAAAGCAAAACATGCACAATGTGCCTTGACTTAAGTGAGGTTAAAAATGTACCAACTGAAGTTAGTCACATATCGTAACAAAACAGAAATCTGACAATTCAAATACAAAATCAAAACCCAAATTCAAAATCTTTTTTAACTTTATAAAACCCATTAACAAAATACAAATAGAAAATCTTTGAAATAGGTAAGGGAAAAAAATGTGTGTTGATAAGGAAATTAGGTGGGATATATTGGATGACAGGATTGTGGTAGCCAAAGGAACCAGAATGGCTCTTCCATCTAGTGGTATTAAAATAATTTTATGGGGGGGTATAGGGTGTTTTTAAATGCATGTATAACGGTCTCTCATTAGCTGTGAATTGATCATTCAAACATAATTTATCTGGGTGATTATGTTTGAATTTATTAATTTCGTAATTCTCTAATATCTCCATGAGAATGCTTTTGTTTTTACAATGAATCAAAAATGAATTTTCTCTGTCGTTAAATTGGTGGTCTTTGTTAAAGATGAGATGTCTTCCGAAATTAGATCGTGATTGTGTTTTATGTTCTTGTATTCTTCTTTTTAATGGCCTTCCAGTCTCTCCGATGTATGTTGCTTTACATGTTTCACATTCTAGTTTGTATATTCCATTATTATCCATTTTATCAATTCTGTCCTTGTTGTTAATCAGAATCTGTCCTATTGTATTAACATTTTTAGATGTGAGAGTAATGTTGTGTTTGTTAAAGATCTTTTTCATTTTATCATTGATAGCACCCTGAAATTCTATTGTTCTATATATTTTGTTATTGTCTTCTCGTGGTGTGCAAAGTGTTGTTAGTGTGCTTAAATGTTGTTTTTTCTTTTGTTTTTCAATCATTTTATTAATTGTTTCTGTCCTATATCCATAGTTCATTCCGATTTGTCTAATAATGTTTATTTCTTTTTCAAATTCGTCTGTTTTTAGATTCGAGTTAAAAGCTCTATATATGTAAGCTCGAAATGCAGCCATTTTATGGTTATAACTGTGGTGTGAATCTCTGGGTATAATAATGTCTGTTTGTGTCTTCTTTCTAAAAATTCCGTATTGAAAATGGTTGGTTGTGTCATCTTTCTTTATCGTGAGGTCTAAGAAGTTAATTCTGTTATCTTGTTCTGTTTCCAAGGTGAATTTTATATCTTTATGTAATGTGTTTATGTAGTTTTGTAGACCATCAACTATGTTGTTGTCTTTTGTGTTAATCACTACAAATATATCATCTACATAGCGTCTCCAGATAATAATGTTATTCAAATAAGGGTTGCTGTCATTCATAATCTTTTCGTTTTCCATTCTATCAAGAAATATATCAGCTAAAAGGCCGCTCAAGGGTGAACCCATTGGGAGGCCCTTCTGGTATGTGTACACTTGTTTATTAAATATACAAAAATTCTGTTGTATACATAATTTAAACAAATTGTATAAGTTTCTACTATCATTTTTGTTTTCCAATTTTCCGTCCAAGAGGTCTTTCAAAATTTCCAGCGTGCTATCTGTAGGAATGTTGGTGTACAGGTTGGTTATATCAAAAGATATCATCATGCATTCCTCTGTAAGTTCTAGATTATCCAACAAGTTCAAAATATCATTTCGGTTATTTACTGTATAACTTGCTTTAAAATCAGTTATTTCTTTGAATACATTAAGTAAGAATTTGGAAATTTTGTACGTGCTGGTATCATTAGAGGATATTATAGGTCGTATAGGCATGTCAGTTTTATGTAATTTAGGCAGAGCGTAGAGGCGTGGTGTTTTAGGATTCATAGGTGTTAAGAATCTGGTGTTTCCATTATATTTTTCGATTGTATCTTTGGATTCGTTTAAAACTTTTTTGGTAAGCCTATGGAACGTCATTGTAGGGTTTTTATTGGTTTGAGTGAAACTATTGTCTTTTAGGAAGTTTAAAGTTTTATCCAAATAATCCTGTTTTTTTTAAAATTACAAGTCCAGCGTTTTTGTCTCCTTTGGTAATTGTCAAATCATGTTGCTTGATTTTATGTTTAATATTGTTTATTGTCCTTTTCTCCTCTCTATTTCTCTTTTTCTTCAGGTCTTCTTTCCTTTTCGTTGTCCTTTTAGTTTCTTCTTTTATCAATACTTGTTGGATTTCTTTTCTTATATTCTCTTTATTCGGTATCTTGTTATTGCCTCCAATTCTATAGCTGTTTTTCTTAGATTTGGCTCTGAATGTATTGCATATTTATGTCCCTTTTCGAGTAGTTCCATCTCACGACTGTCAAACTTTATTTTTGTCAAATTTGTGATTCTCCTGTGAAAAACATGTTGTTGTCGGTTTATGATGGTTTCTGTTTCTGTCCTTTCTATTCGTAGTTGTGTTCTCATTTCTTCTTTTAGGTTATTTAATTTTTTCTGTTTTATTGACCATTCTTGTTGTGTTTTGGTTTTTACTATGGTCTTTATGTTTTTAACTATCTCATTAATTTCCAAACTGTGATAGAATTTTGTTATTTCTTGATAGTTAAAGTATCTATGTTTATCTTGTTCAGCTTGACATAGTGTTTCATGATTTCTTTCTTAATCGTTCTATTTGTAAGCTTCTGTATCAACACACATTTTTTTCCCTTACCTATTTCAAAGATTTTCTATTTGTATTTTGTTAATGGGTTTTATAAAGTTAAAAAAGATTTTGAATTTGGGTTTTGATTTTGTATTTGAATTGTCAGATTTCTGTTTTGTTACGATATGTGACTAACTTCAGTTGGTACATTTTTAACCTCACTTAAGTCAAGGCACATTGTGCATGTTTTGCTTTACTTTAAATTACGTTTAAGTTATTAATACCTGTAGTCATTTAATTGAAGACTTCTATCTATTCAAAATTATAGTTTTTTAATATGTTACCCATGGGTTTTTTAAGTTTAGTTTAATGACGTAAGTTTTATTATGTTCGGTTAATTTTTATCTTAACAACATGAATTGTGAATTTTTTTAACTAAGTTTCGATTTATAGGAATGTTTTTTAAGTCTTCTTATGTTTTACATATAGGTGTTCGAATTCCTGAAGATGGTTCAACTTGAGAACCGAAACCGGTAGAACGAAATTTAATTAATTCCATTAATAAAGTACGAAAGATCAACTTTTAGTTTTATTATATTATATAAAAAATGGAAAAGAAAAACAACCTCGATATTAATTTCAAGAAACAATGTAAAGGATTTGTATTTATAGGAAAATGATTGTGCCTACAGGGCTATCGAGGCAGGTTTTAGGACGCCCTTGAAACACGGCTGTGGCTTTTGGAATTTGTAAAACGGCGTCTGTACGCGTGACCTGTAATTTTCGTCGTGTAATTTCTCGGAACAACAGTTTCTTCGTATAATTTTCTTCTCCTCTTCTCCATCTCGTCGCCAATTTGTTGTATATGTAAACAACTTGATTTGTTCAAAATCCTTTTAATTAAAACTATTGTTACAATGGTATATCGTTACAATTTTCTTACACCGTATTCACTGTAATTTTTTAGGTTATCGAACGTGTGTATCTGTGTATGTGTGTGTGTGTGTGTACACTTGCAAAGGTATTGTTAGACGTGTCCATCCAAGTCTGACCGAGGATGAGTTGCTTGACCATCTACGCACAGATGATGATGAACCAGTTATACATGTGAGGAGATTAACACGAAGAATTGAAACAGAAGAGGGTCCTAAATATATTAAAACTGCTGCAATCGTCGTAACCTTCAGAGGTGTCAACTTACCTCAACGGGTTAAAATCTTTTTCTCGCAACGCGTAACTGAACCCTGTATTACACCTGTTACTTAGTGTTATAACTATATGAGATATGGCCATACAAAATCAATGTAGATTTCATGTTAAGTGTCCAGCGTGTGCAAATGAGCACCAGTTTGAGGAATGCCAGCAAAAAACTGCGCCTGTCTGCCAGTTCTGCGGGGGAGCATTTGAGCAACGAAAAGTGTACTCCAGCATCCAGGAGAAAGTGTATCGAATATCTGAGACAAGTAAAAATCAAAGAAGTAATAGCGAGATATAACTGCTCCCCATATGAAGAAGCATCAGAAAAGGTTGGACACAATAATCCATCACAAACATCTCCTACAATTATACCCCAAGCAATCGTCAACCACAAGACATGTCCAGCACAAAATAAGGACAAACCACTTTATAACATTAAAGCCAGTGTACAAACATCAAACGTGGCGCAAACGGCGACACAAACTAGGTCCTACAGAAAAACAATAATTTCGCCAAAGAGGACAAGAGTAGAGGAAAGGAAACGAAAAATGGACATCCCTGAGGATTTAATATATACAGTTAACTGTGATAAGATACCGACTCCTGATGCTGATCATGGTGTGGATCGGGTGGAACCACAGACAATGGATATAATAAAAATAGTTTATTATTAATAATTAAATTAATTAATCGCGTGCGCCATCTCTTTTTCAATATCGGAACTAATCTCTCTTGTAACCTCTTAACATTTACAAACTTCCGGAATATTTATAATTTTTCTGCATCCTCTTTAATCTAAAAAGGATAAATTAACAACGATTAATGTTAATAATTAACTCTCATAGAACTAATCTCGATTACTTCAGTCCCAAGATATTTATGTTGATTAAAAAGGGATAGAGATAACGTGAAGTTATGTTATTACATAACTTATATATCCTTGTCTATTGACAAGGATATATACAGCCTTGTTTCAGTGTGAAGTCTATTATAAATCAAAATGTTAAAGAAAGTAAAGTTAATTTAAATAAAATAAGCTAAATTGTTTATTAATTATTATAAATTAATAATAATTTAGTTGAATTTTATTTACATTCCGAGTTTTAACGAATTTTTAAGTACAATCAAATCCATTAACATCGTTTATGTAAAAGTCATTGGATACGTGTGAAGTTAGCTTTTATAAAAATTTACTTGACAGTAACCTGCTTATTTTAAAGTGAGATTTTTCGTTCATTTTAAGTGTTTTTAACGAATTTGAGACGAATGATGTGAGTAAATTCAAAAATTCAACTAATCCTAATTAAATTAATGTGTGTAGTAAAACGTAAATACAGTTTGATGCGTTTTAACCGATTTAACTTTAATTTTGGTTTTGACATGAACGCCGAAAGTTTTTTAATCTCTCTCCTTTTAGTAATTATTTTAAAAGATAAAGAGAGTGCTTTTCGGAATAGCTGATTCAAAAAATCAATTGCATTAATAAAAATAGTTTATTACTAATAATTAAATTAATTAATCGCGTGCGCCATCTCTTTTTCATTATCGGAACTAATCTCTCTTGTAACCTCTTAACATTTACAAACTTCCGGAATATTTATAATTTTTCCGCATCCTCTTTAATCTAAAAAGGATAAATTAGCAACGATTAATGTTAATAATAACTCTCATAGAAGTAATCTCGATTACTTCAATCCCAAGATATTTATGTTGATTAAAAAGAGATAGAGATAACGTGAAGTGTGTAATAGACAAGGATAGATACAGTCTCGTTTCAGTGTGAAGTCTATTATAAATCAAAATGTTAAAAAAAGTAAAGTTAATTTAAATAAAATAAGCTAAATTGTTTATTAATTATTATAAATTAATAATAATTTAGTTGAATTTTATTTACATTCCGAGTTTTAACGGATTTTTAAGTAGAATCAAATCCATTAACATCGTTTATGTAAAAGTCATTGGATACGTGTGAAGTTAGCTTTTATAAAAATTTACTTGACAGTAACGTGCTTATTTTAAAGTGAGATTTTTCGTTCATTTTAAGTGTTTTTAACGAATTTGAGGCGAATGATGTGAGTAAATTCAAAAATTCAACTAATCCTAATTAAATTAATGTGTGTAGTAAAACGTAAATACAGTTTGATGCGTTTTAACCGATTTAACTTTAATTTTGGTTTTGACATGAACGCCGAAAGTTTTTTAATCTCTCTCCTTTTAGCAATTATTTTAAAAGATAAAAAGAGTGCTTTTCGGAATAGCTGATTCAAAAAATCGATTTCTTGTTCAAAATCAATTGCATTAATAAAAATAGTTTATTACTAATAATTAAATCAATTAATCGCGTGCGCCATCTCTTTTTCATTATCGGAACTAATCTCTCTTGTAACCTCTTAACATTTACAAACTTCCGGAATATTTATAATTTTTCCGCATCCTCTTTAATCTAAAAAGGATAAATTAGTAACGATTAATGTTAATAATAACTCTCATAGAAGTAATTTCGATTACTTCAATCCCAAGATATTTATGTTGATTAAAAAGAGATAGAGATAACGTGAAGTGTGTAATAGACAAGGATAGATACAGTCTCGTTTCAGTGTGAAGTCTATTATAAATCAAAATGTTAAAAAAAGTAAAGTTAATTTAAATAAAATAAGCTAAATTGTTTATTAATTATTATAAATTAATAATAATTTAGTTGAATTTTATTTACATTCCGAGTTTTAGCGGATTTTTAAGTAGAATCAAATCCATTAACATCGTTTATGTAAAAGTCATTGGATACGTGTGAAGTTAGCTTTTATAAAAATTTACTTGACAGTAACGTGCTTATTTTAAAGTGAGATTTTTCGTTCATTTTAAGTGTTTTTAACGAATTTGAGGCGAATGATGTGAGTAAATTCAAAAATTCAACTAATCCTAATTAAATTAATGTGTGTAGTAAAACGTAAATACAGTTTGATGCGTTTTAACCGATTTAACTTTAATTTTGGTTTTGACATGAACGCCGAAAGTTTTTTAATCTCTCTCCTTTTAGCAATTATTTTAAAAGATAAAAAGAGTGCTTTTCGGAATAGCTGATTCAAAAAATCGATTTCTTGTTCAAAATCAATTGCATTAATAAAAATAGTTTATTACTAATAATTAAATTAATTAATCGCGTGCGCCATCTCTTTTTCATTATCGGAACTAATCTCTCTTGTAACCTCTTAACATTTACAAACTTCCGGAATATTTATAATTTTTCCGCATCCTCTTTAATCTAAAAAGGATAAATTAGCAACGATTAATGTTAATAATAACTCTCATAGAAGTAATCTCGATTACTTCAATCCCAAGATATTTATGTTGATTAAAAAGAGATAGAGATAACGTGAAGTGTGTAATAGACAAGGGTAGATACAGTCTCGTTTCAGTGTGAAGTCTATTATAAATCAAAATGTTAAAGAAAGTAAAGTTAATTTAAATAAAATAAGCTAAATTGTTTATTAATTATTATAAATTAATAATAATTTAGTTGAATTTTATTTACATTCCGAGTTTTAACGGATTTTTAAGTACAATCAAATCCATTTACATCGTTTATGTAAAAGTCATTGGATACGTGTGAAGTTAGCTTTTATAAAAATTTACTTGACAGTAACGTGCTTATTTTAAAGTGAGATTTTTCGTTCATTTTAAGTGTTTTTACGAATTTGAGGCGAATGATGTGAGTAAATTCAAAAATTCAACTAATCCTAATTAAATTAATGTGTGTAGTAAAACGTAAATACAGTTTGATGCGTTTTAACCGATTTAACTTTAATTTTGTTTAAGTTGTTTAAGTTTATTACTAATAATTAAATTAATTAATCGCGTGCGCCATCTCTTTTTCATTATCAGAACTAATCTCTCTTGTAACCGCTTAACATTTACAAACTTCCGGAATATTTATAATTTTTCCGCATCCTCTTTAATCTAAAAAGGATAAATTAGTAACGATTAATGTTAATAATAACTCTCATAGAAGTAATTTCGATTACTTCAATCCCAAGATATTTATGTTGATTAAAAAGAGATAGAGATAACGTGAAGTGTGTAATAGACAAGGATAGATACAGTCTCGTTTCAGTGTGAAGTCTATTATAAATCAAAATGTTAAAAAAAGTAAAGTTAATTTAAATAAAATAAGCTAAATTGTTTATTAATTATTATAAATTAATAATAATTTAGTTGAATTTTATTTACATTCCGAGTTTTAACGGATTTTTAAATACAATCAAATCCATTTACATCGTTTATGTAAAAGTCATTGGATACGTGTGAAATTAGCTTTTATAAAAATTTACTTGACAGTTAACGTGATCATTTTAAAGTAAGATTTCGTTCATTTTAAGTGTTTTTAACGAATTTGAGGCGAATAATGTGAGTAAAATTCAAAATTCAACTAAATTTAATTAAATTAATGTGTGTAGTAAAACGTAAATAGTTTCGTTTTGACTTGAACGCCGAAAGTTTTTTTAACCTCCCTTTTATTTAGTAGTTATTTTGAAGGTTAAAATAAAGAAAAAAATCGATTTAATTTTCAAAATCAATTATATTAAAAAAGTTATTTTATTATTAATGAGCAAATAAATTGATGTTCTCGCGCCATCTGTTATTTGATATCGAAACTAATCGCTATTAAGTTGGACGGTTTGAAACTTTGCTAAATACAATTAATTCCATTTATTCATGTTTATTAATTTATTTATGGCATAAACAAACATTATTGATATTTTTTTAAATAATTATATATTTTTATAAATAGAGAAAAAGCGACTTTTAACTGACAATGACTCAAAGCTTTATAATTTTTTAAGAGATGGCGCATTTTTTTTGTAATTTAATTATTAATCAAAAATGTTTATTTATAAAAAAGTAAAAAAAATCTTTATTGAAAAACTTATTACACATTTTGAGATTCTTAATCCAACGATAACTCGTACTTCAACGAAAAATCTTTCTTTATCTGAATAATATCATCATCCGAACTGACTCCAAACCCATCATTAATAATCAATTCGGCAACATCAACGTTACGTTTTCTCCTCGAATTTAATCCTATACTAACTAACAAGTTATCTAATGATTTATACAAAACGGTCGCGCTCAAATTTCTCCCAACGAAATTTTTTTCGCAATACTCAATAATTTCTTCATTACTAACGGTATCTTTTGGTTTAATCCCATGTACGGTTAATGAGACAGCTTGAAATGGGAGATAAAGCAAATCTTTCGTGATTAATCTCAAATTAGACTTATTCGTTTGGATGGTTTCGCCGATATCAACTAAAAAAACGGTAATTATATCTTCCGGGGATGATTCGTGTTGGGTTACGTCGAGGACTTTTCCTCGACACCACTTTGAAAGGTTCGATTCGGAGGATGTCTCAATTTTAACAACCACCAATTCCCCCAATCCAGGATCTAAACTTAACTTTTTATACTTTTGAATTAAAGCCGGGTTATTTAATTGTTCCGAAAGTTGATTAAACGTATTCATTTTCGTGGAAAGATTCCCGTACCATCTCGTTAAACTAATAATCGCGGTAATTCGAACGTGGAAAGTGGTCCCTTCTTCCGGTAAATCCATACTTAACGTGGTTCCAATGTGAACTTGGACTTTATCGGTTGTATATCCGTCTTTTCGTAAAGGTTCGTGGTCGAATCTGCAATTTGGGAGTTTGTAGCACGAGCCGTGTCTTAGAAAAACTTGGCATGTTCGAGCTTGATCGTTCGCTTTATATCCGGTGAGGGCTTCGTCTAAATTTTTCGCTTCGTTGACGTCTATGTTTTTGCAGAATGTTTCTAATTTTTCGTTGTCGGTCATTTTGGAGGAAATTCCGTCGAAACCGTGCGCGGTTTCAACTTGGGATTGGATGAATCCTTCCGTTGAGTTTGAATCGTGTAATTCGAGGATTTCGACGCATAAATTGTTGTCGATGAGTTGTTGTCCCACTTCTTTGTCTGTGTCGTCTTTTAGTAAAGATTTTGCTAAGTCGATTCCCCAAGAATTTCTGAAAATAAGTTAAATAAAACTTATTATGGCTCTAAAGACTTGGTAATTAGATTGAAGTCTGCCAACTTGTTGGCAGTCTGAGCTATTATTGTCTCAAACTTTGTATATTATTTTGAAGACTGCACACTTGTTGCCAGTATGATCTATTACTGTCTCATATGCTGTATATTATTTTAAAGACTGTCGACTTGTTGGCAACATGATCTATTACTGTCTCAAACGTTGTATATTATCTTAAAGGCTGCCAACTTGTTGGCAGCATGAGGTATTACTGTCTCATACACTGTATATTATCTTAAAGACTGCCAACATGTTGGCAGCATGAGCTATTACTATCTCAAACACTGTATATCATTTTAAGGACTGCCAACTTGTTGGCAGCATGAGTTATTACTGTCTCAAACACTGTATATTATCTTACAGGCTACCAACTTGTTGGCAGCATGAGTTATTATGTCTCCAGAGCCCTACTCATCGATTTGAAGACTGCTAACATGTTGGCAGCATGAGCTATTAGTGTCTCAAACAGTGTATATCATTTTAAAGACTGCCAACTTGTTGGCAGCATGAGCTATTACTGTCTCAGACAGTGTATATCATTTTAAAAACTGCTAACTTGTTGGCAGCATGAGCTATTACTGTCTCAAACAGTGTATATCATTTTAAAACCTGCCAACTTGTTGGCAGCATGAGCTATTACTATCTCAAACGCTGTATATCATTTTAAGGACTGCCAACTTGTTGGCAGCATGAGTTATTATGTCTCCAAAACCCTACTCATCGATTTGAAGACTGCTAACATGTTGGCAGCATACGCTATTAATGTCTCAAACAGTGTATATCATTTTAAAGACTGCCAACATGTTGGCAGCATGAGCTATTACTATCTCAAACACTGTATATCATTTTAAAAACTGCTAACTTGTTGGCAGCATGAGCTATTACTGTCTCAAACAGTGTATATCATTTTAAAACCTGCCAACTTGTTGGCAGCATGAGCTATTACTATCTCAAACGCTGTATATCATTTTAAGGACTGCCAACTTGTTGGCAGCATGAGTTATTATGTCTCCAGAGCCCTACTCATCGATTTGAAGACTGCTAACATGTTGGCAGCATGAGCTATTAGTGTCTCAAACAGTGTATATCATTTTAAAGACTGCCAACTTGTTGGCAGCATGAGCTATTACTGTATCAGACAGTGTATATCATTTTAAAAACTGCCAACTTGTTGGCAGCATGAGCTATTACTACCTCAAACACTGTATATCATTTTAAGGACTGCCAACTTGTTGGCAGCATGAGTTATTACTGTCTCAAACACTGTATATTATCTTACAGACTGCCAACTTGTTGGCAGTCTGAGCTATTATTGTCTCAAACTTTGTATATTATCTTGAAGACTGCACACTTGTTGCCAGTATGATCTATTACTGTCTCATATGCTGATAATATACTGTGCTTGAGACAGTAATAGGTCATGCTGCCAACAAGTTGGCAGTTTTTAAGATAATATACTGTGTGTGAGATAGTAATAGCTCATGCTGCCAACAAGTTGGCAGTCCTTAAAATGATATACAGTGTTTGAAATAGTAATAGCTCATGCTGCCAACAAGTTGGCAGTCCTTAAAATGATATACAGTGTTTGAGATAGTAATAGCTCATGCTGCCAACAAGTTGGCAGTCCTTAAAATGATATACAGTGTTTGAGATAGTAATAGCTCATGCTGCCAACAAGTTGGCAGTCTTTACGATAATATACTGTGCTTGAGACAGTAATAGCTCATACTGCCAACAAGTTGGCAGTTTTTAAGATAATATACTGTGTGTGAGATAGTAATAGCTCATGCTGCCAACAAGCTGGCAGTCCTTAAAATGATATACAGTGTTTGAGATAGTAATAGCTCATGCTGCCAACAAGTTGGCAGTCTTTACGATAATATACTGTGCTTGAGACAGTAATAGCTCATGCTGCCAACACGTTGGCAGTCTTTAAGATAATATACAGTGTTTTAGACAATAATAGCTCATGCTGCAAACAAGTTGGCAGTCTTTACGATAATATACTCTGCTTGAGACAGTAATAGCTCATGCTGCCAACAAGTTGGCAGTCTTTAAAATAATATACAGTGTTTGAGACAGTAATAGCTCATGTTACCAACAAATTGCCATTTTTTAAGCTAATAATTAATATGAAGTAAAATATTTTCAACCCCAAAAACTAAAAATCCTCCAAAATAGAAAATACTTACTTGAATCTGTCAACATAGACGACTGTAAAAAATAATTGATTTTCGGGTCCCAAAATGTTTTTTAACCCAGTAATCGCCTCTTGAGGCCAATCAGTTAATTGATTTTGCGGGGTTGACCCACACGGATATAACTAAAAAGTATTCAATAAAAATTCAATTGGATTTAGAAATTAATTAAAATTAACTTACATGGGCCAAATGGCATTTTATAGCATACTCGGGAATATCCGCATACTTCTTTAACAAAGGTCGTAAATTTTTGTAGGAAACATTCAAAGTATTTCCGTAATCCACCAAAAAAACGTGAACATTCTCATCATCAGAATCATCGCTGAGCCAATCGGTGATTTTGGCGCGGAACCAAAACTGCCAAGAATCGACGTAACATAAACAATAAGTTTTTAGATTCAATTTCGCCTCGGATTTGGATAAAAAGAAGTATTCGGGACTGTCGTGGTGTGAGGAATAATCCGATGAGATCCTAAAAATAATCAAATTATTTTTATTAATCAATTTGAATCAATTTTAAACAAACTTTTCGATTTCTTCGATGTTTTCACTAAAATAATTGATGTAGAATTCGGACGGTGAGACGATGTGTGAGATTAAACAGCTCATCATTTTATATGGGGCTAACGGTGGTTTTAAATTGCCTAAATCAAAAATGTTAAGTCAAAAAACTTTTCTTTGAAAGATATTAAAAGATAATTTAATAAATAAAAACAATTAATAACTTCAAACTTGCGATTTATCGATTAAAACTGTACAAAAACTAAATTAAAACGGTGTAGCTAAGAAATTATATTTATATACCGAGTGGGACATTGATATTTAGATTATGTACCTTATTTATACGTCAACTATCAAGTTTATCGAAAAAAGTTTCTGATAAAATTTTAATTATATGAAGAGAAGCATTTTTGTGCGGAAATCATTGCATTTCAGAAGCTTTTTAGGTTTTTTTTTTAATGTGGGTACATATAAATATGTTTTTACAATGAATATCTTCACCATATTGATCCGAAACGATATGAGTACAGAAATGCTTGATGAGCACAAATGAGATAGTATCTATCTAAAAGGGAATTTAATTGTCTATAAATTATCTACTGGGTGTCCCGAAAAGAAGTACAGAAAAGGTACCACGAGATTCTTTGGTTCAAAAGATTAAGATATGCTGGTCAAAGTTATTGAAAAAAAATCATTATATTTGCTATGTCTGGAGAAAATCTCAACGAACTTTAATGAAATTCACCATGTATTTTTTCTTATTTTGAAAATGGAGGCTTATTACTAATTTAAAATAAAACACAACGACCCAACTCCTCCCAATGTTTTCCTTGTTATTAATACAACATCCCGAAACGTTGTATTAATAACAAGGAAAATATTGGGAGGAGTTGTGTCGTTGTGATTTATTTTTCACCATGTATTTATTTGTATGGTATAGAAGGCATGATTTGATAGAACATCATTGTGCAAAAATCATATATCTGTTGTTGGTGCTCCATCGTGCATATAGGAGCAGTCTTGTAATATTTGTAGATGCTGCCAACAAGTTGGCAGTCTGTAAGATAATATACTGTGTGTGAGACAGTAATAGCTTATGCTGCCAACAAGTTGGCAGTCTTTAAGGTAATATAGAGTGTTTGAGACGGTAATAGCTCATGCTACCAACAAGTTGGCAGTCTGTAAGATAATATACTGTGAGTGAGGCAGTAATAGCTCATACTGCCAACAAGTTGGCAGTTCTTAAAATAACATACTGTGTGTGAGACAGTAATAGCTCATGCTGCCAACAAGTTGGCAGTCCTTAAGATAATATACAATGTTTTAGACAGTAATAGTTCATGCTGCCAACAAGTTGGCAGTCTCTAAAATAATGTACTGTGAGTGAGACAGTAATAGCTCATGCTGCCAACATGTTGGCAGTCTTTAAGGTAATATACAGTGTTTGAGACAGTAATAGCTCATGCTACCAACAAGTTGACCGTCTTTAAAATGATGTACTGTGAGTGAGACAGTAATAGCTCATGCTGCCAACAAGTTGGCAGTCTTTAAGATAATATACTGTGTGTGAGACAGTAATAGCTTATGCAGCCAACAAGTTGGCAGTCTTTAAGATAGTATACTGTGCTTGAGAGAGTAATAGCTCATGCTGCCAACAGGTTGGCAGTCCTTAATATAATATACAGTGTTTGAGACAGTAATAGCTCATGCTGCCAACAAGTTGGCAGTCTTTAAGATAATATACTGTGCTTGAGAGAGTAATAGCTGATGCTGCCAACAGGTTGGCAGTCCTTCAGATAATATACAGTGCTTTAGACAGTAATAGTTCATGCTGCCAACAAGTTGACAGTCTTTAAAATGATGTACTGTGAGTGAGACAGTAATAGCTCATGCTGCCAACAAGTTGGCAGTCTTTAAGATAATATACTGTGTGTGAGACAGTAATAGCTCATGGTGCCAACAAATTGGCAGTCTTTAAAATAATCTAATGTGAGTGAGACAGTAATAGCTCATGCTGCCAACAAGTTGGCAGTCCTTAAAATAATATACAGTGTTTTAGACAGTAATAGTTAATGCTACCAACTAGTTGGCAGTCTATAAAATAATGTACTGTGAGTGAGACAGTGATAGCTCATGCTGCCAACAAGTTGGCAGTCTTTAAGATAATATACTGTGTGTGAGACAGTAATAGATTATGCTGCCAACAAGTTGGCAGTCTTTGAAATAATCTAGTGTGAGTGAGACAGTAATAGCTCATGCTGCCAACAAGTTGGCAGTATTTGAAATGATATATAGTGTTTGAAATAGTAATAGCTTATGCTGCCAACAAGTTGGCAGTCTTTAAGATAATATACAGTGTTTTAAACAGTAATAGTTCATGCTGCCAACAAGTTGGCAGTATTTAAGATAACATACTGTGTGTGAGACAGTAATAGCTCATCCTGCCAAGAAGTAAGTGTAAGCGTTGGTTGTCAATCTCTTTGGAAGAAAAAAAATGGAGCTAATTTCACTTTTTGATTTTGATTGGATGGACTGATTACATCTAAGCACTGCGGGTTGGGTTGGATATCCATTTGTTCAAAAATGTCTTTCAATATCTCGTTTCTCAGTCTCAGTACGTCAAACTTTACTTCGTTAAAAAAATTATTAGTTTTTGTTAAATTACTCTTTTTTACATTAATAAAATGTTTACATTAAATGACACTAGATGCGGTGTTCAGATATTTTATAGAAAATGTTTATTTTTAGCTTTATTCTAAAGCAATACGAAATAGAACTCTATATTTTTGAAATCAGAAAGAAATAACGAATTTATTAAGCTAGAAATGAGTGATTGTTTCCGTTAGAAAAAACCTCTAAGGGAAAAACAAAAGACGAAATCGGTTTGAAGTTTTCGACATTGCAATTTATTAAAAAAAAAAGATCATGAGATTTAAGCCACTTTTTCTCTAATTGTAAATCTTCACTTTCCGAGATAGCCTGTTCGGACATCGAAATTGAACCACCATGTACATGAAAGGAAATATATTACAAAAAATTAAAATTAATGATATTAATTAACTTCAAATCTCTCAACAATGCTCCATTTTCGGACTTATGTTCATTTATAGGGCTTTTTTGTTCATTTCGATCAGAGAATAATCCGATAAAATATTTTACAATCGTTAGGGGACACCTTCGTATAAATTTATTTTATTAAATTGGATAAGATCTGCTTGGTATAGAAACGAAATTTCAATCGACTCAAACGATAAATAACAGCTTTCTCAAATAAAGCCTGAATTGAGTCTGAAAAATATTCAAAATAGATGTTGGGAGAAATAGCCTTAATTGTACATGGAAATAATAACTTCAATTCTGAATAAATCAGTAACATTTTTGTATGAGTACTCTTCTGGAAGCATTTCAAAATCTAGAAGCAGTATTAAGTTTTTTGAAAACGTTTCAAGTCTTCTCCATTGATTTGAAATCTTTTAGAAGTAATATCAAATCTTTTCTAAGCATTTCAAGTCTTCTACAAGCAATCAATATCAAATCTTCTGTAAGGATTTCAATTCTTTTGCAAACAATATCCAATTTTCTAGAAGCAGTTGCAAGTCTTCTGTAAGCATTTCAAATCTTCTACAATCAGTTTCAAGTTCTCTAGAAGCAGTTAAAGTTTCCCAGAGGCAACATTAAGTCTTCTGAAACCAGTCTTCTAAAAACATTTCAAATCTTCTAAAAGCAGTATCAAATCTGGAAGCATTTCAACTCTTCCATAGGCAATATGAAATCATCTGGAAACATTTCACAATTTCTAGAAGCAGTAACAAATCTTCTGGAAACATTTCAAGTTTTCTAGAGATAATATTAAGTCTTCTAGAAGCAGTATCAAGTCTTTTGGAAGTATTTGAAAACATCTAAAAGCGGTATGAAGTCTTCTGGATGCAGTATTACATGTTCAGAGGCAATATCAACGCTTGTAGAAGTGATATGAAGACGTGTCCCCAGATTGTATAAGATATAATTGACGATAAATTTTTGAATTCAAATTTCATCTTTCGCAATTAAAGTCTGGATGTGATTAAACGAAATATAACCAGGTTTTACGTCAAACTTCTTACGTAAACTTTGGTGTTTTAAGGACATTTAACGTAAAACTTGGTTATCGTTTAATCACATCCAGACTGTAATTGGAAAAGATGGAATTTGAAATTAAAAATTTATCGTTAATTATGCCTTACAGGGACATACATAATGAAACAGTGATACATAATCGTTCTTTATACAGAATTTATTGTTATTTTGTAAAATTAAGATATTAAAAGGTAATGATGAAATGTGCTTTATAAGCTTTTGAGCATTTTTGAAACGACTTTTTAGCTTTAAAACAATTTAAAAACAAAATAAAGATGTCGGTTTTGTCTTTGCGGGATTGAATTTATCTCGAAAAAAAAACCGGAACGTGGCATCTATTTTTTATCTTTGTGAGACACCTCTATATAAATTCACTTTGGAAACAACGAACAACGGCTCTTCAAAATAACCCTGAATTAGGTCTGAAAAAAACAAAAACTTCTCATTTTGAATGGGTGCTCTTCTAAATTTTGGAATCTTTGAAGTTTTTGAAATCATTTCATCTCTGGCAAAAGTAATATCAAGTCTATTCTGGAAGCAATTTAAATATTCTAAAAGCATTTCGAATCTAGAAGCAGTTTCAAGTTTTCTGGAAGCATTTCAAGTCTCCCAGAGACAATATCAAGTCTTCTGGTATAATTTCAAATCTTGTAGAAGCAGTTTCAAGTCTTTTGGAAGTATTTTAAATCTTTCAGGTGTAGTATTCTACTATTCATAACTTCCTGCGGCAATATCAAGTCTTTTGGAAGCATTTCAGATCTTCCAGAAGTAATATCAATATTATGGAAGCATTCCAAATCTTCTAGATGCAATACAAAGTCTTCCAGAATCATTTCAAGTCTTTTAAAAGTATTTCAAGTCTTCCAGAGCCAATATCAAGTCTTCTGGAAGTATTTATGATCTTCTAGATACAATTTCAAGACTTTTCAGTTTCTAATAGTATTTAGAAGTATTTCAAATCTCTCAGGGACAATATCAAGTCTTCTGGAAGCTTTTCAAATCTTCTAGAAATATTCAATCTTTTGAAAGCAATTCAAGTTTTCCAAATGCAATATCAAGTCTTCTGGAAGTATTTCTAATCTTCTAGAAGCAGTATCAAGTTTTCTGGAAGCATTTCAAGTATTGCAGAAGAAATATCAAGCCTTCTGGAACTATTTCAGGTCTTCCAGAAGCAATATTAAGATTCTGGAAACATTTCAAATCTTCTAGATGCAATATCAAGTCTTCCGGAATCATTTCAAGTCTTCTGGAAGTATTTCAAGTTTTTCAGAGGCAATATCAAGTCTTCAGGAAGTATTTTAAGTCTTTCAGAAGCAATATCAAGTCTCCCAGAAGCAATATCATATCTTTTCAAAACATTTCAAGTCTTCCAGAGGCAATATGAAGTCTTCTAGAAGCATTTCAAATCTTCTAGAAGCAGTTTCCATTTTTCTGGAAACATTTCAAGTCTTCCAGAGGCAGTATGAAGTCTTCTGGAAGCATTTCAAACTTTCTAGAAGCAGTTTCCAGTCTTCTGGAAGTATTTTAAATCTTGTAGATGTAGTATCAAATGTTGTAGAAATAATATCAAGTCTTTTGGAAGCATTTTAGATCTTCCAGAAACAATATCAAAATTCTGGAGCATTCCAAATCTTTTGGACGCAGTATCAAGTCATCCGTAATCATTTCAAGTCTTCTGAAAGCATTTCAAGTTTTCTGGAAGCAGTTTCAAGTTTTCTGGATGTATTTTAAATCTCCCAGGGACAATATAGAGGCTTCTGGAAGCTTTTCAAATCTTCTAGAAGCAGTTTCAAGTCTTATAGAAACATTCAATCTTCTGAAAGCAATTCAAGTTTTCCAAATGCAAACTTGATATCAAATCTTCTGGAAGTATTCCTAATTTTCTAGAAGCAGTATCCAGTTTTCTGGAAGCATTTCAAGTCTTGCAGAAGCAATATCAAGTCTTCTGGAAGTATTTCAGGTCTTCCAGAAGCAATATTAAAATTCTGGAAACATTTCAAATCTTCTAGATGCAATATTAAGTCTTCCGGAATCATTTCAAGTTTTGCAGAGGCAATATCAAGTCTTCAGGAAGTATTTTAAGTCTTTCAGAAGCAATATCATATCTTTTGGAAACATTTCTCGTCTTTCAGAGGCATCTTCTGGATTCAATATCAAGTCTTCCGGAATCATTTCAAGTCTTCTGGAAGTATTTCAAGTTTTCCAGAGGCAATAGCAAGTCTTCAGGAAGTGTTTTAAGTCTTTCAGCAGCAATATCAAGTCTTCTGGAAGCATTTCAAATCTACTAGAGGCAATATTAAGTCTTCTAGAAGCATTTCAAGTCTCCCAGAAGCAATATCATATCTTTTGGAAACATTTCTCGTCTTTCAGAGGCAATATGAAGTCTTCTGGAAGCATTTTAAATCTTCTAGAAGTAGTGTCCAGTCTTCTTGAAGCATTTCAAGTTTTGCAGAAGCAATATCAAGTCTTCTGGAAGTATTTCAGGTCTTTCAGCAGCAATATTAAGATTCTGGAAACATTTCCAATCTTCTGGATGCAATATCAAATCTTCTGGAAGTATTTCAAGTTTTCCAGAGGCAATATCAAATCTTCTGGAAGCATTTCAAATCTATTAGAGGCAATATTAAGTCCTCTAGAAGCATTTCAAGTCTCCCAGAAGCAATATCATGTCTTTTGGAAACATTTCAAGTCTTCCAAAGGCAATATGAAGTCTTCTGGAAGTATTTTAAATCTTATAGATGTAGTATCAAATGTTGCAGAAACAATATCAAGTCTTTTGGAAGCATTTCAGATCTTTCAGAAACAATATCAAGATTCTGGAAGCATTCCAAATCTTTTGGACGCAGTATCAAGCCTTCCGTAATCATTTCAAGTCTTCTGAAAGCATTTCAAGTTTTCTGGAAACAGTTTCAAGTTTTGTGGGTGTATTTTAAATCTCCCAGGGACAATATAGAGGCTTCTGGAAGTTTTTAAAATCTTCTAGAAGCAGTTTCAAGTCTTATAGAAACATTCAATCTTCTGAAAGCAATTCAAGTTTTCCAAATGCAATATCAAGTCTTCTGGAAGTATTCCTAATCTTCTAGAAGCAGTATCCAGTTTTCTGGAATCATTTCAAGTCTTGCAGAAGCCATACTAAAATTCTGGAAACATTTCAAATCTTCTAGATGCAATATCAAGTCTTCCGGAATCACTTCAAGTCTTCTGGAAGTATTTCAAGTTTTCCAGAGGCTATATCAAGTCTTCTGGAATAATTTCAAATCTTCTAGAAGCAATTTCAAGTCTTCTGGAGATAGTCTTCTGGAAGTATTTCAGATCTTTCAGAAGCAATATCAAGATTCTGGAAGCATTTCAAGTCTTGCAGAAACAATATCAAGTCTGCTGCAAGTATTTCAGGTTTTCCAGAAGCAATATTAAGATTCTGGAATCTTCTAGATGCAATATCAAGTCGTCCGGAATTATTTCAAGTGTTCTGGAAGTATTTCAAGTTTTCCACAGGCAATATGAACTCTTCTAGAAGCATTTCAAGTCCCCCAGAATCTTCTGGAATAATTTCAAATCTTCTAGAAGCAGTTTCAAGTCTTCTGGAAGTGTTTTAAATTTTTCAGGTGTAGTATTCTACTATTCTTAACTTCCTGCGACAATATCAAGTCTTTTGGAAGCATTTCAGAATAATATAAATATTCTGGAAGCATTTAAAATCTTCTAGATGCAACATCATGTCTTTTGGAAACATTTCAAGTCTTCCAGAGGCAATATGAAGTCTTCTGGAAGCATTTCAAATCTTCTAGATGTAATAACAAATCTTTTGAAAGCATTATCAAGTTATTTAGAAGCGTTTCAGGTCGGCTGAAAGCAGAATCAAAACTCTTCAAAGTCTCAATTCAAAATACGTGCTCAATATCAGTATTTATAACTTAGCACCATTTGTGAATACATTTCAATCGAATTGTACACTTTAGTCTCATCTAAAAAGAAAAGATTGATGTTCCATCAAGCTGGGTAGTTCATTTTGAAGGATATCGAAATAATTAAGTTCTTTTTGCGCACTCACGCAATACTTTCTAAGCTTAGCTCTAAATTTCGCATTCTTACAAAAAAAGCTAACTAAGCTTTTAATCAGTATTTTCTTAGACAGGCACTTATTTGGCCACCCTGTATCTTGTACAGGGCATTTTTTTAGCAACAAATAGTTGTTTCTTATTTTTTTTAATAACATTATCTTATAACTAATAATTTGAACTTATGAGATAATTCATTATTTACAAAAAAATTCCACAGAAATTTTGTAAGAGAGGAAATAGTTTTTAAATTAAAGTAACTATTTACAAAAAAAAAAAAACGAAAAATGGTTAGTATCGGAAAAGTTTGATAGCTTTAATCGGTGAAAAATACAATGTACAATACCAAAAACCTCCACCTACTAAATTTGAATAGAATCAACAAAACGTTTAAAAGATCTATTGATTGTTGTAGTCCTATCATATTTATTTATTCATAGATAAGTTATGTTAAATCATCATATTTTTGGCCAAGACCCGTTATCTTTTATAACAAGCGTCATTTTTGAACACCTACATATCACAAGTTTGAATTTATTTATTTTTATTAATAAAAAATTAATCTATTTAATCAAAATTTACCATCAAAATACTCAACAGTCGAACTGGGACTCTCAACAACATCCACCTTAGCCTTTTTAAATGTCAAATCTGGTTTATTAACTTTAACCGCATCCTTATTTTTTTGTTCCCTCAATAAATCGTATTGTTTTAACTTCTTAATAATAGATTCATTCAAATTTGACTCAGATTTAACATCGACCATATCCCCAGAGCTCATTTCACTCTGACTCTGTTCGTTAATATTCGAAGAATCAGTACTTGATTCATTATAATTAATAACAACACTTTGTTTGTGTTCCTTTTTTGGTAACGTCACCGGTTTTTGATTCAATTTAATCCCAGATTTATTCCCAAGCTGATACTCCTCCAATTGGATGTTAATCGCGTGAAGATCGTTGATTATTTTTGATTGTTGGGAACAAATTTTTAGGCAATAATCTTTGTTTGAAATGAAATCGGGGTAACTTAATGATTTGATTTGTTTCGACGCCTTTTTATTCTAAAAAAAAATAATTTTTTTATAAAATAATTTTTATAAAATATTTTTTTAACTTACGTGTTGAATAATATTATTTAATCGCGTGTTTATCTCGTGGATTTCCTGTTGGAGGGACTCCGTGTTTGATAAAATCGCTTCTTTAAGCCGCTCCATCGCGTTTTTGAGGTTATGTCACTTAAATATTGTTTTTGGTGCGATTTTTATCGCTCAAAATGAGATTTTTGATCGATTAATGCACAAAGGATGAAACGAACCTTCAAAACTCGCGGTTTTCTTGCTTTGTTGTTACGTTTCGTTATCCTTGAATTAAATTTGATAAAATAGGACATAACCTGTTTTAACAAGCGCCTCACTGTTTAAGACGCGTTTTTAAATAGATGGCGCTAAGATTGAGTTAATTTTTTAATTAAGAGATGGCGCTTTTTTATTGAATTAATTATTTTTAATAAATAAAGTCGTTATTTACTTTTATTGAATATAACAATTTGAATCAGAATACGTTGATTAATACGCAAGTTCTTTATTTAAATTGATTTTAAGTTCTACGAAAAGATTTTTTTCGCCTTAAATCAATTATTAAAGGTTTTTCCAACATAATTTAACATTTTACCTTGATAATCTAATTTATATAATTTTATACTAAACCAAAAATTATCACCAATATTTTTTATATCAAATTTGATTTTCTTTCTAATAATTTAGATAAAAATTTAAAATTATTTTAATTTTTTTATATCTTAACAATTTTTTCTTGATGAGTATTAACCCCATCTAGCGGTGAATGGAGACAGTTCGTATTAATGGTACAAATGACGTTTGTCAATTACCGGTTTCAATTTGTGTAAAAAATCAAATTTTATCAAGGAAAAAAGTGTTTGGACCATAAAATCGGCCCAAAATACGTTTGTGAGTAATCTAATTATCAATTTAAAGTAATTTTAAGTTCTACAAAAAGATTTTTTCCTGTTAAATTAATTAAAAAAGTTTTTTACAACATAACCTAACTTTTCATCTTGACAATTTAATTTACTTAATTTAATGTTATGTTGAATTAAGTCGAAACTACCCAATTTTTTTTTATATCAAATTTGATTTTCCTTCTCATGATTTAGATACTAATTTGAAATTATTATAATTTTTTTATCTTAAAAATTCTTATTTAATGATTACTAACCACATCTAGCGGTGAATTGAGACAGTTCGTATTAATGGTGCAAATGACGTTCGTCAATTACCGGTTTCAATTTGTGTAAAAAATCAAATTTTATCAAAGAAAAAAGTGTTTGGACCATAAAATCGGCCCGAAATACGTTTGTGAGTAATCTAATTATCAATTTAAAGTAATTTTAAGTTCTATAAAAAGATTTTTTCCTGTTAAATTAATCAAAGGAGTTTTTTACAACATAACCTAACTTTTCATCTTGACAATTTAATTTACTTAATTTAATGTTATGTTGAATTAAGTCGAAACCACTCAAATCTTTTTTTATATCAAATTTGATTTTCTTTCTCATGATTTAGATACTAATTTAAAATTATTATAATTTTTGTTTTAATCTTAAAAATTCTTTTTTAATCCTACTACTAACCACATCTAGCGGTGACAGTTCTTATTAATGGTGTATGTGACGTTTGACAATTACCCATTTAAATTTTTATCAAAAAATCGAATTTTTTTGAAGAAAAAAAGTGTTTGGGACATAAAATCGCATCAAAATATGATTATTAATACTCAAGTTATTTATTTAAAGTTATTACAAGTTCTACAAAGAGATTTTTTAACTTGAAATTAATTGGAGAAGTTTCTTACAACATAACCTAACTTTTTATCCGCTCACTTTAATTGATGTAGTTTTATATTTTTTTGTATTAAATTAAAAACTCCCAATCCCGCCCTGATCTTCAAATGTATCTGAGCAGTGTTGCCAGATGAGGAAAGTAAAAATCACCAAATAATAGCCACAAATCACCAATTTTCACCAACTATTTTTAAATCTTCTTTTGCTACATTTTTCTGCTGAATTTTTGAAATTGGAGTACAATATCATTTTAAAAATCGGTCTTACTTACGAGGTTCATCGTGATTTATAAATTTTTTTGGATTTTACTAAAAATTAACTTATTAAAAAAATATATTTATCGTCAAAAAATCATAATCATCATAAAATTTCGATTAATTTAAGTCCAAACTCGACCTCATTATCTTAATAAATGAGCACGTTATGGTGGTTTAAAAGAAAACGATTCTCGATTGTTTTTCGTTTATGTCAAAATAGAAAGTATCATAACTCCTTTGTTTCTTAAGATAACACCATCGAGCTTGATATCATTTTGAAGGATTTTCCATTTGCTGTTAAATGATTTTAAAATTAAAGCTTTTCACTCGAAATTTGAATCAATTTCTATCTGAAAATCAATGTTAATTGTGAAATTCTCCACGAGTTATTCATTTTCTTTCAATTTTGCTAAAAATTAAGTCAAATTTTTTGACATTTAGTTTATGATAGGTCTTCAAAATTAAATAAAATAAATTTATTTTCAAATAATCGTAATCTACATAAAATTTCGATTAATTTAAGTCCAAACTCGACCTCATTATCTTAATAAACAAGGAAATTATGATGGTTTAAAGAAAAACGATCGTAGTTTGTTTTTCGTTTCTGTCAAAACAAAAAGTGTCATAACTTCTTTGTTTTTGGAGATAACCCCGTTGAGTTTGGTATCATTTTAAAGGATTTTCAATTTTCTTTTGAACGATCATAAAATTAAAGTAGTATTTTTAAATTTAAAGCAGCAATTTGATGTTTATTCGAAATTAGAATCCAATTTCATTTTGAAAATTTGTTCTTGTTTATAAAAGTCACCGAGAATTACATATAGTTTTTAAATTTGACTAAAAATTAAATCGAATTTTTTGACATTTAACTTTTGACAGGTCTTGAAAATTAAACAAAATTAATTTATTGTCAAAAAATCGTAATCTACACAAAATTTCGATTAGTTTAAGTCGAAACTCGACCTCATTATCTTAATAAATAAGGGAGATATGGTGGTTTAAAGAAAAACGATCGTCGATTGTTTTTCGTTTCTGGCAAAACAAAAAGTATCATCAAAGTAACTTTTTTGTTTTTGAAGATGACCCCATCGAGTTTGGTATCATTTTAAAGAATTATCAATTTTCAAATCGTAAAATTGACGTTTAAAGATATAAATGTCACTCGTTATTAGTGTTTTGTTTTCGGCCATCTTGATTTTATAAAAGTAATGATATCTCAAAAAGTAAATCACCAAAATATATCGTGTTTGGACTCATTTTAAAGGATTCTTCATAAAGATTAAAAATATGATGAAACTAAACTTAACATTCATAGCTGGAAATAGAAATATTTAAAAAAGAACAATTGAAATCATTAAATATAACAAGAAATTTGTAAGGATCAGAAAATTTTAACTCAATTTGATATATCACACCCCATATCCATAATAAAATTGACGTTTAAAGTTATAAATGTCACTCGTTATTAGTGTTTTGTTTTCGGCCATCTTGATTTTATAAAAGTAATGATATCTCAAAAAGTATATCACCGAAATATGTCGTGTTTGGACTCATTTTGAAGGATTCTTCATAAAGATTAAAAATATGATGAAATTAAACTTAACATTCATAGCTGGAAATAGAAATATTTAAAAAAGAACAATTGAAATCATTAAATATAACAAGAAATTTGTAAAGATCAGAAAATTTTAACTCAATTTGATACATCACACCCCATATCCATCACAAAATTGACGTTTAAAGTTATAAATGTCACTCGTTATTAGTGTTTTGTTTTCGGCCATCTTGATTTTATAAAAATAATGACATCTCAAAAAGTATATCACCGAAATATGTCGTGTTTGGACTCATTTTAAAGGATTTTTCATCAAGATTGAAAATATCATGAATTAAACTTAACATTCAGAACCGGAAGTAGCGGCATTTAAAAAAATTAAAATGATTTTTCCCCCTTTTAAATTAATTTATATGTTTTGAGAATATGTCACTTTAATACTGCTTCATTAATCAAAGTTTTAACCCTTCAAAGCACAATTTTTGATCAATTAACTCAAAAAGAAAGCCATAATAGTTTATTTTCTTCATTAACTGAACCATTTAAACAAATAATCTTTAATATTAACTAATTAAACGGGTTCTCCAAGCGGTCTCATCATAATATCTTGAACTTGCACATGATGAGGAGTCGACAAAACATAAACAACAGCATCCGCGATATCCTCCACGTTCAATTTAGGCATAGCTTTAAAAGCTTCATCAAAACTCGCTCTTTTCGAAGCATCACAATCGATTTTAGTAAGATCCGTATCAGTCGGACCCGGACTAATCGTCTAAAACAAATCAAATTAATTTTTTTTAATTATTTACCACATCAAAATCTTACACAAACTCTTATCGGAACATTTTCCGCCAAAAATTCCTGCCTCAAAGTTTCCGTTAAAGCCCTAATCGCGAATTTCGACGCCGGCAATAAATTCGTATTAGGAATATGGGCAACATAATGCCCCAAAATGCTCGAAATGTGAATTATTTGTCCTTTGATTGAGTGTTGTTTCATTATTTTGATTGCTTCTCGCGTTGTTATGCATGGGGCTAAAACGTTCGTGTCTAAAATTTCTTTAAATTTGGAGGTTTCGCCGTTTGAGAGTGTGGTGTTTTTAGAAACCCCCGCGTTGTTTATTAAAATGTGAATCGGGCCCAATTTGGTTTTTACGTAATCGAATACGGCGAGGATTTCTTCTTCTTTCGTTATGTCGGCTTTAACCGGGTAAAGTTTTCCTTTGCAATTTTTTGACTTTAATTTTTCCGAGATCTCTTGGACTTTTTCGATTCTCCTAGCGACCCCTACAACCTTTTTTTATCAAATTAGATTAATTATTAACTTAAAGAAAATATTTTTTTTACGATTATCCCTTCATTGACTAATTTTTCAGCAATCGCAGCCCCAATTCCGGAACTAGCCCCGGTTATAATCGCGATTTTGTTGACCCATCGTTCTAATGAAAGCACCATTTTGAGTTAGATTCGATTTAAAAGCGACTTGTAACGAAAGGATGTGGTTTTATAGCGAATTATTCGGTAAACAGTGTGATATAGTTGACCTTCAACTGCATAGTTATTTAATTGCATCATTTGAGTTATTTTTAATCGACTTGAACGTTCTTGGAAAAACATTTTCCCTTTTTTGCTTGCAACTAAAATAAAAATATAAGGGAATTGATTTATTTACAAAATACATCTCAACCTTACTTTTTAATTCAAAATTTTCTTTTTATCGCAGCTTAAAATCGACTAAATTAGGAAAATTGCCTTAATTCGTTGCAATTTTAAGTAAAATTTCAAAATTGTCAATGAATTATTACCAATTCCAAAAATAAAAACGACCCCATTTAAAATTTTTATATTCACTTTTTATGTTTTTATTTATATAATCGACTATAAACTAAAATATGTAACTAAAATATTAAAAAAAAATTATTGTTTCTCAATATTTATGTTGTTTAAAAAGAGATGGGTCAATTAAAGAAAAAAAGACGATTCAATTTAATTAAAATGAGCTAAATTATTTATTAATTAATAAAAAATTATTAATAATTTAGTTTAATTTTATTTAATTTTCCAATTTTTAATTAACTTTTTGATTAAATAAATTGATAAGTTTATGTGTAGATTGGGTTGCATAATTTTCTGACATAACCTAATCGTAACGTTTTTATTTACAAATACTAATTGTTGTGTATAATTCGAATTATTATTATTATTATAACTAAAATATTATAAAAATTATTGTTTCTCAATATTTATATTGTTTAAAAAGCGATGGGTCAATTAAAAAAAGAAGACGATTCAATTTAATTAAAATGAGCTAAATTATTTATTAATTAATAAAAATTATTAATAATTTAGTTTAATTTTATTTAATTTTCCAATTTTTAATTAACTTTTTGATTAAATAAATTGATAAGTTTATGTGTAGATTGGGTTGCATAATTTTCTGACATAACCTAATCGTAACGTTTTTATTTACAAATACTAATTGTTGTGTATAATTCGAATTATTATTATTATTATAACTAAAATATTATAAAAATTATTGTTTCTCAATATTTATATTGTTTAAAAAGAGATGGGTCAATTAAAAAAAAGAAGACGATTCAATTTAATTAAAATGAGCTAAATTATTTATTAATTAATAAAAAATTATTAATAATTTAGTTTAATTTTATTTAATTTTCCAATTTTTAATTAACTTTTTGATTAAATAAGTTATTAAGTTCATGTGTAAATTAGGTTGCATAATTTTCTGACATAACCTAATCGCAACGTTTTTTATTTACAAATACTAATTGTTGTGTATAATTCGAAACGTGTTTTAATATTGTTTATAATTAATTTGTTTATTTTAAAAGCTGTAAAATGATTGTTTTTGTTAATTAGTTCGTTACTCTTTAATTTTTAGTGCATTATTAACAACGACGATATTCAAACAAAACGTTTTTGTGAACTTGGTTCAACAATCCCTGATAGTAATAATATTGATAATAATAATAACCTAGGAGTTCGGAATGAAATGGAATTGTTTAAATTCGTAGGATATTGATTGAAATGGTGAGTGATTTTAATTATTTATTATTAAGATTCTTTTATTAATAATTATTGTTAATAATAACAGTATTAAGACATATTTGCAAATCGTCATTTCAAATTATATAAACATTAAGAGATTATTATTAATTTTATTAAAAATCAATTAAATTATTTTGTACTGCTAGCTCCATCTAGCGATGAGATGACAATTTTGATTAGTAGTGATTGACATTTGACAATTACCGGTTAAGATTTTTCAAAGTTATCAAATTTTATTAAGAAAACGAACGATTTGAGTCAAAAACGACATCAAGGTACGTTTATTAATACTCAAAGTTTCTATAGAAATCGATTTTAAATCCTACGAATTGATTTTCACCTTTAAATTAATCGGATAAGTTTTTTACAACATAACCTAACTTTTTATGTTAGACAATTTAATTTGTATAATTTGATATTAAGTTGTTAGTAAAACAAAAAGTTACAACTTTTCATTTATATCAAATTGCTTATCTTTCTTATGATTTATATATAAATTTAAAATATGATAATTTTTATTAATCTTTTAATCATTTTTAATGATTACTAACCCCATCTAGCTGTGACAGTTCTTAGTAATGGTGTAATTGACGTTTGACAATAACCGATTGTAATTTCCATCAAAAATCAAATTTTATAGAAGAATAAAAGTGTTTGGGACATAAAATCGAATCAAAATACGTTTATTATTACCCAAGGTATCTATTTAAAGTGATTTTGAGTTCTACAAAGAGGTTTTTCCTCTTTAAATTAATCGGAGAAATTTTTTACAACATAACCTAACTTTTTATCTTGACAATTTAATTTACTTAATTTTATTATTAAGTTGTATTAAGCCAAAAATCACGTAAGTTTTTATTTATATCAAATTGATTTTCTTTCTTATGATTTAGACATAATTTTAAAAATCGTTATAATTTTTATAAATCTAATCATTTTTTAATGATTACTAACCCCATCTAGCGGTGGCAATTCTTATTAATCGTGCAAATGACGTTTTACAATTACCGATTGTAATTTTCATCAAAAATCAAATTTTATAGAAGAAAAAAGTGTTTGGAACATAAAATCATATCAAACTATGTTTATTAACAGCCAAGGTATTTATTTAAAGTGATTATAGGTTCTATAAAAAGATTTTTCCCCTTTAAATTATTCAGAGAAGTTTTTTACAACATAACCTAACTTTTGGTTTAAACAACTTAATTTATTAAATTTTATATTAAGTTGTTATTAAAACAGAAAATTAATTAAGATTTTATTTATATCAAATTTGATTTTCTTTCTCATGATTTAATCAAAAATTTAAATTTATTTTTAATCATTTTTTAATGATTACTAACCCCATCTAACGGTGGCAGTTCTTATTAATCCTACAATTGATGTTTGACAATTACCGGTTGTAATTTCCATAAAAAATCAAATTTTATAGAAGAAAAAAGTGTTTGGAACATAAAATCATATCAAACTATGTTTATTAACAGCCAAGGTATTTATTTAAAGTGATTATAAGTTCTATAAAAAGATTTTTCCCCTTTAAATTAATCAGAGAAGTTTTTTACAACATAACCTAACTTTTGGTTTAAACAACTTAATTTATTAAATTTTTTATTAAGTTGTTATTAAAACAGAAAATTAATTAAGATTTTATTTATATCAAATTTGATTTTCTTTCTCATGATTTAATCAAAAATTTAAATTTATTTTTAATAATTTTTTAATGATTACTAACCCCATCTAACGGTGGCAGTTCTTATTAATTCTACAATTGACGTTTGACAATTACCGGTTGTAATTTCCATAAAAAATCAAATTTTATAGAAGAAAAAAGTGTTTGGAACATAAAATCATATCAAACTATGTTTATTAACAGCCAAGGTATTTATTTAAAGTGATTATAGGTTCTATAAAAAGATTTTTCCCCTTTAAATTAATCAGAGAAGTTTTTTACAACATAACCTAACTTTTGGTTTAAACAACTTAATTTATTAAATTTTATATTAAGTTGTTATTAAAACAGAAAATTACTTAAGATTTTATTTATGTCAAATTTGATTTTCTTTCTCATGATTTAATCAAAAATTTAAATTTATTTTTAATCATTTTTTTAATGATTACTAATTCCATCTAACGGTGGCAGTTTTTATTAATCCTACAATTGATGTTTGACAATTACCGGTTGTAATTTCCATAAAAAATCAAATTTTATAGAAGAAAAAAGTGTTTGGAACATAAAATCATATCAAACTATGTTTATTAACAGCCAAGGTATTTATTTAAAGTGATTATAGGTTCTATAAAAAGATTTTTCCCCTTTAAATTAATCAGAGAAGTTTTTTACAACATAACCTAACTTTTGGTTTAAACAACTTAATTTATTAAATTTTATATTAAGTTGTTATTAAAACAGAAAATTACTTAAGATTTTATTTATGTCAAATTTGATTTTCTTTCTCATGATTTAATCAAAAATTTAAATTTATTTTTAATCATTTTTTTAATGATTACTAATTCCATCTAACGGTGGCAGTTTTTATTAATCCTACAATTGATGTTTGACAATTACCGGTTGTAATTTCCATAAAAAATCAAATTTTATAGAAGAAAAAAGTGTTTGGAACATAAAATCATATCAAACTATGTTTATTAACAGCCAAGGTATTTATTTAAAGTGATTATAGGTTCTATAAAAAGATTTTTCCCCTTTAAATTAATCAGAGAAGTTTTTTACAACATAACCTAACTTTTGGTTTAAACAACTTAATTTATTAAATTTTTTATTAAGTTGTTATTGAAACAGAAAATTAATTAAGATTTTATTTATATCAAATTTGATTTTCTTTCTCATGATTTAATCAAAAATTTAAATTTATTTTTAATAATTTTTTAATGATTACTAACCCCATCTAACGGTGGCAGTTCTTATTAATTCTACAATTGACGTTTGACAATTACCGGTTGTAATTTCCATAAAAAATCAAATTTTATAGAAGAAAAAAGTGTTTGGAACATAAAATCATATCAAACTATGTTTATTAACAGCCAAGGTATTTATTTAAAGTGATTATAAGTTCTATAAAAAGATTTTTCCCCTTTAAATTAATCAGGGAAGTTTTTTACAACATAACCTAAATTTTGGTTTAAACAACTTAATTTATTAAATTTTATATTAAGTTGTTATTAAAATAGAAAATTACTTAAGATTTTATTTATGTCAAATTTGATTTTCTTTCTTATGATTTAATCAAAAATTTAAATTTATTTTTAATCATTTTTTTAATGATTACTAACCCCATCTAACGGTGGCAGTTCTTATTAATCCTACAATTGATGTTTGACAATTACCGGTTGTAATTTCCATAAAAAATCAAATTTTATAGAAGAAAAAAGTGTTTGGAACATAAAATCATATCAAACTATGTTTATTAACAGCCAAGGTATATATTTAAAGTGATTATAAGTTCTATAAAAAGATTTTTCCCCTTTAAATTAATCAGAGAAGTTTTTTACAACATAACCTAACTTTTGGTTTAAACAACTTAATTTATTAAATTTTATATTAAGTTGTTATTAAAACAGAAAATTAATTAAGATTTTATTTATATCAAATTTGATTTTCTTTCTCATGATTTAATCAAAAATTTAAATTTATTTTTAATCATTTTTTAATGATTACTAACCCCATCTGACGGTGGCAGTTCTTATTAATCCTACAATTGATGTTTGACAATTACCGGTTGTAATTTCCATAAAAAATCAAATTTTATAGAAGAAAAAAGTGTTTGGAACATAAAATCATATCAAACTATGTTTATTAACAGCCAAGGTATTTATTTAAAGTGATTATAAGTTCTATAAAAAGATTTTTCCCCTTTAAATTAATCAGAGAAGTTTTTTACAACATAACCTAACTTTTGGTTTAAACAACTTAATTTATTAAATTTTATATTAAGTTGTTATTAAAACAGAAAATTAATTAAGATTTTATTTATATCAAATTTGATTTTCTTTCTCATGATTTAATCAAAAATTTAAATTTATTTTTAATCATTTTTTAATGATTACTAACCCCATCTAACGGTGGCAGTTCTTATTAATCCTACAATTGATGTTTGACAATTACCGGTTGTAATTTCCATAAAAAATCAAATTTTATAGAAGAAAAAAGTGTTTGGAACATAAAATCATATCAAACTATGTTTATTAACAGCCAAGGTATTTATTTAAAGTGATTATAGGTTCTATAAAAAGATTTTTCCCCTTTAAATTAATCAGAGAAGTTTTTTACAACATAACCTAACTTTTGGTTTAAACAACTTAATTTATTAAATTTTATATTAAGTTGTTATTAAAACAGAAAATTAATTAAGATTTTATTTATATCAAATTTGATTTTCTTTCTCATGATTTAATCAAAAATTTAAATTTATTTTTAATCATTTTTTAATGATTACTAACCCCATCTAACGGTGGCAGTTCTTATTAATTCTACAATTGACGTTTGACAATTACCGGTTGTAATTTCCATAAAAAATCAAATTTTATAGAAGAAAAAAGTGTTTGGAACATAAAATCATATCAAACTATGTTTATTAACAGCCAAGGTATTTATTTAAAGTGATTATAGGTTCTATAAAAAGATTTTTCCCCTTTAAATTAATCAGAGAAGTTTTTTACAACATAACCTAACTTTTGGTTTAAACAACTTAATTTATTAAATTTTATATTAGGTTGTTATTAAAACAGAAAATTAATTAAGATTTTATTTATATCAAATTTGATTTTCTTTCTCATGATTTAATCAAAAATTTAAATTTATTTTTAATCATTTTTTAATGATTACTAACCCCATCTAACGGTGGCAGTTCTTATTAATCCTACAATTGATGTTTGACAATTACCGGTTGTAATTTCCATAAAAAATCAAATTTTATAGAAGAAAAAAGTGTTTGGAACATAAAATCATATCAAACTATGTTTATTAACAGCCAAGGTATTTATTTAAAGTGATTATAAGTTCTATAAAAAGATTTTTCCCCTTTAAATTAATCAGAGAAGTTTTTTACAACATAACCTAACTTTTGGTTTAAACAACTTAATTTATTAAATTTTATATTAAGTTGTTATTAAAACAGAAAATTAATTAAGATTTTATTTATATCAAATTTGATTTTCTTTCTCATGATTTAATCAAAAATTTAAATTTATTTTTAATCATTTTTTAATGATTACTAACCCCATCTAACGGTGGCAGTTCTTATTAATTCTACAATTGACGTTTGACAATTACCGGTTGTAATTTCCATAAAAAATCAAATTTTATTGAAGAAAAAGTTGTTTGGGCCATAAAATCGTATCAAAATATCTTTGTTAACGTATCTATTTAAAGTGATTTTAAGTTCTACAAACAGATTTTTCCTCTTCAAATTAATCGAAGAAGGTTTTGACAACATAACCTAACTTTTTGTCTTGACAATTCAATTTTCCAATTAAATTAAAAATGATATGAGTACTTTTTAAATTAATACTAATAATCATATTTCCTTATAAATCATGTTTCCTCATAGTTCTCTCTTCTAAAAATTTGAATTAAATCTTTTTTTTTATGAAGATTTTTTTCATTCTAACATCCCCATCTAGCGGGGACAACATTTACTAATTGTAAGATATTTAATAGACATCTGTCAATAAAAAAATCATAAATGTTAAATGATAAATGATGATAATAAAAAAAATCATCGAATTTTATCGAGAAAATGAACGATTTGGATTAAAACACGTTTATTAATACAACCACCGAAATATTAGAAATTCACGAATTGCTCAAAAATAGTAGTACCAATTTCAAATATTTTTAATGATTTATTTCGTTTAAAGAGTAAGAATAGAAGAATAAAACCAAAAGTAGATATGTCCGGTTTAATAAAAATGAATAAGTTCTACATTACATTTCATTTCAGTTTTCAAACATTTCAAATTTTCTATATGCAATATTAAATCTGAAAGCATTGCGAGTTTTCTAGAAACATTTTAAGTCTTTTGAAAGTACCATCAAGTCTTCGAGATATAGTATCAAGTCTTCTGGAAGCATTTCAAGTATTCTGGGACCAAAATCAACGCTTCTAAGCGCAGTATAGAGTCTTGGGGAAGATTTTCAAGTCTTAGGAAGCATTTCAAGCCTTCCAAAAGTAATGTCATGTCATTTCAAGTCTTTTGGAAACAGTATCAGGTCGTCTAAAAGCAAGATCAAGTTTTCAGGAAATACTTCAAATCTTCTGCAAGCAATATCAAATTCTCTAGACGCAGTATCGAGTTTTGTGCAAGAATTTCAGTTTTTTGAGGCATTTCAACTTGTTCAGAGGCAATATCAAGTCTTCTGCAAACATTTCAAAATTTCTAAATGCAGTATTAAATCTGAAAGCATTACGAGACTTCTAGAAACATTTTAAGTCTTTTGAAAGTACCATCAAGTCTGCTAGATACAGTATCAAGTCTTCTGGAAGCATTTCAAGTATTCTGGGACCAAAATCAACGCTTCTAAGCGCAGTATAGAGTCTTGGAGAAGATTTTCAAGTCTTAGGAAGCATTTCAAGCCTTCCAAAGGTAATGTCATGTCATCAATATAAAGTTTTCTAGAATCAGTATCAAGTGTTCTGAAGCATTCTAAGTTTTTTGTAAACATTTCAAATTTTCTAAATGCAGAATTAAATCTGAAAGCATTACGAGATTTCTAGAAACGTTTTAAGTCTTTTGAAAGTACCATCAAGTCTTCTAGATACAGTGCCAAGTCTTCTGTAAACATTTCAAGTATTCTGGGACCAAAACCAACGCTTCTAAGCGCAGTATAGAGTCTTGGAGAAGATTTTCAAGTCTTAGGAAGCATTTCAAGCCTTCCAAAGGCAATGTCATGTCATCAATATAAAGTTTTCTAGAAGCAGTATCAAGTATTCTGAAGCATTCTAAGTTTTTTGTAAACATTTCAAGTCTTTTGGAAACACTATCGGGTCGTTTAAAAGCAGGATCAAGTTTTCAGGAAATATTTGAACTCTTCTGCAAGCAATATCAAATTCTCTAGACTCAGTATCGAGTTTTATGGAAGAATTTCAGTTTTTTTTAGGCATTTCAACTTGTCCAGAGGCAATATCAACTCTTCTGAAAATATATCATTTTACAGAGGCAATATCGAGTCTTCTGCAAACATTTAAAATTTTCTAAATGCGGTATTAAATCTGAAAACATTACGAGATTTCTAGAAACGTTTTAAATCTTTTGAAAGTACCATCAAGTCTTCTAGATACGGTGCCAAGTCTTCTGGAAGCATTTCAAGTATTCTGGGACCAAAATCAACGCTTCTAAGCGCAGTATAGAGTCTTGGAGAAGATTTTCAAGTCTTAGGAAGCATTTCAAGCCTTCCAAATGCAATATCATGTCATCAATATAAACTTTTCTAGAAGCAGTATCAAGTATTCTGAAGCATTCTAAGTTTTTTGTAAACATTTCAAGTCTTTTGGAAACAGTGTCAGGTCATTTAGAAGCAGGATCAAGTTTTCAGGAAATATTTCAAATCTTCTGCAAGCAATATCAAATTCTCTAGACTCAGTATCGAGTTTTGTGAAAGAATTTCAGTTTTTTTTTGAGGCATTTCAACTTGTCCAGAGGCAATATCAAGTCTTCTGAAAATTTATCATTTTACAGACGCAATATCGAGTCTTCTGCAAACATTTCAAATTTTCTATATGCAGTATTAAATCTGAAAGCATTACGAGTCTTCTAGAAACATTTTATGTCTTTTGAAAGTACCATCAAGTCTTCTAGATACAGTATCAAGTCTTCTGGAAGCATTTCAAGTATTCTGGGACCAAAATCAACGCTTCTAAGCGCAGTATAGAGTCTTGGAGAAGATTTTCAAGTCTTAGGAAGCATTTCAAGCCTTCCAAATGCAATATCATGTCATCAATATAAACTTTTCTAGAAGCAGTATCAAGTATTCTGAAGCATTCTAAGTTTTTTGTAAACATTTCAAGTCTTTTGGAAACAGTGTCAGGTCATTTAGAAGCAGGATCAAGTTTTCAGGAAATATTTCAAATCTTCTGCAAGCAATATCAAATTCTCTAGACTCAGTATCGAGTTTTGTGAAAGAATTTCAGTTTTTTTTGAGGCATTTCAACTTGTCCAGAGGCAATATCAAGTCTTCTGAAAATTTATCATTTTACAGACGCAATATCGAGTCTTCTGCAAACATTTCAAATTTTCTGTATGCAGTATTAAATCTGAAAGCATTACGAGTCTTCTAGAAACATTTTATGTCTTTTGAAAGTACCATCAAGTCTTCTAGATACAGTATCAAGTCTTCTGGAAGCATTTCAAGTATTCTGGGACCAAAATCAACGCTTCTAAGCGCAGTATAAAGTCTTGGAGAAGATTTTCAAGTCTTAGGAAGCATTTCAAGCCTTCCAAAAGCAATGTCATGTCATCAATATAAAGTTTTCTAGAAGCAGTATCAAGTATTATAAGTTTTTTGTAGACATTGTCTTCTTGAAGCAGTTTACATCTTTTAGAAGCAATATTAAGTCTTCTTGGGACATTATCTAGAAGCAGCATTAAATTTTCTAGATTGAAAAATTTCAAATTGTCCAAAGATAACATTAAGTCTTCTGGAAGCATTTCAAAATTTCCAATTGTAGTCTCAAGTCTAAAGGCATTATGAGTCTTCTAGAAACATTTTAAGTCTTTTGAAAGTAGTATCAAGTCATCTAGAAGCAGAATCAAGTCTTATAGAAGAAGGACCAAATCTTCTGGAAGCAAAATCAAGGCTTCTAGACGCAGTATAAAGTCTTAGGGAAGATTTTCAAGTCTTCCAGAGGCTATATCACGTCTTCCGGAGATATTTCAAGTCTTTCAGATATAATGTCAAGTCTTCTGGAAGCTTTTCAAGTTTTTCAGAGTCGATATCGAATTTTTTAGAACCATTTTTTTTAAGGAATATCAAGGTTTTTAGCAGCAGTATCAAAACTTGAGGAAGCTTTCTAAGTCTTCTAAGCTTCCACAAAATTCGATACTGTTTCTAGAAGACTTGATATTCCTTCCAGAAAACTTGAAAAGCTTTTAAAAAATTCGAAATTGATTCTGAACAACTTGAAATGCTTCCGGAAGACTTGATATCATCTTTGGAAGTCATCCCCAAGACTCTATACTGCGTTTAGAATCCTTGATTTTGCTTTCAGAATACATAATTCTGCTTTTAGATGCCTTGGTATTATTTCCAAAAGACATGAAATGCTTGCAGAAGATTTAAACTGCTTTTAAAAGACTTAAAATGCTTTTAGAAGACTTGCAAGACTTACTTGAGACTCCATTTAGTAAATTTGAAATGCTTCTAAATATAATTGCCTCTGGTAAACTTGATATATTTGCAGAATACTTGATACTGCTTCTAGAAGACTTGATATCTCCCTCTGAAAGTATTTTAAGTTCTTCAAATGCAATATCGAGTCTTCTGGAAGTATTTCCAATTTACTGAATTAACCAAACTGTTTTTGATGAAGCATGGTTTCACAACTTATTCATAAATTATTGAAATTTTTGATGGTGGTCTTATAAATATGTATTGTTTAAGTGGAATATGGAAGAGTACATAGCAAGCGTGAAGTTTTTGCAGTATTTTATGGACATTGAGAGAATAGTTAGAAACCACATCAGACTGGCATATTATTATTAACTTTTCAGTTTAAAATCGCCAAAATAGCAAACTTTTAATTAACATTTCAAATTTAATGAATCAAAAATTTAACATTTCGGACAAATACAAAAAAAATCACCCTTTATTAATCATTCAAGTTACAACTAAAGATTTCATCATTTTCCATTAATTAATCAATTAATCACAAAATAAATCAAAACTCATCTCGGCTTAATCGGATTTTTCGGCTGCTCCACCCTCCCCGAACCCATCGCGTCCATCAAATCATAATAACTCGTCTTCTTATACGAATAGTACTCCTTATTCCGATACCCTCCAACCCCAAAATAACCCTCATACAATTTATCCCCCGAAGAATCGTACAACCCAGAAATATCCTTCGAAATAATCTCCGGTTTCTTTTTCAAATCAACTTTATCATTATCCCCATTTTCCCTACACTTTAATTTCGCGTATTTAATCGGCTCTTTCGGCCCAGAACATCTTTTAACCAATTTTTCACTCGTAACACAATCTTTGTTATTTTTTGATGTTAAATTTCGTTTAAAAAACGTTATGGTTTGTTTATTGGTATTTTTTCGCTCAATCAACCCGGTTTTTTCTTCGATTTTATTAAAATTTTTCCTTATCTCTTTTAATTCCAAATTCCTCCCAATCTCTTTACTTCTTTTTAAATCCTCGCTTTTCAATTTAATTAATTTCTCGGTTTTCGCCTCAAAATTAATCGCGAACATCTCGTCCGGTTTAAAAGCGAATTTATCTTTATCTTTTAATGCTAAATTACGATTTTGGGTTAAAATTTTTGAGATGAAACGTTTCTCTTCTTCTTCGATTTTTAAGTTCTTCCTGGCAAATTTTATTTTTGATTGTAACGATTTTAATTCTTCGTATTTCAATTTTTCTCTTTCTTTTATCTTCGATTTTTCTTTCATCTCAAAAATCGGGTTAATTTTGGTTATGTGCTTGAAATAATTTGGTGTTGTTGTTTTATTTTTGAAAGGATTTTGGCGAATTTTCGGGTCGTAAAAGAATTTTGGGGAGTTTGAGTCGATTTCGGTGCAAAACCCTCTTTTTGATTCTTTATTAAAGTAGTTACTTTTATTAAGAAATTTTTCCTTCAAATTGTTGAAGAACCCGCTTTGTTTTTGCATCTCTTTCTCTTCATTTTCTCGATATTTCTCCTGGAAAGTTCTTAAATAGCTTTGAAAAACTTTTTTTTCCTCCTCAACCCGCTTCGCCTCCTCCTCCCGAATCCTTTTTTGCTCCAAAAACTTTTCTCGCGCAACTTCTTCCGGGTCAATCTCCTTCACTTCTTCTTCTTTCTCTTTAATTTCACCCTCCCCATAAAGTAATCTCTTACAATACCTCAAAAATTTTGCGAAAACTCCTTCTTTTTCGACGCTTTTTTGGGATGAAAGCTTCAAAAGTGACTCAACTTGCTTGTTAGTCTCCTCGGCCTCTTTAGACAACTTCCTCCTCACTTGCCCCGCTGATGAAATGATCTTTTTCGGCCTAACAGTCCTCGACTCATAAGACCCCCTCTCATAAAACGGAACCGGCTCTTTTAGGACGTTTTGATCCTCGGGATCGAACTTTAACTCCCTTTGGGGCAACTTCAACTCACTATCAACTCGCACACTTTCCCCAGATAAGCTCAAACAATCCCCATACGTCTTAATTTTATCATAATCAAAACTAGTTTTTAACCCAAATTCTTTCTCCTCCTCAACTTTCTCCTCAACTTTGCTATTTTCGAAAACCCCCATCCAAAAATCCTTAATCTTCTCCTCAATCACCTCCTTATCCTTCTCCATATCTTTATCTTTAAGAAACCCCTCCATAACCGGGGAACCACTCGCAATATTCTTCGTCAACTTATCAACGCTAAAATCCATGGGAATCACCGCTTGATCGTGATGAACCGCGCTAATCCTATCATTAACCGCATTAACATAAATATTAATCGTATAATGATTCATCTGATTCCCCCCAACATCACTTTTTGATTTAACATAATCTTTTTGCGTCGAAATCAGTCTTCTTCTTCTCGGTGTGATCTCGCTCCTCGCGCAATGCCTAAATCGGCTCTTCATTGAAGCCGAATTTGCGCATTTCAACTCAAAATTTCGCAATTTCCCCAGCGCAAACATTTTTTTGAAACTATTAATTTTGATTTCAGTTTGACGCTTGGTGGTGACGCGGCCCCATCTCACGTCAAAGTCGCGAAACAAATTTCAATGGATCACTATCAAAGATGAAGCGATCCGAAATGAAGTTGGGCTGGGTCTTTTTTTTTATGATGTCATGGAGACGACGTTAGCGACGAATAACATCGAAAATCCGTCAATGTCAAACATCCGAATGCCCGAAAAGGGGCCCGTTAAATTTTTCGATCCTGTGTAAAAAATTGTACTCCACGGCCGCACCATTTCGTCCGTGACGTTGTTTTTCCTCGAGCTTTGAACGCAGATTGATTTGAAATCGTTTGGAGAGTTTTCCGATGCACCGGTACACGAAGATGTTTCATTTGAAGACGTTGGGGTGCGCTTTGAGGCGCCCGGTTCAAGCTTTGCGGATCACGCCGGTTAATAATAGGGGTAATACCTACGCAACAATTTCCGAAAAAGGAGGCGAGGATGAGGAGAAAAACGCCAGTAAGTTAATTAATTAAAATAAGTTAATTTCAATTAGGTTGGGTTAAATCAGGGTTGGGCCGATTTATTTTTCATTGATTTATCATTTAATTTAAATTATAAATTTGTATTAAAAGTTCATAAATTAAAAATTTTAAAAAAATAATTAAAAAATAATTAATTATCAAGGAAAATAATAATAATAAGTTTGCCCACCCCTGATTTAGATGAAAATAACCCCATCTAGTAGCGAAAAGTCAAACTAATTTGACGCTTTAATACGATGTTTTTACAAAAATGATTAATTTTGATCAAGAGAAAGAGTTAAATTATCAAAATTTATTTATTAATGCTCACATTGCTTATTTAATAATAATAATAATTTATTACCATAATAAAAAAAAAAGAAAATACAACTTAATGTATACATATCACAGCTTAATATACAGGGTGTCTCACGTAACTGGTTCATTAGAACTTTTTTGGGTTACACTATTCGTAGAGGCTTGAAATTTTGGTATCATGGGTTGTTCATTCCAATCTATTAATCTAAAATATTTTCAAGATGGCCACCACTTCCGGTCTACCGGAAGTAGACCCCAATTTCGTTATATTAAATGGAATGCTATAGTTTTTATTACACCATTCAATTACACGTAAGAAAATATGTTGACTTTGATAACAGTTGTTGGTACCTATTGTTTTTTGTTTTCAAGTTATTTTGATTTTAAGTGTTTTTTGGCAAATATCACCATGGTCTTTATAAGCCCATATCTCAGCCAACGTTAATTCAAAAACGTTTTGCATTGGTACAATAACTCGTCATATGCTGTTAAATAGATTGTCACTTGTTATATCAATGTACCTTATACAGCGTGGTCAAAAATTGAGTTACCATTTCGCTGTATTCAATTGCGAGAAAGTCGAAAATTTTAAATGGAACGCACCATATCCTTTTAGCCTATCTAAACGGGAATTTAACTCTCTACAAATTATCTATAAATATTGCTATACCTATTTATTATAATTTTCTTCATATTGAGTATTTTATCAAAATCCTACACAAAATGCTGGAAGCCGGTCGTATTTTTAGTAGAAGGCTATGATATTTTGACAGTTTATTGTTTAATTTATTTAAATTATCATTGGTATTATTTCTAGAATGATCTGCGATTGAATAAACTTGAGTTTGTTAGCTTTTATTTATCAAAAATAACCAGCAGAAGAACGCATAAATGAAACAATGAAAAACAATGATATGGCGTAATATTCGACGTAATGATGCGCGAGATGTTCCTAGAGAGTTCAGTTTATTTATTTACGGTGCTTTTTTGTAAAATATTATTCACCTAAATCGACCAAAGCACCTCTTACCGAAGAATTTGGTAAAGCAATAAAATATGACAAAACATTTATTCTGTTATATTAAGCTGCTGGTGATAGAAATTTATGTTTTCTTGTTATTTTGATCTTTCCAAAACTAAGAGATACGTATCTTATCCTATCCAAAACTTTATTACACCCGCCATGAATATAAGACGAATTTAAAATGTTGGCGTGGGAATAATTCGGCATGATATTCAAAGATATTAACAGCACTAACTGATGACACAACTAAGTAATGACAACAATAACATAAATATGGTTGAAAAGCTATCAAAACTCCATGGCTTTCTAACATAAAAACAAGAAGCTTCCAGCATTGCATGCGACCATTAATTTCCAAATAGGAGGGCAACTACAACAAATAGGCGCAGGAAAGTATCTAAATAGTTTGTAGAGAATTAAATCCCATAATTTATTTTTGTAATTTTCAGTTTTTCATTCTTTTATGTTATTGATTTTAATTTTTATCGTTAAATTGTTGTTTTTCATTGTTTCATTTATTCGGTTTTCTTTTGGTTATTTTTGGTAAATTACAGCTAGCAATCTAAAGTTTATTCAATCACAGTTCATTGTAGAAATAATACTAATAATAATTTAAATAAATTAAACAAAAAACTGTCAAAATGTCATTGCCTTCTAACAAAAACACAGACGATTTCTAGCATTTTACCTATGATTTTGATAAATTCCTCAATAGCAAGAAAACTATAATAAATAGGTATAGGAATATTCATAGATAATTTGTAGAGAATTAAATTTCCTTTCTGATAGGGTATGAAAATATGGGGCGTTCCATTTAAAATTTTCGACTTTCACGTAATTGAATACAGAGAAACGGTAACTCAATTTTTGACCAGCCTGTATAAGATATACTGATATACTGATATACCTGTACTGATATAACAAATGACAATCTATTTAGCAGCATATGAAGAGTTATCGCACCAATGCAAAACGTTTTTGAGTTAACGTTGGCTGAGATATGGGCTTGTAAAGAGCATGGTGATATTTGCCAAAAAACACTTAAAATTAGTGGTGTTACGGATGTGGGTTTAACGGATGCGGATGCGGAACCGGATTTTTTAATTCTAATTTTGCGGATGCGGATGCATAAGCAGATTTTTGGATGCGGATTTAACGGATGCGGAGTTGTTGAAAAAAGTTACATGCTAAAATTTTCTTGAAAATATCTAATGCACAAATAAAGTAATTAATATTCATAATTTATTATAGGCAAATTATATTTTAAAAACAGCAATTTTGATGCCTTCTCTCCTTTCAGACTTTTTCTTTTATCTGTGTATATTAACGATGCTCCACTGAATAGCTGTTCACTGGTAAAGCTGCTTGGTGGTGTTGATAAATATTGTCGAACAACCGGCAATAAAACGGTATATTTGTACCCATTTTGTCGCCACCACATTAATGGATCTTCTTCTAAAGGTAGTCTTCTTTCTTTAATATAATTTTGGAGCACAATTTTCAGTGTTATTAATTGGTCATCTTCTGCCTCGCTTTCACTTGAACTTAGAACGGATTGTACTGACTGCAGTAGTTTGGAAGAACAACAGCTAGAATTAGTAATAATTTGTTTATCAATTTTTCTTTTCTTATGTATCGGACTACAATCTTTATCTTGATGAATCGTTTGAATTTGGCACAAATTAGCTATTGTGGCTTCGACTTCTTCTATTTCAAAACTATTAAAAAATTTGGTTTTATATCTGGGATCTAAATACGTGGAAATCGAACATAGTAAATTTCTGTTTAAATCGCCAAATCTTTCACTTATTACTCGTATAACTTTAACAAAAAGTGCTTTGATATTTTCTGGCGTATTTGAGCTATCTTTCTCAGCTTTTAATATTGTCAAAGTAACGTGCAGAAGTGGTATAACCATAGAAATGCTGTTCTTCGAGTTACTTAATTCTTTAGTAAGGTCTTCAAAAGGTGCCAACAATTTTAACAACAGTTCAATTGTTGACAAATCATCCGGAGAAAATGACACAAGTTGTTTTGTAGTTAAGTATAGAAGTAAAGAATCTTTTATTTTAACAAAACGTTCCAACATGTAAAATGTGCTGTTCCACCTGAAATGAAAATTAGTTATACTTTTTAATTTATAGACAATCGTTGGCTTACCTAGTGGGACAATCTTGTATTGTTGACATTGGAGGTTGCTTCAATCTTATTACCTGTATAGCTTTTAATTCATCTTGTGCTACTAGGGAATGATTAAAATGTGTTGACACTTTTTTCACTTTTTCAATTACTTCTTGCACCCATTCTTCCGATAATATAACATTTTTAATGCAACACTGTATTTGATGAATCACACAATCAAAATCAGTAAATCCAGATATCTGCATTGCTTTAATCATGTTGCTACCACGATCGCGTACCACACAGTGAATATTGTCCTGTTTTATACCCCATTCTTCAAGAATGGTTTCAAGTTTTGTCGAAATAGCTTGACCAGTGTGACGGCCTTCCATTATTTCACATTTCAAAATAATTCTTACTCTTTCAAAACCTTCGTTTATACCATGAGCAGTCAAACTAACTAATGAAGTCCCACAACTTGTATCTGACCAAACATCAGTTGTAAAGGATATTTTCTTAAGATCTTTTAATAGTGCTTTAATTTTATTTGCCACACCGTTATATAAATCGTCACATACAAGCGACGTAAAAAACTGACGTCCCCTTAATTTATATCGTGGAAGTATTGTATTGATTAATCGCCGAAAACCAACACCTTCGACGAAGTTGAATGGTAAGTCTTCCAAAGCAATCATTTCGCCTATTAATCGATCCGTATCTTTGGATTTTGTATATGAGAAATCCCAACATACATTCTTCGTTAAACATTCTTGTAAAGTAAGTTGTTTTGTTGTATTTGGACCTGTATCTGTAGATGTACTACAACTTGGCTGGTTCTGTTCTGCATTTTCAGCTATACGTTTTTCTAACTCTTCAAATATTTTTGTATGCTTAGATTTCAAATGATTTTTTAAAGAAGATGTGGTACGTCCTTTTCGTGAATATTCCTTTTCACAAATCTTACAACGAGCAATCAAACTGTTAATTTCCGAGAAATATTCCCAAATAAAGCTTGTTTTTGGTTTCATTTTAATTAATTTAATTTCGATGGATAGCAAACAATAAAACGAATGACGATAAATGCGCAAAAGCATACATACAAGTTGCCATCCGTTCAACAACTGATCGTCTTTAGGAATTAAGATCTTTTAGAGCGCTATGCATTGGCGCCCCCGATTTGAGGCGTTGCGGCGCGACAATATAGGAGTCGTATCGTCCGTCGCCACATCGCGATTACCTCACGTGTTCGTGCATGTTACAATATCTAAAAAATTTTTTAAAAAACTGTCACTATTTTACCGGAGCTCCGTTAAGGATATATGCGGATGCGGATGCAGATGCGGATCTTCAAAACAATGCGGATTATCCGCAGTTGCGGATGCGGATGCGAATATCCGTTACACCACTACTTAAAATCAAAATAACTCGAAAACAAAAAACGGTAGGCACCAACAACTGTTATCAAAGTCAACATATTTTCTTATGTATAATTGAATGGTGCAATAAAAACTATAGCATTCCATTTAAAATAACGAAGTTGAAGTCTACTTCCGGTAGACCGGAAGTGGTGGCCATCTTGAAAATATTTTAGATTAATAGATCGGAATGAACAACCCATGTTACCAAAATTTAGTGTGTCACCCCCCTGGAAGACGTTGAGATGGCCAACGTCTTCGAAGTCGGCCGAATTTGCTTTTTGTTCTAATCGAATTATGAATCAGAAAAATTAAAATAAGGGTGTTTTTAACGAAATGTCATTCAAAGAAAGTGAGCTTAGGTTGGGTTGTATGAAGGGGATATACAGTGACTCACATAAGTGATCGGACACATGTATTATACAGGATCCTGCACCTAACTCCTATACCAATTAAGTTAGAAATTTCTTTCAAATGTAGGCTTGTACAATATATACGAGTGTATTTCTGGAAAATATTTTATCATATACGGGTAGCCCAAAAAAGTGTGACGACACAAGGTCTATTTTTTTGAAATGGAACACACTATATATTTTTTGCATATTCTGATTAATTCTCGTAACTGCACGTCTTCTTTTCAAATTTTGCGTGCAAAGTTACCATGTTAACTATTTTATAAAAATTTATGTAGTCACTTAAAATTCGTTATCAGCGCTATTACTAAAGATTTCAATTTGACATAACGATGAACAAAACTTGAGCTTTTCGACTACCACTAATACTATTGGATAATATTATACAGGGAGGCTACTAGAACCGGTTAATTTACGTGATGATTTTCCAATGTCTCAGAAGGGTTTATTAACACATGTACTTTTTGAGATATTAGACTATTTCAAAAATATCAGCATAAATCTGATTTTTTCACAAGAAATGAGGTATGAAAAAGACAATTTTAAATAAGTGCAAGTAAATTTTTGTTCGTAAAAGATGAAAAGTATACATCTATGCACAGATAATAGCATTAAGAAAACAATTTTTCAAGATTTTTGAATATGTTGTAAATATCCTATCATAATGAGGAGGTGTACTATCATGCTGAGATAACATTCTTTGTCAACCGTATAGTGAAATATATTGTAAAAAAGTTGGTAATTGATTATTGATTTTCGAAGAAATTCAAAAAGATTCTCCGTTGACGATTGCCTTGAAAAAATACGGTCAATCAAATAAGATCCTATAATTCCTGCCCAGACATTTTTGACCACATTTCGCACAGTGCAATCATCATAGTAGGTATTTGTAACAAAGACACTCACGAAAGTTACTTCATGTATGTAGATCTGTAAAAATAACTAAAAGTCAATCAAAAATACTACAAAACTGAGGTGATTGTGGATAAGATAAGAAGCAAAAACAGGCAAGAAGTACAATAGATGTCAAGAAGTAGAGTAGATGTTAAACAATGCCCACACTGTGGATTAAAGCATACTAAGGAAAGGTGTCTTACGTATGGCAAAAAAAAATGAAAGCAATGTGGAAAGCAGAACAATTGGCAAATGTTGTTTGTAAGCCGAAGATGGAAAAAAATAATAGCGTTCATGAAGTGATTTCATCAGCAACAGATGAAGAGAGGAAACACTACGGAGAAAACAACAGTTTTTCATAGGAATTATTCGGAAAGAATTAACTTTATAATGAAAAAGTGAAATTATTTAAATAAGTTCTGAAAATTGAGAATTGCGTAGAAGGGTTAACAAAAGATATGTCAAATCTTTTGGAAACATTTCAAATCTTTGAGTCTTTTGCAATCATCTCAAGTGTTCTAAAAATAGTATCAAGTAACCATTTAAAATCTTCTGGAAACAGTATCAAGTCATTTAGAAGCTGTATCAAATCTTCTGGATGCTTTTCAAGTCTTCTGGAAGCCTTTTAAGTCAACTAGAAGCAACATAAAGACCTTTTAAAACGAATATCAAGTTTTCAGAGGTAGTATCCAGTCTTCTGAAAGCCTTTTAATTCTTCTGGAAATAGTCTCAAGTTTTCTAGTAGTAGTATCTACAGTTGTGGAAGCAATATCAAGTTATCTAGAAGCAGCATCAAGTCTTCGAAGTGTAGTGTTGTCTTCTGGAAGCAGTATCAAGACTTGCAGAAGCAATATCAAATCTTTTGGAAGCAGTTTAAGTCTTCTGACTTAAAATGCTTAAGTCTTCTGCAAGCAGTATCAAGTCTCCTAGAAGTAGTATCTAGAGTTGTGGAGGTAATATCAACCCATCTAGAAGCAGTATCAAGTCTTGAAGGGGTAGTATTAAGTCTTCTGGAAGCAGCAGTATCAAGGAGTATCAAGAAGGAAGAAGCAGTATCAAGAAGTAGCATCTAGTATTGTGGGAGCAATATCAAGTTATTTAGAAGTACTACAAAGTTTTCGAGGGGCAGTATTAAATCTTCGCAGTAGGTACTGGGACTGAATTGGGAAGAAGAATCTCATTAGTACTTTAAAATTTAAAAGTTTGGTTAGATGCTTGCACACCTAAATAATCTGTGTGTTCGGCGTTTATATGTATGGAGCTCCGTACCCATTATAATTTTGTATGTATACTTGCACACCCAGATCGCCCAAGTATTTGATGCCTATGACTCCACTACTGATAATTGGTAGATATATCAATAGATATTATTCATTGAAGCCTTAACTGCAATTTTTGAAGAATGGCTGATGTACTATGTAATCAAAACGAAATACAACAGAAAGTTTATTATAGAATGTAGTCTATTCTATACAAATAATCGCCTATAGAAAAAATGTAATATAGTCTTCAATTAAAATGATGTAGTTCTGATGATTATGACTCATAATCAGAAAGAAAATGTAGTCGGCGATACATTGCCGAACGATGGCGGAGCTAGATATTCTAGTACTAGATAACTAGATACTCATGCAGAGCTCTAGTAGGTATTAAAATAAAGTTTATGGGTTCATGTACTTATTTATTATTAACCTAAAAATGTGCTTATTTACAAATATATGTGACCTCGGATATCAAAAAGGACCTTTTGTGTTAAAATATTAATCATTCTTGATGTTAATTTATTTTTCATATCAAGGGAAAAGAGTTGTTTTATTGTACAAACTATAACAAATAATTATAAAGATACAAGTCCTCGGATATTTACGTACCTTAACAACCGTTATTTTAAATAGTTTCGTGCAGTGTAATTCCGTTAACTTGTATCACTAAAACTGCCTTTTGTGAGCCGGAGATATATAATATTAGGTATTTTCTATAGTTACTGTAATTACACTTGCCATGATTGGCTATTTGACCAATAACTATAGTAAATATCTTATCGAATTCTCGGATGTTTGCATTAATGATTACTGCCTAAATAGTTAATTAGGACAAGTGAAATTTACAGTATCGAAGCTTACATCAAAGTGTAAGATTGATGACTGGCGTGCTGTTTCCTATTTTTCACAGTTTTTTTCTACTTTGGCTTCATTATCTGTTCTACTCTGGTCTCTTATTGCGTTGTGTTCTTGTTTATTATTGTCAATATAGCCGCCTTTCCGCAAATTTATTTGCGTTTGTTTAAAATCATCTTTTTCATAGCTTATTTCTTGTGTAAAAGAAGCTTTTATGCCGACATTTTTTAAATATGCGATTATAACACTTAAAGCTAATCAGCATATGTGGAAAGATACATAGGGATCAACCTTGAAGGGCTATAATTCCTCAGGGGTACAACTTAGTGTAAAGATTAATCGTTCTTACGTGAATCGCTCTGTATATCAAATCATTCTTTTTTCAAATCTTTCGTTTGGAGGAATGTTGACGCTTGTGGTCACATTTTAAAATATTCTTTTATAACTTTCTCTTTTCATTTTTTACTTGGTGTATTGTCAGGATCATTTGAGATGTCGGCTAAAAAATGGCTCCTCAAAAACGGTATTCAAATAGTATTGACACTATTGTGTATTTGTATGCTACCTAACTCTGAATTTTGATAGATTTCTTTCGCCTTTTTACGGATTTGATAAAGGCAGTATTTCATTAATGTTAATCAAAATAATCGAAAATTCAGTAGTCGGTGAACATACCTCATATTTTTTATCACCAAAATATCGTAAGAATCGATTATTTCAAATTAATCTAAAGTTTTTTAAACATAATCTTAAATTTTTTAATTGGCGATTGCATTATTAATTAAAGTTTGTTTTTTTTCACTTTTTGTTTTAGGGACTCAAAATTACCAAGTGTGCAACAGACCCGATTGCCCATTATACAAACAAAAAGGCTCAGAAGAAGAAACCGAAGACGAAACATCCACCTACAAAGAATCGCTAGGCGCGGGATTTCGCGAACTTCCTCTAAGCGATAGTTCCGGTGATTTCCGCGTACACTCAGCCCCTTCAGCCACTGAGCCAGCGTTGAAAATCGTGAAAAACGTCGACCGAAACCAAGACGGCGGCGAATCCGACGAGAAACCATGCATAATCAACATCTTTTTGGACCCGAAGACGACGATGAATCCGAAAAACGACGTCTTCGTTCATTTCCTGCAAGACGCGTTACGAAAAGGCGACATCAACGAGCCGTTTAGCCGCAAAATTGAGGCGTTCTTGGAGAAGTACGGGGTCAATTTAGAAGAAGGGGAAAATGGGTATCGAAAAAAGGAGATTATCGAGTACAATAGGGGTGAAAGTAACGAAGAGGAGGTCAAAGAGAAATCAGCGTTCGACCGTCAATCGACTTTATCAAAACTTTGGGCGTATTTATTCACCAGCGCCGAATCGCCGGAACAGAAACGTTCGAGAAGTTTCGAGGAATTAACCGCTGAAGAGATGGAGGCCTTGCGCGAGTTTAGAGAGCGGAAACAGATGGAGGAAGACGCCGGTTCCTGCTCAACTTCGGACGGAGTTACAAGAAGATCCGGTGGCTATCGTCAATCGAGGCGCGAATATTCGACGTGCAACAACCGAGGCTCTTCGGGTAAGGAATCTTCATCGAACCTCCTCGGACCCACCCGAAACGAATTTAAAGTCCGATTGGTACGTTACAGACACCACCAGAGAAGAGGCTTAGGCGAAGACGGAATCGCAACAACCCAAACAAAAAAATTTTCCTCAAAAAAAATTGTCACCACTATGCTCAACGACAAGAAAGAAATCAAAATCAATCCAGCCCCAAGCAAAGAACTCGAAACGTTGATGCCGAATCTAATCAAAATCAAGTTAGAAAACGACGACATGTTAGAACCGAAAATGTCTTTTTCTTTGTGCAATAAGGAACCAGTCGAAACGAAAGCCCAAAAGCTTTCATGTCTCAAAATCGCAACCCCCCAATTCGGAACTTGCGAAAAAAGCGCCGAAAAAATCATCAAAATTAAATGCGCATCTTATAGCAAAGAGATTAATTCTTGCAAAGAACCACCTCCACCTCCACCTAAACCCAAATCGAAGTCGAAATGCGACATCCCCGGGAATTCGCCTCAAGTCGCCGCGGCCATTTGGCAATGCGCCCCAATCCCGGAACTTAACGTCGTTTATGACGACGTTTGTAAAAGTTTGATTTCGACGGAATTACCGTGCGGGGCTCCCCCGAATCCTTGCCCTAAAAAAACGAAAATTGTAACGAATAGGAAGTTTGTTTGCAAGAAACGACCTGGTCCTTGTGATGAAATAAAATCAGAAAAAAAGAAATTGGTTTCGAAAGAGACTGAGGATGCCTGTTGGGAACATTGTAAAGAGGTTTTAAAGGAAACTAATGATATTAGGAGGAATGAGTTTAAAAAGGAGCATAAAAGCGATTATGGGAAAGATTGTTTTAAGACGAATCCTGTTAAGATGATGACGTCTTGTGAGAAAAAGACAAATTCTTGTGAAAAAAAGGCATCATCTTGTGGAGAAATGGCAACATCTTGTGGAGAAATGGCAACATCTTGTGAAAAAAAAACAACATCTTGTGGAAATATAACATCTTGTGAAAAAAAGACAACATCTTGTGGAGAAATGGCAACATCTTGTGGAAAAAAGACAACATCTTGTGGAAAAATAACATCTTGTGAAAAAAAGACTTCTTGCGCGAGGAAGAATCCGCCGGAAGAAGGTAAAAAATCGTGCTGATTTGATTTTGGACGTTCTCATCAATATCGGTGTCTCTATTATTGCTGTAGGTAGCCTAACATCGCCGTCGTCGCCAAGAAATCGGACGGGGACGCTAAAAAATCGTTTCACCACAAATGTTAAGCCGAACGTGGTTATGTTAAAACGGCAAAAACACAACGACGCAAAAAACAACAATAACAATAACACAGTTAGTTGTGCGGAAAAGAAAAAAAAGCGAAAACGGAAATCTTCGTTTATTCTCGGCGGCAAAAACACCTCCACGACGATGATGACGAGGAGGAGGAGGGAGATTAAGAGCTTTTCGAGTTCCGTTCCGAAAAGGAAGGAAGGATGCGGGTGTTCGGATTGTCCCGGAAAAAAAGACGGAAGTTGCGAATGTGATAATAAAAAAAAATCGCCATGTGGAGGGGAGAAGAAAGAAAATGTTTGCGGAGCGATTAAGAGCGAGGAAAAGAAGAAAGTTGATGTTTGTGCTAAAAAGGAGACGAAGGAGGAGGAAAAATTGAAGAAAAAATTTAGTTGTGGCGCCCAAAAAACGAGTTCTTGCGTTGGAGTTAAGGTTAAGGTGAGAAGTGCGTGTTTTGCTGATAAAGAGGGGAAGAAGAATGATTGTAGTGCGAAAAAAAATGTTTGTGGGACTAAATCAGAACCTTGTATGGCAAAGAAGGAAGTTTGTGGGGCAAAGAAGGAACCTTGTGGGGCTAAAAAGGAAACTTGTGAGGCTAAAAAGGATCCTTGTGGAGCAAAGAAGGAACCTTGTGGGGCTAAGAAAGAGCCAGAAAAGAAACCAAGTATTTGCGAAGCATCAAAGTCGACTTGTTTTAAGCCAAAAAAGAGTACTTGTGGGGAAAGAATGAAAACGGGGGCTAAAAAAGCGCCCCCTTGTGCCAAAAAACCAACGCCTTGCCCCGCTACGAAAGCGCCATCTTGTGCTGATAAGAAAGCACCACCTTGCTCTGCTACGAAAGCGCCATCTTGTGCTACTACAAAAGCTCCACCTTGCCCCTCTCCAAAGAAAGATCCTTGCCCTAAGCCGGAAAAGAAGGAACCAATTTGCGCAACTCCGGATAAGGGACCATGTCTTGGTGCAAAGAAGAGTTCTCGCGGGGCTCCTAAAAAGAAAGATGATTGTCAGGTTAAAAAAGAATCGCCTTGTAAGGCTAAGTCAGAACCTTGTATGGCAAAGAAGGAAACTTGTATGGCTAAGAAGGAACCATGCGGAGCAAAGAAGGAACCTTGTGGGGCTAAAAAAGAGTCTCCTTGTAAGGCTACATCAAAGCCTTGTATGACAAAGAAGGAATCTCCTTGTAAGCCAAAGTCAGAACCTTGTGGGGCTAAAAAGGAATCTCCTTGTATGGCGAAAAAAGAACCTCCTTGTAAGGCTAGGTCAGAACCTTGTATGGCGAAGAAGGAACCTTGTGGAGCAAAGAAGGAACCTTGTGGAGCAAAGAAGGAACTTTGTGGGGGTAAGAAAGAACCTTGTGGGGGTAAGAGAGAACCTTGTGGGGCTAAGAAAGAACCTTGTGGAGCTAAAAAATCGCCGTGTGATACTAAAAAAGAGTCTCCTTGTAAGCCAAAATCGCAACCTTGCATGGCAAAAAAGCCTGATGATGAAAAAAAGAGTCCATGTGGTGAGAAAAAGAGTCCATGTGGTGCCAAAAAATCACCATGTGATGACAAAAAGGTTCCAGAAAAAGCACCACCTTGCAAAGCTAAATCATTACCTTGCTTAAGCAAAAAGTCTCCTCCCCCACCCAAACCAACACCTTGCCCCAAAAAAGAACCACCTTGCGCCCCGAAAAAACGTCGTTCACCTTGCAAGGCAACATCAGAACCTTGTAAGACTAAATCAGAATCAGAACCTTGTGGGCAAAAGAAAGAAAAAGATCCTTGCGCTAAAACTTGTCGAAAACCCAAAGTGATCGATGTAGCAGCAAAAATCGCCGAATTTCAAAAACGGGATACTTGTAAAAAAGAACCACCATGTCCCACCAAGTCGACAAAGAAAGAACCTTGCGGGGGTTCCCCAAAACCAAAACAAACTTGTTCTTCCCCGCCGAAATCGGACAAAAAAGAAGCAACTAAATCATCCAAAACGCCATGTCCCCCCGCCGTTAAACCACAACCCCCATCAAAAGTCTTGAGCAAAGAAGAAGAAGCAAAATTGAACGCGAAAAAAGCTAAAGATAGAAAGTTTTGCCCCCCCACTTCCGGCAAAATGGACGCAGATTTAACACAAAAGAAAAAACCGAAGAGATGTTCCGATTTGTTGAAAGAGCACGATAAGGAGAAGAAAAAATCGAGTGCCGAAAAAGGCTCGATTAAGGATATGTGCAATAAAGGATTAGAAAGCGCGATTAAATCGGTACAAAGCTTTACGAAGAAAGAGGGGAAAAATGATCCAAAAAAAGCTGGGTTAAAATCAGCATCTCCCGTTATTTCAAAGGATGCGTTATCCAGCGCCAAAGCTAAAGTCGCGGCTGGGGGGAAAAACATTTTAGCCGCGGGACAAACCGCTTTAAACACGTTTATTTACGTCTTAAAAGAAATTAAGTCCGTATTTACGTGTGATGAGCAAAAATTGAGCGAAATTAAAAAAGAAACGGCGATTAAAACTAAACAAGATGGTGGTGGGAAAGATGGTGGGGGAAAAACTGGAGGGGATGCGCCTAAAACACCTCCTACAACTGAGTCGAAACCGAGCTCTGACTCAAAATCGGGATCTTCTAAAGTTACTAAATCGAAATTGGATGGTTCTAAAGATGAGTTAAAGTTGGATTCGAAAAAGGATGTTGTAAAGTTGGATTCTTCGAAATCGGGGCCGAAAGCGGTGATTGTTGAGACGATTGAGGAGTTTTTTAAGGCGATTAAGTCTGATTCGAAATCGTCGAAGAATGAAGGAGATGTTAAAAGTAAAAAGGAAGATGCGCCGTCTCAACATTTGGCGAAAAAAGTTTTGGATCGAAAGGATCAAAAGAATCAAAAATCGGCGGAAAATTTGTTGGATCCTCAAAAAATTTCTGGAAAGAATAAAAAAGTTTCTTCTCCGAGTCAAGATTCAACAAAAAGTAAGAAAGTTTTAAGTTTGACTGAAGATAAAGATATAAATTTGGTGAAAAAAGGTTCAAGTTTGACTCAAGATTCAACAAAAAGTGAGAAAGTTTTAAGGTCGCCTAAAGAAAAAAGTTCATCTCCGAGTCAAGATTCAACAAAAAATAAGAAAGTTTTAAATTTGCTTGAAGATAAAGAGAAAGATATAAATGTGGTGAAGAAAGGTTCAAGTTTAACTCAAGATTCAACAAAAAGTGAGAAAGATTTAAGGTCGCCTAAAGGAAAAGGTTCATCTCCGACTCAAGATTCAACAAAAACTAAGAAAGTTTTAACTTTTCCTGAAGATAAAAATAAAGATACAAATTTGGTGAAAAAACTTTCAACTCCGACTCAAGATCCAACAAAAATTGAGAAATTAACTCCATCTGAAGATTTAAAAAAACTAGAAGAAGCTTTAATTCCTCCTAAAAATAAAGATACAAATTTGGTGAAGAAAAGTTCAACTCCGGCTCAAGATTCCACAAAAAATGAGAAAGCTTTAACTTCGCCTAAAGATAAAGCGGAAAAAGTTTCATCTCCGACTCAAGATTCAACGAAAACAAAGAAGAAAGTTTTAAGTTTGCCTGAAGATAAAGATATAAATTTGGTGAAGAAAGGTTCAAGTTCGGCTCAAGATCTAACAAAAAGTGATAAAAATGTTTTTGATTTAGACCGAAACCCCGCAAAAATAAAAGATGTCCTTAAAAAGATGTTGAGTCCGTCTCAAGATTTGCTCAAACAAGATACAGATGACAAAAATAAAATTGTGAGAGCATCTCAAAAAGTTTCAACGCCTTCGAAAGATAAAAATGTACCAAAATCCGATATAGATCCCCAATTTACCGACATCCAAAAAAAAATGAATCTAACTAAATCGAATTTAATTGAGAATAAGGTTGATGATAAAACCAAAACTAAATCTAAAATTGATTCAAAAACTCAAATTAATAAAGATTTAAAAGAAACGATCAAACAAATTGGGGTTGATGCGAAAAAGAAAATGGATGAAACTAGGAGACGAGTTGAGGATGTTGAAAATAAATCGTCATCGATTAATATTAAGAAGGATGATTTTCAAATAAAGGATTTGCAAAAAGATTTGAATAAGGATGTTTTTGATAAGCTTATAATTCGGAGGGCTAAGCCGGACGATGATAAGGAGATGTTGAAGGATCAGTACAAGATTCAAGATGATGCATTGAAGAAGATTGAGGAGGGGATTAAGGAGCAGCCGAAACCGAGTCAGCCGAGTCAACCGAGTCATCCGGGTCAGCCGAATACTAAGAAAAGTGAAGTTCCCGATCCCGTTTCGATTGAGGAACGGATTCAAAGCGAGGATCATAAGGAGATTATAAGGAAGTCGGAGGAGTTGCCGATTGGGCCGATTAGTGATGAGGTGAGTTTTTTTATTGATTTTAATTTCAATTAATAATTAATTGAAGCGATTTGGGAAAAGATTGTTATGATTAATCTGTTTTGTTGAATTGAAGCAAAAGCTGCACTTAAACTACTATCATTCACTCAGCCATCATTGAAATTTCATTTATAAGAATATTCAGGTTATAAGAGACATATAAATGTATCAAAGCGTGAAGAAATTAATTTATTTTCATTGCACTAAGCAAAGTCAATATAATGAAGAAAACAAACCATGTATTACATTTAATTGCAAAAAAAAACAAATACAGGTGTCCCCAAAAAGTAATAAATTTCATAATCTTTGAAACTACCGATGATATGTTTTTTAAAAATTTGCTGAAATTTCATATTTGCAAATTTAACAGATTCTTCTTGAACATCTTTTTCTGAAAATTATATTAATATCATCATATAGTTTTGATATCGTATCATAATCTACAATTTGAAAGCTTCAATTTGAGATATGTATCTTATAATAATATTTGAAAATATAGATGATATGATTTTTTTTAATTTTCTGATATTTGCCAATTTAACAGTTTCTTCTTGAACAACCGGTTTCTGAAAATTTTATTAATATCATCATATAGTTTTGATATCGTATGATAATCTACAATCTGAAAGCTTTAATTTGAGATATGTATCTTATAATAATATTTGAAAATATAGATGATATGATTTTTTTTAATTTGCTGATATTTGCCAATTTAACAGTTTCTTCTTGAACAACCGGTTTCTGAAAATTTTATTAATATCATCATATAGTTTTGATATCATATGATAATCTACAATCTGAAAGCTTTAATTTGAGATATGTATCTTATAATAATATTTGAAAATATAGATGATATGATTTTTTTTTAATTTGCTGATATTTGCCAATTTAACAGTTTCTTCTTGAACAACCGGTTTCTGAAAATTTTATTAATATCATCATATAGTTTTGATATCGTATGATAATCTACAATCTGAAAGCTTTAATTTGAGATATGTATCTTATAATAATATTTGAAAATATAGATGATATGATTTTTTTTAATTTGCTGATATTTGCCAATTTAACAGTTTCTTCTTGAACAACCGGTTTCTGAAAATTTTATTAATATCATCATATAGTTTTGATATCATATCATAATCTACAATCTGAAAGCTTTAATTTGAGATATGTATCTTATAATAATATTTGAAAATATAGATGATATGATTTTTTTTAATTTGCTGATATTTGCCAATTTAACAGTTTCTTCTTGAACAACCGGTTTCTGAAAATTTTATTAATATCATCATATAGTTTTGATATCATATCATAATCTACAATCTGAAAGCTTTAATTTGAGATATGTATCTTATAATAATATTTGAAAATATAGATGATATGATTTTTTTTAATTTGCTGATATTTGCCAATTTAACAGTTTCTTCTTGAACAACCGGTTTCTGAAAATTCTATTAATATCATCATATAGTTTTGATATCATATGATAATCTACAATCTGAAAGCTTTAATTTGAGATATGTATCTTATAATAATATTTGAAAATATAGATGATATGATTTTTTTTAATTTGCTGATATTTGCCAATTTAACAGTTTCTTCTTGAACAACCGGTTTCTGAAAATTTTATTAATATCATCATATAGTTTTGATATCATATCATAATCTACAATCTGAAAGCTTTGGTTTGAGATATGTATCTTATAATAATATTTGAAAATATAGATGATATGATTTTTTTTAATTTGCTGATATTTGCCAATTTAACAGTTTCTTCTTGAACAACCGGTTTCTGAAAATTTTATTAACATCATCATATAGTTTTGATATCGTATGATAATCTACAATCTGAAAGCTTTAATTTGAGATATGTATCTTATAATAATATTTGAAAATATAGATGATATGATTTTTTTTAATTTGCTGATATTTGCCAATTTAACAGTTTCTTCTTGAACAACCGGTTTCTGAAAATTTTATTAATATCATCATATAGTTTTGATATCATATCATAATCTACAATCTGAAAGCTTTAATTTGAGATATGTATCTTATAATAATATTTGAAAATATAGATGATATGATTTTTTTTAATTTGCTGATATTTGCCAATTTAACAGTTTCTTCTTGAACAACCGGTTTCTGAAAATTTTATTAATATCATCATATAGTTTTGATATCATATCATAATCTACAATCTGAAAGCTTTGGTTTGAGATATGTATCTTATAATAATATTTGAAAATATAGATGATATGTTTTTTTTTAATTTGCTGATATTTGCCAATTTAACAGTTTCTTCTTGAACAACCGGTTTCTGAAAATTTTATTAACATCATCATATAGTTTTGATATCGTATGATAATCTACAATCTGAAAGCTTTAATTTGAGATATGTATCTTATAATAATATTTGAAAATATAGATGATATGATTTTTTTTAATTTGCTGATATTTGCCAATTTAACAGTTTCTTCTTGAACAACCGGTTTCTGAAAATTCTATTAATATCATCATATAGTTTTGATATCATATGATAATCTACAATCTGAAAGCTTTAATTTGAGATATGTATCTTATAATAATATTTGAAAATATAGATGATATGATTTTTTTTAATTTGCTGATATTTGCCAATTTAACAGTTTCTTCTTGAACAACCGGTTTCTGAAAATTTTATTAATATCATCATATAGTTTTGATATCATATCATAATCTACAATCTGAAAGCTTTGGTTTGAGATATGTATCTTATAATAATATTTGAAAATATAGATGATATGATTTTTTTTAATTTGCTGATATTTGCCAATTTAACAGTTTCTTCTTGAACAACCGGTTTCTGAAAATTTTATTAACATCATCATATAGTTTTGATATCGTATGATAATCTACAATCTGAAAGCTTTAATTTGAGATATGTATCTTATAATAATATTTGAAAATATAGATGATATGATTTTTTTTAATTTGCTGATATTTGCCAATTTAACAGTTTCTTCTTGAACAACCGGTTTCTGAAAATTTTATTAACATCATCATATAGTTTTGATATCGTATGATAATCTACAATCTGAAAGCTTTAATTTGAGATATGTATCTTATAATAATATTTGAAAATATAGATGATATGATTTTTTTTAATTTGCTGATATTTGCCAATTTAACAGTTTCTTCTTGAACAACCGGTTTCTGAAAATTTTATTAATATCATCATATAGTTTTGATATCATATCATAATCTACAATCTGAAAGCTTTGGTTTGAGATATGTATCTTATAATAATATTTGAAAATATAGATGATATGATTTTTTTTAATTTGCTGATATTTGCCAATTTAACAGTTTCTTCTTGAACAACCGGTTTCTGAAAATTTTATTAACATCATCATATAGTTTTGATATCGTATGATAATCTACAATCTGAAAGCTTTAATTTGAGATATGTATCTTATAATAATATTTGAAAATATAGATGATATGATTTTTTTTAATTTGCTGATATTTGCCAATTTAACAGTTTCTTCTTGAACAACCGGTTTCTGAAAATTTTATTAATATCATCATATAGTTTTGATATCATATCATAATCTACAATCTGAAAGCTTTAATTTGAGATATGTATCTTATAATAATATTTGAAAATATAGATGATATGATTTTTTTTAATTTGCTGATATTTGCCAATTTAACAGTTTCTTCTTGAACAACCGGTTTCTGAAAATTTTATTAATATCATCATATAGTTTTGATATCATATCATAATCTACAATCTGAAAGCTTTGGTTTGAGATATGTATCTTATAATAATATTTGAAAATATAGATGATATGATTTTTTTTAATTTGCTGATATTTGCCAATTTAACAGTTTCTTCTTGAACAACCGGTTTCTGAAAATTTTATTAACATCATCATATAGTTTTGATATCGTATGATAATCTACAATCTGAAAGCTTTAATTTGAGATATGTATCTTATAATAATATTTGAAAATATAGATGATATGATTTTTTTTTAATTTGCTGATATTTGCCAATTTAACAGTTTCTTCTTGAACAACCGGTTTCTGAAAATTTTATTAATATCATCATATAGTTTTGATATCGTATGATAATCTACAATCTGAAAGCTTTAATTTGAGATATGTATCTTATAATAATATTTGAAAATATAGATGATATGATTTTTTTTAATTTGCTGATATTTGCCAATTTAACAGTTTCTTCTTGAACAACCGGTTTCTGAAAATTTTATTAATATCATCATATAGTTTTGATATCATATCATAATCTACAATCTGAAAGCTTTAATTTGAGATATGTATCTTATAATAATATTTGAAAATATAGATGATATGATTTTTTTTAATTTGCTGATATTTGCCAATTTAACAGTTTCTTCTTGAACAACCGGTTTCTGAAAATTTTATTAATATCATCATATAGTTTTGATATCATATCATAATCTACAATCTGAAAGCTTTAATTTGAGATATGTATCTTATAATAATATTTGAAAATATAGATGATATGATTTTTTTTAATTTGCTGATATTTGCCAATTTAACAGTTTCTTCTTGAACAACCGGTTTCTGAAAATTTTATTAATATCATCATATAGTTTTGATATCATATCATAATCTACAATCTGAAAGCTTTAATTTGAGATATGTATCTTATAATAATATTTGAAAATATAGATGATATGATTTTTTTTAATTTGCTGATATTTGCCAATTTAACAGTTTCTTCTTGAACAACCGGTTTCTGAAAATTTTATTAATATCATCATATAGTTTTGATATCATATCATAATCTACAATCTGAAAGCTTTGGTTTGAGATATGTATCTTATAATAATATTTGAAAATATAGATGATATGTTTTTTTTTAATTTGCTGATATTTGCCAATTTAACAGTTTCTTCTTGAACAACCGGTTTCTGAAAATTTTATTAACATCATCATATAGTTTTGATATCGTATGATAATCTACAATCTGAAAGCTTTAATTTGAGATATGTATCTTATAATAATATTTGAAAATATAGATGATATGATTTTTTTTAATTTGCTGATATTTGCCAATTTAACAGTTTCTTCTTGAACAACCGGTTTCTGAAAATTCTATTAATATCATCATATAGTTTTGATATCATATGATAATCTACAATCTGAAAGCTTTAATTTGAGATATGTATCTTATAATAATATTTGAAAATATAGATGATATGATTTTTTTTAATTTGCTGATATTTGCCAATTTAACAGTTTCTTCTTGAACAACCGGTTTCTGAAAATTTTATTAATATCATCATATAGTTTTGATATCATATCATAATCTACAATCTGAAAGCTTTGGTTTGAGATATGTATCTTATAATAATATTTGAAAATATAGATGATATGTTTTTTTTTAATTTGCTGATATTTGCCAATTTAACAGTTTCTTCTTGAACAACCGGTTTCTGAAAATTTTATTAACATCATCATATAGTTTTGATATCGTATGATAATCTACAATCTGAAAGCTTTAATTTGAGATATGTATCTTATAATAATATTTGAAAATATAGATGATATGATTTTTTTTAATTTGCTGATATTTGCCAATTTAACAGTTTCTTCTTGAACAACCGGTTTCTGAAAATTTTATTAATATCATCATATAGTTTTGATATCATATCATAATCTACAATCTGAAAGCTTTAATTTGAGATATGTATCTTATAATAATATTTGAAAATATAGATGATATGATTTTTTTTAATTTGCTGATATTTGCCAATTTACCAGTTTCTTCTTGAACAACCGGTTTCTGAAAATTTTATTAAGATCATCATATAGTTTCGATACCGTATCATAATCTACAATCTTAAAGCTTTAATTTGACATATGTATTATGTTAGAATCTTTGAGAATAAAGATGATGTGATTTTTAAAAATTGCTGATATTTAATATTTGCAAATTTAATACTTTCTTCTTGGATAACCTCTTTCTGAAAGTTTTGCTAGTATAATCATATAGTTTTGATATCATATCATAATCTACAATTTGAAAGCTTTAATTTGAGATATGTATCATAGAATAATCTTTCAAAATATAGATGATATGATTTTTTTTTATTTTGCTGATATTTGCAAATTTAGCAGTTTCTTCTTGAATAACCGGTTTCTGGAAATTTTATTAATATCATCATATAGTTTTGATATCGTGTCATAATCTACAATCCTAAAGCTTTAATTTGATATATGTATTATGTTAGAATCTTTGAGAATAAAGATGATGTGATTTTTCAAAAATTGCTGATATTTGATATTTGTAAATTTAATACTTTCTTCTTAGATAACCTCTTTCTGAAAATGTTGCTAGTATAATCATATAGCTTTGATATCATATCATAATCTACAATCTAAAAGCTTTAATTTGAGATATGCATTATATCATAATCTTTGAAAATACAAATGATATGATTTTTCAAAAATGCTGATATTTGATATTTGCAAATTTAAAATTTTTTTCTTGAACAACCACTTTCTAAAAATTTTTGATATGATTTTTTGAAAATTTGCTGGTATTTCACATTTACATATTTTTTGATTTTTTTTTCTGTGACAACCTCTTTTTGAAAATCTTATTACTATTAAATGTTTTTGATATCACATCATAATTTACAATCTTAAAGCTTTAATTTATCTTATGTATCATATAATTTGACTATGTTAAGTTTAAATTTATGATATGCTGTATGAACGTCGTTTAGAATTTCGAGATGAACTGAAATATGGAATAATAAACAGGGAGATTCATTAAAGAAAAAGCTACCTCATTTCCTCCCGACTTTTTGACACACAATGTATTCTTAATTTGTCTTTATTGTAATGGAAGGATTTTAAAAAACCTAAAAATTTTTATTAAATATATAATATTCTTCCGTTTTTTATCACTAATTATTAATTAAGTGGAATAAAACAAATTTTACAATTTAGTGATAAAATCTTTAATCTTTCGACCGGTTTCGGTTTCTTAACAAGCCATCTTCAGGAAATCGTCAATTAAAAAATAGAAAAACAAAATGTATTGCTACACATTTATTGTTTTTGGTGGATTATTGAGTTATCAGCGTTCTAATTTTTTATTCAATGTTATCTGTTCTTAATGTTCACACAGCCTAACATTTTGTTTTTCTATTTTTTAATTGACGATTTCCTGAAGATGGTTTATTAAGAAGCCGAAACCGGTCGAAAGATTAAAGATTTTATCACTGAATTGTACAATTTGTTTTTATTCCACTTAATTAAAAATTTTTTGTCTCCAAATTTTTCGCTAGCTCTCTTACTTTAAGATTTCCGACCATTTCCATACATATCAACCATTTTTTATAAATATTTGTTGTTTTTGACAGTTTCCGCTTTAGTGACGTTTTTCTCGAAATTCTGTTAACATCATCATATAGGTTTTATATCATATCATAAATTAGAACCTCTAAGCTTCAATTTAACATATATATCATATCATTATCTTTAAAAATACGGATGATATGATTTTATGTAAAATATATTGTTTCATGTGTCTTGACAGTTTCCTGTTTAGTATCATTTTTTGAAAATTTTATTAATATAATCATCTAGTTTTTATATCATATTATAAACCAGAATCTTTAAGCTCCAAATTTACATATATGTCATATCATTATATTTCAAAATATAGATGATATGTTTTTATGAACATTTTCTGTTTTTTTATACTTCCAAGCTTGGTAGTTTCTTCTTTAATAATTATATCGAAATGTTATTAACATCATATAGTTTTTATATTATATCATAAACCCCTAAGCATTAATTTAACATCTACATCATATCGATATTTTTAAAAATACAGATGAAATGTTTTTTATAAAATTTGTTTGTTATACGATTTCGACAGTTTCCTCTTTAATAACATATTTTTGGAAGTCTTAGAAATATTATCATGTAATTTTATATCATTGTTTATCATCATATATTATCATTTTATTATCTTTAGAAATACAAATGATATAAATTTTTGTAAAATATATTTCATGTGTTTTTGACAGTTTGCTCTTTAGTAACAATTTTCTAGAAATTTGATTAATTTTATCATCTAGTTTTTATATCATAGCATAAATTGGACTCTAAGCTTCAATTTAACATATAGATAATATCGTTATCTTTAAAAATATAGACGATATGATTTTTTGAGAATTTGTTTTTTTTTTATATTTAAATGTTTTGCAATTTCCTTCAAACAAATTTCTCTGGAAATGTTAATGATATTATCACAAAGTTCTTATATCATATCATATACTATACTCTTTAAGCTTCCATTAACATACAGATCATATATTATCTTTAAAACTATGCATGATATGATACAGATTTAAACAGTTTTTGTATCATAATATTCACATTTCGAAACAGTAACAATTAAGTACAGTTGAACTAATTTTAAATTAATTACGCAAACTGTAATCATTTTTGAATCTAGTTGACGACATTTTACCACATTGAGAGTCAGTTTAGACTCATTTCAACTACATTTAGAAAGATTTAGAACAAGTTAAGCATATTTAGACATATTTGGAATTAGTTGGCTACATTTAAACAAATTTTGAAACAGTTTGGCACACTTAGAAACATCTTTAATCAATCTTAGAACCGCTTCAGTGCATCCAGGCACACTGGAAATTGGTTTAACCACTCATTTTAATATTTTTTTGAATCAGTTGCTCATCTTTTAGACTCATTTAGACTGCATCTAGAAAAATTGAAAACAAATTAAGCATATTTTGAAACATCTAGAGTTATCTAAGTAGCTATCTAGCTACTTTTAGACAAATTTTGAACCACTTTGGCACGCTTAAAAACACCTTTAATCACTCTTGGAACCAATTGGGTACGTTTAGATACATTTGAAATCAGTCTAAACAGTTATTTAAATATTTTTTGAATTAGTTGCTCATATTTAGTTGAGTTGAGACACAATTTTCGACACTTAGAACGATATAGAATCATTTAAACACAAATTTAAACATTCTTGGAATTAGTTAGTCTCATCTAGATACAACTGGAATTAGTTGACTACATTTAGACAGATTTTGAAACAATTTGGTACACTTAGAAACATCTTTAATCACTCTTGAAACCAGTTAAGTACTTTTACCCACAGTTAAAATCAATATTATAGTTATGTGTATAGTTATATTATAGTTGCTCATATTTAGATACATTTAGCGCAATTGGCTACACTTTGAGAGACTTAGAACCAATTAACTTAAACCAGTTGGACATATTTAAACACAGAGTTAATCATATTAGAAGCCAATTGATCACATTTAGACATAGTTAAAGTCTTTTAGAGAACCATTAGAGAAATTTAGAACATTTTTGGATCAGTTGGTTACATTTAGACATAATTAAAATCAATGAGGGGACATTTGGACAGATTTAAACCCAATTGGGCACATTTAGACATAGATTTAAGCATTTTTAGAATCAGTGTATCATATTTAGACATACTTAGCTATCTTTAGACACATTTAAGAAACATTTAGACACATTCAGACACACATTTAAACATTTTTGGAATCAGTTGGTCGCATTTAGACACAGTTAGAATCAATAGGAGAACATTTGGATAGGTTTAAAAACAGTTACACATATTTAGACGGATTTAAGCATTTCTAAAATCAGTCTATTATATTTAGACATACTTGGAGGTGGTTTGCTACCTTTGAACACATTTAAGAACTATTTGGACATATTCAAACAAACATTTAAACATTTTTGGAGTCAGTTAACCACATTTAGAATCATTTAAACACCTTTAGACAAACATTTAAGTATACTATATCTCATTTTGACATATTTAGACAAATTTAAAATCATGTTGGCGCGTTCAGACACAAGTTTAGACACTTGTGGGAACATTAGAAAGAATTTTTTTCATCTTGTTGCTTTTCACCAAGAAGCAGCTATTGCAAATTCGCATTTCCAGTCTTGTCGTAATTTTTTCTTCAATTTCCAACCTCATTCTCCAGTCTTAAGTATTTTTGCCAAATCTCTTTCCAAGTTTCAGCGTGTATTTAGCGATACTCATATATTATTCTTTCCTGTCCAACGTTTTTCCTCTCATTACAATTTTTTTTCCTTTCGGCTCAATCTCCTTTTATATTTCTTGACTTCCTCCTGCTCGATCCAGCCTTTATACATCCTTACTCTTACAATATTATTTTCTGCACAACTTTATTTTTGCTCATATTATTAATTTTTCTTGTTCCAGGTGGTCGACGACTTTGAAAAGCGCAAAGTCAAAGAAAGAATTAGAAAGAAACAGCAGAAAATTGGTAACGAGGACGATTTCGATCACAGCTTTGAAGCTTCCGCGACGAACGACCCGAAAGTCAAAGCTCCCCTTCCCAAAGTAACCGAGATAATCGATAAACTAAACAAAACGCCACAAGACAAGATTGTTAAACCGACAAAGAAAGTTTGTTCCGAGTTAAAATTGGAGTTGGAGAAAATCCAAGAAAAACTCGAGCAGGAATCTTCGCCCGCTTTAGAATCGATTTTCGAAGACTTGAACAAGCTGATGGAGGAAACCGAGTGGGAAAAAGTCGAAAACGTTCGAAATAAATTTGATAACATCAAAAAAGGGATTAAGATGAAAGCCCGAGAAGAAAAAGAAGAAAAAATTGAGATGTTCCTTAAAGAATTAGTCGATGTCGTTATGAAAATCGAAGAGGATGCATTAAAACGCATCGAAAAGGCGAAAGAAACCTTCCAAATCGCCGAACAAATCATCTCAAAAGACGCTTTGAAGCAGGAGAAAAAGCTCGACGTCCAAACGAAACTAGACGAGCTAAAAAAACTCATCCAAAACGATTATTTTGGGGCAGAAAACTCAAAAGGACCCGTAAACGAGCTGAAGAAATTAATCGAAAAAGATTTTCCCGAAAAACTCGAAGACGCCAAAACTTATTTATCCACCATAAACGATCTCCTCGACAAAATCGACCCAAATTCATCCTCCTCAAGCCAAATTAAAGAGGCGAAAGAACGCGTGGAGAATTTGCAAAAATTATTTGTGGGTGATAAAGAATTAAAGAATCATTTAGGGATCGATCATAAAAGCTTAGTTAAAGATGCCGAAGAACACCAAGTTAAAGGAAAATTAGAACACGGAACGATCCCTGAGACAAAATGCAAAGTTGTGGGGGAAACAAAAAGGATGATCTATCAAAGTACTGGGTCGTTAATGTCGTCGTATGAAGGGGTTCACCATAGAAATGAAGCTCGAAGGAGGCGATTTGAAGAGGGGAAGGACCGGTTTCAAATGGCCAAAAAGGAATTGGAACAAAAAATGAGAAAAATCAATGATAATAATAATAATGATAACGATAATAGTGGGTGTAATCAACAGAAAAAGAAGTTTTCGACTTGGACCGGGAAGCTTCCTTAATCGATTCTAAAAGGGTTCAAAGTCGACGGATTTTTTTTGAGGTTAACAGGGTTTTTTGGTGAACGTTGTGTCTGTCAAAATTTGTCTAAATTATTTTTTTTACGATCTACGATTGCACCGAGTATTTTATTTCGATTAAAATCGACGTCCCAAAATCATTCGCACTTAAATAATATGATCCTTATCATGAATTACAAATTAATATAAAAGACGGATGTAAAAATTGAAATGGGGTTGTTTTTATTCTTGTGTTGGTAATGATTCTTTTTGTTTTGACAGTTGTTAAATTTGACTTAAAATTAAGCCGTTCTTAATTTAATCGATTTTAAGTTGTAAAAAGAAAATTTGGTTTAGAAAAGGACGATTGTGAGTTGGTGAATTGAAAAATTGGTTGATGAAGTGATAATTATAAAAATTTTTTTAGGTTATACTTAATTTATTTTTTTTGTATCATTGTAGGAGTCTAAAATCGAAATAATCCAAGAGATCTTTGAGAATTTTTTAAGCAAAGTGACGCAAAGAAAACAAAAAGCTTTATTGGGTTAAATCCGATGATGATTCCAAAAGAAGAAAATATTCTATAGAAGAGAAAAACTTAATTCTAAGGTACGAAATATAAATAATTAAATATGTATCAATCAATATCGTTCTTTAGAACGAGTAAAATTTAGATTTAAAATAATATTAAAGTGATATAACCTCAAAAAAATGTGGATGCAACTTCACATTAATTAAAAATTTAACATAAATTAATGTAAATTAAAACTGGTTTAATTGCTTTTAAATTGTAATTAAGATTAGATTAACTATTTCAATTAATTTAATTTTTTATTTTATTTAAAAATAAAATGGGATTGTTTTTATTTTCATGGTTGGTAGCAATTCCTTTTCACTTCATTCGCAACATTTTTATGACAGTTGTCTTAAGTTGTAATGAATTAACGCGATCTTCTTTATTTGATCGCTCTTAAGTTGTGATAAAAAGAAAAATTTGATTAAAACAGTAAGATTGAGAAGTATTTTGTAAGTAAATCATATTGTTATTGCTTCTATTTTAGAGGAAAACTGTAACCGAAGGATTTCATTTCCAACATCGTTTTGTTACAACTTCCTATTGAAGCAAATCGAACTTAAAATGGTGTTCTCGTTAGAAGGATGGATCAATCAAATCGCCCTTATAGCTGGGATTAATGCAGAAAATGGAGGTAATTTTCCGAAAGAAAAAAATTAATTCTAAGGTATGAAATATGATAAAGAAAAAAACGGGTTTTTATAGGTTTATTTATATTTTTGTGTATTAATTTATCAAAAACTTAGTTTAGAGTGATTAAAGTTTAGATTTTAAACATTATTAAAATGACATAACCTCAAAAAGTCCATTGAGACAACTTCACCTCAATCTTATTTTGACATCTCAAAAATTTAACGTAAATTAATCTACATTTTTAATTGTTTAATTGCTTTTAAGTTGTAGTAATAGGAAAAGATTAGCTTAATTTTTTAATTAATTTAATTTTTATTTTATTTAAAAATAAAATAGGATTGTTTTTATTTTCATAGTTGGTAGCAATTTATTCTCACTTCATTCACAACGTTTTTATGACAGTTGTCTAAAGTTGTGATGAATTAATACGATTTTCTTTATTTGCTTGCTTTTAAGTTGTGATAAAAAGAAAAATATGATTAAAAAAGTAAGATTGAGATTTTTTGTAAGTAAATCAAATTCTTTGTTTTTATTTTAGAGAAAAACTGAAGTGGAGGGACTTCAATTTCAACATCGTTTTATTACAACTTCCTTTTAAAGCAAATCGAACTTGAAATAGTGCTCTCTTTAGAAGGATGGGTCAATCAAATCGCAATTACAACTGAGATTAATGCAGGAGATGGAGGCAATTTTTCAAAAGAAGAAAATAATTAACTCTAAGGTATGAAATCTATTAAAGTAAAAAACGCGTTTTTATAGGTTTACTTGTATTTTTTTGTGTATTAATTGCTCAAAAACGTCATTTAGAATGCTCAAAATTTAAATTTTAAACAATATTAAAGTGATATAACCCCTTAAAAAAGGATTGAGACAACTTCACTTCAATTTTTATTTTGACTTATCAAAAATTTAACTTAAATTAATCTAAATTAAAGCAATTTTAATTGTTTAATTGCTTTTAAGTTGTAATAATATGAAAAGATTAGTTTAATTTTTTAATTAATTTAATTTTTATTTTATTTAAAAATATAATAGGACTGTTTTTATTTTCATACTTGGTAGCAATTTGTTCTTACTTCATTCATAACATTTTTATGACAGTTGTCTAAAGTTGTGATGAATTAATGCAATGGGCCACATCAGTCATTTTTTTTTATTGTTGCATATAATAGTACAGAGAAAAATAATTTTGCCGTATTTTTTTATTTTCTTTAAATCAGCTCCTAACATCCCAAAAAAAAATCATGAAAACGTCTGATTAAAAAATACGTTTAAACGGACCCATGGCGCGGTTCTGCTGTGACGTAGCAAGAACTCTCGTATCGGATTGGTTGCTACTCTTTCAACTTAATTAAAAAAATAAACACAATAAAAAAACACTAACACTAAATATTATTGGCTAAGTCTAAATATTAATATTTAACAAAACTATTCAAGTTTATTTAAAACGCTTTGAAAACTGTTGATTACAATATGTCATATCAATCACATATATATTAAACACGTTACAAGATATCGAATCGTAGAATACGATATTCATTAGTAAGAGAGAAACATAATAGGGTAAACGCTATGAACAGAGATGGATATACATCGGTCACGGAAATGTACATCGATCTCAATCGGTCTCTGTCTTATGCAGTTTAAAGTTTGTGGCGAAGAAAACAAGGAATACGGTAACCAATCAGTGTACAGAGTTCCTGCTACGTCATCGGCTGGTTGCCGTTTTAAAGACTCGAATAAAAAAAGACATTTTAATTCCATATTTTTCAATAACGCGGAATTTATAACTGGGATAACTGCAACGTACGTTATTATTATGGTCTGAAAATTAGTTTCCCGTAAAAAAAACTAATATCTTTCAAAAACTGATGTGGCCCATTTTCTTTATTTGATCACTTTTAAGTTGTAATAAGAATAAAATTTGATTTAAAAGAGTAGCATTTAGATGTATTTTGTAAGTAAATCAAATTCGCTGTTTTTATTTTAGAGAAAAGCTGTGACGGAAGGATTTCAATTCCTACTTCGTTTTGTTACAACTCCCTTTTAAAGCAAATCGAACTTGAAATGGTGCTCTCTTTAAAAGGATGGGTGAATATAATCGCAATTAAAACTGAGATTAGTGCAGGAAATGGAGGTAATTTTCCGAAAGAAGAATAAAATGGATTCTAAGGTACGAAATATAATAAAGTAAAAAATACGTTTTTAAAGGTTTATTTGTATTCTTTGTGTATTAACTGATCAAAAATGTCCTTTAAAACGATTAAAACTTAGATTTTAAACAATATTAAAGTGACATAACCTCTAAAAAGCGATTAGGACAACTTCACCTCAATTTTTATTTTGACTTATTAAAAATTTAATGTAAATTACTCTAAATTAAAATAATTTTAATTGTTTAATTGCTTTTAAGTTGTAATAATAGGAAAAAATTGGCTTAATTTTTTTAATTAACGTAATTTTCATTTTATATAAAAATGAAATGGAGTTGTTTTTATTTTCGCAGTTGGTAGCAATTCGTTCTCACTTCATTCACAACATTTTTATGACAGTTGTCTAAAATTGTGAGGAATTAATGCGATTTTCTTTATTTGATCACTTTTAAGTTGTGATAAAAAGAAAAATATGATTAAAACAGTAAGATTGAGATGTATTTTGAAAGTAAATCAAATTCTTTGTTTCTGTTTTAGAGAAAAACTGTAATGGAAGGACTTCAATTTCAACATCGTTTTATTACAACTTCTTTTCAAAGCAAATCGAACTTAAAACGGTGCTCTCTTTAGAAGGATGGGTCAATCAAATCGCAATTACAACTGAAATTAATGCAGGAGATGGAGGCAATTTTCCAAAAGAAGAAAATAATTAATTCTAAGGTATGAAATCTATTAAAGTAAAAAACGCGTTTTTATAGGTTTACTTGTATTTTTTTGTGTATTAATTGCTCAAATACGTCATTTAGAACGCTCAAAATTTAGATTTTAAACAATATTAAAGTGATATAACCCCTAAAAAGCGATTGAGACAACTTCACTTCAATTTTTATTTTGACTTATCAAAAATTTAACTTAAATTAATCTAAATTAAAACAATTTTAATTGTTTAATTGCTTTTAAGTTGTAATAATATGAAAAGATTAGTTTAATTTTTTAATTAATTTAATTTTTATTTTATTTAAAAATAAAATAGGATTGTTTTTATTTTCATAGTTGGTAGCAATTTGTTCTTACTTCATTCATAACATTTTTATGACAGTTGTCTAAAGTTGTGATAAATTAATGCAATTTTCATTATTTGATCACTTTTAAGTTGTAATAAGAAAAAAAATTTGATTTAAAAGAGTAGCATTTAGATGTATTTTGTAAGTAAATCAAATTCGCTGTTTTTATTTTAGAGAAAAGCTGTGACGGAAGGATTTCAATTCCTACTTCGTTTTGTTACAACTCCCTTTTAAAGCAAATCGAACTTGAAATGGTGCTCTCTTTAAAAGGATGGGTGAATATAATCGCAATTAAAACTGAGATTAGTGCAGGAAATGGAGGTAATTTTCCGAAAGAAGAATAAAATGGATTCTAAGGTACGAAATATAATAAAGTAAAAAATACGTTTTTAAAGGTTTATTTGTATTCTTTGTGTATTAACTGATCAAAAACGTCCTTTAAAACGATTAAAACTTAGATTTTAAACAATATTAAAGTGACATAACCTCTAAAAAGCGATTAGGACAACTTCACCTCAATTTTTATTTTGACTTATTAAAAATTTAATGTAAATTACTCTAATTTAAAATAATTTTAATTGTTTAATTGCTTTTAAGTTGTAATAATATGAAAAGATTAGTTTAATTTTTTAATTAATTTAATTTTTATTTTATTTAAAAATAAAATAGGATTGTTTTTATTTTCATAGTTGGTAGCAATTTGTTCTTACTTCATTCGTAACATTTTTATGACAGTTGTCTAAAATTGTGAGGAATTAATGCGATTTTCTTTATTTGATCACTTTTAAGTTGTAATAAGAAGAAAAATTTGATTTAAAAGAGTAGCATTTAGATGTATTTTGTAAGTAAATCAAATTCGCTGTTTTTATTTTAGAGAAAAACTGTGACGGAAGGATTTCAATTCCTACTTCGTTTTGTTACAACTCCCTTTTAAAGCAAATCGAACTTGAAATGGTGCTCTCTTTAAAAGGATGGGTGAATATAATCGCAATTAAAACTGAGATTAGTGCAGGCAATGGAGGTAATTTTCCGAAAGAAGAATAAAATGGATTCTAAGGTACGAAATATAATAAAGTAAAAAATACGTTTTTAAAGGTTTATTTGTATTCTTTGTGTATTAACTGATCAAAAACGTCCTTTAAAACGATTAAAACTTAGATTTTAAACAATATTAAAGTGACATAACCTCTAAAAAGCGATTAGGACAACTTCACCTCAATTTTTATTTTGACTTATTAAAAATTTAATGTAAATTACTCTAAATTAAAATAATTTTAATTGTTTAATTGCTTTTAAGTTGTAATAATGGGAAAAAATTGGCTTAATTTTAATTTTTTTAATTAACTTAATTTTTATTTTATGTAAAAATGAAATGGAGTTGTTTTTATTTTCGCAGTTGGTAGCAATTCGTTCTCACTTCATTCACAACATTTTTATGACAGTTGTCTAAAATTGTGAGGAATTAATGCGATTTTCTTTATTTGATCGCTTTTAAGTTGTGATAAAAAGAAAAATATGATTAAAAAAGTAAGATTGAGATGTATTTTGTAAGTAAATCAAATTCTTGGTTTTTATTTTAGAGAAAAACTGTAATGGAAGGACTTCAATTTCAACATCGTTTTATTACAACTTCTTTTCAAAGCAAATCGAACTTAAAATGGTGCTCTCTTTAGAAGGATGGGTCAATCAAATCGCAATTACAACTGAGATTAATGCAGGAGATGGAGGCAATTTTCCAAAAGAAGAAAATAATTAACTCTAAGGTATGAAATCTATTAAAGTAAAAAACGCGTTTTTATAGGTTTACTTGTATTTTTTTGTGTATTAATTGCTCAAAAGCGTCATTTAGAATGCTCAAAATTTAAATTTTAAACAATATTAAAGTGATATAACCCCTTAAAGAAGGATTGAGACAACTTCACTTCAATTTTTATTTTGACTTATCAAAAATTTAACTTAAATTAATCTAAATTAAAGCAATTTTAATTGTTTAATTGCTTTTAAGTTGTAATAATATGAAAAGATTAGTTTAATTTTTTAATTAATTTAATTTTTATTTTATTTCAAAATAAAATAGGATTGTTTTTATTTTCATAGTTGGTAGCAATTTGTTCTTACTTCATTCGTAACATTTTTATGACAGTTGTCTAAAGTTGTGATGAATTAATGCAATTTTCTTTATTTGATCACTTTTAAGTTGTAATAAGAACAAAAATTTGATTTAAAAGAGTAGCATTGAGATGTATTTTGTGAGTGAATCAAATTCTTTGTTTTTTTTATTTTAGATAAAAATGTGAACGGAAACATCAATTTCAACATGGTTTCGTTTCAACTCCCTTTTAATGCGAATCTAACCAAAAAAGGTGCTCTTCTTAGGATGATGGATCAATAAAATCACGATTGTAACCGGTATTAATGCAGCTGATGTTAGTAAAATTAATAAAAGGTAAGTTTTATTTAGTTAAATTTGATTTTCTAATAGAAGAGAAAAATTAATTCTAAGACACTAAATGGCCAAATTTAGTGAGAAAAACGCGTCTTTAAAAATTTATTGCGTCCGTTGTGTATTAATTCATCAAAAGCGGTAATTTGAAAGTCAAAACTTTGAATAATGCAATAATATTAAGGTGAAATAACCTCAAAAAATATTTGCAAATTATAGAAGAGTTTTTATCAATTACTAAAATGCTTTATTAAGAAACATGTATATAAAAAATTAATTATACTTTTTTTAAATTGATTTAATGAAAAAAGCGCCATCTCTTGAAAAAAATAATAAATTTATTTTAACATCTATTTAGGAACATATCCTAATTAAGTAGGAATTTATCCAAATTAAAGCAATTTTAATTGCTTTTAAGTTTATTAAAACTTAAACAGATTTGAATTAAAAATTTAAGAATCAGTTTTTAAGTCGAATTTAAAAATTGAAATGGGGTTATTTTGTTGCAGTTGGCAATAAATTTATTATGATAGTTGTCAAAAATTAAACTTCAAATCGCGTAATCCAATTTTTTTTCTTTTAACCCTCCAGTACACGCGCATTTTTTTTTTTGACGCGAGTGCTCGCACCGGACTGAGAGTCCGGGTTTTGTTTGCCAAATAAGAGATGGCGCTGATGTGTAATTTGTATTTTTTTTAAGAAAATTAATTTAAAAAAATTTTTTATTATCATAAAATTTGCGGAAGGCAAGTAAATGCCCGTTTTGAATGCGCTGCACATTCTTACGGGGCATTTATGTTCCACCGCTTTCATTATCTTCATCGTTTCTTCTAATTAGATAAGATGCCATTTTGAACGGAAAAAAAGCATCTTACCGTCTGCTAAATCTTCTGAAAATTGTTCCAATCCTCATTATCAGAAATGTCACTATACGAATCATCAGTCTTCACCTTCAAGCAGTATTTTTTATCGCTATCGTATTCATATTTATATTTTACTGTGTTGTACATAACAAATTTTTGACACAAAAATGACATAATTATGTCGGTAAAAAAGTTGCCTTTTCTGTTAAATAATAGAGGGTGCTGAACCCGGACTGAGAGTCCGGTGCGTGTAGCGAAAGGTTAATCATTTCATTTTCTTTTAAGTCGTAATAAAAAGAAAAATTTTATTTTAAAAATCAAGATTTGGACGAATTTTATAACTAAATCAAATTCTTTGTTTGAAACAAAGACGTAAAAAATTCTTTATCTCGGTTAGAAACCACTTAAATGATGCAATCCCTCCGCGGAATTGGAGGTCGCTTAATTGTACCATTTACCAGATTCCTTTCTCTCCGATTTCACTATGTATCCAATTCTTTTCGATACAACTTGCTTTTAAATAGAATCTAATTCAAAAAATGGTGCTTTCATTGGAACGATGGGTCAATAAAATCGCGGTTGTGACTGGGGTTAGTGCAGGAATTGGGGCTGCGATTGCTGAGAAATTAGTCAACGAGGGGATAATCGTAATAAAAATTAATTTTTTGAAAGTTATAATTGATTTAATTTGATAAAAAAGGTTGTAGGGGTTGCTAGGAGAATCGAAATAGTTCAAGAGATGTCAGAGAAATTAAAATTAAAAAATTGTAAAGGAAAGCTTTACACATTTAAAGCCGATATAACGAAAGAAGAAGAAATCCTTTCTTTATTCGATTACGTAAAAAACGAATTAGGCCCAATTCATATTTTAATAAACAACGCGGGGATTTCCAAAAACACCACCCTCTCAAACGGCGAAACCTCCAAATTTAAAGAAATTTTAGACACGAACGTTTTAGCCCCATGCATAACAACGCGAGAAGCAATTAAAATAATGAAAAAGCACTCAATCAACGGACAAATAATCCACATTTCGAGCGTTTTGGGACATTACGTTGCCCATATTCCCAATTCGAATTTATATCCGGCGTCGAAATTCGCAATTAGGGCTTTAACGGAAACTTTGAGGCAGGAATTTTTGGCGGAAAACGTTCCGATTAGAGTTTGTGTAAGATTTCGATGCGGAAAGTAATTCAAAATTAATTTGATTTATTTTAGACGATTAGCCCGGGTCCGACTGATACGGAAATTAATAAAATTGATTTTGAAGGTTCGAAAGGTGGGGGTTTTGATAAAGTTTTTGATGCAATGCCGAAATTGAACGCGGAGGATGTCGCGGATGCTGTTGTTTATGTTTTGTCGACTCCTCATCATGTGCAAGTTCAGGATATTATGATGAGACCGCTTGGGGAACCCGTTTAATTGATTAGAATTAAAAATTGTTTAAATTGATGAATTAATAAAGGGAATTTGATGATAGATGGCGCTGAATTAAGTCAATTTAAAAATTTTTTCCCAAGTTTTGGAGATTGGGGATTCTCTCCGAAATTTGGGGATCTCCATTACACAAAAAGCAGCTTAATTGATCAAAGATAGAGTTGAAAGTTTCTTTACTAATATGATATTTAAGTGACATAATATGACCTCAATTACGTAGTATTACTTTAAATCGTTTTATATTTTTTTAATGTTTATTGATGAACGTATTTTGATAAGTTTCTATAAATTTTGGAAATCTTAAAATCAACTTATCCACTAACTATCAAATAACAATTATATTAATGGGATTTGTCACCACTAGATGGGGTGAACTAAGAATTAAATGTTTTCGTTAATATTTGTGATTAATAAGAGATAAAACTGCTATAAAAAGCGATCTTTGAAGTCCGTCACCCACAATATAACGAAATCTTTATTCTCTTAGGCTCGGGACGATCGATGTTTTCGGAAATAGACGTAATTGTTATAAAAATAAGGTACATGGGTGCAGTAATTCCAAGTTTTAGGACGGGAAAAAGTAATTAACTTAAAAATTTTAGCTTAGGGTTAAAATAGACATATAGGGCTTTGTAGTAAATTTCGAAGAAGAGATATTTTTATTATTATTAATGAAAAAATAACAATGTTGAGTGTGTTTTGGAGATCTTGCATCAATTAAACAACCTAAAGATGTATAAAACCCAATTGCTATCATTTTGACACACTTTAAGAGGCTTTCTCTAACTTTTGATGTCTTAAAAGCTGTTTTAAAAACCTCAAAATCATTGTTTTAACTTGAATATTGTCAGCATAGGGAATAGAGAACTTAGGAATGGTATCTCAATTTTGAAATGTTTCTGTATATCTCTTTCTTGTACATTTAAGTTTTATCTAGGATATCCAGTCCTGATATTTGGTCCTGGGTCAGTCCCGGGATTTCATGATAGAAATGATAAGGCTGTGTAAAAAGAAACTTAAATGTACAGGTCGATTTTTATACCGCCTCTTGATTTGCAAAGAAAATATGCTTGGTATTAAATAAATTGTCTTCTAGAAGCCTCATCAAGTCTTTTTCTGTTGGTAGAAGTCTAGAAACTGCTAGCAAAAGTCTAGATACTATTGGCAGAAAACTAGATCCTGGTAAATGAAGATTATATTCTCTTTATGGAGAATATACTGCTATTGAAAAGCTAAATATTGATAATTCAAGGCTAAAATAATTCTAAAAAAGTTTGGATGTTGCTTGAAAAAAATTAACTGATGACAAATATTCAAAAACTATTAATAGAAATCTAGATACTATATATTAATATTACACTGATATGTATCAATTACTTTCATTTACCAATTGAAGCATCTACTTTCCAAAAAGGAAGTCAATTTTATGATATCTCACTTAGTTCTTGAGATATAAGTTGCATAACTTAATTGGAATGTTTCAATGTTTTGAATAAATTTAAAAATCCCTGAAAAATCGTTTATTTTTTGGAAAATTGCTACGAAATTACTTTCAATTACTAATTAGAGAATCTACTTTCCAAAAATGAAGTCAATTTGGAAATATCTCACTTAGTTCTTGAGATATAAGGTGCTAAACTTAATTGGGATTTTCCAATATTTTGAATAACTTTAAAAATTCTTGAAAAATCGTTTTTTTTTTTGGAAAATTGTTAAGAAATTACCTTCAATTACTAATTGGAGAATCTACTTTCCAAAAATGAAGTCAATTTTGAGATACCTCACTTAGTTCTTAAGATATATGTTGGTGAACTTAATTAGGATTTTTCCAATATTTTGAATAATTTAAAAATTCTTGAAAAATCGATATTTTGTGGAAATTTGTTACGAAATTACCTTTAACTACTAATTGAAGCATCTACTTTCCAAAAATAAAGTCAATTTTATGATATCTCACTTAGATCTTGAGATATAAGTTGCTAAACTTAATTGGAATGTTTCGATGTTTTGAATAAATTTAAAAATCCCTGAAAAATCGTTTATTTTTTGGAAAATTGTTACGAAATTACTTTCAATTACTAATTAGAGAATTTACTTTCCAAAAATGAAGTCAATTTGGAGATATCTCACTTAGTTCTTGAGATATAAGGTGCTAAACTTAATTGGGATTTTCCAATATTTTGAATAACTTTAAAAATTCTTGAAAAATCGATTTTTTTTTTGAAAATTGTTAAGAAATTAACTTCAATTACTAATTGGAGAATCTACTTTCCAAAAATAAAGTCAATTTTGAGATATTTCACTTAGTTCTTAAGATATAATGTGCTGAACTTAATTGGGATTTTCCAATATTTTGAATAACTTTAAAAATTCTTGAAAAATCGATTTTTTTTGGAAAATTGTTAAGAAATTACCTTCAATTACTAATTGGAGAATCTACTTTCTAAAAATGAGGTCAATTTTGAGATACCTTACTTAGTTCTTGAGATATAAGTTGGTGAACTTAATAAGGATTTTTCCAATATTTTGAATAATTTAAAAATTCTTGAAAAATCGATGTTTTGTGGAAATTTGTTACGAAATTACCTTTATTTACTAATTGAAGCAATAAATACTAATTGAAGAATTGGGCCCGATTCACATTTTAATAAACAACGCGGGGATTTCCAAAAACACCACCCTCTCGAACCCGTTTAATTAATAAAATTAGATTGTTTGTTTATATGTATGTATATGTATTAGAAGATTATAATTATAGAAAATAATTATAATTATAGAAATTTCTGTATGTGTTTAGCTATACGACATGTGGGAGTATTTTGATTACCAATAATAGGTCTAATACTGTTGTCTGTTTTATGGAGCTTTATTAAAGATTTTAATGTGGGAATTAGTGGGTTTATTTCTAAGGAATTGAACTGTGTTATGTTAAAGTTTCTCAAAGAGGGATCATATTCTTTAATTAATTTCTTCAAGTTTGTGTTAAACTTTTAGGTTTAATTACCTAGAATTAAGTGGTATATATAAAATTTGCTGTGAAAACTGTATAAATAGCTACTACATTGGCCAAACTGGTAGAAGCCTTAATAAGAACACATAACTCAATCTAAATCAAATTTTTATCGACTTCTAACAGAACACAATCATAAAACTACTACAAATAATATATCCCTTATAAAAAAATTAAAGAAATCTAAAGAAATGGATCTTTATAATTTACTTTATAATTATTTCTAATTTATTAAATGACATCACGGAATTTAACGTTACCCGAACTTTTATGAGATTCATATAAATTACGTTGTCGCTTTCCAGAGGAAGTTATAACAACTTTTTACGCTTTGAATACGTACGTTCCATTAAAAAACACACTTCGTTCTTGTCATCCAGTTTGTTCAGATGTTAAATGTCCGTAATATTGTCTTTTACAATTCATGTAATTTAATATGTAATATTTATGACGTTTGTTGTTTTCTAATGTTTACTCTTTTAAACACAGTTGATGTGCAAAGAAGTGTTTAGTTTTACTCTTATTGACGGTAATTATAGCTATATTTTATATATTTTAACTTATTTTAATCCTTTTGTTGTCTCTCTCGTAGTCGTGCCGGATGACGAATGCTAAGCATTCGAAATAATTATAGCACCTATATAAGAAATAAAAATCATTGTTGAGAAAACTATATCTATAGTATTTTAATTTAAATACAATATATGCAACAATGAACATTGAATCTACATTGGCAAAACTTATTAGCAGTATCTACTTTTTTGCCAACATTATCTAACTTTCTAAAATAATATCTCAGCTTCTGCCAACTGTATCTAGCCTAATATTTTTTTGTCAGCAATATCTCATGTTTTCTGTCATCAGTATTTAGCCTTCTATTAGGCACTATGAAATTCTTTTCATCAGTTTTTTTTCTAAGCAATGCATAGTTTTTGCCGACAATATCTTGTCATCTGGAAGTCATTTCTTACTAATATTCATCTTATTAGCAATATGTAGCTTTCTGTCAGCATGTATTTACTCTTCTATAAGCAGTACCAAGGTCTTACTGTTAATATTTAGTCTTTTCTAAACAGTGCAGAATTTTTGCCAACAATTTCTTACATTTCCGGAAATAAAGTAAGAAATTGCTATCAGTATACAGCTTTCAGTCAGCAGTATTTACATTTGCCAACATTGTCTAACCTCTAGTTTCTTATTAGCAATATTTAGTCATCTATTGAGAGTAGATACACGACTATAAGCAATATCATGTAATGGGCACATTTTAGAGATATCTCACTAACTTATAAAATTAATAGTTTCTAACATTATAAGTTGTATTAACAAATTTAGTAATATTCATAATATAATAAAATATACAGTGTTCCATTAAAAAAAAGGCGTACTTCTGTTACACCTAAATAGAACACCTATATCTGTAGGGTGATAAAGATATCACCCTTGCGGATTTTTACTGTTTATGGTTGCAACATTGTCATTTACATTTTCATTTAATTCACTTCATATCAATTATTTAGTATGACAAACGTCAAAATTATTGTTAATTATTATTTTATTAAAAATTTATTTAAATTCATGTTTGTTTAGAAATTGTTGGGGAACCGATTCAGCCAAATCGTTATAAAAGGATGGCACCGATAAAGAAGTAAAGCACCTCTACATCTAGGATATACATAATACTGGCTCATTAATAAGGCTCATTACTATCATCTACTGGATAAAAAACAACTATGGATATCTGGATTTACGTGTTATGATTGGCTATTGAATGGGTATATCTTCTGATTGTACTATCTAAGGGATTATTACCATGGGTTACGGCTATTTTACGCATTCTAATTGGCTTGTGGATGGGTTTACTATAAGATAAATGTAACTAAAAGATAGTAGTAATGAACATAAGACCCGTTACTTTAATCTCTTAGCTAAATTTATCTTATAGATAATTAAGGCTCATTACTGCCATCTGATTAAGGGATTATTACCATGGTTACGGCTATTTTACGTGCTCTGATGCTAAAAAACTAAAAGATGGTAGTAATGGGCCTAAAGAACGTAAAATAGCCATAACCATAGTAATAATAATCCCTTATAGATAGTTTATCCAGAAGATTCTGGTAGGAATGAGCCTAAGGCCTAGTTTATTCACCTTTAGTTAAATTTAACTATCAGATATTTACCATAGTTACTGGTTAAATAGCTAATCATGGCAAGTGAAATTACAGTAACCACGGAAAATATCCAGTAGTTAAATATAACCAAAAGTGAATAAACCAGCCCTCAATGAGACAATTTGGAGGTCGTTTCTTAAGGCTAGTGATTACCATCTTTTGGTTAAGCCATCTAAAGGATAATTTTAATATTATTTACTTTTCTATTAGGTAAATTTAACCAAAAGATGCTAGTGTAATAATTACCATTTAGATTAGAGTCATTTCTAAATGTATATAAATTTTTGTTTAATAAAGATTATATTTTTAAATTAATTAAATTTCTTTTATTTAAACAATTTTAAAAAATATAGCGCCATCTATTGGCTAATAACGAAGTAACTAAATTAAAATTTATTTTAAAAATCCAGCGCCATCTGTTGATTAATAACGCATCTAAATTTGATATTCAGTAAGACAATAATAGATGGCGCTGTTTCACAATTAATTTTTCCCCGACTAAATAAACCCAGACAAAAATTTTTCCCATTGAAATTCTTTTGAAGGTGACTTAGAGGTCCTTCAAGGTGAGTTCAAGGAGATTACCGAAAATTTTCGGACGAATTTTTAATTTTATTTACTTGAAGGTCAATTAGAGGTCGTTCAAAGTCATTTCAAGGAGAGTACCGAAAAATTCTGACCAAAATTTTCGACAGAAAGTAGGTCAAGGTGAATTAGAGGTCGTTCAAAGTCACTACAAGGACAGTACCGAAAAATTTTCGAACAAAATCTTTAATTTTAAGTGGGTCAAGGCCCCATTTGACCTTGACCCAATTTTAGTTGAAAATTTTGGACGAAAATTTTCGGTACTCTCCTTGAAGTCACATTGAACGACCTCTAATTCACCTTGACCTACTTTCCGTCAAAAATTTTGGACGAAAATTTTCGGTACTCTCCTTGAAGTCACCTTCAACGACCTCTAATGCACCTTGACCTACTTTCCGTTAAAAATTTTAGACGAAAATTTCGGTACTCTCCTTCAAACCACCTTGAACGACCTCTAACTCACCTTGACCTAATTTCCGTTAAAAATTTCTCTCGTAAATTTTCGAATAAAAATCTTTTTCAAGGGTTTTAAATTTATTTTTAAGTTTTAAAATTTTTTATTTTGTCAATCACTTGAAAGATAGCGCTCACTTTTTTTTTAATTTAAAATCTATTTTTGAATGAAAGGATTTAGGATCGGATTTAAATCAAAATAATTCACATTTTATCAACAATATTTATTTATTTATTTACGTAATAAACACTGTAAATAAAATTAAACGATCTCTTAATTAAAACCGAAATTAATTTCATTTAGCAAAGTTACGAACCCTCAATCTGGATTGCAACTTTACCAACATTGATTTTAGTACCGGTATTAAATAATAGATGACGCTCGATTATTTATTTATTTTTAATTTATTAAAATATATTTATCTTATTAATTATATTAATAACCGGATATAGGATATTTTAGAGGAAAATTTAGGAAAAATCTTTATTTAACACGTTAATTTGGGTTAATTAATCCTTAACAAAGGAATTTAAAAATTATATTAAATTAATAATTCAAATCAAGTTAATTTTAGATATTAATTATTTGATTAAAGTTCTATTTTAATTTTTAAAATAATTATTTAAAAAAGTGAGGTTAAAAAGATATCTTTTGACAACCATGTCATAATTGACAATCGTAATTAATAAATTTTGAGCACTTACTTTGAGTCGGCTTTGAATGAAGAATAGGTTCCTGTTGATTTAGATGAAGAAGATGCCAACGAATACAGTAATGGGCCATTTAAACCTCCTTCCATGTCCACTTTTTTCATTCATATGTTCCCCATGATGTCCTGGTCCACCATGACCTCTTGGCGAGCCAAACAACCATAAACGATACCAAATAACCTACAAATTAAAAAATGATTTTAACGAAGGAAAATTTTTAAGTTGATTTCACTCACCAAGTCGATAACTCCTCAAAAATATGATTATTACCACTTATCACTTAATGGACACCATAAATCAACGAATTTTCTTCATTTTTTAACCCCACAACGCTCTTTATGTTACCATGAAACGTTTTAATTTCTCAAAGATGTCAAATATCATTTGTTTGGATTTATTGACATTAATTCGAAAGGGCCAACCTAAAAACATAAAAATCAGTTGGTAGTATAAAAAATAAATAATATTAAATTTTTTTTTTTTTGTTAATTATTTATTACATATAAAAAGAATAAAAAATTATGAAATTGATTTTAAATACATCAAACAAACTTTTATTTAATATGAAAATTAATAAATAAAACCACGAAATTGATTTATAGTTTAATTCCGATATTAAGTAATAGATGACGCTCGTTTTATTTTTTTTTATCAAGGTAATAATCAAGATAATAATAATTAATCAATTGCGTTCTGTTAACTTAGAATCGATTTCTTTTCAAGAACTATGAATGTTTCAAAAAAATAATTAATTAAATGTAACCCTTCATCTGTAAATGTGGGTATTTTGTGTCTGACCAGAACTGTTTAAGTAACAAATTTGCTAATATATACACATTGTGTGGGCTTCATTTAAAAAGAAGGTAACATGAGATAAAATATGAACTCAGAGGACTAACATAATGAATTCAATGAATTCTTTCATATTTTTGTAAATGCACAACGCCATAAAAAAATCGGCGGAACTTGAAAGACCCACCTTTACAGACGGAAGATGCTAAAAAAACGTTTACAGACAAAGGGTTAAAGTACTTACTTTGAAAATAAAAAAGGTCCTCATTAAGTCCTTCTAATAAAGTAATGAGCCATTTAAATCATCCTGTTACCTCTGAATAAAAGTTCTCTAAAGGATTGAAGCAACCTATAAATTGAAAAAGTGATGTTTACGAAAAAAATTTTAAGTCGATTTCACTCACCAAGCCAATAAATCTCCGTAAAAATGATTATGACCACTTATTACTAAATTAAAATCATAAATCAACGAGTTTTCTTCATTTATTAACTTCATAACGCTCTTTATATTGATAAGAAACGTTTATTTTTTTCAAAGTGAGGTTAAAATGTCATTCCCTTGCATTTATTGACATTAATTCAAAAGGGCCAACCTTAAAACATAAAAATCAATTGGTAATAAAATTTAAATAATACTAAATTATTTTTTTTGAGATAATTATTTATTACATATAAAATGAACAAAAAATTATGAAATTAATTTTAAATATATCAAACAATCTTTTATTTAATAAGGAAATTAATAAATAAAATCACCAGATTAATTTATAGTTTAATTCCAATATTAAATAATAGATGACCCTCCATTTATTTTTTTTGTCATAAAATTAATCAAAATAATAATAATTAATCAATTAATTCGTTCTGTTAACTTTGAATTGACTTCTTTTCAAGAACTATGAATGTTTCAAAAAAAAATTGTAATCAAATATAAAGTACTTACTTTGATAATAAAAAAGATCCTCATTAAATCATCTTAATAAAGGAATGAGCCGTTAATCATCCTGTTACCTCTTAATTAAAGTTTTCTAAAGAATTGAAATAACCTATAAATTAAAAGTAATGTTTATGAAAAAAAAATTTTAAGTTGTTTTCACTCACCAAAATGATAACTCTCCAAAAAGATGATTATTATTACTTATTACTCAATTATTATCATAAATCAACGACGATTTCTTCATTTATTAAACTCGTAACGCTCTTTATGTTGATACGAAACATTTATTTCTTCAAAGTGAGGTTAAAATGTTATTCCCTTGGATTTATTGACATTTATTCAAAAGGGCCAACCTAAAAACATAAAAACTGGTTAGTAATAAAATTTAAATAATATTAAATTATTTTTTTTTTGAGATAATATTTATATATTATACACAATAAAAATCAAAAATTATAAAGTTAAAATATTATATCAAAAGGAAAACAACATAATACAGTCTTCTTGAACTTAGGGGCTGAGGTTCTATGCACAAGGTTAAGGATGCCCCACAGAGTGGACCCGAAAGGTTATCTGATTTTGGAAGAAACAGATAAATTACTCATACAAACACGAGAATGAGATGTCGTGATGTTTTCACAAAATTTAAACAATTTTTTTTTATTGTATTAATAATCATATATGATTTTGTAAATTAAAATATTGTTTGCAGCCAAAAATTCCATTATTCTCATTGAAGTGGAAACATTTAAACGACTCAATCCTGAATACAGAGCCTCTTACTCTTCCTTTAACATTATGCAACTAAACATGATATGATTTATATCTTCTCTTTCTTCACAATCATACAGGGATGAACAACTCCGCGTCGAATATAGACATTTGATTTGGCAAGCCATACAATGTTTCTATCTTTCCCAACTCCAAAAATACTCCACAAAACACATCACCCAGGCCTCTTCTTAATGAACAACCATTAGTAAAAATTCCTATGTAACATGGCCACTTGTTGTTTGTAAACTCCTTCAATAAAAAATTCCAACAAATAAAGGTAAACTGTTGTAGGTGTTGTGGTCAATAATTGTTTATATTAAATTCCTTCAACATGTCATCTACTGCTGTCTCCAAAAACAATCAAACAATCTATTTTTTATAATGTTGTAAAAAGGCAATTGGAATATAATGTTGTTTACTCTGCATATTGCTTCATACTGCGTCCTCGATTTCCTTCCACACCTTCACTGACAAAGATATTCCTTCCAAGACAACTTTGCATTAAGATTCAACCCCAAGTATTTAATTGTATTTGTGTACCAAGTAACTCTTTATCCAATTAGTATCTGCAAATTCATATATTGTCTTCTCTTTGTAAAAATAATTGCCCTGGTTTTATCTATTGTGGTATCCAAAGTTATGGTTTCCAAAAATATTCTTACCTTGTCCATGGCTATGCTTATTTTTCCTGCACTTTCCTCAAACAATGTGCTACTATAGAAAATTATTTACAACAAATCTGTACATCCTGTTCCCATCAGTTCTATAGCGAGACCGTTAATGTAAATTTTGGGCTACCCTGTGCTAAACCTCGATAACTAATTCTCTTGCCTAATTTCTTAGGGTCGTCCTTTAACCAAATCCAACCTGTTAGCTATTATTTTTTCGTAAAGCTTCCTAATACACGACAATAACGCCACTGGTCTGTATCCTGTCTGTGAATTAAATATTAAAATTATTTCTTTCCACTCTTCTGGTATGTTCCCCGACGTCCATATTTCATTTAACAGTCTTAGCAACGTCTCCTAAACGCTTTTAGGATTGAATAAGTAATTTTATCCCTCCTGGGTGCAGAGTATTGTGTGGTCTTTAACGTTTTGTGAAACTCAGGCGAATTATGGAACCTGTCACGAATGATTTCATCCCTGTGTTTCCTATTCTTGCTCCCATATCAAGGGAATCTCTTTCCAGCTGCGCTGACACACTTTGCTCAAAAATTCCTCTCTCCATTCGCACGAAATAATTTCTGTATTTCTATCTTTATTTATTAAATCTCCTCAGATTTCCCACCTTTCTCCAAACTCCTCCCAGAAAGATGTCCCTATTAAATGATGCGCAATATCTTCTGAAGTGTTTATGTCCGTTTTATTATCAGAAAATAGTTTGATTGCAAATTTTTTTATTCTCACCGCCGTTTCGCATTCTTTGTTCCACCAGGCGCAGAAGGTTTTTCTATTTTGATTTTAAAATCCACTTTAAAATTTAACATCCATTGATGTTAGTTCAGAAGGTTAGTTGATGATCATTTCTGCTAAAAAGGTAGTAAGATTCTTCTGCTCCATGATATTCATAAGAATTCTTCCTCTAGGGTTTATTAGTTGATGATTGAAGTCTCCTAACAAAACAATCCTACTTCCTAAAGAAATTTCTTCCAAAACGTATTGCCAATTATTAAAATCAAAGTGAAAACCCAGTGGTATATATCCCACCACTAGCATAATGACATTTATAGATATACATAAAAAATGTGTTTTATCTTTTGGTAATGTAACATTTTCATAATAATTAAAATTCAATTTCTTATTTATGAGCAATGATAGTTCCCCATACAAATCATCCCAACAGATGTAGAGGTGATTATATCCTGAAGCCGATATCATATACTCTTCCTTCATCCAGGTTTCTGTTATTGCTACAATGTGTTGTTCATTGTCCCTAAGAAAGTTAAAAAAGACTTGTCTGGTTTTTAGAAAGACACTTGGAATTCCAAAGTAATATCTTCATTACATGGAACTTCTTCCTTTAAATACAAATTTGATCGTTGTCTGTCTTGACGATTTAGGGTATTAAAATTCATGAATTCATTTTGTGATTCACTTTCAGATTCTTCCATATAAAGATATGATATGATCTTTAGTAAAAGTGATTTTAGTTTCTTAAATTCGATTTTAATTCTGTTTCTGCCTCTCTTATCAACTCTGATGATTCCTTTTGAACCTCTATCAAATAATTTTTTCCCTACTTGCATATCTCATATCTCATAAATCACATATGGAGCCGCATCCATGCAGCACTATCTATTTTCGTTTTCTTTTGCTCCATTAGTATTTTCATCAATAGAGTTTTTTTGATTTAATGGGGGTAGGTAAACAAGTGTTCCAAAATTTGGGATTAGACCTTCAGGGTTATTGCTCATTTGCGAACTGGGATACCCAGTTCTGTGTCTAAATCAACTACTTTGTTAATTAAATTAACTAACCTTAAAATCTCTTCCTATTTCTTTCCGCAAGGGCCTTTAAAAAGGCTTTTTTAGCCTTTTTTTAATATTTAAACGCACCAGTTCAGAGATGTGTTCTTGACCAACCTTCCTATTACTTAATTAACAAGTTTTCTTCATTTATTAACCCCAAAAAGTTTTCCATGTTAATAAGAAATATTTATTTCTTCAAAGCGAAGTTAAAATATCATTTGCCTGGATTTGACATTAATTCAAAGGCGCCAACCTTAAAACATAAAAATAAATTAAGTTAGTAATAAAATTTATACATAATTAATTATTATTTTTAACAATAACACTTATTTATTACACATGAAAGAATTAAAAATCATAAATTGGACTTTAAATAAAAATATATTAAACAATAATCTTCTATTTAATACGGAAATAAGTAAGTGAAATAGTTTAGTGAAGCTTAATTCCGATATTAAATAATAGATGGTGCTTAATGACTAATTAAATTTAAAGTACTTACTTTGAAACAACAAAGTTTCTTATTAAGTTATTCCAATAAAGTTACTTCTCAATTAAAGTTTTCTAAACATCCATAGATAATGCGAAATAACCTAAAAATCAAGAAAGTGATTATTATCAAAGAAAAAATAAGTTAATTTCACTTACCAAGTTGTTAAAATTACTTAATAAACGTTATAAATCAACGAGTTTTTTTCGTTTATTAAGCCCACATCGTTTTCTACATTAATAAGATTTTATTTGTTAAAACCAAAGTTAAAATGGCATTCGCCTAGATTTGACATTATTAAAAGGGCCAACCTTAAAAACATAAAAATCCATTAATAATAAAATTTAAACATAATTAAATCATTATTTTAAAAGATAAAATGTAATTGTTACACATAAAATAATCAAAAATCCTAGATTGTGCTTTAAATAAAAATATATTACATGATCTTCTATTTAATACGGAAATAAATAAGTGAAGCTTAATTCTTCCCATATTAAATAATAGATGGTGCTTTATGACTTATTAAATTTAAAGTACTTACTTTGAAAAAAGAAAAGTTTCTTATTAAGTTAATCTAATAAAGCCATTTAAAGATTCAAAGACGTCTTATTATCTCTCAATTAAAGTGATTAAAGTTTTCTAAACATCCTTAAACAATGCGAAATAACCTAAAAATCAAGAAAGTGATTATTATCAAAGAAAAAATAAGTTAATTTCACTTACCAAGTTGATAATTCCTCAAAAAAGATGATTATTACCATTTATTACTTAATTAACATCATAAATCAACGAGTTTTCTTCATTTATTACTCCCATAACGCTCTTTACGTTGATAAGAAACGTTTATTTCTTCCAAGACATTTATTCAAAAGATTTTTCTCAATTAAAGTGATTAAAATTTTCTAAACAACCATAAACAATGCAAAATAACCTAAAAACTAAGAAAATGATTATCAAAAAAAAAATTTAAGTCAATTTCACTCACCAAGGTAATAACTCCTCAATAAGACTATTATTATCCACTTATTACCCAATTAATATCATAGATCAAAGAGTTTTCTTCATTTATTAATCCCGTAACGCTCTTTATGTTGATAAGAAACGTTTATTTCTTCCAAGACATTTATTCAAAAGATCCAACCATAATTTTTTTCTCAATTAAAGTTATTAAAGTTTTCTAAACAACCATAAACAATGCAAAATAACCTAAAAATTAAGAAAATGATTATTATCAAAAAAAAAATTTAAGTCAATTTTACTCACCAAGGTAATAACTCCTTAAAAAGATTATTATTATCCACTTATTACCCAATTAATATCATAAATCAGAGTTTTCTTCATTTATTAATCCCGTAACGCTCTTTATGTTGATAAGAAACGTTTATTTCTTCTAAGACATTTATTCAAAAGATTTTTCTGAATTAAAGTTTTCTAAACAACCATAAACAATGCAAAATAACCTAAAAACTAAGAAAATGATTATTATCAAAAAAAAATTTAAGTCAATTTCACTCACCAAGGTAATAATTCCTCAATAAGATTATTATTATCCACTTATTACCCAATTAATATCATAGATCAACGAGTTTTCTTCATTTATTAATCCCGTAACGCTCTTTATGTTGATAAGAAACGTTTATTTCTTCCAAGACATTCATTCAAAAGATCCAATCATAATTTATTTCTCAATTAAAGTGATTAAAGTTTTCTAAACAACCATAAACAATGCAAAATAACCTAAAAATTAAGAAAATGATTATTATCAAAAAAAAATTTAAGTCAATTTCACTCACCAAGGTAATAACTCCTTAAAAAGATTACTATTATCCACTTATTACCCAATTAATATCATAAATCAGAGTTTTCTTCATTTATTAATCCCGTAACGCTCTTTATGTTGATAAGAAACGTTTATTTCTTCTAAGACATTTATTCAAAAGATTTTTCTCAATTAAAGTTTTCTAAACAACCATAAACAATGTAAAATAATCTAAAAATTAAGAAAATGATTATTATCAAGAAAAAAAAAAATTAAGTCAATTTCACTCACCAAAGTAATAACTCCTTAAAAAGATTATTATTATCCACTTATTACCCAATTAATATCATAAATCAGAGTTTTCTTCATTTATTAATCCCGTAACGCTCTTTATGTTGATAAGAAACGTTTATTTCTTCTAAGACATTTATTCAAAAGATTTTTCTTAATTAAAGTTTTCTAAACAACCATAAACAATGCAAAATAACCTAAAAATTAAGAAAATGATTATTATCAAAAAAAAAAATTAAGTCAATTTCACTCACCAAAGTAATAACTCCTTAAAAAGATTATTATTATCCACTTATTACCCAATTAATATCATAAATCAAAGAGTTTTCTTCAGTTATTAATCCCGTAACGCTCTTTATGTTGATAAGAAACGTTTATTTCTTCCAAGACATTCATTCAAAAGATCCAACCATAATTTATTTCTCAATTAAATTGATTAAAGTTTTCTAAATATCCATAAACAATGCAAAATAACCTAAAAATTAAAAAAATGATTATTATCAAAAAAAAAATTTAAGTCAATTTCACTCACCAAGGTAATAACTCCTTAAAAAGATTACTATTATCCACTTATTACCCAATTAATATCATAAATCAAAGAGTTTTCTTCATTTATTAATCCCGTAACGCTCTTTATGTTGATAAGAAACGTTTATTTCTTCCAAGACAATCATTCAAACGATCCAACCATAATTTATTTCTCAATTAAAGTGATTAAAGTGTTCTAAACATCCATAAACAATGCAAAATAACCTAAAAATTAAGAAAATGATTATCAAAAAAAAATTTAAGTCAATTTCACTCACCAAGGTAATAACTCCTTAAAAAGATTATTATTATCCACTTATTACCCAATTAATATCATAAATCAGAGTTTTCTTCATTTATTAATCCCGTAACGCTCTTTATGTTGATAAGAAACGTTTATTTCTTCTAAGACATTTATTCAAAAGATTTTTCTTAATTAAAGTTTTCTAAACAACCATAAACAATGCAAAATAACCTAAAAATTAAGAAAATGATTATTATCAAAAAAAAAATTAAGTCAATTTCACTCACCAAGGTGATAACTCCTTAAAAAGATTATTATTATCCACTTATTACCCAATTAATATCATAAATCAGAGTTTTCTTCATTTATTAATCCCGTAACGCTCTTTATGTTGATAAGAAACGTTTATTTCTTCTAAGACATTTATTCAAAAGATTTTTCTCAATTAAAGTTTTCTAAACAACCATAAACAATGCAAAATAACCTAAAAATTAAGAAAATGATTATTATCAAAAAAAAAAATTAAGTCAATTTCACTCACCAAGGTAATAACTCCTTAAAAAGATTATTATTATCCACTTATTACCCAATTAATATCATAAATCAGAGTTTTCTTCATTTATTAATCCCGTAACGCTCTTTATGTTGATAAGAAACGTTTATTTCTTCTAAGACATTTATTCAAAAGATTTTTCTCAATTAAAGTTTTCTAAACAACCATAAACAATGCAAAATAACCTAAAAATTAAGAAAATGATTATTATCAAAAAAAAAAATTAAGTCAATTTCACTCACCAAAGTAATAACTCCTTAAAAAGATTATTATTATCTACTTATTACCCAATTAATATCATAAATCAAAGAGTTTTCTTCAGTTATTAATCCCGCAACGCTCTTAATGTTGATAAGAAACGTTTATTTCTTCCAAGACATTCATTCAAAAGATCCAACCATAATTTTTTTCTCAATTAAAGTTATTAAAGTTTTCTAAACAACCATAAACAATGCAAAATAACCTAAAAATTAAGAAAATGATTATTATCAAAAAAAAATTTAAGTCAATTTTACTCACCAAGGTAATAACTCCTTAAAAAGATTATTATTATCCACTTATTACCCAATTAATATCATAAATCAGAGTTTTCTTCATTTATTAATCCCGTAACGCTCTTTATGTTGATAAGAAACGTTTATTTCTTCTAAGACATTTATTCAAAAGATTTTTCTCAATTAAAGTTTTCTAAACAACCATAAACAATGCAAAATAACCTAAAAATTAAGAAAATGATTATTATCAAAAAAAAAAATTAAGTCAATTTCACTCACCAAAGTAATAACTCCTTAAAAAGATTATTATTATCTACTTATTACCCAATTAATATCATAAATCAAAGAGTTTTCTTCATTTATTAATCCCGTAACGCTCTTTATGTTGATAAGAAACGTTTATTTCTTCCAAGACAATCATTCAAACGATCCAACCATAATTTATTTCTCAATTAAAGTGATTAAAGTGTTCTAAACATCCATAAACAATGCAAAATAACCTAAAAATTAAGAAAATGATTATCAAAAAAAAATTTAAGTCAATTTCACTCACCAAGGTAATAACTCCTTAAAAAGATTATTATTATCCACTTATTACCCAATTAATATCATAAATCAGAGTTTTCTTCATTTATTAATCCCGTAACGCTCTTTATGTTGATAAGAAACGTTTATTTCTTCCAAGACATTCATTCAAAAGATCCAACCATAATTTTTTTCTCAATTAAAGTTATTAAAGTTTTCTAAACAACCATAAACAATGCAAAATAACCTAAAAATTAAGAAAATGATTATTATCAAAAAAAAATTTAAGTCAATTTTACTCACCAAGGTAATAACTCCTTAAAAAGATTATTATTATCCACTTATTACCCAATTAATATCATAAATCAGAGTTTTCTTCATTTATTAATCCCGTAACGCTCTTTATGTTGATAAGAAACGTTTATTTCTTCTAAGACATTTATTCAAAAGATTTTTCTCAATTAAAGTTTTCTAAACAACCATAAACAATGCAAAATAACCTAAAAATTAAGAAAATGATTATTATCAAAAAAAAAAATTAAGTCAATTTCACTCACCAAGGTAATAACTCCTTAAAAAGATTATTATTATCCACTTATTACCCAATTAATATCATAAATCAGAGTTTTCTTCATTTATTAATCCCGTAACGCTCTTTATGTTGATAAGAAACGTTTATTTCTTCTAAGACATTTATTCAAAAGATTTTTCTCAATTAAAGTTTTCTAAACAACCATAAACAATGCAAAATAACCTAAAAATTAAGAAAATGATTATTATCAAAAAAAAAAATTAAGTCAATTTCACTCACCAAAGTAATAACTCCTTAAAAAGATTATTATTATCTACTTATTACCCAATTAATATCATAAATCAAAGAGTTTTCTTCAGTTATTAATCCCGCAACGCTCTTAATGTTGATAAGAAACGTTTATTTCTTCCAAGACATTCATTCAAAAGATCCAACCATAATTTTTTTCTCAATTAAAGTTATTAAAGTTTTCTAAACAACCATAAACAATGCAAAATAACCTAAAAATTAAGAAAATGATTATTATCAAAAAAAAAAATTAAGTCAATTTCACTCACCAAGGTAATAACTCCTTAAAAAGATTATTATTATCCACTTATTACCCAATTAATATCATAAATCAGAGTTTTCTTCATTTATTAATCCCGTAACGCTCTTTATGTTGATAAGAAACGTTTATTTCTTCTAAGACATTTATTCAAAAGATTTTTCTCAATTAAAGTTTTCTAAACAACCATAAACAATGCAAAATAACCTAAAAATTAAGAAAATGATTATTATCAAAAAAAAAAATTAAGTCAATTTCACTCACCAAAGTAATAACTCCTTAAAAAGATTATTATTATCTACTTATTACCCAATTAATATCATAAATCAAAGAGTTTTCTTCATTTATTAATCCCGTAACGCTCTTTATGTTGATAAGAAACGTTTATTTCTTCCAAGACAATCATTCAAACGATCCAACCATAATTTATTTCTCAATTAAAGTGATTAAAGTGTTCTAAACATCCATAAACAATGCAAAATAACCTAAAAATTAAGAAAATGATTATCAAAAAAAAATTTAAGTCAATTTCACTCACCAAGGTAATAACTCCTTAAAAAGATTATTATTATCCACTTATTACCCAATTAATATCATAAATCAGAGTTTTCTTCATTTATTAATCCCGTAACGCTCTTTATGTTGATAAGAAACGTTTATTTCTTCCAAGACATTCATTCAAAAGATCCAACCATAATTTTTTTCTCAATTAAAGTTATTAAAGTTTTCTAAACAACCATAAACAATGCAAAATAACCTAAAAATTAAGAAAATGATTATTATCAAAAAAAAATTTAAGTCAATTTTACTCACCAAGGTAATAACTCCTTAAAAAGATTATTATTATCCACTTATTACCCAATTAATATCATAAATCAGAGTTTTCTTCATTTATTAATCCCGTAACGCTCTTTATGTTGATAAGAAACGTTTATTTCTTCTAAGACATTTATTCAAAAGATTTTTCTCAATTAAAGTTTTCTAAACAACCATAAACAATGCAAAATAACCTAAAAATTAAGAAAATGATTATTATCAAAAAAAAAAATTAAGTCAATTTCACTCACCAAGGTAATAACTCCTTAAAAAGATTATTATTATCCACTTATTACCCAATTAATATCATAAATCAGAGTTTTCTTCATTTATTAATCCCGTAACGCTCTTTATGTTGATAAGAAACGTTTATTTCTTCTAAGACATTTATTCAAAAGATTTTTCTCAATTAAAGTTTTCTAAACAACCATAAACAATGCAAAATAACCTAAAAATTAAGAAAATGATTATTATCAAAAAAAAAAATTAAGTCAATTTCACTCACCAAAGTAATAACTCCTTAAAAAGATTATTATTATCTACTTATTACCCAATTAATATCATAAATCAAAGAGTTTTCTTCAGTTATTAATCCCGCAACGCTCTTAATGTTGATAAGAAACGTTTATTTCTTCCAAGACATTCATTCAAAAGATCCAACCATAATTTTTTTCTCAATTAAAGTTATTAAAGTTTTCTAAACAACCATAAACAATGCAAAATAACCTAAAAATTAAGAAAATGATTATTATCAAAAAAAAATTTAAGTCAATTTTACTCACCAAGGTAATAACTCCTTAAAAAGATTATTATTATCCACTTATTACCCAATTAATATCATAAATCAGAGTTTTCTTCATTTATTAATCCCGTAACGCTCTTTATGTTGATAAGAAACGTTTATTTCTTCTAAGACATTTATTCAAAAGATTTTTCTCAATTAAAGTTTTCTAAACAACCATAAACAATGCAAAATAACCTAAAAATTAAGAAAATGATTATTATCAAAAAAAAAAAAATTAAGTCAATTTCACTCACCAAAGTAATAACTCCTTAAAAAGATTATTATTATCTACTTATTACCCAATTAATATCATAAATCAAAGAGTTTTCTTCAGTTATTAATCCCGTAACGCTCTTAATGTTGATAAGAAACGTTTATTTCTTCCAAGACATTCATTCAAAAGATCCAACCATAATTTATTTCTCAATTAAAGTGATTAAAGTTTTCTAAACAACCATAAACAATGCAAAATAACCTAAAAATTAAGAAAATGATTATTATCAAAAAAAAAATTTAAGTCAATTTCACTCACCAAGGTAATAACTCCTTAAAAAGATTATTATTATCCACTTATTACCCAATTAATATCATAAATCAAAGAGTTTTCTTCAATTATTAATCCAGTAACGCTCTTTATGTTGATAAGAAACGTTTATTTCTTCCAAGACATTCATTCAAAAGATCCAACCATAATTTTTTTCTTAATTAAAGTTATTAAAGTTTTCTAAACAACCATAAACAATGCAAAATAACCTAAAAATTAAGAAAATGATTATTATCAAAAAAAAAAAATTAAGTCAATTTCACTCACCAAGGTAATAACTCCTTAAAAAGATTATTATTATCCACTTATTACCCAATTAATATCATAAATCAGAGTTTTCTTCATTTATTAATCCCGTAACGCTCTTTATGTTGATAAGAAACGTTTATTTCTTCTAAGACATTTATTCAAAAGATTTTTCTCAATTAAAGTTTTCTAAACAACCATAAACAATGCAAAATAACCTAAAAATTAAGAAAATGATTATTATCAAAAAAAAAAATTAAGTCAATTTCACTCACCAAAGTAATAACTCCTTAAAAAGATTATTATTATCTACTTATTACCCAATTAATATCATAAATCAAAGAGTTTTCTTCATTTATTAATCCCGTAACGCTCTTTATGTTGATAAGAAACGTTTATTTCTTCCAAGACAATCATTCAAACGATCCAACCATAATTTATTTCTCAATTAAAGTGATTAAAGTGTTCTAAACATCCATAAACAATGCAAAATAACCTAAAAATTAAGAAAATGATTATCAAAAAAAAATTTAAGTCAATTTCACTCACCAAGGTAATAACTCCTTAAAAAGATTATTATTATCCACTTATTACCCAATTAATATCATAAATCAGAGTTTTCTTCATTTATTAATCCCGTAACGCTCTTTATGTTGATAAGAAACGTTTATTTCTTCCAAGACATTCATTCAAAAGATCCAACCATAATTTTTTTCTCAATTAAAGTTATTAAAGTTTTCTAAACAACCATAAACAATGCAAAATAACCTAAAAATTAAGAAAATGATTATTATCAAAAAAAAATTTAAGTCAATTTTACTCACCAAGGTAATAACTCCTTAAAAAGATTATTATTATCCACTTATTACCCAATTAATATCATAAATCAGAGTTTTCTTCATTTATTAATCCCGTAACGCTCTTTATGTTGATAAGAAACGTTTATTTCTTCTAAGACATTTATTCAAAAGATTTTTCTCAATTAAAGTTTTCTAAACAACCATAAACAATGCAAAATAACCTAAAAATTAAGAAAATGATTATTATCAAAAAAAAAAATTAAGTCAATTTCACTCACCAAGGTAATAACTCCTTAAAAAGATTATTATTATCCACTTATTACCCAATTAATATCATAAATCAGAGTTTTCTTCATTTATTAATCCCGTAACGCTCTTTATGTTGATAAGAAACGTTTATTTCTTCTAAGACATTTATTCAAAAGATTTTTCTCAATTAAAGTTTTCTAAACAACCATAAACAATGCAAAATAACCTAAAAATTAAGAAAATGATTATTATCAAAAAAAAAAATTAAGTCAATTTCACTCACCAAAGTAATAACTCCTTAAAAAGATTATTATTATCTACTTATTACCCAATTAATATCATAAATCAAAGAGTTTTCTTCAGTTATTAATCCCGCAACGCTCTTAATGTTGATAAGAAACGTTTATTTCTTCCAAGACATTCATTCAAAAGATCCAACCATAATTTTTTTCTCAATTAAAGTTATTAAAGTTTTCTAAACAACCATAAACAATGCAAAATAACCTAAAAATTAAGAAAATGATTATTATCAAAAAAAAATTTAAGTCAATTTTACTCACCAAGGTAATAACTCCTTAAAAAGATTATTATTATCCACTTATTACCCAATTAATATCATAAATCAGAGTTTTCTTCATTTATTAATCCCGTAACGCTCTTTATGTTGATAAGAAACGTTTATTTCTTCTAAGACATTTATTCAAAAGATTTTTCTCAATTAAAGTTTTCTAAACAACCATAAACAATGCAAAATAACCTAAAAATTAAGAAAATGATTATTATCAAAAAAAAAAAAATTAAGTCAATTTCACTCACCAAAGTAATAACTCCTTAAAAAGATTATTATTATCTACTTATTACCCAATTAATATCATAAATCAAAGAGTTTTCTTCAGTTATTAATCCCGTAACGCTCTTAATGTTGATAAGAAACGTTTATTTCTTCCAAGACATTCATTCAAAAGATCCAACCATAATTTATTTCTCAATTAAAGTGATTAAAGTTTTCTAAACAACCATAAACAATGCAAAATAACCTAAAAATTAAGAAAATGATTATTATCAAAAAAAAAATTTAAGTCAATTTCACTCACCAAGGTAATAACTCCTTAAAAAGATTATTATTATCCACTTATTACCCAATTAATATCATAAATCAAAGAGTTTTCTTCAATTATTAATCCAGTAACGCTCTTTATGTTGATAAGAAACGTTTATTTCTTCCAAGACATTCATTCAAAAGATCCAACCATAATTTTTTTCTTAATTAAAGTTATTAAAGTTTTCTAAACAACCATAAACAATGCAAAATAACCTAAAAATTAAGAAAATGATTATTATCAAAAAAAAAAAATTAAGTCAATTTCACTCACCAAGGTAATAACTCCTTAAAAAGATTATTATTATCCACTTATTACCCAATTAATATCATAAATCAGAGTTTTCTTCATTTATTAATCCCGTAACGCTCTTTATGTTGATAAGAAACGTTTATTTCTTCTAAGACATTTATTCAAAAGATTTTTCTCAATTAAAGTTTTCTAAACAACCATAAACAATGCAAAATAACCTAAAAATTAAGAAAATGATTATTATCAAAAAAAAAAAATTAAGTCAATTTCACTCACCAAAGTAATAACTCCTTAAAAAGATTATTATTATCTACTTATTACCCAATTAATATCATAAATCAAAGAGTTTTCTTCAGTTATTAATCCCGTAACGCTCTTAATGTTGATAAGAAACGTTTATTTCTTCCAAGGCATTCATTCAAAAGATCCAACCATAATTTTTTTCTCAATTAAAGTTATTAAAGTTTTCTAAACAACCATAAACAATGCAAAATAACCTAAAAATTAAGAAAATGATTATTATAAAAAAAAAATAAGTTAATTTCACTCACCAAGTTGATAATTTCCAAAAAAAGATGATTATTACTTAATTAACATTATAAATCAACGAATTTTCTTCATTTATTAACTCCACAACGTTCTTTATATTAATCAGCATCAATAAACAATGCGAAAGAATCTAAAAATTAAGAAAGATATTATCAAAAATATTTAAGTTAGTTTCACTCACCAAGTTGATAATTCCTAAACAATATAATTATTACATCTTATTACTTAATTAAAATTATAAATAATGATTTTTTTACAATTATTAACACTATAACACAATTTAATTTTTATAATTCAAAAATAAACCATGAAAATCAGTTGGTGATAACTTAAAATTAAATTTTTTTAGATAAAATTTATTTATTACATACAAAAAAGAATCAATAATTATAAATTGCAAGAAATTCGAATAATATAATTTTCCAATTTTTTTTTCCTTTAATACACTTACATATATCACATTAAAAAGATCGATTATTAATACGTTTGCTTTTCTTCCTTCGTTGGTTTTCCTACGCATATTTATTATTTATTTATTTATATAAAGTAAAAGATTTTTCGATAATATTTTCTTCCTTATCCTTATAGATCGATTATTAAAACTTACGCTACGGTCGCATTCCACTTTTCTTTACGTTGCTCAACACCAAACGCGGTGTCGTAATTCCCTTTCGAGATGAATAATCGCTTAAAATGCGGGATGCAATAAACTTTACCTTGGTTATACGTATACGAATCCATTCTACAAACAATTTAATTAATTAATTAGATTTAATTAAAAAATGGGTTACCTTAAAATTGTTCCACACTCGGTACATTTAAAACATTTCTTGTGGTAGTTGAGGTTATGCACGGTGATCTTTTCCAGGGGGTAAATACGTTCTTTACAACCATCGCAAGAATCCAAACCGCTCGTTGTATCCTGTAACATTTTTTGATTTTTCCCCAAATTTTTTTTGATTTTTGTATAAATAAAAAAGGATTAAGACGAATTAATTAATTCATTAATAATTAACAAGAGAAAGTGTAAAAAAGAGAAAGAAACGTTTAATTAAAGAATAAGAAAAAAGTTTAAAAAAAAATCTTTTAAGTATACCTTTTTTATTTTCACACTAATGTATACAAAAAGAGAAAGAAGAGAAAATAATTTGATTGGCACTATTGACTAATTGAAGGGTAAATGACAATGATTAATAAAGTTAAAATTCTTTTAAAAGGAAGACCAAGAAGATTGTTTCTTTCTAAAATTTAATGTACATCGAGAAAACAACTAATTTACATCGATTTCCTTTTAGTCTAAAAAAAGGGGTTAACATACAGGATATAAAAAGTTCTTTTTGCTTCCATCGTCGATTTCCTCATTAACAGGGACGATAATATTAATAATTAGGTAGAAGATCAAAAATTGACACGGTCCCATGTAAATCTCTCGAAAATCTCAATTATTTCATTTTAATTCAGTCTTTTAGCTTTAATTAATCCAATTATCTTTTCAAAAGAGCGTCAATTAATTTTAATTAATTAAGTAAGTATTTTAAAAAGGGGTAACATATAAATGTACAAATGTCGTGGTAAAACTCTAAACGCTAAAAAAACGAAAAAAATAATAATAATAATAAAATAGTTAATCAATTAATTAATTAAATTCATTAATTAATAATAGCAGCGAAAAAAAATATTTTTGGCTTTTTTTTTTAATCATTTTTTTTTATAATTAACAAAATCGTATTTAACGTGATTCCGGTGGGCGCCTGAGGTTGTCTCCGGCGATCGAAACGTCGGCTTCTCCTCGCGAGATTGCGTGCGCGCTTTACTGAAACCAAACAAGAAGAAATCGTGTCCAAAAAATGACTATTCGAACCGAGAACAACCGGAACAATCAATCAAAAAAACATTTGCGATTTCTGTGCGTTTCATGCGGTTATTAACCAAAAAAAAAATCGGTTAATTTAAGGCAAAAACAAACGAAAACGATAATAATAAAGTGGGGGGAGTACGATAATAAGTGCGAAGTGCAAAAGATGGCAAAATAAGAGAAATGAAGAAGTAAAGAGGAGCTAATTATTACATAGATATGTCATTGTAGGCCTAAATAGTTGTGCTGAGGCGGTGGGTCAAATGATATAGCCGAGGCAGGGATTTAAATGCTACAAAATGATATTTTATTGTAAACTGAGGCAGCTTCGTTGCCGAGGTAATGACTTAAATGTTATAAAATGACATTTTATTGCAGACCAAGACAACTATGTTGCCGAGGTAGTAATTTAAATGTTATTAAATTATATTTTACTACAAACCGAGGCAGCTATGATGCCGAGGCAGTGGTTTAAATGCTATGAAATAATGTTTTATTACAAACCGAGGCAGCTATGCTGCCGAGGCAGTGATTTATATGCTATGAAATAATGTTTTATTGCAAACCGAGGCAGCTATGCTGCCGAGGCAGTGATTTATATGCTATGAAATAATGTTTTATTGCAAACCGAGGTAGCTATGCTGCCGAGGTAGTGATTTGAATTTTATAAAATGATATTCTATTGTAAACCAAGGCAGCTATGCTGCCGAGGCAGTGATTTAAACGCTATGAAATAATGTTTTATTACAAACCGAGGCAGCTATGCTGCCGAGGCAGTGATTTAAACGTTATAAAATAATGTTTTATTACAAACCTAGGCAGCTATGCTGCCGAGGCAGTGATTTGAATTTTATAAAATGATATTCTATTGTAAACCGAGGCAGCTATGCCGCCGAGGCAGTGATTTAACTGCTATGAAATACTACCTCTGTTTCATAATAAGTGAGCCATTTGCGTTTTCTGTAAAACTTATTGCCAATAAAAATTTTATTTTTTATGTTGGTAATATACATAATATTCTTAATAACATGCCATGATTTCAAAATATTTGAGAGTTTAACTTGTCACTAAACAACAATTAAACATCAAACAATTACGTGAAAGAAAACACCGAAAAATTTAGAACAATGAGAAAACCGAATTTAACTAACGAAAGGCGAATGGCTATAGTTCAGTTTTTATTGCAACGTCAGAAAAATGGACGGCTGACAAAAGGAACGGTTATATCGGCAATTCAAAAATTCAGAACATCAAGGGCCACTATAAAAAGAATTTGGAAACAAGGTAAAGATTCTGTTAATAGTAGTAGTTGTAGTCTTGATGCGAATGAGCCTATGAATGTTAAGAATAAAAAGCAAGGCAATTCTGGTCGAAAAACAATTGATAGGACAGAATTAATTGCCAAAATACCATCACTTGCTTATAAAAGAAGAGGCACACTGCGGTCATTATCATTTGGAGTTAGTATTCCGCCTACCTCGTTATGGAGGTTGCTAAAAAATGGCGAAATTAAAAGGCACTCCAATTCTTTGAAGCCCCTTCTAAAAGAGAACAATAAATTAGCACGCCTGGATTATTGTCTATCATTTGTGCAAGAGAATGGGGAGTTTGAGGATTTGATGAATTACATCCATATAGATGAAAAGTGGTTTTATATCACTAAAGTAAATCAAAAAATTTATCTCCTGCCAGAAGAAATTGAGCCATGTCGTCAAGTGGCAAGTAAATCAAACATGACCAAAGTAATGTTTTTAGCAGCTGTTACTCGACCGCGGTACGATCGTTACCGTAACCAACATTTTCACGGCAAAATAGGCATATGGCCATTTGTAGTACAAGAAGCAGCCGTGCGAAATAGTAAAAATCGACCTAGAGGTGCACTTGTTACCAAACTTGTGGATATCTGCAAAAATGTTTACAAACGTATGTTAATGGATAAGCTGATTCCGGCAATTAAAAAAAAGTGGCCAAGGAGTTCCTCAAAAAATATAATCATACAGCAGGATAATGCACGGCCACATTGCAATATTGAAGATGAGCAACTACAGGCAGAGTGTAGGAGGGACGGTTGGAACATTTCCATGTTCTCGATCTTGGCTTCTTTGCGTCTATTCAATCCTTACAACATCAGCGTTCACCGCGAAATATAGACGATTTAATAAATGTTGTTGAAGAATCTTTCGAAGAAGAAACTAGACATACATTAGATAACGTTTTTATAAGTTTACAACTAGTTATGAAATCTATTATAGATTGCGATGGAAACAATAATTATAAGCTTACACAGATTAGCAAGGCAAAGCTACGTAGAGAGAATCGTTTGCCTACTATTCGTTTGTAGTAACATTTTGTAACATATTTTTAAGAATAAATATTAGTAGTATTTCTAAAATATTAAAATGGCTCACTTATTTTGGAAAAAATAAAAATCGCTAATGGCTCACTTATTATGAAACAGACGTAGTAATGTTTTATTGCAAACCGAGGCAACTATGCTGCCGAGGCAGTGACTTTAATATTATAAAATGACAGTTTGTTATAGTTGTCCACATCGAGTTTGGCTTTTCGGCTTCAAAATTCGCCCCACTCCGGGCTCGATCTTTAGAAGCATTTGAGGCGGTCTCTTTGTTGCTCTTTGTACCGCATAATTTTTTTCTTATGGTAAAGTGTAAGTCAATCTCGCCGCGCTCTGGTTATGAGTGGACCAAGGGTATTAATTGGTAGCAAGATGAGATCAATTGAACAATCTAAAAAGCTTAATTAAGGGTGAAGGTGTCATAAATCTTGATAATTTTTTTTGTGTTATTTAAAAAAAGCGAATATGTAAAGGCATGAAGGGTGAAGGTGGGACAGCTTTATACAGTTTTTACATTACTTTCGATACTCGCACCGGACTCTCACTCCGGGTTCTGCACCCTCTGTTGTTTAACAGAAAAGGCAACTTTTTTACCGACGTAATTATGTCATTTTAGTGTCAAAAATTTCTTAGTGTACAACACAGTAAAATACGAATATAAATACGATAGCGAAGAAAAATACTCTTTGAAGGTGAAGACTGAAGCTTTTCAAAAAGTTTTGCAGACGGTAAGATGTTTTTTTCCGTTCAAAATGGCTTCTTATCTGATTAGAAAAAACGAAGAAGATAATGAAAGCTGTAGAACATAAATGCCCCGAAAAATGTGCAGCGTATTCAACGCGGGCATTTATTTGCCTATCGCAAATTTTATGATAATAAAAAATTTTTTAAATTATTGTCTTAAAAAGAATACAAATTAAAGTCCCTAGATTTATAAAGTACCGCGGCTTCCAGAAGACTGTTACTGCTTCTAGAGGATTTAAAATACTTCCAGACGACTTACAATGCTTTCAGATAACTTGATATAGCATCTAGAAAACTTAAAATGTTTCCAGAAGACTTGATGTTGTTACCTCTAGATGATTTGATACTGTTTTAAGAAAACTTTATTTTGCTTTTAGAAGACTTGAATTTCTAGACTGATATTTCTAGAAGACTTAAAATGATGAATTTACAGATGTCTTACAATGCATCCAGACGACTTACAATGCTTACAGATGACTTACAACGCTTTTAGAAGCCTTGATATTGCATCTAGAGGACTTGAAGTGTGTCCAGACGACCTACAATGCTTCCAAAGTACTTTATGTCGCTGTTAGAAGACTGAAGATGCTTCCAGAAGACTTGATATTGTATCTAAGAAACTTGATATGGTTTCCAGAATACTACTTCCAGATGACTTACAATATTTCCAGAAGACCTTATACTTACTTTTAGAAGACTTGAAATACTTCAAAATTACTTGAAGTGCTTCCAAAAGACTGGATACTACTTCCAGAAGACTTGATACTGCTTCCAGATGTTTTAAAATGCCTCCTAAAGCTTTGATACTGCCCCTATAAGACTTTATACTGCTTCTAGACGATTTCAAATGCTTTCAGAAGACTTGAGAAGTTTCCAAAAGACTTGATACTGCCTCTAGAAAATTTTAATAATTAAGAATCGATACTGCTTCTAGATATTTTAAAATGCTTTCAAAAGATTAGATATAGCCCCTGTAAAACTTTATACTATTTCTGGAAGATTTGAAATGCTTTCAGAAGACTCGAGAAGATTCCAGAAGACTTGATACTGCTTCTAGATGCTTTAAAATGCTTCCTAAAGGCTTGATACTGTCCCTGTAAGACTTTATACTGCTTCCAGAAGATTTCAAATGCTTTCAGAAGACTTGAGAAGTTTCCAAAAGACTTGATACTGCTTCTAGAAGATTTTAATAATTAAGACATGATACTGCTTCTAGATATTTTAAAATGCTTCCAAAAGATTAGATATAGCCCCTGTAAGACTTTATACTGTTTCTGGAAGATTTGAAATGCTTTCAGAAGACTCGAGAAGATTCCAGAAGACTTGATACTACTTCTAGAAGATTTAAAATGGTTACAAAAGTCTCGATATTGGCTCAGGTAGGCTTAATATTGCTTCTAGAAGATCTAAATTGCTTCCAAAACATTTGGAATGCTAACAAAAGATTTGATATTGCTGTCAGAATACTTAACATTGTGTCTATAAGGCTTGAAATGCTTCCAGAAAATTAATTTATTTGGTGCCAATCGTATTTTCATTGCAAATCTTTCTTAATGCTCCCAGACTTCTAAACGATAAATCTTCTTTCATGAAATCCCGGCATGAACCCGGAATATACTGGGACTGGACTGAAACTGAAATATACAAGTATCTTAAAATTGAGATATCATTCCTAAGATGACTAATTGTTTAATTGTTAAGATTTCAAGGCATTAAAGATGGTATTTGCACCTCCTAGCGGTCATCTCAGAATCCTGAAAATAATTTCCTGTATTTTCTCTTAGCCACTTTAGTCATAAAGTTTTTTTCCTGCAAGTCTGCTGTCAAATAATTTCCAGTATTTTCTCATAGCCACGATTTTATGATTAATAAAATCTTTTCCTGCAAGTTTAACTATCGACTTACAGAGTCTTTTAGCAATTTGCAACCGCTGGTTCGGCGGACCGCAACCATTCAAGTTAACATTTTTTTTTAATATATCCGTTCTTGTCTACGAAAAAAGGACTTACTTTCGAAAATAAGTTTTGGTGGAAACAGCTAATAAAGGTAAATAGGTCATTTCGTCAGTTTCTAGTTAGTTAATCCCTTTTTTCTGTATTTGCCAATGTTGAAGGACGTCAAAGTATTATTTCAGATCAGAATGTTGTCGTTGTTAATGGCGTTAGTTGCTAGTTTCAGATTTCTAAATATATAATACTGTAGAAGTGAGTTTGTAAATATAATTATATTGGACATTTTATTACTGATTGCGCAAGTGAGGAATAATCTTGGGATTAAATGAGAACACAAGCTGAGTAACTCATCTCCACAAAGCTCGAAATCAAGTAGAGGATTATCAAGATTTATATGGAAATACAGATAGCTCAAACGGTTCGTCGTTTTAACTACACTGAGGTCACTCTGGAAGTGCTGCCAATGAAACGGCAGATGAGCTAGTGCTAAAGCGTTTTTAGGACCAGAACCAGCAATTTGTGTAAGATTTACGAAGCCCAAATAGAGGATTCGAAGAATTCTGCAGCTAACTGATTTATCTTTAGATCGTCAGTGGTACATCTAACACAATCTTCGTAGCTTCATAAGCGCCGGTTTTTGAAAATAAGTATGGGTGCTGGATAGTGAAAAAACTGAATTGGGAAAAGATTCAAACGACGAATGACTGTTCTCAAAACAAAAGTGACATGAAAAACGTCCATGTATCTGGCGCCTATGGTTAATTTGCAATAGAAATGCCTTATATCAACAGTGCTTACACCTTCACAAGCAATATTTGGTCTATAATTGTATCAAATTGTATTAACAATTTCGTGCCTTTTGCAATAAAAATGCCTTCTTTAAGACTTTGCATTTTCAAGCATTTTTTTGTCAGTAGTTTTACAAACGGTATCAAGTCTTTTGGAATCATTTAAAATCTTCTAGAAATAGTATCAAGTCTTTCAGCTGCAGCATAAAATCTTGTGGAAGCAGTTCAAGCCTTCTGAAAGCTATGTTAAGGCTTCTAGAAGCATTATCAGTATCAGCCACCGAAGAAACGAAAGGTGAAGTTTAATAATGGTCTCGAATCGGGGGCGGAGCAAAATGTTTTTTTCACACATAAACTCCCTATTCGTACACCTGGTCACTGACATGCTGTCAAATCACCATTTTGGCTCGAATCGTTTGAATACATAGATATCATGAACCGCGGTACTTTAGTAATCTAGGGAGTTTAATACAAATCTCTTATTTGGCAAAGAAACCCGGACTCTCAGTCCGGTGCGAGCACTCACGTCAAAAAAAAAATGCGCGTGTACTGGAGGGTTAAGAACTAAAACAAGAAGTTTCCAATGCCATGTTGCAACTTTCTTCAGAAATTGGTTCAATCGGTTAAAACGGTTCATTCATCAATTCATCTATGTTTTTGCAATTTGCGTTTGATTTGAGGATAATTATCTTCTTGCAACAAATTGTGTCTCTTTGTGAATAACGCCAAATCGTCGAGGTGACCACAAAGTGAAAGTATTTGAAACATGTTGATCAGTCTTGATGATATTGAACTACCTCGCACTATAACGATTACATCACTGTGTTTTATAGCAACCATTTGGACACCTTGGGATTAAAGCGGGTGCCAGAAGGACGACGTATCAATAACATGTCATCATGTCAAACATTAAACTTGTTTTTAAACTTGTAAACACTTTTACAGCTGTTTGATCCAGTCGGGAAAAGCTTTGGTTCATTCGATCCAGTTTCTGAAGAAGGTTGCAATATGGCATTCGAGAGTATTATATATTGCGTGAGTGCACAAAAAAAACTTCACGCACAGTTTCATACAATATTTTATCTACCAATTAAAATTTTATATTAATAATTATTCACAATTTTTGAGCTGTCAAGAAATTACTTAACAAGTGTTTGCATCTCATTACTATGGAAATGCGCTAAACAGTGCTGCAAAAGCCGTGCATTAAAGTAAATTCCATTTAAAATACATTACTACTTCATGCACTCTTTCGTTACTTTACGCACTGTTTTCCTGTCTTTTACTTTAGGAACTGAAAATGTCTTAAAAATAGTGATTTTACAAACGAGGGTAGATGAAATTTGTTTTTTTTTATATAAATGTCATGTTCAATTATCTCAACTTGCTACCAATTAATACCCTTGGTACACTCATAACGTATACCAAATTTGGTTTTTCTAACTTAATGTATGTATGACTGAAATATTGAATGTTTTCAAAATTTAAGATTCAACTTTGAAGGACTGTAACTCCTCAGGGGTACAATTTAGTATAGAAATAAATAGCGTTAAATCATCTTAATTTTTCGTCCCCTGTTATGTGTCGGTTCTTATTTGTCACCCTGTATTTATTAACTGTAAGATATAGCGAAGAGCGTTGGTCGGTTTCTCGTACAAATTTACAGGTCGATATCGAACCGATATTGTGCTGTTGATCGATAACTCGATCCAATAGGAGATATAGGACCGATATCGAACCGATAAGTATATCGCATTCAACAAGCACCTATATCGACTCGATAAGTGTCTATTTATTAAGTGTCTATTTTATTATGGTGAGGACCAGATTAGAAAATCTTTATTCGTTTTTGAGATAAAGATTATTTAAGTTTGAGATATAAATCATTAAATTCAACGTGAACATTTATGGCTATCTCAAGTTAATTAAAAATCATCAAAAATCGAATTCTTGAGATATTTTAATGAAACATTCAAAATTTATAGAGGTAGGTGTCTATTTTATTATGGTGAGAACCAGACTAGAAAATCTTTATTCGTTTTTGAGATAAAGATTATTTAAATTAACCTAATTTTTTATGATTTTTTGAAATTAATAATCTTGTTTTAAAAAAATCACGAAATATCTAATTCTTAAGATATCTTAATAAATTATTCATGACTTATAGAAGAAAGTGTCTACTTTCTCGTGACGAAAACGGATTTTGGAAATACTTATTCGTTTTTGAGATATAAATCATTAAATTCAACGTGAACATTTATGGCTATCTCAAGTTAATTAAAAATCATCAAAAATCGAATTCTTGAGATATTTTAATGAAACATTCAAAATTTATAGAGGTAAGTGTCTATTTTATTATGGTGAGGACCAGATTAGAAAATCTTTATTCGTTTTTGAGATAAAGATTATTTAAGTTAACCTATTTTTTATGATTTTTTGAAATTAATAATGTTGTTTTAAAAAAATCAGGAAATATCTAATTCTTAAGATATCTTAATGAATTATTCATGATTTATAGAAGAATAGCAGAACAGGCAAATAACATTAACATTAACGCAGACATTATTAGACCTACACGGGAATATGAATTTCGAATGCGTAACAATTTTGACCGTGCAGTTAGACGTGCATGACCAACTAGTAATGGGTCAACTCCTGTTTTTGCGAAACAGAGTTAAAAATTATCGTAAATCGAGTTCAAACTGAGTAACCTACACAGAGTTGATAGTAAAAATCCCTGAAATTTTTACCCTGGTTTGAATTGATGAATGTAACGGTCTATTTATGGTGGAGCTGTGATAAACGATAAGATTGACGATACTAGCACAGTAAAGAAAATGCCCTTATCATTTATTATAGCTACAACATTGAGTTGAATTATCTCCTACATGTTCAGCTGCCACATACTTGTCTCTGCTTTTACGTTTGTCAGATTACTTTGTCAGACGGATTTTAGAAGATCTGAAGATCTACTCATACAAAATAATGATTATGCAGGATCTTACTGAACAGATTTCCAAAAATCGCAGAGTATCTTCCAAAGATATTCTTCAAAACATCCACGAAATTCCTCTTTTCGAGCGACGAAACTAATTTCCATTCGTCTGGCTGTAAAACAAGCAGAATTTTTACTACTTCATAACCCACGTGTTACCAGTTGGTGTGCTGTTGGGTCTTTTTGCGTTTGAGGTCCTTATTCTTTTAAGGAGAAAGGCGCAACGGTTATCATAACTGTTGATCAACACCATACCGGAACCATTGACAAATTTAAAGCAGCAATACGCCAAGAAATTACAGAAATATTGCCTCAAATTATTCTTCACATGGAATGGAAGCTTTCAAAAATAAGTTTCGAATGTGTATTGAAAAAAATGGTCGCCACTTAGATTCCGTAATTTTCAAAATTTATTAAATACAAATGGCTAAGCTTTATTGTCTTGGCTGCATAACACATTGTAGTTGAGTTAGACCTCTCGACGGTTTCTGATATGTCTATTTCTGATATAAAGTAACAGTTCCTTGTAACTGCTTGCGTGGCTGCGTCATTGGAGTTTTGCTATTTATAAACTCACCTCGGGTTAGTAACAATCTATCTCGAATTGTCTTGAAATAATCTCAACCCAAGTTAACTCAGTTTAATAAATTGAACCCATCTCTATAATCAACCATTTCCAAATCAAGAAATTGATGGAGATGTATGATCACCCTCAAACAAAAAAATCCGAAGGAGAAGAGGAGGATGGGAAAGAAAATGATAGGAAAATCCTAAAAATAGGCGATCTGATTCACATCCTTTTTAGAAAGATTAACAGATGAGCTCTATGAAATAGATGCAGATATCAATCGAAGCGCAAATGTTTAACAAAGATGTCACAGCCGCCGTTCAACGTTATGGTATGATTCTGCAAGAAAGGAGATATTTAGGGAGAAAGATCATATTAAGAGATTATTAGTTATTTTGAATTTATATGGGCTATGTATTAAGTAAACAAGTCAGACTTCTTAGAATTTTAATACGGAACCTAACCTTACATCGTCCATTATATTTGTGTTCATTTTACGCCGATTTTCAATAAATAAGACGGTTATGAAAGAAAAATAAGCGAGACAATTAATAACAGCTATGTTTATAACATCTAAATCACAGCCTTGACAACATAGCTACCTCGCTCGATAAGAAAACATCATTTTATAATATTAAAATCACTGCTTTGACAGCATAGCTGCATCAGTTTCTAATAAAATATCGTTTTATAATATCCAAATCACTGCCTCGGTTGACAACAAAACACCATTTTATAACGTTGAAATCATTGCTTTGACAGCATAGCTGCACCAATTTCTAATAAAACGTCATTTTATAACATTCACCTTGGTCAGTAATAAAAAAACATTTTATGACAAGCAAATTACTGCCTCAGTCGGCAACAGAACGTCATTTTATGAATTTTAAATGACTACCTTAGCTGCATACCTGTCTCAGTCTACACAATTTCACATTACAACATTTGAGCTTGTAATAATACATCAATATTTTCAATTACAGCAATATCTAATTTGGACCACCTTAATTGCAAAGCGCTGCCAACGTAATAAGACATGTTAATACAGAAAATAAACCTTCCTCACAAACCTTAGTTTTAAAAAGCTCAATAGATAAAAAGCCAATACAAAAACAAATACATCAATATCATGCTTTAAAAAGGTATCTATTTGTGGTTTCTTTTCTTTTTTTTTCTCTTAACAACAATAATAACAAAAACAATTCAGTACTCACCACGAATCGGTTAACTTTAACCTTAGGCTGGCGGTTGGTCTCATTTTGGGTATCCTTCAGGGATTCAAACTTAGCCCTTAACCTAAAAAAAACAAATTTAATCAAATAATTTTAATTAAAATTAAAATTTGTAAATTATTACACTTTGGTGGACTCGATTTGTTGGCCCTGCTGATCGCTATACTCCTCAATAATATTAACTTGCTGTTGTTCGCGTTTAATCTCCTTCGCCTCCCACTTTTCAAATTTAGCGCGCAATTGTTGCGCGCGCGCCGCTTTTTGAGCTTCAAGCAAATCAACATCTTGAAGTTTATTATCGACCTCTTCGATCGATTCGCTTTCTTCCTCGCTTTCGGAGCCTTCCGCTTCGCTACTCGATTCCGGTTTGGTCGGTTCCGGCGGTGGGGTAAACCGTTTTAGCGGTTTCGGGCCTAAATTTAAAGGTTCCTTATTTAAATTTTCCTCCATTTGGCGGAATTTATTGAGAACTTTCGTGGTGGTGTGAGATTCTTTTGCGATAACCGAATCCTCAACGTGCTCATCAGCCCTGATTACTTCAGGATCGTGGTAGATTTCCCGATCTGGGGTGTCACCCTGGAAATAAAAACGATTTAAAATAAAGACGAAATTAAAATTAAGTAATATGTTAATAATTTGGGTTATTTTTGGGGGTGAATTTTTATTTTAGTAGTGATGTTAATACGAGTTCGAACATTGAATGTAAAATCATGAGGAGCCTTATTCTGCGGTTTAGAGATAAAAAGGTGCTTATTGAAGACTTGATGAACTCCTAAAGGATTATAAATGACTCAGAGAAGACCAATAAATTTGTGATCACACAGAATTAACGATAAGACGAGATAAACGTTGAATCCTCGATGGTTGTTGCAGAATAAGGCTCTAAAAATGTTCTTTTTTAGTAAATCGATTGAGTTAAGGAAGGTTTTTGGACCAAAAATCAATTTTAATCAAAATAAACTTACTCTTTATCAATTGACAGATTGTCAAAAGAAGCGCAGTGGTGACAACCTAATTAATTTATTTTTAATAACTTTTTTTGGAATAATTATTAAATTAAATCATTATTAAATTAAATAATTAATAATTAAAGCGATTTTAAATTTTTGATCTAAAATTGTAAATTGGATTAAACGCAAGATTTCGTAATTTAAATTTAGGATGGCACTCCTGCGTTATTGATGACAGATCCATAATAATATTTCCCAATTTTCTTTTTTAATACAAAAATAAAGGATAATTTCGAATTAAAATTGATTAAGCGCTTCTAATTATCAATAATCATTAATTAAAAGCTATATTTATTAATCATTCATTTCGATGGGGCCCAAAAACTTTCTTAAGCTGATTTCTCTAACCTCACTCTTTTAATTTAAGAATGGATGAATTCGATAAAAACGTAATAAAATAAAAGTAAGTCCATAAATTACATAATTTGAGACACACATTTATTTTAATATTAACGGAAATGAGACGCGAGATGTTATTATTACGATTAAAAAAAAAAAAAGTGAGGTTATATCAAGCTAATTCATGAACTCACATAATTAAATAAAAAAAATCGGTGCAAACTCGTCCCAGAAAGTATTGCAACCGGCATAAAAGCGACACACGCCACCAAAAAATAAAAATAAAAACCAAAAAACAACCATAAAATAATAAAACATTAAAAAAAACAGTGCTCAAGCACAACGGAAAAGTGGATGACGATGCCAAAAAAAGGGGGATAAAAGTAAGAAGTATTTTCCGTTTTCTTTGATTAATTGGCTTAAAGGGGTGATTAAAATAAAGTGATGATAATTAAGCGAGATTTTTTTTAGGGGAAGTTAGCGAGCTTGACACCAGTTGAGTCGAAAGCAGACCTTCTGCTGGCCGTCTCGAGGCGGCGTTATTCTAAACTGCTTGCGCTCCTTCTCCGGTTCCTTGTACGCTTCGAAAAACTTAAACCGCTGCTGAATGTCAGACGTTTCGATCTTAACGTCGTCGAGTTGCTCGGACGATTTAACCGTATCCTCTGATGACTGCCTCGCCATGTACGCCTACATTACAACAATAACAAAAAAAGGGGGAACGCGTTTTAATAAAAAAATAATTTTTAAAAATAATTGTTTTGGGGGATTCTTTTTGGTTTAAAAGTTAAAATTACCTCGCGAGCCTTTTTGACGTCTGCTTGTTGTTTCGGGGGTGAAACCGGAGATAATTGGGGTGCTTTTGAGGCGTTTGCGTCTAATTCGAGGAATATCGATCGAGATTTCTTGCTGATTCCGCTTTCAAATACAGACATATCCTCGTCCATCTCTTTTCTGTTCTCTTCAGAGTAAATTTCGCCTTTTTCGAACTTTTCTTTTATCGATTTGGTGGCGCAAACTTCAACTGGGGGTGGGGTTGTTGGTCGTTTTATGTTAGTTCCCGATTCTGATTCCATCACAGCTTGTTGATAAGCCTCTTTCATTTTTCCTTGTTTACCCTAAAATAAAATAATTTTTAGTTTCTAAATTAGTCTTTAGTTATATAGGAAGACCACATAGTTCTTGGCTCAAAATAGGTTGATTTAAGTTCATTTGGTCGCTAAAGGACTTCTAACTTACCAAAAAAGATTTTAGTGAATTCTTAGGTACAATTAACGTTTTTTTTTTTTAGTTTTCAATACAATTTTATAAACAAAAATAATGAAAAAGACATGAGTTCAGCAAAAAAGGAAGTTTTTGATGGCATAACAATTAATTATAAAGAAGAATTACGCAGAAAAATTTTCCATACCTTAAATCAGTGCCAGTTTTTTTAATTATTGGGTTAGTTAGATCTTCAAAGATCAGAGATATAACTCAATATTTACAGAAAATTTAACATAAAACTTAAAAACAAACTGATTCTGCCAAAACATTATTTGCAACTGTACTTTTAATTGGAGACTATTTCAATAGATAGCGTGTTCATCGTAATACAGCAACCTTTTCGTAATCGGAAACAAGTATAGGGAAATAACACAAAAATAACCTATAATTATGATAATTATTATACGGGTAGTTATTAGTTATCTTGGTTACTATCTTAGAGAAATTTAATATTTAATTTAGTATTGATTAAAGATTGTGTAATTCAAAAAAAATCACATAAACGAACATAAATGAAAGAATTATATAAGAATTTTAGTATTGATTAAAGATTGTGTAATTCAAAAAAAATCACATAAACGAACATAAATGAAAGAATTATACAAGAATAGTTGTTCTTAGTGTGTGTGTTTTCTGAGTGCTAATTACAATATTAGAATTAGATTTCTACATTTTGTAATGTAAGTTACACTGTGTTGTAGTATTAACTCTTTTTAGAGATTAAACAAATTATCTTTTTGCAGTGCTATTGTAAATACATAAAGATGGTGCGTCTTCATGCTTGCAGTGTGAAAGGGTGCGAAGACAAAGTGTCTCATCGACATGTATTTCCAAATCCAGATAAATATCCAGACATATTTTTAGCTTGGAGAAACTTGTGTGGAAATGACATGTTAATAGGTATGGAGGCCAAGGATGTACATCAAAAGAAAAGAGTATGTCACAGACATTTCACCCCAAATGATATTGCGAGCAATATGTATCTCAAAAAAACAGCTGTACCATCCTAAATATTCCATCATCACAGGAGCAAATTAGTGAAAAAGGTAATATTTTTTACTTTTAAAGACATACAAATTTTTCATTTTTGCTTGGAATGAGTGGATTAGAATATTATTAAACAAAATTTGTATATATAAAAATATATACACAAGCATTTCTTAAAGATATAATCAAACAATTGCCTATGAATTTTTATATCTACAGGATTGGCTAAAGACAGAGACCTAAATGGCTCCAAAACTAGTTAATTTATTAAAATAGAAATCAGTGAATATTACCTTATTAGTTTTTAATAACATAAATGAATATTTTAAGTTGAACTTCTTATTTATTAAAGGAATACAAGAAGCTATTACAAGTTCAACCCCTACAATTCCATCCTGTTCATTAATAGCAAATGAACAAATTGAGCAAATGAAGTCCAACAAATTCCATTACAGAAAGGTATCTATTTTTTTCTTATCTATTAGTCTTTATTCCGCAATAAAGTTGATTACAAAACTAAAGACTTTTTTTAGAAAACGTAACTGTGTTACTATAGTCTGTACCACGAGAAGTGGCGGTGACTCATCGATTTCCGTAAGTAGTTTGCGCATACGTTACAAATATTACGACCGTACGCTGACGTGTGTTAGAGTGAAATAGCTTCTAATGAATATATCTGCTGTACAAATTAAATTATATTTATTTAGAGAACTGCCGACGCTTGTGGGGTATCAGTAACAACTGTATACCGTACAAAGATCCGGTTTCAAGTGGCAAAAAACCAAGGCTCTTCTATAACAACACCTCACAGGACAGTAAATCCACAAAAAACTAAATCAGTAGATGTGGATGATTTTGTGAGGGATGCAGTACGTCGCAAAATATATGATTGTCATCAGAAATGTAAATAAAATATAAAATATTTAGAGGATTTAATGTGGTAAAGGTTTATTATATGTTTCTTTTTATAGGTCTGCCTATTACACTGCGCAGCCTTGTAAAAGATCTCCAAGATGATGGCATATATGAGATCTCCACAATGAGCTTAAAGAGATTGCTACCAACAATAGGTTTTACCTATCAAATGGATGATCAAAGAAGAGGTTTGCTGGAACAGCCACATATAGCAACTCTAAGAGCAATATTTTTGCGAAAATTTATAGAAAATAAAGAGAAATTGCTGTTCGATCCTGTGTATGTTGATGAAACCTGGATTTTTGGAAAAGGCTCTCCGGAAGTATTTCTAGTCTTCTAGATGCAGTATCAAGCCTTTTGGAAGCATTTTAAATCTTCTGGAAGCATTCCAAATCTTCTAAGAGCAGTATCAAGACTTCTGGAAGCAAGCTCGAAGTCTTCTAAATGTAGTATCAAGGTTTTTGGAACTATTACAAACCTTCAGGAAGCGTTCAAATCTTTTGGAAGCATTTCGAATATTCTGGAAGCATTTCGAATCTTCTGGAGCAGTGTCAAGACTTTTGGAAGCCTTTGAAGTCTTCCGCAAGCAATATCAAGTTTTATAAAAGCAGTATTAAGTCTTCCAGGGGTCGTAGTAAATCTTCTGAAAGCAGTTCAAGTCTTCTTCATGTTTTCAAGTCTCTTGAAAGCAGTATCATGCGTTCCAGATGCAATATTGAACCTTCTGGAAGTATTTCTAGTCTTCTAGATGCAGTATCAATCCTTTTGGAAGCATTTCAAATCTTCTAAAAGCAGTATCAAGACTTCTAGAAGCACTTGAAGTTTTCTCAATGTAGTATCAAGGTTTTTGGAACCATTAAAAACCTTCTGGAAGCGTTCAAATCTTTTGGAAGCATTTCGATTCTTCTAGGAGCAGTGTCGAGACTTTTGGAAGCCTTTGAAGTCTTTCGCAAGCAATATCAAGTTTTATAAAAGCAGTATTAAGTCTTCCACTGGTCGTAGTAAATCTTTTGAAAGCAGTTCAAGTGTTCTTCATGTTTTCAAGTCTTTGGAAGCAGTATTATGCGTTCCAGATGCAATATTGAATCTTTTGGAAGTATTTCTAGTCTTCTAAATGTAGCATCAAGGTTTTTGGAACTATTACAAACCTTCTGGAAGCGTTCAAATCTTTTGGAAGCATTTCGAATTTTCTGGAAGCATTTCGAATCTTCTAAGAGCAGTGTCAAGACTTTTGGAAGCCTTTGAAGTCTTTCGCAAGCAATATCAAGTTTTATAAAAGTGGTATTAAGTCTTCCAGGGGTCGTAGTAAATCTTCTGAAAGCAGTTCAAGTCTTCTTCATGTTTACAAGTCTTTTGGAAGCAGTATCATGCGTTCCAGATGAAATATTGAATCTTCTGGAAGTATTTCTAGTCTTCTAGATGCAGTATCAAGCCTTTTGGAAGCATTTTAAATCTTTTGGAAGCATTTCAAATCTTCTGGAAGCATTTCAAATCTTCTAAGAGCAGTATCAAGACTTCTGGAAGCAAGCTTGAAGTCTTCTAAATGTAGTATCAAGGTTTTTGGAACTATTACAAACCTTCTGGAAGCGTTCAAATCTTTTGGAAGCATTTCGATTCTTCTAGGAGCAGTGTCGAGACTTTTGGAAGCCTTTGAAGTCTTTCGCAAGCAATATCAAGTTTTATAAAAGCAGTATTAAGTCTTCCACTGGTCGTAGTAAATCTTTTGAAAGCAGTATTATGCGTTCCAGATGCAATATTGAATCTTTTGGAAGTATTTCTAGTCTTCTAAATGTAGCATCAAGGTTTTTGGAACTATTACAAACCTTCTGGAAGCGTTCAAATCTTTTGGAAGCATTTCGAATTTTCTGGAAGCATTTCGAATCTTCTAAGAGCAGTGTCAAGACTTTTGGAAGCCTTTGAAGTCTTCCGCAAGCAATATCAAGTTTTATAAAAGCAGTATTAAGTCTTCCAGGGGTCGTAGTAAATCTTCTGAAAGCAGTTCAAGTTTTCTTCATGTTTTCAAGTCTCTTGAAAGCAGTATCATGCGTTCCAGATGCAATATTGAACCTTCTGGAAGCGTTCAAATCTTTTGGAAGCATTTCGATTCTTCTAGGAGCAGTGTCGAGACTTTTGGAAGCCTTTGAAGTCTTTCGCAAGCAATATCAAGTTTTATAAAAGCAGTATTAAGTCTTCCACTGGTCGTAGTAAATCTTTTGAAAGCAGTTCAAGTGTTCTTCATGTTTTCAAGTCTTTGGAAGCAGTATTATGCGTTCCAGATGCAATATTGAATCTTTTGGAAGTATTTCTAGTCTTCTAAATGTAGCATCAAGGTTTTTGGAACTATTACAAACCTTCTGGAAGCGTTCAAATCTTTTGGAAGCATTTCGAATTTTCTGGAAGCATTTCGAATCTTCTAAGAGCAGTGTCAAGACTTTTGGAAGCCTTTGAAGTCTTTCGCAAGCAATATCAAGTTTTATAAAAGTGGTATTAAGTCTTCCAGGGGTCGTAGTAAATCTTCTGAAAGCAGTTCAAGTCTTCTTCATGTTTACAAGTCTTTTGGAAGCAGTATCATGCGTTCCAGATGAAATATTGAATCTTCTGGAAGTATTTCTAGTCTTCTAGATGCAGTATCAATCCTTTTGGAAGCATTTTAAATCTTTTGGAAGCATTTCAAATCTTCTGGAAGCATTTCAAATCTTCTAAAAGCAGTATCAAGACTTCTGGAAGCACTTGAAGTTTTCTAAATGTAGTATCAAGGTTTTTGGAACCATTAAAAACCTTCTGGAAGCGTTCAAATCTTTTGGAAGCATTTCGAATTTTCTAGGAGCAGTGTCGAGAGTTTTGGAAGCCTTTGAAGTCTTCCGCAAGCAATATCAAGTTTTATAAAAGCAGTATTAAGTCTTCCAGGGGTCGTAGTAAATCTTCTGAAAGCAGTTCAAGTCTTCTTCATGTTTACAAGTCTTTTGGAAGCAGTATCATGCGTTCCAGATGAAATATTGAATCTTTTGGAAGTATTTCTAGTCTTCTAGATGCAGTATCAAGCTTTTTGGAAGCATTTTAAATCTTTTAGAAGCATTTCAAATCTTCTGGAAGCATTTCAAATGTTCTAAGAGCAGTATCAAGACTTCTGGAAGCAAGCTTGAAGTCTTCTAAATGTAGTATCAAGGTTTTTGGAACCATTACAAACCTTCTGGAAGCGTTTAAATCTTTTGGAAGCATTTCGAATTTTCTGGAAGAATTTCGAATCTTTTAGGACCAGTATTAAGACTTTTGGAAGCCTTTGAAGTCTTCCGCAAGCAAAATCAAGTTTTATAAAAGCAGAATTAAGTCTTCCAGGGGTCGTAGTAAATCTTCTGAAAGCAGTTCAAGTCTTTTGAATGCAATTCAAGCCTTTTGGAAGCGTTCCAAGTCTTTTGAAAGCATTTCAAATCTTCTATAAGCAGTGTCAAGACATTTAGAAGCATTTTTAGATCTTCTGGAAACAGTATCAAGTCTCAATTCAAAATATGTGCTCAATAAGAACGTTAACAGCAAGTACAGGGATTGAAGTGAGAAGAAAAAGCTCAATAAAAACCAACATGATATTGCTCCGAAAGAAGAAGGGATTGTTTTAAGATGGAACTAAACCATGTTCACAATCTCCAAGAGTACAAGTAATTATAAACGAAGAAATAGATAAAACGCTTAATTTAGACGAGATTAAATTAAGTTAACCTGTGACGATAACGGAAATAATACCATGAAACAAAAAAATTTCGGGCACCGTTCTTTTTTAAGTCACCGTTTCCAACCGTGATTTTTTGGTAATGATGATGAAACACTTGTTGAAATATCGCTCATATCGAGACTACAGTTTCATCATTACGTGTGTAGTCGGCATTAATCTTAATCTTTGTGTAAAAATTCATACAAAATATCACAGGTTTCAGCAATAATTCGACTGAGGGCGTGAGATGATATCGTAGAAAAGTTCATGCATTTATAGGAGCGACACGTAGCTAAAAGTCTAAGTGTTGAAGACGATCTCTCATGAGAACTTTGTGTTTCTCTCATCAAAACAAAATCAGGATTAGATATGTCTTCATTCACACTTAAATAATCACGTTAATATTTTGCAAATTATAACTCATTTAATCAGTTTATATGAAGGGTATCACTTTCTTTTTAGAAGACAGTTCTTGCACCATACTCTACGTGAACGTTGTACATCATTGTCTTCTATAACATGTTCTCGACCAAGTTTTTGAGGAGAACCGAGTTAGTGAATTACTAATTAGTAAATAACCTCTTTCACCATCCATTTTGATTTTTGCATTATAAATAATCAAATATGATACATAAGAGGTTTTGACATTACTATAAAGCTGTAATATCCAAATTCTAACAATTTATGAATTATTAGTTCATAACGAATAATTATCATGCATAAAACCTTGATTGATGGATTTTAATTTTTGAGTTTCAAATAATTTTTATATAAACCTCTTAAATTATGACATTTTGGAAATTTTTGATAATTTCCGCCAGAATCTCCAAACCTATGTCTGGTTATGGATAAGTGTTGATTCATTACAACATTAACGAAATGCAAAGTATCTTTCTGTCTCTTTTGAGTTGTGGTTGATTTCTTTGTTAAAACACGAAATGGTGATATTTTCAAGATTTTGCTATAACTTGTTATAAATTATGCTTTTATGTTTCATTACAAAAAATATTCGTTTAACAGGTTTTTCTCCAACTTCTTTGACTTTTGAGTAATGGTCGATTCTTTTAATGAAAACCGAAAATAGAGATTTTCGCGTTATTCCTATAAAATTGTGATATCTAATTTAAAACTAGTTGTGGATCATGCATTAATGAATCACTATTGACAATTTTCATTATAATCACAGGCTATTAATGTCTTTGTACAGAAAAAACGTTAAATTATTTGTTAACTTTCAAGTTTTCTAACAATGAAACGAAGCAACTTTAAATAGAGATAATGTAAGTCGATAAGTTTTGAACAAAGGAGTTTTTGGCTGCATATTTATTAATATTTTAATCTCTAATCCTAGATATTTACCATAAAAAGTCTATTTCGAATCGTTTGTATCTCCTGTTTACGCTCCTCCCTCCGTTCATCCTTAGAATTTTGCTCCCCATGCTCCCATTTGCTTTTTACGTCCGACATTCCGGTGAAATGGAACGGCTTCTCCTTTTGGACGCGTTTCGCTCTGATTAAATCGGCGTCTTCACCTTCCACTTCCTCCTCTTCTTCATTTTGGATCTCTTCATCAGAGGAGCTTTCATCAATTGGGATCCCATTAAGAGATTCGACTGGAACCCCAACGTCCATACCTTTAGCTTGAAACCTAACAAAATAAAATAAAAATTAATTAATTTAAAACAATATAAAATATTAAATAATTACTTGGCTAATTTGGATAAAATTGATGGAGATCGTTTTACATTCACAGCCCCCGCGGCTTGATTCTTTTCGGAAGTCTCCTCTTGGAAATTTTCAAAAACTTGGAAGCGCTCGCGAACGTTCAAACTTTGAAGCTCCTCCAACCCCAAATCGGGTTTATCACTAGCTGTTAATCAAAATAAAAACGAATTAATAAAAAAATCGAAATTAAAAATCATTTTCATTATTTACAAAAAAAAAAAATTGGGTTATTTTTAATATTTAGTATGACTTAACAAAAAATTGTTAACTAAAGCTCTTTCGTTCTTTTCAAGGCATATTTTTACAATTTTTTCGTGCGAGCAAACAAAAAGTACCTCTAACAACGTCTGGGGGTAACTCTAACGGTTGATTTTCACGTATTATTAGTTCGTGTTTCTTTGGTATCGCTGGAATGTTATAAAATTTTTAAAAAGAAATCATAAAAAAGTCTTTTCTAATTTAACTAATTGATTAATGGCTTTATTAACTTACGTTGTTGATCGTCCTCGACGGCTTTCGGGGCGAAGAGACTCTTAAAGTGCGGCTTGCAATAAACCGTGCCTTCGTTGCTTTGATATGTATCGACCCTACAGCAATAAAAATAAAACATTATTTTTAATTAAGATTTAATTTGATAATTAATTACGTTAATTGTTTATTGCACTCTTGACATCGGAAGCAGTTTTTGTGCCAAACCGAACGCTCCGCTTTGATTTGTTCCATTTGGAAGACGACTTTTCCGCAGGATTTGCAGTTTGAGGTGTCCACAGATTGGGCTCCCTAAAAAATAATAAATATAATTAATCTTAATTTAAATATGTTGTGTCTTTGAATGAAAAGAAAGTTGATTTTTTTAAACTATTGGGTTGGCAGATTTTAAAGTCGGAATAAAGACAAGAAGGATTCTTTTATGTACATCAAAATTGTGTTTATAAATTAATGTTTCTGATGATGTGGACAAGAATTTTAACAATAAATAACTTATATTTACACGATATTCTTGCCACTTTGTTATTAAACGACGTTTTAAAACCTTTTTATTACACTTATTACTATACTACGTACAAATATACAAAATGTGGTTCTTCAAATATAAATATAACTCAATTTTTATGAAAATTTATAGAAAATATCAAAAATTTTATATAAAACTGATTCTGTCAAAACATTATTGTGACAAGAAGGGCTACCAACCCTCTCCCACTTTATCAACCTTTTAAACATTTTTCTCAACAATTTCTTTTGAAAATATTAACTAAATGACTTAATTAAAATTGTATTTGTTATTAATTAAAAAATAAATAAAATTCTTGGAGAGTAATGTTTTTGTCTTCAAATAAATAATTTTAGTTAAAACTGACAACTCGATAGTAACGACATCTATGAGTGTCATTTGACATAAAATTATTATTCAATTTAATTAAAATTTAATTTAAAACGAAAATTTTTGTATTTTACAGCACAATTTTAAATAAACGATGATATTAAAGCTTATAATTTACCTGGAAATAACTAAAAATGAGTCGATACATTAATAAACTAAAAAGATATAACTTCACTTCAAACTCAAAACAATATGATTCTGGAAAATTATCGGTATGAAAGCAACGGTTAACAGCTTTAATTTTTAACGTAAACATCACCGTTATTATTAAATTTGCAAAAAATTCTAAGAATTGTTTTAGGTTTTCGCAAGTTATTGTGACTGAGAGATTACTTGTAGCGACATCTACTAGTTACTTTTAGTACCATTAAAATTTAATTCAAATTAAATTAATTATTTCACTTAGTTTTTGTTATATATCAATATATATCAACCAATATTAAGTTTAATAAACATCCCGAATTTAATTAAATTTGCATTAAAATATTTAAAATTTTTGCAGTTTATTGTCACTGATTAAGTTAATAGTAACGACATCTATGAGTGACATTTAACCACAATTTTATTCTGATTTCATTAAAAGTTAATTAAAAAAAGAAAATGTTTGATATTAACAGCACAACTTTAAATAAATAAATATATCTAAAATTATCATTTACCTGGAAATAGTTAAGAACGAATTTATTTTTGATCAAAATAAATTGAAAATAAAATAGAATTTCGCTTCAAACAATCCGATTTTAGCGAATGATTAATATGAAAGGAATGCTTAACAAATTATGTTAAAAATTAACATAATTTTTAACTCAAACATCACCGTTACAATTAAATTTTCAAAAAATTACGAAAAAATTGTTTCTGATTTTCACGAGTTATTGACAGCTGATTAATAACGACACCTATTAATAACATTTGAAACCACATTTTAATCCGTATTTAATTAAAATGTAATTCAAAATAAATTGATTACTTAACATAATGCTGGTTATGCTTTAAGCGATATTAACTCCAATAAACATCGTGATTTTAATAAGATTTGCACTAAATTACGAAAATTATTTTTGTGGGTTATTGTCACTGACAGTTTTCATAGCGACATCTATGAGTGACACCGCAATTTTATTGTGATTTCATTATAACTTAATTAAAATAAGATATTTTGAACGAAATAATAAGTTATTACTAATAATATAGTTATAAATAAATAAATAATTTATTCAAAAACATTTTTGATCAAAATAAATTGCTAGTTAAATAGAATTTCACTTCTAACTCGAAAACAATCTAGTTCTGTTAAATGATTGGTGTGAAATGAACGTTTAACAACAATAATTTTTAAAGTAAACATCACCGTTATACTTAAATTTGCAAGAAATTACGAAGAAATTATTTTTAGTTTTCATCAGTTATTATCAACTGACAGCTGATTAGTAACGACATCTACCAGTGACTTTTGACACCACATTTTCATTTAATCAATATTTAACGCAAGAACAAATTAATTAATTATTTTAATCAATATTGATTAAGTTTCAACCAACATTAAGTTCAATAAACAACAGGGGTTTAATTAAACTTGCAATAAATTATGAAATAATTATTTTAAGTTTTAATAATAATAGCGACATCTACGAGTGACTTAATTCACTCGTAGATAGATATTTTTGTAATAATTAATTTTTGTAGATTATTATTTTTAAATTTTAAACAAAATACATGTTTTCTTATAGTTTAAAACCGGTTTTCTTTGTTTTAAACTCTTCTTGTGTAGTATAGTTAAAGGATTATGTTTTAAACACAACTGTATCTGATGGAAATCAATACTATTCGGGGAATCCCATTATAAAACTAAAAAATAATTACTAAAACCATTCAAAATCATTTAAAGAAGAACGTATTAATCCTAATTTTAACGAAATGGATGTATAGAAAGTTCAATCGTTTAGAAATGGCGTTCACTCCCGCTCATTACTTAGTGAGTGTACTGAAACATCAATTTTGAAGAACAAATCTTAATCGGGGACAATTAGATACTGTGAGATCTCTGAGAAGACTTGATATGCTTTTAAAAGATTTGATATTGATTCCAGAAAACTTGAAATACTCCCAGAAGACTTGCAATGATTCCAAAAGACCTGAACTGCTTCTAAAAGACTTGATACTACCTATATAAGACTTAATACTGTTTCTAGAGGACCTAATGTTGCTGACAAAAGACTTAAAATGCTTTCTGAATACTTGTAATGCCTCAACAGGCTTAATATTGCTTTTAGAAGACTTGAAATGTTTCCAGAAGACTTAGAATGGTTCCAGAATATTTCAACCACTTCCAAAGGAGTTGATGCTGCTTCTAGAGGACTTAACATTGCTTCCAAAAAACTTCCTCTGAAGACTTCATACATTTATTTTTAGCAAACCATCAAATGATCGACGGAGGACGACGCTTTACATACCAAGAAGCATAAAGACACACCGTTTACCTCAACTGCCAACCATTGATGTAACCACGGTACAGCCGGAATGTATTACCAAGGAACCACAAAAACAATAACAATAGCGTGTGTCGACCTTCTTCAACGCGGCCCTCCAACGGATTGGAGTCTCATAGCTGGATACAACTTAAATGCCCATTCTACCTCCTGGGGCAGTATGGAGGATAACTCAAAAGGTAAGAAATTATTAGAATTTATTGCAAGTAATTTTTTGTTACTTTTAAAGTGAAGTGTAATAGAAATCACGCCGGCAACTATAATATCTCGAATATATTATTATAAAAAAGTATTAATGGTGATTCGTGACCCCTTTCGGGTCGATAACAAAGCAGATGGATAAGGCTAGATACAGTTAACGTTACATTTTGATGGGGTGAAAGGTTTGAATACTCATATATTCCGGATCTATCGATTACATCATAACAATTTGTGATGGAATACTGATTTAGTACACCTTAAAAGGTAGTTAGTAAAAACAATTAACGAAATAAAATTGAGAAAAGAAAAGAAGATTGGAAGTTTATAAACTACATCGGTCCAATTATAAAAAAAACTTTAATATAGAGGAAGAGATCAGCTTGGTAAAAATTCTGTGATGATATGGAGAATGCACCGTCGGCTGCAAGGCTAACAAAAATGTTCACAAAGGGTTCGCAGGGGTCTATAAGAATCCTAAAAGACTTGGGCGGAATTACACCGTCAATCATATAAGAAGTATATCGATACTAATCACTTCTAATTTTTCAGGGTGTACCTTTATCGACAACTGCATATGAGAGGAAGAACCTGCATGAATTCAATGGTAGAGGACTAGCTAATCTTGTGGTGACTGAAACCAAAGATGACTGGCCATACAGTCCTTCTCAACATTTAAATCCGTGTGTTCTGATGGTATTCAACATGCACTAGAAGAAAATGGATATAGTTCATTTATTTTTCTAGAATTCCTGTCAAATTGTTGAAAAGTTGTGAAAAAATGTGACACTCACGTTTGTTACAGCTGTCATTATTCAAAAATTGAATTTAAATAAAACTAACTATGTTCAATTAATATAAAGATGGGAATGAAAAATCTTTCAAATGATGAAAATCGGGTTAATGTGACCTATAACCTATACACCTTTAAACACCTTAACATAAAATTACAACGAGAAGTTTGTAATTTAGAAGTTTGATATATTTCGGGCTACAGACAGCGGCAAACTGACTCTGCTTGTGTTGCTGGATTTTAGTAAGGCTTTCGACACCGTCAATCTCTCGTTATTACTCTCCATTTTAAAGTACATAGGTCTGGAAAATTCTGCTGTTGATTTTATGCGTAGCTATCTGTCGGGTAGACAGCAGTACGTTCGACTTCCTCATAAAGAAAACTCTTCGTCTCGCAGATTGAGCTGTGGAGTTGCACAGGGATCTATCTTGTCTCCGACGTTGTTTTGTATTTACACCTCCTTTCTTAGCAAAGTCTTCATACATTGCAAGGTCCAGATTTATGCGGATGACACACAGGTATATATTTCCTTTTATCCAAACGATCTTTTTAAAACTTTAAAAATAATTAACGACGAATTATCCGAACTCTTTCTGCTAGCACAGCAATACAACTTAGTGCTTAATCCGCAGAAATCTAAACTTCTTTTATTTGGTAGTAGGAAAGATGTTCAAGAATGCAGAAACCGGATTAATATAAATATAGGTGGTATTAATATTCCTTTGGTGGATGATGCTAGGAATCTTGGTCTTACTTTTGATTCAGAGTTAAGATTTTCAAGACATGTATCATTGACCTTGCAATCTGGATATGCAAAACTGAAAACGTTGTACCCTATGAGGCATATGCTTCCTGTAAACATTAAGACGATGCTGTGTGATGCACTTATTCTGTCTAAATTTAATTATGCTGATATTATATATGGTTCTTGTCTAACTAAAAGCGATGAAATACGCATCCAACGTATTCAAAATACATGTTTAAGATTTATTTTTTGTCTCAGGAAGTATGATAGAATTTCGCACAAGTTAATAGACCTGAATTGGTTGAATATGAAAGAACCGATCTCCATAACCTCAATCTCAGATACAAAGGTCTCATTACTCCACCTCTTCACCAAACGGAAATGTTCAAAAGATCATTCTCTTATCAAATTGCTAAAGTATATAATGATATCGTAAACTCGTTGAAATTCTAGTCGGTGCTCTTATTTAAAAGAAGGTTACGGGCGAGCTTGTTGCAAGAGCAAAACGCGTCTTTAGTATAAATCAATTCGTATTGTTTTGACATACTGATGTTTGGAGTTCTTACATCTTTTACCCTAACGTATATATGTTACTATCAGATCGATTGTAGTAGTTTAATGGGTCAATGTTTTTTAAAGGTTAATTCTTTTTTCTGTACTGAAACCATACCGGACAATCAATTACTAATTCAATCAATTTGTATATTGATGATGATATGCATCAATTTAAGTTTTCTTTTTTTTGTTATTTTGTTTGTTACTTTTATTTGTTTAAATGCAAGTTATTTAAGTTATGTCCTTGTGTTTTAGTTAGTTAGTTAGATAGTAAAATAAGGGTACGGGTTAAGTACGAGCAGAGATACTATACTCTCTGAACTTCGCCTTTTCAAACCGGCAGTTACTATTTAGTTACATATATATTTTATGATAGTTTTCTGTCCATGTGTGTTGATACTTTTTTTTTATAATATTGATAATTTTGTATATAATACTGTTCCTTCTCTTTTGTACTTCACGCTGGTTTGAATAAAGTCATTCATTATTATTATTAAGTACAACACATTAAATTTTCTGGAACATGTCTACAAGAAAACCTAATACCTAAGTTCACTAGACACAAATTCCCGAATATCTTGACAACCTATCAACTCATGAGAATAAGAAAAGAAATTATAAGAAGGGAAATCAATAAGCACTACACAAAGATCAATAGAATTAACATCCAATTACATAACAATTACCAAACATTAATATGTTTATATCATGACATTGAAATAAATGAAATTATAAATGATCTAAAATTGATAACGAGAGATAGAATTAAACAAGAATAGAATAGGAAGTTGAAGAAGTTAAACAACCTGAGGAAAGAAAAAGCAGATCAAAATAATTTAGACAGAATGAAGAATACCAATAAAGAAATTCACCGACATGAATTTCACAGAAGAATCACAAATATGACAAACATAACATTCGACAAGGAAGAAAAGGAAATGCTACATAAAGGACTTAAATATAAAAAAAATTATTCAAAAAGTCAAAAGCAATAAAATTAAAATAAATAGTAAAAAAATATTCAAATTGATTGATTTGGAAAATTGATTGATTCGGAAGGTAATTTATCAATATTTTAACCTTCACTATTTAATGACTGAAATAGTTACTAACAATCAGGAAAACAACGTAAATTTTATAGAAATCCTGAATAATAGCAACAATAACCATAAAAAAATTAACTTGACATGTATTATAGAAGCAAAACGAACTATATGTATATTTTTTGTTATCCTTCATGACAGAATACATCACTTTTCTTTGAATTTTACTACTTTTGAACTAATAGTGATATCTAACGGTAGAAAAGAGAAACTATCACACTGTTAAGTACAAGAAAAATACTTGTCTTGTGAACTTGGTAAAAAGGTTGTATGTTTTATAACACAAGTTGTAATAAAACTTTTAAATAAAACAGTTCATTGACACAATACTTTCTTGTGTATTTGAGGACCATAAAAAAATCCCAGATGGAATTCTTTTATGATGGGCAATCTTGACAGGTTGAAGTTTTTTAACCCTTTAAATGCCATTACATTAAAATTGGTTCAACAAAGTTCAGTTCTTTTTAGTTCACCTTTTGAACTGTTTAACACAAAATTTGGTTTAAAACATATCATACATTGTTAAATATAACTGATTTAAAGCTACACTTAGCAGCAGAAGTCTGCGTACAAAAAACTTCTAACACTTTAACTGAAAAAATAAGGGTCATGATCTAATGTGATAAACTTCAAATTTTTTTTTATTTTGTGCATTAACTACATATAACTCTATTAACAAAATATGCATCAATAAAACAGAAATATTAGTTACAAAAAAAATTAAAATTAAAAATTCTCCAAATAATGCGTATGCAAAAATCTGCGTACAAATAAAGACGCCTTCTCCAAAATATACTTATTTACTTAAATACGTAGTTGGCAATGTACGCTTTCTGATTTAAATAAAAGATAATCGGTGTCAATTATATTAGCAGAGACTTAGGAGCTAAAAGTTAGAATGGACACGAAAGGAAAGGAAATTGAATTGGGAGAGAGAAAAATTATTGTAAAGTTATGGAAAGAGGGAAAATCTTTTCGAAAAATAGGAGAAACTGTCGGCAGGTCACACTCTTCCATTCAAAGAGTAATTAATAATTATAAAGACACTGAAGATTACCTCTCACGTCCGCGATCTGACCGAGAGAAGCGAGGAATTCTTCGAATCCTCTATTTGGGCATCGTAAATCTTACACAAATTGCTGGTTCTGGTCCTAAAAACGCTTTAGCACTAGCTCATCTGCCGTTTCATTGGCAGCACTTCCAGAGTGACCTCAGTGTAGTTAAAACGACGAACCGTTTGAGCTATCTGTATTTCCACATAAATTTTGATAATCCTCTACTTGATTTCGAGCTTTGTGGAGATGAGTTACTCAGCTTGTGTTCTCATTTAATCCCAAGATTATTGCTCACTTGCGCAATCAGTAATAAAATGTCCAATATAATTATATTTACAAACTCACTTCTACAGTATTATATATTTAGAAATCTGAAACTAGCAACTAACGCCATTAACAACGACAACATTCTGATCTGAAATAATACTTTGACGTCCTTCAACATCGGCAAATACAGAAAAAAGGGATTAACTAACTAGAAACTGACGAAATGACCTATTTACCTTTATTAGCTGTTTCCACCAAAACTTATTTTCGAAAGTAAGTCCTTTTTTCGTAGACAAGAACGGATATATTAAAAAAAATGTTAACTTGAATGGTTGCGGTCCGCTGAACCAGCGGTTGCAAATTGCTAAAAGACTCTGTAAGTCGATAGTTAAACTTGCAGGAAAAGATTTTATTAATCATAAAATCGTGGCTATGAGAAAATACTGGAAATTATTTGACAGCAGACTTGCAGGAAAAAAACTTTATGACTAAAGTGGCTAAGAGAAAATACAGGAAATTATTTTCAGGATTCTGAGATGACCGCTAGGAGGTGCAAATACCATCTTTAATGCCTTGAAATCTTAACAATTAAACAATTAGTCATCTTAGGAATGATATCTCAATTTTAAGATACTTGTACATTTCAGTTTCAGTCCAGTCCCAGTATATTCCGGGTTCATGCCGGGATTTCATGAAAGAAGATTTATCGTTTAGAAGTCTGGGAGCATTAAGAAAGATTTGCAATGAAAATACGATTGGCACCAAATAAATTAATTTTCTGGAAGCATTTCAAGCCTTATAGACGCAATGTTAAGTATTCTGACAGCAATATCAAATCTTTTGTTAGCATTCCAAATGTTTTGGAAGCAATTTAGATCTTCTAGAAGCAATATTAAGCCTACCTGAGCCAATATCGAGACTTTTGTAACCATTTTAAATCTTCTAGAAGTAGTATCAAGTATTCTGGAATCTTCTCGAGTCTTCTGAAAGCATTTCAAATCTTCCAGAAACAGTATAAAGTCTTACAAGGGCTATATCTAATCTTTTGGAAGCATTTTAAAATATCTAGAAGCAGTATCATGTCTTAATTATTAAAATCTTCTAGAAGCAGTATCAAGTCTTTTGGAAACTTCTCAAGTCTTCTGAAAGCATTTGAAATCTTCTGGAAGCAGTATAAAGTCTTACAAGGACAGTATCAAGCCTTTAGGAAGCATTTTAAAACATCTAGAAGCAGTATCAAGTCTTCTGGAATCTGCTCGAGTCTTTTGAAAGCATTTTAAAATATCTAGAAGCAGTATCGATTCTTAATTATTAAAATTTTCTAGAAGCAGTATCAAGTCTTTTGGAAACTTCTCAAGTCTTCTGAAAGCATTTGAAATCGTCTAGAAGCAGTATAAAGTCTTATAGGGGCAGTATCAAAGCTTTAGGAGGCATTTTAAAACATCTAGAAGCAGTATCAAGTCTTCTGGAAGTAGTATCCAGTCTTTTGGAAGCACTTCAAGTAATTTTAAAGTATTTCAAGTCTTCTAAAAGTAAGTATAAGGTCTTCTGGAAACATTGTAAGTCGTCTGGAAGTATTGTAAGTCATCTGGAAATATTTTAAGTCTTCTAGAAGCAGTATCAGTCTTCTGGAAACATTTCAAGTATTCTGGAAACCATATGAAGTTTCTTAGATACAATATCAAGTCTTCTGGAAGCATCTTCAGTCTTCTAACAGCGACATAAAGTACTTTGGAAGCATTGTAGGTCGTCTGGACACACTTCAAGTCCTCTAGATGCAATATCAAGGCTTCTAAAAGCGTTGTAAGTCATCTGTAAGCATTGTAAGTCGTCTGGATGCATTGTAAGACATCTGTAAATTCATCATTTTAAGTCTTCTAGAAATATCAGTCTAGAAATTCAAGTCTTCTGAAAGCAATATAAAGTTTTCTTAAAACAGTATCAAATCATCTAGAGGTAACAACATCAAGTCTTCTGGAAACATTTTAAGTTTTCTAGATGCTATATCAAGTTATCTGAAAGCATTGTAAGTCGTCTGGAAGTATTTTAAATCCTTTAGAAGCAGTAACAGTCTTCTGGAAGCCGCGGTACTTTATAAATGTAGGGACTTTAATTTGTATTCTTTTTAAGACAATAATTTAAAAAAATTTTTATTATCATAAAATTTGCGATAGGCAAATAAATGCCTGCGTTGAATACGCTGCACATTTTTCGGGGCATTTATGTTCTACAGCTTTCATTATCTTCTTCGTTTCTTCTAATCAGATAAGAAGCCATTTTGAACGGAAAAAAAACATCTTACCGTCTGCAAAATTTTTTGAAAAGCTTCAGTCTTCACCTTCAAAGAGTATTTTTCTTCGCTATCGTATTCATATTCGTATTTTACTGTGTTGTACACTAAGAAATTTTTGACACTAAAATGACATAATTATGTCGGTAAAAAAGTTGCCTTTTCTGTTAAAGAATAGAGGGTGCAGAACCCGGAGTGAGAATCCGGTGCGTGTACCAAAAGGTTAAGGGAGGTCATTAAACGTAAAGGTTATTCGACCACATATTAATATAGAAACAATGATCTCATAAAAAAAAAATCAAGTTTATCACATTAGATTATGACTCTTATTTTTTCAATTAAAGTATTACAAGTTTTTTGTACGCAGACTTCTGCTGCTGAGTGTAATTGTTACTAACAGCTTAATTGAATGACGTTTAACACCAAAATCTTACTTTGATTTCATCAAAACTTAATCACAATAGATAATTTTAGATGTAATAACATAACGATTAATAAATAAATAAATCAAAACTAATAGTTTACCTGAATATAGTAAAAAACAAATCTATTTTTGAACAAAACTTGAACCTAAATTGAAAATTAGTTCAAACTCGAAAACAATCTAATTCTGCCAAATGAACGATATGAAAGGAACGTATACGAATATTAATTTTTAAGATAAACATCACTGTTATAATTAAAGCTTGCAATAAATCACGAAAGAATTATTTTATCTCTTTGTAGGTTAAGTCATTGACAGCTTACTAGTAACGACATCTATGTGATGTCAAATAAACGTCAACACTGTCTCATTTTTATTTATTTAAAATTTAATTCAGTATTAAATAAATTAATTATTTAACTTAATATTGGTTATGCTTCAACCAATCAAACATAAGTATCGCGATTATAATTAAATTTGTAATAAATTAAGAAATAATTAGATTTTTCAGATAATTATCGCTATCAGCGACATCTATGAGTCATGATTGGTATAAATATTACTTTTTGTATAAATCAACGTGATAAACAAAAAATGAAATCAAATTTGACTCCAAATTCGAAATAAATCAATAAAAAGAACTTACATTAAACTTCTCTTGAGCTTTCGACGAATCGCTCGATCGAACATGAAGGACGTTCTTCTTTTGGAGAGCATCGAATTTATTAAAACTTGATTTCTATAACCAAAAAAATCAACATTAAAAATTGATCGAATCATTTTTGAGTTAATTCTTAATAATCTCATTAAAAAAACCAGATTAGTTACTGTTATATAAAAGTGTTTCAACACTTTTCACCTCAAAAACTCACCCAAGCTTCCGTGGAAACCTCCAAACTGAGCTGTTTTTGATTAGTGTTAGTACTTCGGCTTCCAAACGTAAATTTTTCCCTCTATTTTTATTTTTTTTATGTTAGTAACCATGCACAAAAACAAAAAAACATGCAAAAAAATAAATCAAAATTAATCCAAAATAATAAATGAATTAACGCAACATTACAAAATTTACACAAGCTAAAACTAAAAATTGGCATTTATTTTTAATAAAAATTAAAAAATCTTACCAAAGCGCTAACCGAGACGCCGTTAAAAACGTTTTCCAACGCCCTTAATGGCAAATCCAAGTGGACGCTATCAACCGAGCTCGCCCTCTTCACAATTCATCGTCAAAGAAGCAAATTACATGCGATTTGGTTTATTTATTTAGTTGGTTAAGGAAGCGGGGAAGCGACATATACAAAAAAAATCCTTTTTAACTTAGTTTTGTTTTAAATTTAGTCGATTTTTTAGAAACTTACGTCTCTGGGTCGTTTAAGAAGCTTTTTATTCGACCCCTCCACCAAATCCGTCAAATTACCAAAACTGCGACACTAAAAATTCGATCTCAATCAAATTGTTAATCTCATTTCTTTTAATTTTAATTAATTCTTTTTGCACGTGGATCGACGAAACAAACATTAACTTAATTGAAAGCAAAAAGAAATTATTTTTTTACGTACCAAGTGTTTAACGTTAACATTGTACCGATATCCATCCGATTCGTTATGGTTAGTTAAATCTAAGTTCGTCTAAAGAGAAACATGCGAAAAAATTAAGTTAAATTAAGCAAAAAAACCAAATAATTAGATCAAGTTATTATTAGGATGCAATTTTGGGTTGGAATTAAATGAAATAACTTACAAGCGAGATGTTCTCTTTATCGTGACTCCTCGATTTCTTACTTTTCTTCTTCTTTAAGGATTTATCCTGAATTTGGCCGGCCGATGAGGTTTCGAAGGTGCTCGTGGTCGTCGTTTCCATGTAAGTTTCGGTGGTTTCGGTACTCTAATTAATTAAATAAAAGGAAAAAGAAGAAAATAATAAAATTAAATAAACTAAAAATCACCTTTTCTAATTTTTTTTTGATTTACGAATAATTTATCTTTTTTAATTTGACAAATAAACAAAATGACATAAAAATGACAACGTCAAAACCAAACCATGCAAAAAAAAAACACTCAACATCCTTGCATTACTTACAAATCTCCTTAAATTTTTCATTTCTTCTTTTTGCGATTTCTTCCGTTTCTTTGATACTTAATTAATTATGTTCTATTTAAAAATTAATTAAGATTTAATCATAAAATCATCTAATTCAAAAAAATTTAAACGTCAAATTGGAACTGTCAAAATGACGTTTCAACAAAAACGATTTTTTTTTAATTCGACCAAAATTAATTAATAATCTTATAAATTATTGTTTTAAACAATACCAAGTTCAATAAATATTGCCGTTTTAATTAAGATTGTAATTAATTCGATAAATAAATACAAAAATAAAATAGTTTCTACGATAACGACATCTATGAGTGATTTTTCACACCACAATTTAATTTTTATTTAATTACTTTTCAAATCCAATTCAAGATTAAATTAATTATTTAATTTAATGATTAATAAATCCAATAAACAAATTAATCTACGAATAGATTTTGACATTTCACGTCATGTAATTAAAATTTAATTCAAGATTGAATTAATTATTTAACTTAATGCTGGTTATGTTTTAAACAAGAATAAATAACATTGCTTTAAATAAATAAATGTATCAATACTTGGAATAATACGAAGCCGAATCCATTCTTATACAAAATTAAAACTTAATTATTGACTAATAGCGACATCTATGCGTGACGCTTTCATTTTTATTTAATTAAAATTTATTTTAAATTATTTAAATAAATTTTTGTTAAATTTTAACCAACATTAAGTTCAATAAACATTGCCGTTTTAATTAAGATTGTAATTAACCCGATAAATAAATTAAAAAATTAAAATAGTTTCAACGATAACGACATCTATGAGTGATTTTTCACACCACAATTTAATTTTTATTTAATTACTTTTCAAATCCAATTCAAGATTAAATTAATTATTTAATTTAATGATTAATAAATCCAATAAACAAATTAATCTACGAATAGATTTTGACATTTCACGTCATGTAATTAAAATTTAATTCAAGATTGAATTAATTATTTAACTTAATGCTGGTTATGTTTTAAACAAGAATAAATAACATTGCTTTAAATAAATAAATGTATCAATACTTGGAATAATACGAAACCGAATTCATTCTTATACAAAATTAAAACTTAATTATTGACTAATAGCGACATCTATGCGTGACGCTTTCATTTTTATTTAATTAAAATTTATTTTAAATCATTTAAATAAATTTTTGTTAAATTTTAACCAACATTAAGTTCAATAAACATTGCCGTTTTAATTAAGATTGTAATTAACTCGATAAATAAATTAAAAAATTAAAATAGTTTCAACGATAGCGACATCTATGAGTGATTTTTCACACCACAACTTAATTTTTATTTAATTACTTTTCAATTCCAATTCAAGATTAAATTATTTAATTTAATGATTAATAAATCCAATAAACAAATTAATCTACGAATAGATTTTGACATTTCACGTCATGTAATTAAAATTTAATTCAAGATTGAATTAATTATTTAACTTAATGCTGGTTATGTTTTAAACAAAAATAAATAACATTGCTTTAAATAAATAAATGTATCAATACTTGGAATAATACGAAGCCGAATCCATTCTTATACAAAATTAAAACTTAATTATTGACTAATAGCGACATCTATGCGTGACGCTTTCATTTTTATTTAATTAAAATTTATTTTAAATTATTTAAATAAATTTTTGTTAAATTTTAACCAACATTAAGTTCAATAAACATTGTAATTTTAAACAAATTTGAAATAAAATTCAAAATAATAATTTAAACATTCAAAAAAAATAGCGACATCTATTACCGACTTTTCAAACTTATATTTAATTAAAATTTACTTTAAAGAAATTTCGTATATCTTAACGCAATTTAAATATAAATTTAATTGCACACAATACGTTTTAAAACCAGACACAATGATTATTAAAAATTAATCAACAATGTGTCAGCGTATGACGCATAAAGAGGGTTGCGGAACAACTTCACGTTGCACCATTATGAACGTTACTTATTTGTAAGATAACGAAATTACACGAAATATAAAGAGGAATTTAGAAATATTATTAATAATTTTGGTTAAAAAGAAAAAAATGTAAATGTTTTGGTTTAAAATGATTTTTCTTATAAAAAAATCAAGGTTAAATTTGTTTGTGTTGGTACCACTTGGAGCTATAAAATTTATGATGTTTCTGAGTAATAATGAAAATTTTTGATTATTGAGATAACTAATTATAATTAGATAAGCAATAATAATTTATTTAAATTATGAGAAAAAAGGGAATAAATCCCCGATGTAATTGGGGTTAAACTAGAAATGAGTTAAGGAGATTTTGAAGTTTTTTGAAGGAGATAAAAGATACTAAGGGGGATTAGGGACGATGTGGAAAGATAAAATCTTCACTTACTAACATAATTGAGTTAGTTAGACTTAATTAAGTTAATATTTCGACTTAAATAACTTGTTTCAAAGTTTTCATACCTGCCAAAGTTTTATAAACATAATTACAATTAATTAAATAATTTTCGCGTTAAATGAAGCTAAAGATTCATTTGAAAAGAAGATTAATGAAGCCGATTTATAAGAAAAAATAAGTACTTAATAAAGTTTTTAACTTATAAATGTCAAAAACATGACCTTAAAATTAATCATTTTCAGTAAGAAAAGTTTAGCTTTAGACGAAAAAAAAAGGTGAAATTAATGAAATGCACTCAATTAACTGAAAACTCTACCAACAAAAATGTTGATAACTCAACCAACATCAATGATGTTATAAATTCTTATAATTTAGTGATCGAATGGGCAGTGGAAAGCGATTTGCCTTTCAATGAGATTCTGACATTGCAAAGAATAAGAGAAAAGGCTATAATAAAAAAATATTCGCTATGAACGCTGGGTGTAATACGTTTATATAAATAGTTGTTTATGTTTTCCTTTTTTATAGACACATGGAAAAATATTTTCCGAGGATTTCGTGGTGGTTTTGGTGTGTATTATTTAATAACCTTTATCCGGATTCCCCAACAAACCAATCAACCGCTTCTAAAATTTTAAGAAAATTTCAAACTGCTGGTGTATAAAATTTAACTAAAACTGATATGCAATATGATATATGCAATATAATATGACGTATGATACGTATTTAATGGTACTATGAATGGTATTTAAGCATTTTTTCTTAATTTAACAGGTTCAGTTAATCCACGAATTGGGGAATGACGACTTCGACAGAAGAATGGAGTTTTGTCAAGAAATGATTTTTTAATAACATTCTTTTTTCTGATGAGGCAACAGTTACGCTAAATGGAGCAGTAAATCGTCACAATCATGAATGATGCCAATCCGCATTGGGTTCAAGAAAGCCACACCCAATACCCTCAAAAAATAAATTTATAAGCTGGAATTTTTCGTGCCCATGTTCTAGGCCCCTTTTTTTGAATACCACTTTGAATACACAGATAGATGTTTAGATCTCCTCCAAAAAAAAATCTGCCTGCTATTGAAGCATTACTTCCAGGACAGGACTGAAGAATGCATGAAAACATATTTTTTCAGCAAGATGGACCACCTCTACATTATGGATTGAATGTGCGAGAATATTTGCACTTAATTTTCCTGGGAAATAAATTGGCAGACGTGGACCTATTGAGTGACCATCAAGGAGTCCCGATTTGACACTTTTGGATTTTTTATGGGTTTTTTAAAAGACAGGGTTTATAAGAATAGACCTCAAAATCTAAAAGAACTCTGCGAAAGAATAAGTGCTGAAACACTTCAAATCCACTGCCTCGTCCGCAAGCGACTTCGGCGATTTGAGGCGAAATCGTTCCTTGTATATCGCTTCATTCCTTGTAGGCTACTTGCGAGCGAGGCATTTTCATAAAATCATCCATTTTGAAAGATTATCTGCCTGCTATTGAAGCATTACTTCCAGGACAAGACTGAAGAATGCATGAAAACATATTTTTTCAGCAAGATGGACCACCTCTACATTATGAATTGAATGTGCGAGAATATTTGCACTTAATTTTCCTGGGAAATAAATTGGCAGACGTGGACCTATTGAGTGACCATCAAGGAGTCCCGATTTGACACTTTTGGATTTTTTATGGGTTTTTTAAAAGACAGGGTTTATAAGAATAGACCTCAAAATCTAAAAGAACTCTGCGAAAGAATAAGTGCTGAAACACTTCAAATCCACTGCTTCGTCCGCAAGCGACTTCGGCGATTTGAGGCGAAATCGTTCCTTGTATATCGCTTCATTCCTTGTAGGCTACTTGCGAGCGAGGCATTTTCATAAAATCATCCATTTTGAAAGATTATCTGCCTGCTATTGAAGCATTACTTCCAGGACAAGACTGAAGAATGCATGAAAACATATTTTTTCAGCAAGATGGACCACCTCTACATTATGGATTGAATGTGCGAGAATATTTGCACTTAATTTTCCTGGGAAATAAATTGGCAGACGTGGACCTATTGAGTGACCATCAAGGAGTCCCGATTTGACACTTTTGGATTTTTTATGGGTTTTTTAAAAGACTGGGTTTATTAGACCTCAAAATCTAAAAGAACTCTGCGAAAGAATAAGTGCTGAAACACTTCAAATCCACTGTCTCGTCCGCAAGCGACTTCGGAGATTTGAGGCGAAATCGTTCCTTGTATATCGCTTCATTCCTTGTAGGCTACTTGCGAGCGAGGCATTTTCATAAAATCATCCATTTTGAAAGATTATCTGCCTGCTATTGAAGCATTACTTCCAGGACAAGACTGAAGAATGCATGAAAACATATTTTTTCAGCAAGATGGACCACCTCTACATTATGGATTGAATGTGCGAGAATATTTGCACTTAATTTTCCTGGGAAATAAATTGGCAGACGTGGACCTATTGAGTGACCATCAAGGAGTCCCGATTTGACACTTTTGGATTTTTTATGGGTTTTTTAAAAGACTGGGTTTATAAGAATAGACCTCAAAATCTAAAAGAACTCTGCGAAAGAATAAGTGCTGAAACACTTCAAATCCACTGCCTCGTCCGCAAGCGACTTCGGCGATTTGAGGCGAAATCGTTCCTTGTATATCGCTTCATTCCTTGTAGGCTACTTGCGAGCGAGGCATTTTCATAAAATCATCCATTTTGAAAGATTATCTGCCTACTATTGAAGCATTACTTCCAGGACAAGACTGAAAAATGCATGAAAACATATTTTTTCAGCAAGATGGACCACCTCTACATTATGGATTGAATGTGCGAGAATATTTGCACTTAATTTTCCTGGGAAATAAATTGGCAGACGTGGACCTATTGAGTGACCATCAAGGAGTCCCGATTTGACACTTTTGGATTTTTTATGGGTTTTTTAAAAGACAGGGTTTATAAGAATAGACGTCAAAATCTAAAAGAACTCTGCGAAAGAATAAGTGCTGAAACACGATAAATTTCAGTTGATATGCTTTCAAGTTGTGTACATAATTTTAGAAAACGTCTTGACCTTTGTTTAGAAGTGAATGGTGGCCAATTTGAACATTTGTTGTAGTTTTGTTTATTATTTTTTTTTTTTGACAAGTTGTTTTTGATTTTTCTTCTTAACACATTGGTTAATATTTTCATTTTTTGTAACTAATTCGCCATGATTATTGGAATAAATACGGTGTTTTGATGGATAATTCAGTAATTAATACCAATTTACCGCCTACTTCAATCCTTCCAGTGGATTAATTAAGTATTAACGCTGTTTCAGCGCCTACTTTGATTAAAATGTCTGACTTAATAATTAAAAAAAATCAATTTATCAGATTTTTTCATTATGTAACCTTATGATATAATATGCTCATCAAAAATATTTATAAAAAAGATAAGAAAAATAATTTCGTCCTACTTCAAATAAAAAAAGTTGTTACTAAACTTATACAAAATATGCGTTATAACAAACCTAAAAAACGTTTACAAGAAAGACTTTTTGTTAAAATTAAAAATAGCGAAGTTATTTGCTATATTCCAGTCTTTTGTGTCACCCTGTATAAAATTGTCGAGTTTGGAAGATTGTAGCGCCTCGCCCGCAAGCGACCTCGGCGAAATCGTTTCTTTTATATGTTGGTAAATAATACGGTCTCATATAAGACGATTTTATTCTCAGTCCGCCTATGTCGCTTGTGGCCGAGACGCTACATTCTTCCAATATGGACGATTTTATGTAAACATTTTTCACCGCCCGCAAGCAACCTCGCCGATTTGAGGCGAAATTGTTCCTTGTATATCTTAGGCCCGTTACTACCACTCATAGTTAAAGTTGTAGTTAGCGCTATCTAAAAGATAACGTAAAAATCGATTACCAGCACTGCATTTATCTCACAGTTAACGTTACCTGAAAGATAACTTTTGTGTTAACCATAACCAGTGAATTCGGTTCGGGTTAAGTCGGTATCTCATAGATAAAAGAAGAAATAGTAAAAAACTACAGTGAAATATTACAAAATTACAAAAATGGATAATTTTATGGATGCTGGCGATGAAGAAAATATTTTCGAGGACATAAAAGAATTATTTCTAGGGCTGGGTTAAAGTATCGATGTATAATAATAATAATAACACATTTATTGCCTCAAAAAAAAAAAGAAATTACAAAAAGAAAAGTATACATTAGCAACATATAAACATCAAGACAAAAGGATCAATTTATCGCTAAAGCGATATCTTCCAAGAGACCCAACTACTACTGTGTATAAAATTAAACTCAAAGATTATGGCTAGCTGCTGTAATATGATATCCTTTGCAGGATTAGAAATGGAGCAAACATCAATGATCATCATACAGGATAGACAACAAACACAAAGAAGTCTAGAAGACAGTTGGAGAGTAAGAAGATGGCATTTCAATAAATTTTTAAAAGACACAAAACTTGTTGCATTGCGAATAGCGACAGGTAGATCAGTCCATAACGCAATCGATTGTACTGTAAAAGATCTGTGAAAAATCTCAGTAGCATGAACCGGAAACATTAAGGTGGTATCAGAACTGGATCGGGTGGACAAACCATGCGACGACAAAAACTTAAATGAGTCAGATAAATATGCAGGAGTGCAGCTCTGCAGAACCTTGTACAAAGTAGAGAGTATCCGAAAAGACCTGCGATTCTGCAGAGTAAGCATCTGCAAATAATTACGATACCGCGTTATGTGCTGAAACCTCCCCAGATCAAAGATGTAACGAATACAATTTTTCTGAAGTCTCTCCAATTTATTCTGGAGAGTTAAAGAAAGATTAGGATATACCACATCACCATAATCAATATGAGGCAAGATAAGAGAGTAACAAAGGTTGCGACGAACAACAGGCGGGAGGAAACACCGAAGTTTTCTCAAAGTGTGGAAGCAATAGTAAACCCTTTTACAAACACTCTGTACCTGAGGTCTCCAGGACAGTGTCGAATCCATAATCAAACCAAGATTCTTAACAGTGTCCGAAAACTGAATAACGTTGCCATCAAGCATCACTTGAAGGGAAGAGTGAAAGTTCATCTTTGTTAGTAGAGGGTGAGTGCCAAAAGCAATGGCTTGCGTTTTCGACGGATTTAATTTAAGCCCATAATGATTAGACCATTCAAGAATACTGGCAAGATCATTATTAAGACGAAGAACAGCATCTTCAAGGTTATCAATAGGTGTTGAAGTGTAAATTTGAAGGTCATCAGCATACAAATGATAATTACACGAAATATTATCCGTAATACCATTTATAAAAATCGAAAAGAGTAAGGGTCCTAAAACACTGCCCTGGGGAACCCCACATTCAATTCCATAACTGGAAGAGAGCTCAGAACTAACACGCACATATAAAGATCGAAAGGAAAGATATGATTGGAACCAGGATAAACAAGAAGAGGAACATCTAATAGAAGTAAGTAAGGATAATAAAATAGTATGGTCAACAGAATCAGAGGCCTTACTAAAATCCAGAAGAACCAGTAAAGAAACACAACGTTCGTCGCAAGCAGATCTAATGTCATCGGTAATTTTAATAAGAGCTGTAGTTGTGCTATGTCCTTTACGGAATCCAGATTGCATCTTATTGATTAATTTAAATTCCTCTAGATATCTGGTAATTTGTAAATAAGCTAAACGTTCAATTGCCTTTGACAATGTAGATAAAATGGAAATGGGACGATAGTCACTAATATGAGAGGGATATCTAGTTTTAGGGATAGGAATGGTCCAATTTGAGGGAAATATAGACCGTTCCAAAGAAAAATTGAAAATATGGGTTAATGGTGTAATAATAACATCTAATATTGGTAACAGCATTTTAAGGTCAATTCCATCCGCTCCCACATTAGTAGATTTAGTGTATAACAAGGCGTCACATACTTCAGAAGCTGTGATTAAGTTAAAAGAAAACGAACAGGAGTTGGATGATGCAGGAATATCAGCAATAGTGCTAACTCTTGCTGTATTATCAATAACCAAGGGAGGCTCAGCAAAACTTTTAGCCAACGTTTCACAATCAAAAGTAGTCTTATCGGCGGTAGGTTCGATCACTCCAAGAGATCGCATGGTTTTCCAAAAAGTTTTAGGGGTGGTACAAGATAATATATCGATGTGTATCGAGACAGTGCATGTCGAATGGCCGATACGCACATCACTGTAATATCTGTATATTGCCACATTAGTACATTGATACAAAGAAAATATCGATATCGATATGAAGAAAACATCGATATATCGATACAAAAACAATTATGCAATTTAGACTTAAATTAAACTAAAGTATAAATAATTTTTTTAACTTTTATGTTCTTCATAGTTTCTTTTTATTAACTGTCGATCTAAATATCGATACGAGATCGATATGAGTATCGATACAATATCGATATATGTATATTTCCGATATATCGATACAATGTGTGTATAGAATATCGATGCGCTTCATGCCGTATCGCACACCCCTAATTATTTCCTATACGAAGTGAAACAATAATACGAAGACGATTACATCATTTAAATAAACATTCAGATGGGGAATTGATGAAAAGATTTCGTATTTCCAATGAGACTTTTCATTTTCTTCTTCATGAAATAGAGCTATTAAACCGCCATCCATGACGCGTCAATTCTTTTATTTTCTATAAAATTTTTTTATTATTTTTATTATTAAATCGATCAATATTTCCATTTCCTTTTTGGAATAATTCGCAGTTCTTTTTTCTTATCGTTTTCCGTTTTCTATGTTCGAACGGTACACAAAATAAGAAGAATGACAAAAATTATAAACGCTCGATTTATGATGATCGAGATTAGAATATTAGGCCTTTTGACTGTATGGTCACCAACTTAAAAAATCACCCCAAATAAAATCACTAGATTCTTTAGATATCTTAAGGATATCCTACCTATGAGATAACTTGAAGTGGTAGTACGGCCGAGTCCGTAATCTATTAGTTTAGCGTTATCTTATAGTCAGCTTATCTAATAGATGTCAACGATTTGGTAGGAACGGGCCTTAATAAATACATAAAGTCTCCTATAAGACGATTTTATTCTCACTTCGCCGAGGTCGCTTGCGGGCGAGGCGCTACAATCTTCCAAAAGGGGCGATTTTATGTAAACATTTCAAATCCACTGCCTCGTCCGCAAGCGACTTCGGCGATTTGAGGCGAAATCGTTCCTTGTATATCGCTTCATTCCTTGTAGGCTACTTGCGAGCGAGGCATTTTCATAAAATCATCCATTTTGAAAGATTATAGCGCCTCTGCCGCCGCACAGTGGTTCATACTCTTATTTTAGCTGGACAAATTGCACAAAAGTTTTTCTTATAATGTAGTTTCTAACAATTCCAAATTACTTTCTAGTGTCTCTATAAATTGATAATTACAGAAATCAGTTCATTTGTTCATGGTTGATTGACAATCGTAGGTAGAAAAGAGTCTACTGAAGCTTATTGAATCGTTATATTTATTATTAATCTTGTTTCTTTTAATCAGTGTTCCAGCGATTGCAGTTCTGTGTTTCTAAAATTTTATTTACAGGTATGTAAAATATCTTGCAGTAACTAAATGTACTTTTTATAAAATATTGTTATGACTACGTCATACTAAAGTGAGTGATGTAACAATATAAATTTTACTTATAATTGCCCGACTTTAATTAAGCTAATTAAATTTAACTTTTTTTAAAACTGGTTGGTTAGAGTAATTATTCAAGAGTTGAAATAATAATATTTGCAGCCATATCTCACCAACTTTGTATGTTATTGCAGATTTTACAATGAACGACACACTGACACAAAGAGGTTTATTCGACACGTGGCGAAGTGAAATAACAGTTTTTTGCTGCAAAAACAAGATTTTATATATTTTTTTCGAGAACGTTCCATTTATTGAGAGAATAAAAATTGTAAATCAAGTAAACATAAAAGTATATCATTGAATAGGCTGTAGTAATATCTCTTAAAAAATGTATAAATATATAGATTTTGCAGTTAAAAAAAAAGGTTTTATAATATTATTTCAGAAACTATATAAACTTGGCAACATTGCTGATAGAAAATTTGAGTTTGCAAGGTTACATAATTTATACACCCTGTATAAATTTCGGTGACTCAGGGAACAATTTTAACCACACATACTAGATTGAAAATTATGATAATTTATGTAAAAAAATTGTTCAAAGACATGAAATGGCAAAGACACATTTGACCATCAAAGATAGAAAAAAAATTTAAGATATTTTTTAAATATATTACATTATTTATTAAACAGTACTAGGTTTGAAATTTTGTATAGTATAAATAAATATCAAATAAAAATAAAATTATAAGCTGAATATGTGACCAGGACAACGATATACAGGCTGTTTCTAAAATTCTTTTACTCAGAACTTTTTTATTCGATCGTATCCCTACATTTACTTTAGCAACTTTTAATAGAAAATTTATTAGTATTTGATATTTAGGAAATTTATGTTTTATCCATGTTTCATGTTTTATTTATTATTCTTGACAGTGTTGTTAAAATTAAATTTAATGTTTTTGGATAATCAAATTAAAAATGTATTAATAAATTTAATAAATTTAGACTTGGAATACATTTTAGAAACATTGGTGTAGCATTGTTTTGGCAAACAAATTCAACTCATAAATTAACCGGTATTTTTACTAGATATTTGTTTTTACTCTACCAAATTCCAAAGCTTTATCATAAAAAGTATGAGATATTTAAAAAAAAATGTCTTAAATTTTTTAACTTTGATGGCCTGTATCTCTACTATTCGAATTGAAGTGAAATCGTTCTTTGTATATCTTACAATTAGTAAATATATATAGTCTACTATAGACGATTTTATTCCGATTTCGCCAAGGTTGTTTGCGGCCGAGCCGCTACAATAGAAGAAATGGATGGTTTTATAAAAACATTTCAAATCCAGGGCCTCGCCCGCAAGCGACTTTAGCAATTTGAGGCGTAATCGTTCCTTGTATGTCTTGGAAAATATATACAGTCTTCTATAAGACGATTTTATCCCCACTTCACCGGGATAGCTTGCGGGCGAGGCCCTAGATTTGAAATATAAACACGAAATCATACATTTTAGAAAATTGTAACGGCTCGCCCGCAAGCGACCTCGGCAGAGTGAGTATAAAATCATCTTATAGGAAACTGTATTACTTACTAAGATATAAAAGGAACGAAATCATACATTTTAGAAAATTGTAACGCCTCGCCCGCAAGCGACCTCGGCGGAGTGAGTATAAAATCATCTTATAGGAAACTGTATATACTTACTAAGATATAAAAAGAACGATTTCACTTTAAATCGCCGAGGTCGCTTGCGGGCGAGGCCCTAGATTTGAAATATAAACACGAAATCATACATTTTAGAAGAGTGTAGCGCCTCGCCTGCAAGCGACCTCGTCGGAGTGAGTATAAAATCATCTTATAGGAAACTGCATATACTTATTAAGATATAAAAAGAACGATTTCACCTTAAATCGCCGAGGTCGCTTGGGGGGCGAGGCCCTAGATTTGAAATATAAACACGAAATCATACATTTTAGAAAATTGTAACGCCTCGCCCGCAAGCGACCTCGGCGGAGTGAGTATAAAATCATCTTATAGGAAACTGTATATACTTACTAAGATATAAAAAGAACGATTTCACTTTAAATCGCCGAGGTCGCTTGCGGGCGAGGCCCTAGATTTGAAATATAAACACGAATCCATACATTTTAGAAGAGTGTAGCGCCTCGCCTGCAAGCGACCTCGTCGGAGTGAGTATAAAATCATCTTATAGGAAACTGCATATACTTACTAAGATATAAAAAGAACGATTTCACCTTAAATCGCCGAGGTCGCTTGGGGGGCGAGGCCCTAGATTTGATGTATAAACACGAAATCATACATTTTCGAAGATTGTAGCGCCTCGCCCGTAAGCGACTTTAGCGATTTGAGGCGAAATCGTTCCTTGTATGTTTTAGTATATATACGCAATTTTCTATAAGACGATTTTATTCCCACTTCACCAAGACAGATTGCGGGTGAGGAGGTAGATTTGAAATATAAACATGAAATCATACATTTTAGAAGATTGTAACGCTTCGCCCGCAAGCGACCTCGGCGGAGTGAGTATAAAATCATCTTATAGGAAACTGTATATACTTACTAAGATATAAAAGGAACGATTTCACTTCAAATCGCCAATGTCGCTTGCGGGCGAGGCCCTAGATTTGAAATATAAACACGAAATCATACATTTTCGAAGATTGTAGCGCCTCGCCCGCAAGCGACCTCGGCGGAGTGAGTATAAAATCATCTTATAGGAAACTGCATATACTTATTAAGATATAAAAAGAACGATTTCACCTTAAATCGCCGAGATCCCTTGCGGGCGAGGCCCTAGATTTGAAATATAAACACGAAATCATACATTTTCGAAGATTGTAGCGTCTCGCCCGCAAGCGACCTCGGCGGAGTGAGTATAAAATCATCTTATAGGAAACTGTATATACTTATTAAGATATAAAAAGAACGATTTCACCTTAAATCGCCGAGGTCACTTGCGGGCGAGGCCCTAGATTTGAAATATAAACACGAAATCATACATTTTCGAAGATTGTAGCGCCTCGCCCGCAAGCGACCTCGGCGATTTGAGGTAAAACCGTTCATTGCATGTCTTAGTAAATATATAGTCTTCTATAAGCTGATTTTATTCTCACTCCGCTAAGCACGTTTGCGGGCGGAGTACTACAATCTTCTAAAATGAACGATTTTATGTAAATTTTAAACACAGCCTCTCGCCCGCAAGCGACTTCGGCGATTTGAGGCTAAATCGTTCTTTACATACCTTAGTAAATGTGTACAATCTCCTATATGACTATTTTATCCTCATTTCGTTAAGGATCCTTGCGAGCGAGCCGCTACAATCTTGAAAAAATGGACGATTTCACGTAAACATTTCAAACCCAGCGCCTTGCCCGCAAGCGACCTCGGCGAAGTAGAAATAAAATCGTCTTATAAAAGACTATATATATTTACTAAGACATACAATTAACGATTTCACCTCAAATCGCCGAGGTCGCTTGCGGACGATCCATTAGATATGAAATATTTATATAAAATCGTTCATTTTGGAAGATTGTAGTGCCTCGCCCATAAGCAACTTCGGCTTAGTGAGAATAAAGTCGTCTTATACGAGGCTTTATACATTCATTAAGATATACAAGGAATAATTTCGCCTCAAAGGCCGAGGTCGTCTTAATCATCTTAAGATATAAATAATAATCACCGTGATCGTAATCACAGCCAAGATCACCCCAGTGGAGCCGTACCTTTATTTTAAAGAATTTTCGCGGTAAATTAAACTGAAAATAGCGATTTTTAATTAAGGGAAGTACAAAAAAGAAAGTTTTTTAATCTAAAAAGTAATCGATAAAAAAAAATAAATCAAATTACGTCTCATAGATGTCGCTAGAGACGATTTTAATAATTAATTTTTTATGATAAAAAGAAATCCCTCATTTTTTTAAATTAAAATATATAAAATTAATTAATAATTTTTTTTTCGAATTTATTTTTATATTACGAGATCTAATGATAGTTTTTAATTTCGCCTATAAAAAAATAGACGGCGCTATCTCATTGATTTATAAAAATAATACTTTTAATTTAAATAAAAAAACTTACATCATCGAAATCATCCCCGCTTCCTTCCTCGACGTCTTCTTCTCTCCCTCCCTCACAAACACCATCATCCCCATCCTTCCCGGTCGAATTTTTATTCTCAAACTTAGTGATATGCTTCATAATATCAACAGTACGCAGCTCCATCAACTCATTTTTATCGACAGACTGTTGAACTTTAACCACCTCTTTAGCGTTACTCAAATATTTACTTTTCAAAGCATCCACCAGCTTCGACGGGTTATCTTCAACAAATTTCTCCTCGTCAAAATCGATCTCCTCGCAACAAATCTCGTTGGGTTGGGCCTCGTTCAAATCACTAATCGGAATTTCAATAACATCTTCATCATCGATTTGCATCTCTTTATCTTGGGGCTCCGTTAAAACCTCTTTATCGTTATCGCTCTCGATGGTTTCGGTTTCCGTCGAATCCGATTGAATTTCTTCTTCGAATTTCTCTTTATCTTCATTTATCTCGACTAATTCGTTTTTATCGTCGTCTTTTTCGATAAGTGTCGCTTCCAAGCATACATCGGGGATGGGGTTTTCTAAAATGTTTTTGTTGTCTTCCGTTGTTGAGTAATCCTCGGTTATTTCTTCTTGGGAGGCTTCGTTTATTTCGTTTTCGATGAATAATCGGCATTGCGCTTTGATGTCGACGCGGCCGTGCGTGAAGATGGGTTTGGGTTCGTTTAAGTTTTCGTAGATGGGTTCTGAGTTATCCGGGGTGTCTTCTTCGAGTTTTTCGGAGATGTTTTCTTGGGTGTTGTCGGATTTTTCTTCGTTTTTCGAGGAGCTACTTTCGGAGTTTTCGGCCCTAAATCCTTTTAAGAAGTCGATGTTTTCTTCGGAGGGGGTTAACATGGGGGATGTGACGGTTTGGGTGAATAATAAACACGATGTATCATCTGTGCTTAACAACATTCGGTCTCTCGCCGATTTTAAGTCGTCTAAAACCTTTTTTGACTCGTCTTGATCGGTTATTTCTTCTTGGACGATTAAAATTGGGTTGGTTAAATCTTTGACGTTCTCGTAAATGATTTCGTGGCCGTTTTCGATGCCGTTTAAATTATTTTTAGTCGATACTTCTTCGTAAATCCCCTCAATTTCTTGATTTTCTTCCCCGTTCTTCGTTAAATTATAACTTAAATTGGTCCCATCCATTTCGTTGCTGGTTCCGGGGGGTTTTGGGACGTCGTAAATCACTTCCGAGTTGATTTCTTCGTAAATTTCTTTGTCGCAATCTTGAACCGACTGCACTTTTTCCTAGGTTAGTGTTTAAAACGATTTTATTGAGTCGTTACTTTTTTGGAGGGGGGCATGCAATGAGTTTTGAAGGAGGAAAGCGACGGAAACTGGCCGAGTTCGCCCCGGGCGGACCGGAATTTCGAAATAATCGCGTTTTAATCGATTTTAAAAGCGCTCCTTTTAGAAAAACAAGTTATTTACGAGCTCTCTTTAAATATAGACGCGAGATAAGCCAGATAAAGGGTCAAAACCCGGCGAGTTTCCGCGGGGTTAAAAAATACGACAAAAATCACACACTTGACTCAAACAGTGCTTTAGTCTCATATTAAATTCCTGCATGAGACTTTCCTCGAGATCGTCCTCACTTACTATTCTCGATTTCTTCACCGTCTCCGCCATCTAAAACCAAAAAAATGCATCAAAATTAAGAAAGGTAACCGGAACGTTTCGAATCAACTAGCGGAGGATTTTATTTAAACAACGGTTTCAAACGACAGATTGTGCACGAAGAAAACGGGTTAAAACCGTTTCAGATTCATTTCTAATTTGCAACGCTTATAATCAACGTTTAATAACCCGTTAATAATTAAGGTTATGTTTATCAACTACCAAACGTCGCATCATCCTTTTTTTTAGTCTTTATTTTATTCCTTGATGAGTAAAATCTTAAAATATGCGGAGTTTGTGCCAAAAACACTCCTTTAAAGCACCCGTGAAGAATCGCCAATGAGAGAAGTAAAAGAAATCCGTTCGATTCGTTCGCCGGCATTTAAATTAGATCGGTTTTACTTTCGAAAATGTTGGAAAAGATTCGTACAAAAGAAATTACAATAAAAATAAACCGTTTCTATTAATTTTTATCCAACGTAGAAATTTACGGTTAAAACTCGCGTTAAAACCAGAAAACTGTGACGGTTTGTTGAACTGATAACGATCTTTAACGTTTTAAATCTCCTTAACACAAAAAATAAACCCCGATACAAAGACTCCATTCATTTCACGACATTTCATTACTTTTCATTCCCCGGACGCGATTATTTATCGGGTTAACTCATTTTTTTATCGTCTCGTTAACAAAGAAACATTTTTCCCAATAATTATTAAACGCAACTCCGGATTAAATAAGTTGTAATCGAAACCACCACGAAACAACATTTTTTTCGTCTCTCTCCCTCTTTCTCGTACATGTTGATTACTCCACGGCTTAAAAATAGCATGTGGAGCACCCGAGGACGGAAATAGACGGGGCCCTTTTTGTGTCCGCCGTTTTTGGCTCTAGACACCGGGAAAGCTGCATTCCGGGCATTTCTAACGATCTTCCGATCCGCTCGAAACGTTGCGCGTTATGTAAAGCCGCGTGAATAATCTAAAATGATTCGAAAAGTTATTCTAATTTAATTTATATAAAATGATTCAACCAACAAAAATTTTTTTGAGATTGACGTTTAAAAAAGTTGGGTTATGTTTGATGTGTCATCGATTAATTTTGGGATAAAATCGTTTTGAATTAAAAAATTGGATGTTTAAAAACGTTTTTGGTAGTTTTTTCGGTTGAATCGCACCTTTTTCTGGAAAAATTTTAATAATAATAATAATTAGGGCGATTATTATCTATCAAAACTATAATTAATTTTGGCGAATACCGATAGATGGGGGTGGAAACTAATAATTTCATTAATTGATTAAAATAAATTTAAAACAAATTTAGTTTAATAAAATCAATACAATTTATGTAATAAAAATGTAAAATTAATCGATTTTTGTATTTAAATTTTATTCAATTTATGACTTACCCCAATCATTTTTAATTTGGCAGAAAAAGTTAGGTTATGTTTGAAACTTCATCGATTAATTCGGAAATAAAAAAAGTTCCGTGGAACCAAAAAACACTTTAAACACACACTTTGGATATTAAAAAACGTATTTGGATGATTATTTCGGTTGAATCGAGCCTTTTTTGGGGTAAATTTTGATGATTTTAGAACACAATTTAACCGGTGATTTTTAACTGTCATAACTACGATTAATTTGGGTAATTGCCAATAGATGGGGGTGTGATGATAAATAATTCGATTAATTTATAAAAAAAATTAAATTAAGTTAATAATAATTTATAAAAACAATAAAAATAATGCAAAATGAATCGAAATTAAATTAAAAGTTATTAAACAAAAAAAAATAACGATGATAAAATTCTATAGATGGCGCTCTATTTAATGACGTTGATAATAAAATAAATTTAATAATTAAAATAATAACAAATTAATATTAAATCGTCTCTTTAAGGGCTTTAAATGCTTTAAAACGGTGGCTATCTTCATTTAATTCTATTCAATTTAAAATTTATCCCAATTTGACAAAAAAAATTAGGTTATGTTTGAAACTTTATCCATTAATTCAAAGATAAAAAAATGTTCCTTGGAATCTAAAATCGTTTCGAACTACTTTGGGTATTAAACAACTTTTTTGGATGATTTTTTGGTTGAATCGCGCCTTTTTTGGGGTAAAATTTGATAATTTTAAAACACTTTTGAATTCTTATCTATCATAATTATGATTAATTTGAGAATTGCCAATAGATGGGGGTGTGATAATAAATAATTTGATTAATTAATAATAAAAAATTGAAATTAAATTAATAATAATTTATAAAAATAATAAAATCGATGTAAAAATAGTGCAAAATGAATCGATTTTGGTTTAAATAAGATTTAAATTGAACGAAAAGTTATTAATAAAAAAAATAACGATGATAAAATTCTATAGATGGCGCTCTATTTAAAGACGTTGATAATAAAATAAATTTAATAATTAAAATAATAACAAATTAATATTAAATCGTCTCTTTAAGGGCTTTAAATGCTTTAAAACGGTGGCTATCTTCATTTAATTCTATTCAATTTAAAATTTATCCCAATTTGACAAAAAAAAATTAGGTTATGTTTGAAACTTTATCCATTAATTCAAAGATAAAAAAATGTTCCTTGGAATCTAAAATGGTTTCGAACTACTTTGGATATTAAACGACTTTTTTGGATGATTTTTTGGTTGAATCGCGCCTTTTTTGGGGTAAAATTTGATAATTTTAAAACACTTTTGAATTCTTATCTATCATAATTATGATTAATTTGAGAATTGCCAATAGATGGGGGTGTGATAATAAATAATTTGATTAATTAATAATAAAAAATTGAAATTAAATTAATAATAATTTATAAAAATAATAAAATCGATGTAAAAATAGTGCAAAATGAATCGATTTTGGTTTAAATAAGATTTAAATTGAACGAAAAGTTATTAATAAAAAAAATAACGATGATAAAATTCTATAGATGGCGCTCTATTTAAAGACGTTGATAATAAAATAAATTTAATAATTAAAATAATAACAAATTAATATTAAATCGTCTCGTTAAGGGCTTTAAATGCTTTAAAACGATGGCTATCTTCATTTAATTCTATTCAATTTAAAATTTATCCCAATTTGACAAAAAAAAATTAGGTTATGTTTGAAACTTTATCCATTAATTCAAAGATAAAAAAAATGTTCCTTGGAATCTAAAGTAGTTTCGAACTATTTTGGATATTAAACGACTTTTTTGGATGATTTTTTGGTTGAATCGCGCCTTTTTTTGGGTAAAATTTGATAATTTTAAAACACTTTTGAATTCTTATCTATCATAATTATGATTAATTTGAGAATTGCCAATAGATGGGGGTGTGATAATAAATAATTTGATTAATTAATAATAAAAAATTGAAATTAAATTAATAATAATTTATAAAAATAATAAAATCGATGTAAAAATAGTGCAAAATGAATCGATTTTGGTTTAAATAAGATTTAAATTGAACGAAAAGTTATTAATAAAAAAAATAACGATGATAAAATTCTATAGATGGCGCTCTATTTAATGACGTTGATAATAAAATAAATTTAATAATTAAAATAATAACAAATTAATATTAAATCGTCTCTTTAAGGGCTTTAAATGCTTTAAAACGGTGGCTATCTTCATTAAATTCTATTCAATTTAAAACTTACCCCAATTTGACAAAAAAAAATTAGGTTATGTTTGAAACTTTATCCATTAATTCAAAGATAAAAAAATATTCCTTGGAATCTAAAATCGTTTCGAACTACTTTGGGTATTAAACAACTTTTTTGGATGATTTTTTGGTTGAATCGCGCTTTTTTTGGGGTAAAATTTGATAATTTTAAAACACTTTTGAATTCTTATCTGTCATAATTACGATTAATTTGAGAATTGCCATTAGATGGGGGTGTGATAATAAATAATTTGATTAATTAATAATAAAAAAATAAAATTAAGTTAATAATAATTTATAAAAATAATAAAATCAATGTAAAAATAATACGAAATGAATCGATTTAGATTTAAATTGAATTAAAAGTTATTAAAAAAAAAATTAACGGTGATAAAATCCTATAGATGGCACTCTATTTAATGACGTTGATAAGAAAATAAATTTAATAATTAAAATAATAACAAATTAATATTAAATCGTCTCTTTAAGGGATTTAAATGCTTTAAAACTGGCTATCTTCATTAAATTCTATTCAATTTAAAACTTACCCCAATTTGACAAAAAAAATTAGGTTATGTTTGAAACTTTATCGATTAATTCAAAGATAAAAAAATGTTCCTTGGAATCTAAAATCGTTTCGAACTACTTTGGATATTAAGCGACTTATTTGGATGATTTTTTGGTTGAATCGCGCCTTTTTTGGAGTAAAATTTGATAATTTTATTGAACCGGGGTTCTTATCTGACATAATTACGATTAATTTCGGTAATTGCCAATAGATGGGGGTGTGATGATTAATAATTTGATTAATTAATAATAAAAAATTGAAATTAAATTAATAATAATTTATAAAAATAATAAAATCGATGTAAAAATAGTGCAAAATGAATCGATTTTGGTTTAAATAAGATTTAAATTGAACGAAAAGTTATTAATAAAAAAAATAACGATGATAAAATTCTATAGATGGCGCTCTATTTAAAGACGTTGATAATAAAATAAATTTAATAATTAAAATAATAACAAATTAATATTAAATCGTCTCTTTAAGGGCTTTAAATGCTTTAAAACGGTGGCTATCTTCATTTAATTCTATTCAATTTAAAACTTACCCCAATTTGACAAAAAAAAATTAGGTTATGTTTGAAACTTTATCTATTAATTCAAAGATAAAAAAAATGTTCCTTGGAATCTAAAATCGTTTCGAACTACTTTGGATATTAAGCGACTTATTTGGATGATTTTTTGGTTGAATCGCGCCTTTTTTGGAGTAAAATTTGATAATTTTATTGAACCGGGGTTCTTATCTGACATAATTACGATTAATTTCAGTAATTGCCAATAGATGGTGGTGTGATGATAAATAATTTGATTAATTAATAATAAAAAAATTAAATTAAGTTAATAATAATTTATAAAAATAATAAAATCGGTGTAAAAATAGTGCAAAATGAATCGATTTTGGTTTAAATAAGATTTAAATTGAACAAAAAGTTATTAATAAAAAAAATAACGATGATAAAATTCTATAGATGGCGCTCTATTTAATGACGATAATAAAATAAATTTAATAATTAAAATAATAACAAATTAATATTAAATCGTCTCTTTAAGGACTTTAAATGCTTTATAACTGGCTATCTTCATTTAATTCTATTTAATTTAAAACTTACCCCAATTTGACAAAAAAAAGTTAGGTTATGTTTGAAACTTTATCGATTAATTCAAAGATAAAAAAATGTTCCTTGGAATCTAAAATCGTTTCGAACTACTTTGGATCTTAAGCGACTTATTTGGATGATTTTTTGGTTGAATCGCGAATTTTTTTGGAGTAAAATTTGATAATTTTATTGAACCGGGGTTCTTATCTGACATAATTACGATTAATTTCGGTAATTGCCAATAGATGGTGGTGTGATGATAAATAATTTGATTAATTAATAATAAAAAATTGAAATTAAATTAATAATTTATAAAAATAATAAAATCGATGTAAAAATAGTGCAAAATGAATCGATTTTGGTTTAAATAAGATTTAAATTGAACGAAAAGTTATTAATAAAAAAATAACGATGATAAAATTCTATAGATGGCGCTCTATTTAAAGACGTTGATAATAAAATAAATTTAATAATTAAAATAATAACAAATTAATATTAAATCGTCTCTTTAAGGGCTTTAAATGCTTTAAAACGATGGCTACCTTCATTTAATTCTATTCAATTTAAAATTTATCCCAATTTGACAAAAAAAAATTAGGTTATGTTTGAAACTTTATCCATTAATTCAAAGATAAAAAAATGTTCCTTGGAATCTAAAGTAGTTTCGAACTATTTTGGATATTAAACGACTTTTTTGGATGATTTTTTGGTTGAATCGCGCCTTTTTTTTGGGTAAAATTTGATAATTTTAAAACACGTTTGAATTCTTATCTATCATAATTATGATTAATTTGAGAATTGCCAATAGATGGGGGTGTGATAATAAATAATTTGATTAATTAATAATAAAAAATTGAAATTAAATTAATAATAATTTATAAAAATAATAAAATCGATGTAAAAATAGCGCGAAATGAATCGATTTTGGTTTAAATAAGATTTTAAATTTTTTAAATAAATTGAACGAAAAGTTATTAATAAAAAAATTACATTGATAAAGTTCAATAGATGGCGCTCTAATTAATGATGATAATAAAATAAATTTAATAATTAAAATAATTATAAATTAAAGTTAAATCTTCTTGTAAAGAGTTAAAAATTCTTTAAAGAGAGCAAATAATAAAATAAAATATATATAAAATAAATAAAATACTTAAAAGAATCTATAAAAGCATTAATAAAAACATATACAGGGTGGCCAAATAAGCGTACAAACTGCCATTTCTCGTAAACTCATTGTCTAAACTTGCAGTAAAAAAATTTAAGACTAAAGTGGCTAAGAGAAAATGTTCGAAATTATTTTCAGGTTTCCGATGATTTAAAAATGTAACATAATACAAAAGTATACAGGGTCCTTCAGCTCAGCCCCCGTTTTTTGTAGCTCAGTTATAAATTATGTCAGGGGTTTAATATTTTACAGGGTTATACTCTATCTTAGTCTCAAAAAAAAGTGGGACACCACAATGATATATTTTCACACATTTTTGGGTCGAAATTTTATTGAAATCGGCTGAATGAAAGCAGCACAAAAAAAAATAAAAACGAAAAAAAATCGTTGGTTATAAAAATTAATTCAAATTACAAACTAATAAAAAATAATAAAATTATTAATAGATTAGAATAAAATTTCATGACAAAGTTATTTAGTAAGAGTAGGTTATTAACTAAAATGCGACCTGAGATATAGTACAAGCCTGCAAAATATCAAACTCTCAACTTAATAATTTTTGGTAACGTAACATTTTCTTCAAATAATATGAATTTAACAATTTTACTGTTCATCTTTTAATAAAATATGACATGATTCATGTTTATATTATCTATACAGGGTGTCTCACGTAAATGGTTCATTAGAACTTCTTTATGATCCACTATTTCTGGAGATTCAACATTTTGAAAACATAAATTATTTATGCAAAACTTTCGATCTAAAATATTTTCACGATGGAAAATATTTTATCGGAAGTACATCACAACTTCGTTATTTTAAATTAAATGTTATAGTTTCTTTGGCCCTTTTAATTATACGTAAAAAAAATATGTTCACTTTGATAAATGTTGGCATTTAATATCTCAGCTAATCTTCATTCAAAAAAAGCTCCGTGTTTTCACGATTATTTTTCATATGTTGGTAATGAGATCATCACTTGCTGTATTAGAGTATCTTATTTTGAAACTGATTATTTTCTTTGACTGATATGAATTAATAATAATGAATTAATTAATATATAATTTAAAAGTGTTAAAAATATTGTAAAAAAATGATCTCATAAAATGTTCCTATTTAAAATGGTATCTTAATTTTGAGATACTTGTACACTTCAGTTTTATGGGTGTCCAGTTCCGGTATTTGGTTCATCCCGGGATTTCATGAAGGAAATTATAAGACTGGGAGTTTTAAAAAGTCTTACAATTAAGAAAAAATTAAAATATCCGAAACAGTTTTTCTACTGCCTGTTAATTTTCAATGAGAATATGCTCGGTATCAAATAAATTAGTCTTCTGGAAGCATTTCAAGTCTTACAGTGGCAACATCAAGTCTTCTGTTAGTATTGCAGATCTTTTGGAAGCAAATAAAATCTTCTAGAAGTAGTACCATGTCTTCTGGAAGCAATATTAATACTGCCACAGATAATGCCGAGACTTTTACAACTATCTTAAATCTTCTAGAAGCAATGGTAAGTCGTACAGTAGCAGTAGTAAATCTTCGAGTCTTTTAGAAGAGTTTTAAAACATCTAGAAGCAGTATTGCGTTTTCTGGAAACAGTATCAAGTCTTCTAGAAGCATCGTACGTTATCTGGAAGCGTTCCAAGTCCTCAATATATATAATGTCAACTCATCTGGAAGCATTGCAAATCTTCTGGAAGCAGTGTAAGTCGTTCGCAAGCATTATAAGTAGTCTGCAAAACATTTCAAGTTCTCTGGGAGCAATACCAAATTTTCTAGAAACAGTGTCAAATCATCTAGAAACAGTATTCAATCTTCTGGCAGCATATCAAGCCTTCTGGAAGCACTGTAAGTCATTTAGAAACATTTCAAATCTTCTAGATGCAGATTGAAGTCTTCCGGCCTATTCAGAAAAATAATCAAACATATCTCTAATGTTTAGACAAATTTTCAATGATTTTAAACAAGTTGTTGATGATTGTTGTTAATTTGAGATAATTGTAGACTATGAAAATTTTTTTTCAAAACTGATTTATTGATTACATAGAAAATATGATTCTGATACTGCTTCTAGAGGACTTAAAATGTTTTCAAACGACTTACGATGTTTCCAGAAGTCTTGCAATGCTTCCAGATGACTTGAAATGTTTGCGGAAGATTTGATACTGTTTCTAAAAAACTTGGTATTCCTTCCAGAAGACTTAAAATGTTTCTAGACGACTTACAATGTTTACAGACGACTTACCATGCTTCCAGAAGACATGATATTGCATCTAAAAGACTTTATTTGCTAGCAGAAGACTGAATACTTTATTAACGTGGTCGGGGAAAATCTGCGGATTTAGGTAGCGTGGGGTTGGAGCCTAAAAACTCAATTACTTAAAAAAAACCTTTCCTCGTTTTGGTCACCTCTCCACTTCAATGACACTGACCAGACTCGTTTATTCATTCTTGGCATTGTTTGCATTGCAGAGGCAAATGAAATCTCTCCTAAATCTCACCCCTACTTTTGAAATAACCTTATTACTATACACAACAGCGTGGGAACGGTTCCTCCGCCTCATTCTTGCTGTCTTCCTGTTTTCCTTTGGTCCTCCATAATATCATCCGACTGTTTTGATTGAATAGTTTCGCATTATGGGGGAAACAGTAATCCCTTACTTTTTAAAGTAATCTTATTTTCGTGCATACCCGAAAGGCGAGGGGGTAGATCTTCTTTCCCTATCTTCCTCCTTCTTTTACTCCTCATAAAGCTCCTCGTCTATTCGTTTCATCGTTGTTAAAGATTCATAGCGTTTGTGGAAAAAAGAATACAGTACTTTTTGAAGTATATTACGTTTTATGAGTATTTGAATGAGGGAGGATGAAAGATCTCCCCCTCTTCGTCGCAGATTTCCATAGATTCTCAAATCGGCTTCACCAGAGCCTTTGATTTTATCATTTCCCTCAAGAGGTCCACTTACAACGTTTCTGTTTCAAATACACAGTATTTTTGTTGATTGCGGATCCCATCTATAATTCCCAATGTCTTCTCGCACTCTCACAACAAGCACAGAAGAAAAGGGTGTGCTCCGGAGCATCCGGGATGTTACAGTCGTACCAACACCTGTTTATCTTAAGTTTCTTTATATCGTTGAGATAGTTTGCAAAACTACCATGCCCAGTAATCGTCTGAGTCAAGCAATAGTCCATGCCGAAACGTTCTTTATGAAGAGGCTGTCCACCTTTTGTGTATCTACCATTTCGTCTGCCGCCGCTTTGTTTCTTCCACCATTTTCTTTCCAGTTACTTCCCTACTAGTATCATAACGCAAAATCATCTATTTGTAAGTAATATCTTTTGTATCTTTCTAATTTTTTCCATTATACTCATAATCGCATCTAATGTTCCTCTTCCTTTTCTGTACGCGAATTGATGTTTGCTTATCCCAGTGGATTCCAATTGCTCAATGAGTCTGCCATTTATTAACTTTTGCAGCAGCTTTTCAAAAGGCGGTATGACTGCGATTTGCCCACCTTTGGGGTTTCTCCACCAACATTAATTTGGCTTCCTTCCAGATCTGTTGGTTTTAATTGTCCAATAATTAACATCATTTCCTCCTTAGTAAACGGGGTTTCCGTAATCTGAAAAGTTCTACGCTATTCATGTCTTCCATTATTAAGGTAAAGAGCTTAGAATATTGGCAATTTATGGTATCTTCATCAAGTTGTCCTGTCCACCGAATGCCCCGTGTTCTGGTGAGTACTTGGTACGCTGTGCCCCACACATGCTGTTCTAACTTTAGACAAAGGTTGTACCATTTCTGCTCTTTTGATCTTTTAATTAATGTAGTCAGATTTTTTTAAATTTTGCCACACCATTTCCGTACGTTCCTCCTCTGATCAGCCTCTGTATGATCCTTCATTTACACACACTTTTCTGACCTTTCGTTATTCTGACCTCTACAATCTCCGTCGTTCACCAGTACTTAGGTAGTCTTCTGTTGGCATTCATTTTTTTCTTAAGTACTTTGTTACATTGTATTTGTTATTCTTTCCGTAAGGTCTTCTGGAATTCCATTCTTATATTGAATTTGCTACAGACTTGCTTACCATCGTTAGGTCAATTATTGAGGAATCTCTTGGTATGTTCCTCTGTATGTTGTTACGCCTGAAGTGTCTCTAGAAAATTTGATATTGCTATCAAAAGATTTGAAATGTTTCCAGAAGACTAATTTTGGTTCTAGAAGGTTTATAATGCTTCCAAAAAATTTGAAACATTTCCAGAAGACTTGATACTGCTTTCAGAAGATTTGAAATCGTTACAAAAGTCTCGACATTGCCTTTAATAGACTTAATATTGCATCCAAAAGACTTGGTACTGCTTCTAGAAGATTTAAATTGCTTTCAAAAGATTTGAAATCCAAACAGAGGACTGTCATAACAGAGACTAATTTTAGTGATTACCAATAGATGGGGATGATACTAAGCAATTTGATTAATTAATAAAAAAAATAAATTAATTTAATAATAATTTCTATAAATATTGTAATAATAATAATAAAATCGATGCAAAATGAATCGATTTTGATTTAATTAAGCGTTAAATTTAGCAAAAAGTTATTAATAGAAAAAAATTACGTTGATAAATTTCAATAGATGGCGCTCTATTTAATTATTTTAATAACATAATAAATTTGATAAATGAAATAACATAAAATTAATAATAAATCGTCTCTTTAAGAAAAAAGCTACAAAAGCTCTAATAGGGTGCGCCTTTTAGTAAATTTACTTAATTTGATTCAATTTAGGACTTACCCCAACATTTTTAATTTGACACAATAAGTTAGGTTATGTTTGAAACTTCATCGATTTATTCCGAGATAAAAAAAAAGTCAAAATTCCGTGAAACCAAAAAACACTTTAAATACACACTTTGGATATTAATAAACGTATTTAGATGATTTTTTCGGTTACATCACACTTTTTTTGGGTAAAATTTGATGATTTTAGGACACAATTAAACCGGGGATTCTTATCTGTCATAATTACGATTAATTTGGGTCATTGCCGATAGATGGGGGTGATAATAACTAATTCGATTAATTTAATGATAACAAATTTAAATTAGTTTAATATAAATAATAAAATTGATGCAAAATGGAACGATTTTGATTTAATTAAGCATTAAATTCAGCAAAAAGTTATTAATAAAAAAAAAATATTTGATAAATTTCGATAGGTGGCGCTCTGTTAAATGATGTTGATAATAAAATAAATATAATAATTAAAATAAAATCAAATTAATGATATTAAGAGTTTTAAAAGCTCTTAATAAAAGTTTTAATAAAGGGGATGTTTTACTAAATTTACTTAATTTGATTCAATTTAGGACTTACCCCAACATTTTTAATTTGACACAAAAAAGTTAGGTTATGTTAGGTTTGAACTTGATCGATTAATTCCGAGATAAAAAAAATTCCATGGAACCAAAAATCACTTTGAACTTACACATTGGATATTAATAAACTTATTTGGATGATTATTTCGGTTACATCACACTTTTTTTTGGTAAAATTTGATGATTTTATGACACAATTAAACCGGGGATTCTTATCTGTCATAATTACGATTAATTTGCGTCATTACCGATAGATGGGGGTGATTATAGTTAATTCGATTAATTAATAATAATAAATTTAAATTAATTTAATGTAAATAATAAAAAATTTGATGCAAAAATGGAACGATTTTTATTTAATTAAGCATTAAATTGAGCAAAAAGTTATTAATAAATTTTTTTTTTTAAATTTTAATAGATGGCGTTTTATTTAATGATTTTAATAAAATAAATATTATTATTAAAATAACATCAAATTAATAATAAATCCTCTTATTAAGAGCTTTAAAAGCTCTAATTAATTACTAAATTTACTTAATTTGATTTAATTTAGGACACCCCAACGTTTTTTATTTGACACAAAAAGCTAGGTTATGTCTCAAACTTCATCGATTCATTCCAAGATAAAAAACCAAAAAATACTTTCAACACAAACTTTGGATATTAAAAAACGTATTTTGATGATTAATTTGGTAGAACCGCACCTTTTTTTCGGGTAAATCTTAATCATTTCAAGATTGTTACAACTAAGATTAATTTGCGCGATTACCAATAGATGGGGTGAAAAATATTAATAAAAATAATAATAAAATTATCAAAAATCGATTCATTTTTGCATCAATATCATAAATATTCAATAAAAAAAGTATTAATGAAGAAAATTTGAACCCACCGTTGGAAAGTTTAAACCTTGAGCATATCGGGATTCCTCAAATTTCCGATTTAAAACAGATATAGATAAACTTAATCTTGTTTTGTGTTATTTATTGTTGATTAAAATAGAATTACCAAAAATTTGGCAAAAAAGTTATTAAATATTAATAAATAAGTTTGGATAAATTTCGCTAGATGGTGTTTGTTATTTTTAATTTGACACATTAAACGTCACCCAAATTAAACAAACTTTTTTAAGTAAATTCCACGTTTTTCTTATCTTTTATCTAAAAGGAAGTAAACCGCTTCCTCAAATACGCAAAATGATTGAATCATAAGACAAATATTTAAAGAATTTAGTCATAATTTCAATCTTTTCGTCACAACGAAATAAAATAAAATTTACGGTGCAGTTCAGGTCGAGTGAAGGTCAAGAAGTGTATTTGGATATGCTGAACAAGGTTTGTTTATTGTTTACTCATTTTTTTGTTAAGGAACCGATTACACAAACGGAAGGAGACAAAAAAAATTCTTTCTCCCATTTTCGGGTTATTGACAATAAACTCAACTAATCCAGAATAGCCAACGTAAATTGTTTCAAAATGTAGATGAGACGATTTTTTTGGAATTTGTCCAGTTTTCTATTTAAAACGGCGCAAAATGGGGCGAAATTAGACCCGAAAATAAATTCTCTAAATCTAGATTTAAATATAAAGGTGATGATGATAAATTTTGGCTAAAACTGGAAATGACGAATGGGGTTATTTTTTGTGTTGGTAAAAAAAACGAAAATTGACAGAAATGACGTAAAAAATGACAGAAATGTCAAATAAATTAAATAAAATTCCTAACCTGGGATTCGAAAAATTGTTGCTGGGACGTTGAGCCGGTTGAGGAAACGGCCGCCTTCTTCACGATTTGAGTGTTGTTCATTCTCGCCCGGAGTACGTCGCAAAGAGAACGGGAGACGAAGGGAAGAGCGGCGAAGAGTGCTCGGATAGAGCAAGAAGGTCGAAACGAAGAGAGAGGAAAGTAGTATATTGCCCTCTACACGCAGAACCGAGTCCGTAATAACCTAAATATAGAAAGACGAAAGAGAAATAATTTTCGTTTCCCCCGTTAAATCGGTCCAAAACAAAAAATCGATCGATTAAAGCGAAAATTTCTAAACTTTGTTTACTCGCCGTTGGGGTTAGTGCGTAAAAATGGTCCCCGGGACCAGTTCGACCGGTTTAAAGTCGTGTTCCAAAAGGTCCCCCCATTTTGGAGGAGCTCGAAGACCTTTTCGGGTGGCTCCGAAAAGGGTGGGTGTGGTTCACACCAAAAAAAAATCGAAAAAAAATTAACCCAAATAAAGCTTAACCCAAAACAAATTAACCAAAATAAAAAAATTAATAAAAAAAAAATTTTTTTGTTTGAGGTTATGTCGCCGATCGAAAACGACGCTCCCCTTTTTTCGCAACTTTACAACCTTTATTTCCGTTTAAACGAGATAACCGAACGGATTAGTAATGAAAAAGCTCAACTCACCTCGGTTAAAATTCAACAACTCGGCTTTTGATACGGCTTTTTTTCCTCCTCGAGCCGGGGGACACAAAACAAATTTAAAAAATGAAATAAAAATAACTTATTGCACTTTTCGACTTTCCTCCTTTTGGGGTGGTTCTGTTCCTTTAGCTCTTTTTGTTCGGATCGGATTGGATTGGATTGGAGAGGTTCTTAACGCGAACGCGATTGCCGGCCAACTAAAAAGCCGGAGGAGGAGAGAATCCAGTGAAACTTGAGAATTCTTCGTTCGCCTCTATTAATATGCCCGCGCGTGCGCGTTAACCTCTAAAAATAAAACATAACAAAACGGTCAATTAGAGCGTTCACTTCAATGTGATCGACACGATTTTTTTATAAACATTATTTAAATAAATACAAATTTAAACAATTTTGGGTTAAGTTAAAAATTTTTAACGATCAAACTAAGTTAACCTCTTTTTCTTATTAAACGTCAAAGTCAAACTGAATTAATCTTTACTATTGACTACTCTTAATAGATGGCGCTACTTAAATCGTATCATTTTCTTTTTAATAATAAACAAAATATAAACAGTAATTAAATTTGTAAAAAATTATTGATAAAAACGGTTTTTAAATCAAAATTTAATTTAATTGTATTTATTAAGTTAATTTTTCATTAATTAACTTGATTATCTAAATGATAGATGGCACTAAATATTATTGAATAAATGTTATTGAAAAATATAACATAACCTAAATAATTTTTTGATAAATTACCTATTTATTGTTAATATTAAGACATTACTAACCTGATTAAGTTATATCCAACGATTTTAATGTATTAATTTTAATTAAGCTTGAAATCTTTCTCATTGTTGTAAACGTCAATTTGACATTTTCACCCAATACGAAAGCGACAACTTTAATAATACTTAGTTATCGTGTGATTACAAAGCTTTCCGGGTAATATTAAAGCTTATTAATTTAATAAGTTAATATTTTTGAAAATACACTATACAAACAACACAAACTATAAATTGTAAAAAAGTTAACGTAAATTTAAACGTCATTCTGACACATTTAGAAATATAACTAATAGAGGGAGCTAAATTTGAATTAAAAACGATTTTTTTAATTAATTCGAAATAAATTGATTAATTAATTAAATCAAATATTATTATTATTATATTTAATAAAAATAAATAATTTATTTATAAGAAATAATTAAATAAAAAAATTATACTCTTTGTGACAAATATTGCACCCAATAGATGGCGCAAAATATTATTGAACGCTTTCTTTTTAAAATAAATTGTAAGGAATTAAAAAAATTATAAATAAACTTGAAAATAATTAATATTATTAATTAAAAAATCCTATTTAACTCAAAATTTGCTTTAAAATGATTAAAATTAGTTAATTAGAAAAGATTTGTTTCAACGAATTTTGTTGTTAAATTAATAGATGGCGCTAAATTATAATCGACTTTTTTTTTAAATAAATAAAATTAAAAGTTAATATTAAGCGAAAAACTTAAAGTTTAATTAATTAATTTATTCTTCTCAAAAAAATAGATTTCCTTAGTTAAATTATTTTTTTAATTTAACGTTAAAATAACATTGAGAATTTTTTTAGTGTAAACTCCTCCTTTTAGATGGCGCTACTTACAACGTTTAATTTTTTAAAATAAAAAATTTTAAAAAATTAACTAAATTTGAGGAAAATAAACATTGTTAATTAAAAAGAAAGTTATTTAACCAAAATTTAATTTTTTTAATTGGCATTAAAATTCATTTTGAATGAATCAATGAAATGAATTTTTGAATGACTCATTTCAATTAAATTAATAATTTTGTTAGATTCTACGCAAAAAATCGAATAATTTGATACCAAACTCGACCATATTCGAATTAATACCAACCTAAAAGTCACAAATTCAAATTTTCGATCGTCAATTGTTCTTTTGATATTTTTTGTTTTCCTTAGCCACAGTTGAAGTTAACCTCATCGAGTTTGGTATCATTTTAAAGCATTTTTAACCCGGGAGGACGCGCGCGTGGGTAGAAAATACCCGGCGCTTATTAAATGATGTGTATATTCTCCAAATGTCGATTAAATCGGGGAATCCCCTGTATACCTCTCGAGTAGAGTGTAACAGAAGTACCTATGCTCAGACGATATTATTATACCGTTCTCGATCAGTGCTAGGGTCTGATTTATGCGAAGTGGACATTTCTTACCCGGCGCGCGTCGATACGTAACTAAATTGTTACCATTTTATTTCTGTGTTTTGTGTATTGTATTAGTTTTTGGTGAATTGTGGTTATTATTGAACAGTTGTCGCATTATTTCATATTTATCAGTTTGAGTTCCAGTAAGTTAAAATTATAATAAATGAAGTAACTATAGTTTATTAGCATATCAGCATTTCAGTAGATAATGGATTCTCAGCCAGGGCCATCAAATATCAGTAAATGGGTGGATAGAAGGCCTTTAACTAAAAAAGATCAAGAAGAGGAAATAAGGAAAATAATGGAGGAGGAGAGTGATGACAATGAAATTCCACCAACTGAATCAGATAGTGAAGTTGACCACATTTCAGTAAGCGACCATCTTACCGACACTGACGCAGATGAACCATCAGAAGATGAAGGCAATTTTTACAAATCAAGCTCGGCAGGTACACCATCTTCTCACTTTTATCTGGGGAAAGATGGTACAAGTTGGTCCAAACAACATCCACCAATAAATGTAAGGACTAGAGCCCATAATTTAGTGACCCAACTACCGGGACCGAAAGGAAAAGCAAAGGGTGCAACTACTCCTTTTGAATGTTGGAATTGTATGATTTCTGATAATATGATAAACCATATTGTCAGATGTACCAATATATACATAGATTTGTCGCGAGGAAAATTTGTTAGGGAGAGAGATGCCGCTCCTACAGACCAACGAGAGATGAAAGCACTTTTCGGTTTGCTGTACTACGCTGGGGTACTGAAGTCTGGAAGACTCAATACAATGGAATTGTGGGAACAAGATGGATCTGGTGTGGACATATTTCCAGCCGTCATGTCTCGAAAACGTTTTTTATTTTTACTCACTTCTTTACGTTTTGACGACATACGTGATAGGCACACCAGACGACAAAGTGACAAACTGGCTCCCATACGTGATCTCTCCGAATTATTTAAAAACAACATACAAAGCTCCTATGTTATTAGTGAGTATGCCACAATAGACGAAAAATTGGAACCTTTTAGGGGAAGATGCTCGTTTAGGCAGTACATAAAGAGTAAGCCAGCAAGATATGGCATAAAAATTTTTCTTTTGACTGACAGTCGTACATACTATACGAACAACTTTGAAATATATGCTGGTAAGCAACCGGAAGGTGAGTACAAGTTACAAAATGATCCTTACTCAGTCGTATGCCGTCTCATCAAACCAATTGAAAAAACTGGCCGAAACATAACAATGGACAATTGGTTTATGAGTATAAAGCTAATGAATGATCTTTTGAAAAATCATCACTTGACCTGTGTTGGAACCATCCGAAAAAATAAAAGGGAAGTACCAACTGCATTTGTCACTCCAAAAAATCGGTCTCAATATTCTAGCTTATTTGCGTTCTCGGAAAATAAAACAGTAGTTTCATATTGCCCTAAGAAAGGTAAAGTAGTTTTGGTGGGTTCAACTATGCATCACGATGACTGTATCAACGTGAATCTGAAAAGCAAAAACCTGAAATAATAGAGTTCTACAATTTGACTAAGGGTGGAGTCGATACTGTCGATGAATTATGTGGATTATATTCTGTATCCAGGAGGTCGCAAAGGTGGCCGCTAACTATATTTTTTGGTTTTCTGAATATTGCGGCGATAAATGCTTACATTGTTTATAAAAGCAACAATCAGGAACAAATTGCCTGAAGAGTATTCTTGAAAAACATGGCAAAAGAACTAGTAAGAGAACATTTACAGTTTAGGTCCACTATTGTCTCGCTACCCAGTTATATAAAAACAAGGATAATGCTTTTAATTCCACAAAATGAACAGGAAGAATTTCTTCCAGCGAAGCGCCAGAAAGTATTGTCGGGAAGGTGTCATGTTTGCCCAGGCCGCAAAGACAGAAAAACTAAAACCTGCTGTAGTGCGTGTAATAAACTTATATGCCGAGAACATTCTATACCAATTTGCCAAGGCTGTTTCGCAAATAAGGTTGTCCCCGTTCTGAAAGAAGATGAAGAACTGGAAGAAGAGGATGTCTAGGTCATTTTATCATTTTTTTATTATTTTTTTTTGTTCAGTCTCATCATGTGTTGATTTGGTTTTATTGAGTACAATTTTATGTTCATTTATTTTAAATATGTTACAAATAGAGTTTATAAGTTCAGTTACACAATCCATTGTTTTATTTCCCGAAAGAATGCTCAAATAACCATACTTATACCCAAAATATTTATAAAGATCAAATATCGGGTAAAAATTACCCGGCGCGCGTTTTAACGTGAGAGACAGAGACGCGCGTCCTCCCGGGTTAATATACTGGCCAAACATTAATAACCAAATAATAGATTTGATTAAAAAATGTTATACTTGTGAAAAATTCCAAAATTCGAACACAAAAGAAACAATTATCAACCGAGAACTTCCTAGTAGATCGGAACCGTCCAAGATCATACAAAATAAGCTATGATGGAAAGACTGATGTCTATGATAGAAATCGTAAATTCTTGAAGCAATTCAAAGATAACAAGCCGTATATTGATAGGGAAGTTTACGACAACGTTTTTGAACATTATTATAATCTTAATAAACCTTTAAATACTAACAATAACAATCCTGTCATTAACAATAACGATGTTTCGGAAACTCCTGATCTGTCTTTACCCAAAAATACTCTAAGTACCAAAAGTGGAAGTAGACCAGTTCGCATTCGGAGAACTCCCACTTATTTGAAAGACTATGTTAAATAAACCAATAAATTGTAAGTTTAGCTTAAGTACAGTAAGAAGTAGAATGTTTAGTTTTGGTAACATAGTTTAACTTTGTTCAGTCTTCCAAAAGAGGGGAGATGTTATATATATATACCAACAATGCAAAAAGTGCAATGGCGACATCTATACGAATCAGAAAAGTGACTTGTAGTTTTGTAATATTAAGAAGTTAAATAAATGGTTATAAACAACAGATGTTTTATTAAACAACGAGAACATAACAACATACATATATACACACACACATACACAGATACACTCCTCTAACACGGTTTCGCTATAACACGATTCGTAAATTGCGGGAAACCTCCTACAACACGGTATCCTACGACACGTTTTCGCTATAACGCGATGAGAAAACTGTAAATCCTTTGTACATACAACACTGTATGTACTTATACAGACCGGGTAAAGTGCCCGACGCGGCTCTGCGAGCCACGTGCACGATGTCACTTCCAAATTGCTGGAAGAGCAAGACGGTTGTTCCTCTTATCGGGCCCTATGTCCCCCGTAGGACATTGGGGTACGCCCAGTTAGGGTGGGAACACACGATTGCTGCTTAATAATTAGGCAACGCCTACGATAGTTCTGGTTTAAAATGCGTGTGTTCTTTCCTCGAAGAGTCAGTCAGTCAGTTTTCCGTGTGGTTTTCGTACATTCTTTACTTTCATCTCCGTGGCCTGAAAACAAAAGTGTCTCACGCTGCTACTCGGTAGTCTACGTCGCGCCACGGTGTGTTAAAGAACAATTTTTTTATCTTTAAGACATTAAGCTTCAGCCCCAAGCAATGTCAGGTAAAGATAAAACAACGTTCAAGAGAAAATTCATTTCTTTGGAAGTAAAGATTCAAATCTTGGATCGTCTATCGAAAGGAGAAAAAGCATCCCACATTGGGAAAAACCTTAATTTGAACGAAGCAACAATTAGAACAATCAAGAAAAATGAAAAAGAAATCAGAAGTGCAGTTGCCGCAGGATCTTCGACATCCGCAAAACGTTCAGCCCGCCCCAGACCAGCAATAATTGAGAAAATGGAAAAGGCCCTCAGCATTTGGATTGACGATTGCTGTCAAAAAAAATTCCATTAGATGGCAATATTATAAAACAAAAAGGATTAAAAATTTACAACCATCTCAAACAACAAGGAGAATCCTCTGTCAATCCAGATTTTGTGGCGAGTAAAGGTTGGTTCGAGAAATTCAAAAAGGGTTTTGCGATTCATAGCAAAAGATTCCAAGGAGAGTCTGCGTCGGCTGATCATGAAGCTGCTAGGACGTATCCAGAAAAAATTCAAAACATTATAGCCGAGCAAGGATACACAGCAGATCAAGTTTTCAATGCCGACGAAACTGGGCTTTGGTGGAAAAAAATGCCCAGTAAAACTTTCATATCGAAGACAGAAAAAACTGCACCCGGATTTAAGGTGTCCAAAGATCGTTTAACGCTCCTTTTGTGCAGTAATGCATCGGGGGACTTCATGACAAAACCGATGCTAGTGTACAGATCTTTGAATCCTCGTGCACTAAAAAACGTGAATAAAAACACCTTGCCGGTATACTGGACAGCAAATTCGAGAGCTTGGGTAACAGGACATTTATTTAGAGATTGGTTTTTGAATTGTTTTGTGCCAAGCGTTGAGCGGTATTTAAAGCGAAAAAATTTGAGCTGCAAGGCGCTGTTGCTATTAGATAATGCTCCATGCCACCCACAAGATTTAACACATCCCAACATCAAAATAATGCTCTTACCACCGAACACTACTTCGTTGCTCCAACCACTGGATCAAGGTATTATTTACACCTTTAAAACATATTACATAAGAAGATCGTTACAGTGGATTTTAGACGCAACCGATTCGCAATCAATTAGCGTAATGGAAGCATGGAAGAAATTTTCCATCAAGCACTGCATCGATATCATATCTTTGTCACTGAATGAAATAAAAACATCAACATTAAATGCGTGTTGGAAGAAGATATGGCCCTCTGCAATTGAAACGGAAAATATACGTGAAACATTAGAAAATGAAATTGGTGCGATATTAGAAGTCGCTAAATCAATCGGAGGCGAAGGTTTTGTGGATATGGCTTCCAAAGACATTGAAGATTTATTAGTGGAAGAAGAAGTTGACGAAGCGGAATTAATCGAAATGGCATCCCTAGATGCAAATCAAATCGATTTTGAGGACGCTAGCTCTGACGAAGATTGTGCAGTCAAGAATTTAACATTAAAAAAATTACAAGAAGGCCTATGCTTAGCGGAAAATCTGGAATCATTTTTCTTGAATGAAGACCCTTCGACGGAAAGAAGTCGAAAATTCAAAAGGGAGCTGCAAAACTGTTTAGCTCCATACCGGGAAATTTACAATGATCTAATAAGAACCAGCAAGCAAAGTTCCATTACAGATTTTTTAAGAGGGGAAAACATACAAAAACTTTAAATAACGAAAAAAGTTCAGAAAGTGAAGGCGATGTCGTTCCACCGAAAAAACGTTCTCGGTTGATTAATACCGAGCAGTGACGACGAGTAAATTCATTAAATTATGGTTGCGTTAGATTAAAATATTTTTTTTATACTTTGTGTTGTACATACATTTATATTTTTAATAAAAATTACGTTGTTTATGTCGAATTAAGAAAAATATTTGTTTTTAATAAGTTTTTGGAACGTAACCCCCCTTTTTGCACTAGCTCTGGGTCTCATGCAACACGGTTTCACACAACACGGCATTTTCTAGGAACCTAACTACCGTGTTATAGGAGGGTTGCCTGTACACACGTTCGACATAATGGACATAACCTAAGAAATTACAGTGAACACGGTGTAAGAAAATTGTAACGATATACCATTGTAACAATAGTTTTAATTAAAAGGATTTTGAACAAATCAAGTTGTTTACATATACAACAGCAAGATATTCTATGGCTTGGCACAAATATCTTCCAACCATTCTTGATTGGTAACTCTGAGTTTATGAAATCATTTGCACTCTTCCTATTTAAGAATTCTACCTCTAACCTGTTTCGCCCTCGTTTATCTATTTTCTTTATTCCCTCTATTCCACTATTATATAATAACTTTCGTATTTTTATATCTCTCAATTGACCTATGTTCCTATTCACAGATTCAATACATGCCACAAAAGGTGGGCAGTCTTTACAAGTGTAAATTGTTTTTGGTTTAATCGAGTGTGAGATTCTCTTTTTATTAAGCACTCTGCTACACAATTCTGTCACCCTTACTGGAAGGGCTATATTTTTACTCCCGTCATTACAATAAAAACCAACATTAAGCACATTTCTTGTTTCTAGTAAAAAATCCCTCTTAAAGGGTATGTCATCAAAGTGGTTTTACGCCAATTATCTATCAATCGGCGTGATTTGGAATAAATTGTGTGATTTTAGGTTTAAACGATACCGGACGTCAAGTACAAAAAGAAAGAACAGATTAAAACTTACCATGACTTTACATGGCGACCCTGCTAGCGGCAAAACACTAAAAAAACAAAAACACAAAAATGACATCAATTAACAACAAAATATAAAAAGGAAAAGAAGAAAATTATTATTAACTGAAGACAAAATGGGGTACAATCAATCCAAACAAGAAAAAGAAATTATAGTCGCACAATCAGGAAACAGTGGTGGAATTACAAATGGTATGTCCGCAACATTCACATTGTTAGAAGTTGGCGTCCTGTTGATGGTAATCGTTATAGTGGGAATCATTGGATACATGGTATGGAATCGATGCAAAAAATCTATGGACAAAAGAATAAGACGGCAAATTCAGTGCAGCCAGGAATTGATGGCACTTCGAGCAGAACAATAAGGCAGTCAACGTGAGCAACTACAAAGTTCCATGGGTTCAGTTCAAGAATACGAAAATTTATTAGAAGAATTAAAGGTATTTAAAATTAATAGAACAAAAGACAACAAAGATAGGCGTAGAAACGTAGAACATCTAAGTCGTGAGGAACCTGTACTTCCACTGCAGAGAAAAATATGCATATGAACATCAAGACCAAACTATTTTTACTGGCATAAAATTTACCTTCATCATCATCTGATAGCTCAGAATCCTCGCTATCTGAAGGAATATCTCGAATTGCATCAACTTGAACTTTTTTTCTTCCATAAAAAGCGCTTGGTCTAATTGTTGGAAAATCGCCCGGAAAATCCATTGTGGATCGTCTGTGTGTAGAAATAAGAAATAATTACACACTTTAACTTTTTGTGCATAATGTTCCCAAATGGGAACAAACAAGTTATGACCTGCTGCAAAAAAAGGAACGAACGAAATATATCGAATTATGCATTATTCTACTCCTAACACTTGAAACTAAGTATAAAAAATACATACTTACCTGAAAATAACCCTAGAAACTAGATTTGATCTTCTAAAATCAATCAAAATGATCAAGTGGCCATTGATTCGAAGCGAATTGTATATAAATGCAACACACCAACACAAACACCACCTCACGGACAAAAAATTTACGAAAGGTAGAAAACTATACTAGATATTCATAATGTATCTATCAGTTTCGCCGCTTAATACAACATATGGCCACTTTATTGGCTTAGAATGTTGTGTTCCCGAAAGGGAACATTATGCAATAGAGGGTTAAGAATGCGATTTTAGACGATTTTTTTCAAAAATGATTAAGAAAATTTTTTATTTTAAGAAGTGCTACAAATTTAGGTTGAGCTCAAGGCTTAATATCTCAAAAACGTAGCTAAATATTCAAGTATGGTTTTATTCTGAGAAAATTAGATACCTTCCTTCAAGAATCATAAAAACTTCATTACGCTATCTTAAGAATTCGATTTTATACGATTTTTCCAAAATCATTAAGGATATCGTTAATTTTAGGAAATGCTATAAATTTATCTCAAAAATATCGATATCTCAGACACGAAGCAAGATACTTAAGTATGGTTTTATTCTGGGAAAAAGTACACACATTCCTCTATAAGTCGCAAAACATTCATCATAGTATCTTAAAAATTCGATTTTTTACGAATTTTTCAAAAATAATTAAGAAAATAGATATTTTTATGAATCCTTACAAATTAAAATCAACACAAAACTGAATTTTTCAAAAACGAATTGAAATACCCAAGTGTGGTTTTATTTTGAGAAAAGTACATACTTTCCTTTATAAATCACAAAAGATATCATCATGATATCTCAAGAATTCGATTCTTTTATGATTTAGTCTGCTTCTTCAGGTTTTATTAGCTTTTTGAAAATCGTTAGTAATGATTTGTTAATTCATAATCCATAATCAGTTTTGATTTTATAGGATTGAAAAATTGAAAAGTCTCTATTTCGTGTTTTCATTAACATGTTGAACATAAATCAAAAATTGAAAGAATTGGAAAAAAACCTATTAAATAAATGTTATTTGTATTGAACCCAAGAAGCATGATCTATAATCAGTTAATCCCTAGATATGAGAAGATTATAGCAATATAGCAAAATGCTTTAGATTATCATAATAATGGGTTTTCAGCATAACACTTATCCACAACTCAAAAACTAAAACACATTTTGCATGAAGATGTTATGTAATGAACCATAAATGCTAATCCATAACCTGATATGACCTAATTTAGTACATAGATATTAGATCATCATTTAAGAGTTTTACTACAAAAATTAATTATAAATCAAAAATCAAAATCGTTGGAAAAAAGATTTACGCATGAAAATTGTTTGTTATGGTCTAAGAATTCATAATCTGTTGTCCTTCCTTCAAAAATCATAAAAACTTCATTACAATATCTTAAGAATTCGATTTTATACGATTTTTCCAAAATCATTAAGGATATCGTTAATTTTAGGAAATGCTACAAATTTATCTCAAAAGATATCTCAGAAACGAAGCAAGATACTTAAGTATGGTTTTATTCTGAGAAAAAGTACACATATTCCTCTATAAGTCGCAAAACATTCATCATAGTATCTTAAAAATTCGATTTTTTACGAATTTTTCAAAAATAATTAAGAAAATAGTTATTTTTTTAGTTATCAAGACATTTTCAAAAGATCATATCTCAAGAACTAATTGAGATATCGCTCTAAAATAAAGAGCAATTTGAAGCAAATTTTGTTGATATTTAAAAGGTCTAAGATTGTTCTTCAAATCTTTAAATCTCCGAATTATGATTTTTTTTTATTAAAACTTTGCTAAAAGTGTTTGACAAAAATCAAGAAATTTTCAAAAGATCATATCTCAAGAACTAATTGAGATACCGCTCTGAAATAAAGAATAATTTGAAGCAAATATTGTAAGGATCTTAGGCTTAAAGTGCCTAAGATCCTTGCTTCAAATATTTAAGTCTCCGAGTTATGATTTTTTTTATTAAAACTTTGCTAAAAGTGTTTGACAAAAATCAAGAAATTTTCAAAAGATCATATCTCAAGAACTAATTTAGATATCGCTCTAAAATAAAGAGCAATTTGAAGCAAATTTTGTTGTTATTTGAAGTGCCTAAGATCCTTTCTTCAAATCTTTAAATCTCCGAGTTATGATTTTTTTTATTAAAACTTTGCTAAAAGTGTTTGACAAAAATCAAGAAATTTTCAAAAGATCATATCTCAAGAACTAATTGAGATACCGCTCTGAAATAAAGAGCAATTTGAAGCAAATATTGTAAGGATCTTAGGCTTAAAGTGCCTAAGATCCTTGCTTCAAATATTTAAATCTCCGAGTTATGATTTTTTTTTATTAAAACTTTGCTAAAAGTGTTTGACAAAAATCAAGAAATTTTCAAAAGATCATATCTCAAGAACTAATTTAGATATCGCTCTAAAATAAAGAGCAATTTGAAGCAAATTTTGTTGTTATTTGAAGTGCCTAAGATCCTTTCTTCAAATCTTTAAATCTCCGAGTTATGATTTTTTTTATTAAAACTTAGCTAAAAGTGTTTGACAAAAATCAAGAAATTTTCAAAAGATCATATCTCAAGAACTAATTGAGATACCGCTCTGAAATAAAGAATAATTTGAAGCAAATATTGTAAGGATCTTAGGCTTAAAGTGCCTAAGATCCTTGCTTCAAATATTTAAATCTCCGAGTTATGATTTTTTTTATTAAAACTTTGCTAAAAGTGTTTGACAAAAATCAAGAAATTTTCAAAAGATCATATCTCAAGAACTAATTGAGATACCGCTCTGAAATAAAGAATAATTTGAAGCAAATATTGTAAGGATCTTAGCCTTAAAGTGCCTAAGATCCTTGCTTCAAATATTTAAATCTCCGAGTTATGATTTTTTTTATTAAAACTTAGCTAAAAGTGTTTGACAAAAATCAAGAAATTTTCAAAAGATCATATCTCAAGAACTAATTGAGATACCGCTCTGAAATAAAGAATAATTTGAAGCAAATATTGTAAGGATCTTAGCCTTAAAGTGCCTAAGATCCTTGCTTCAAATATTTAAATCTCCGAGTTATGATTTTTTTTATTAAAACTTAGCTAAAAGTGTTTGACAAAAATCAAGAAATTTTCAAAAGATCATATCTCAAGAACTAATTGAGATACCGCTCTGAAATAAAGAATAATTTGAAGCAAATATTGTAAGGATCTTAGGCTTAAAGTGCCTAAGATCCTTGCTTCAAATATTTAAATCTCCGAGTTATGATTTTTTTTATTAAAACTTAGCTAAAAGTGTTTGACAAAAATCAAGAAATTTTCAAAAGATCATATCTCAAGAACTAATTGAGATACCGCTCTGAAATAAAGAATAATTTGAAGCAAATATTGTAAGGATCTTAGGCTTAAAGTGCCTAAGATCCTTGCTTCAAATATTTAAATCTCCGAGTTATGATTTTTTTTATTAAAACTTAGCTAAAAGTGTTTGACAAAAATCAAGAAATTTTCAAAAGATCATATCTCAAGAACTAATTGAGATACCGCTCTGAAATAAAGAATAATTTGAAGCAAATATTGTAAGGATCTTAGCCTTAAAGTGCCTAAGATCCTTGCTTCAAATATTTAAATCTCCGAGTTATGATTTTTTTTATTAAAACTTTGCTAAAAGTGTTTGACAAAAATCAAGAAATTTTCAAAAGATCATATCTCAAGAACTAATTGAGATACCGCTCTGAAATAAAGAATAATTTGAAGCAAATATTGTAAGGATCTTAGGCTTAAAGTGCCTAAGATCCTTGCTTCAAATATTTAAATCTCCGAGTTATGATTTTTTTTATTAAAACTTAGCTAAAAGTGTTTGACAAAAATCAAGAAATTTTCAAAAGATCATATCTCAAGAACTAATTGAGATACCGCTCTGAAATAAAGAATAATTTGAAGCAAATATTGTAAGGATCTTAGGCTTAAAGTGCCTAAGATCCTTGCTTCAAATATTTAAATCTCCGAGTTATGATTTTTTTTATTAAAACTTTGCTAAAAGTGTTTGACAAAAATCAAGAAATTTTCAAAAGATCATATCTCAAGAACTAATTTAGATATCGCTCTAAAGTAAAGAGCAATTTGAAGCAAATTTTGTTGTTATTTGAAGTGCCTAAGATCCTTTCTTCAAATCTTTAAATCTCCGAGTTATGATTTTTTTTATTAAAACTTTGCTAAAAGTGTTTGACAAAAATCAAGAAATTTTCAAAAGATCATATCTCAAGAACTAATTGAGATACCGCTCTGAAATAAAGAATAATTTGAAGCAAATATTGTAAGGATCTTAGCCTTAAAGTGCCTAAGATCCTTGCTTCAAATATTTAAATCTCCGAGTTATGATTTTTTTTATTAAAACTTAGCTAAAAGTGTTTGACAAAAATCAAGAAATTTTCAAAAGATCATATCTCAAGAACTAATTGAGATACCGCTCTGAAATAAAGAATAATTTGAAGCAAATATTGTAAGGATCTTAGCCTTAAAGTGCCTAAGATCCTTGCTTCAAATATTTAAATCTCCGAGTTATGATTTTTTTTATTAAAACTTAGCTAAAAGTGTTTGACAAAAATCAAGAAATTTTCAAAAGATCATATCTCAAGAACTAATTGAGATACCGCTCTGAAATAAAGAATAATTTGAAGCAAATATTGTAAGGATCTTAGGCTTAAAGTGCCTAAGATCCTTGCTTCAAATATTTAAATCTCCGAGTTATGATTTTTTTTATTAAAACTTAGCTAAAAGTGTTTGACAAAAATCAAGAAATTTTCAAAAGATCATATCTCAAGAACTAATTGAGATACCGCTCTGAAATAAAGAATAATTTGAAGCAAATATTGTAAGGATCTTAGGCTTAAAGTGCCTAAGATCCTTGCTTCAAATATTTAAATCTCCGAGTTATGATTTTTTTTATTAAAACTTAGCTAAAAGTGTTTGACAAAAATCAAGAAATTTTCAAAAGATCATATCTCAAGAACTAATTGAGATACCGCTCTGAAATAAAGAATAATTTGAAGCAAATATTGTAAGGATCTTAGCCTTAAAGTGCCTAAGATCCTTGCTTCAAATATTTAAATCTCCGAGTTATGATTTTTTTTATTAAAACTTTGCTAAAAGTGTTTGACAAAAATCAAGAAATTTTCAAAAGATCATATCTCAAGAACTAATTGAGATACCGCTCTGAAATAAAGAATAATTTGAAGCAAATATTGTAAGGATCTTAGGCTTAAAGTGCCTAAGATCCTTGCTTCAAATATTTAAATCTCCGAGTTATGATTTTTTTTATTAAAACTTAGCTAAAAGTGTTTGACAAAAATCAAGAAATTTTCAAAAGATCATATCTCAAGAACTAATTGAGATACCGCTCTGAAATAAAGAATAATTTGAAGCAAATATTGTAAGGATCTTAGGCTTAAAGTGCCTAAGATCCTTGCTTCAAATATTTAAATCTCCGAGTTATGATTTTTTTTATTAAAACTTTGCTAAAAGTGTTTGACAAAAATCAAGAAATTTTCAAAAGATCATATCTCAAGAACTAATTTAGATATCGCTCTAAAGTAAAGAGCAATTTGAAGCAAATTTTGTTGTTATTTGAAGTGCCTAAGATCCTTTCTTCAAATCTTTAAATCTCCGAGTTATGATTTTTTTTATTAAAACTTTGCTAAAAGTGTTTGACAAAAATCAAGAAATTTTCAAAAGATCATATCTCAAGAACTAATTGAGATACCGCTCTGAAATAAAGAATAATTTGAAGCAAATATTGTAAGGATCTTAGGCTTAAAGTGCCTAAGATCCTTGCTTCAAATATTTAAATCTCCGAGTTATGATTTTTTTTATTAAAACTTTGCTAAAAGTGTTTGACAAAAATCAAGAAATTTTCAAAAGATCATATCTCAAGAACTAATTGAGATACCGCTCTGAAATAAAGAATAATTTGAAGCAAATATTGTAAGGATCTTAGGCTTAAAGTGCCTAAGATCCTTGCTTCAAATATTTAAATCTCCGAGTTATGATTTTTTTTATTAAAACTTAGCTAAAAGTGTTTGACAAAAATCAAGAAATTTTCAAAAGATCATATCTCAAGAACTAATTGAGATACCGCTCTGAAATAAAGAATAATTTGAAGCAAATATTGTAAGGATCTTAGCCTTAAAGTGCCTAAGATCCTTGCTTCAAATATTTAAATCTCCGAGTTATGATTTTTTTTATTAAAACTTTGCTAAAAGTGTTTGACAAAAATCAAGAAATTTTCAAAAGATCATATCTCAAGAACTAATTGAGATACCGCTCTGAAATAAAGAATAATTTGAAGCAAATATTGTAAGGATCTTAGGCTTAAAGTGCCTAAGATCCTTGCTTCAAATATTTAAATCTCCGAGTTATGATTTTTTTTATTAAAACTTTGCTAAAAGTGTTTGACAAAAATCAAGAAATTTTCAAAAGATCATATCTCAAGAACTAATTGAGATACCGCTCTGAAATAAAGAATAATTTGAAGCAAATATTGTAAGGATCTTAGGCTTAAAGTGCCTAAGATCCTTGCTTCAAATATTTAAATCTCCGAGTTATGATTTTTTTTATTAAAACTTTGCTAAAAGTGTTTGACAAAAATCAAGAAATTTTCAAAAGATCATATCTCAAGAACTAATTGAGATACCGCTCTGAAATAAAAAGCAATTTGAAGCAAATATTGTAAGGATCTTAGGCTTAAAGTGCCTAAGATCCTTGCTTCAAATATTTAAATCTCTGAGTTATGATTTTTTTATTAAAACTTTGCTAAAAGTGTTTGACAAAAATCAAGAAATTTTCAAAAAATCATATCTCAAGAACTAATTTAGATATCGCTCTAAAATAAAGAGCAATTTGAAGCAAATTTTGTTGATATTTAAAAGGTCTAAGATTGTTCTTCAAATCTTTAAATCTTCGAGTTATGATTTTTTTATTAAAACTTTGCAAAAAGTGTTTGACAAAAATCAAGAAATTTTCAAAAAATCATATCTCAAGAACTAATTTAGATATCGCTCTAAAATAAAGAGCAATTTGAAGCAAATTTTGTTGATATTTAAAAGGTCTAAGATTGTTCTTCAAATCTTTAAATCTTCGAGTTATGATTTTTTTATTAAAACTTTGCTAAAAGTGTTTGACAAAAATCAAGAAATTTTCAAAAGATCATATCTCAAGAACTAATTGAGATACCGCTCTGAAATAAAAAGCAATTTGAAGCAAATATTGTAAGGATCTTAGGCTTAAAGTGCCTAAGATCCTTGCTTCAAATATTTAAATCTCTGAGTTATGATTTTTTTATTAAAACTTTGCTAAAAGTGTTTGACAAAAATCAAGAAATTTTCAAAAAATCATATCTCAAGAACTAATTTAGATATCGCTCTAAAATAAAGAGCAATTTGAAGCAAATTTTGTTGATATTTAAAAGGTCTAAGATTGTTCTTCAAATCTTTAAATCTTCGAGTTATGATTTTTTTATTAAAACTTTGCTAAAAGTGTTTGACAAAAATCAAGAAATTTTCAAAAGATCATATCTCAAGAACTAATTGAGATACCGCTCTGAAATAAAAAGCAATTTGAAGCAAATATTGTAAGGATCTTAGGCTTAAAGTGCCTAAGATCCTTGCTTCAAATATTTAAATCTCCGAGTTATGATTTTTTTTATTAAAACTTTGCTAAAAGTGTTTGACAAAAATCAAGAAATTTTCAAAAGATCATATCTCAAGAACTAATTTAGATATCGCTCTAAAGTAAAGAGCAATTTGAAGCAAATTTTGTTGTTATTTGAAGTGCCTAAGATCCTTTCTTCAAATCTTTAAATCTCCGAGTTATGATTTTTTTTATTAAAACTTTGCTAAAAGTGTTTGATAAAAATCAAGAAATTTTCAAAAGATCATATCTCAAGAACTAATTGAGATACCGCTCTGAAATAAAGAGCAATTTGAAGCAAATATTGTAAGGATCTTAGGCTTAAAGTGCCTAAGATCCTTGCTTCAAATATTTAAATCTCCGAGTTATGATTTTTTTTATTAAAACTTTGCTAAAAGTGTTTGACAAAAATCAAGAAATTTTCAAAAGATCATATCTCAAGAACTAATTTAGATATCGCTCTAAAATAAAGAGCAATTTGAAGCAAATTTTGTTGTTATTTGAAGTGCCTAAGATCCTTTCTCGTTTCTAGTAAAAAATCCCTCTTAAAGGGTATGTCATCAAAGTGGTTTTAAGCCAACTATCTATCAATCGGCGTGATTTGGAATAAATTGTGTGATTTTAGGTTTAAACGATACCGGACGTCAAGTACAAAAAGAAAGAACAGATTAAAACTTACCACGGGGCTATTAATTCTAGAAAACAAAGTACCTTCACAGAAAACCAAAATTTACACGTCGTCTCAAATGAGGTTCTTTTCGCGGAGTTTGAAGTTAGATTATGTTGCAAAAAACTTCACTCATTGATTTAAAAAGGAAAGGTACCTTTCTAAAAGTTAAAATGATTTAAAATCGATACTTTGTACTAAAAGTTTTGCCCCACACTTTCTTTTTCAATGAAATATAATTTCTTTTATAATTAAATTAAATCACATCTTATTGTGATTTCCACCGTTAGATGGGGGTGAGCAATTTAAATTTTTTAAAATTATTTCCATAATTTAATTTTAATTAAAGACGATTTTTTCATTAAAAAAATAAAATCGTATCAATAAATTAAAAAAAAAATCATAAAATTAGGAAATTTGAAAGTAATTTAGGTTTCATTAAAAATCAAATTTAACACATTCAATTTTTAAATCAACAAAAATCAATTTTTAATAAAAATTTATTCATCCTACCTAAGAATTCTTTGTATTAAACTAGAAACATACTCAACCTTTTCATCTTCATCCAACGGGGTGTACTCGTGATAAGGAACCTAAAAATTTTAAATAAATTAAACAAATCAAAACAATTTTTTGTCAATTTTTACCATTACGACATCATAACCCAACAATTTTAATTGCCTCTGCTTCAAATTCACGTACCCAACCGGTTTTAATAAATATCTAATCGTTGTATTAACCGTAAGTGGTAAAATTACGATCCATCTCAAATTTTTCACTTTTTGAGGTCTTACGATATCCCCAATTTGGTATGGAGGAAAATTTGGAGTTACAAATTCCTTCTTTTCTTCGTCATAACACAAAACAATATCCGCCTTAACATATTGCGGGATAATGTGCCCCAAAAACACTTTTTCCTTATCTTTGGTTACTTTTGAGACGCAATCTATCACATCGTGGATTAACCTATCAGCCGCATTCATACTTTTTTTTCCTTTTTGGGGTAATCTCTCAATAAAAAATTTTGCGCATTTTCTCCGAGTTTCTTTGGGGATCCGATTTCCTTTATAATTCGGGCGCTCAATCTCTAAACACATATCCAAGGCATACAACTCTCTCGGTAAGTCCATAAATTGTTTTCCATAAGTTTTTTTTAAAAACTCGGGATTTAAAGCTTTATCGATTAAATCTTCTGGGTAAATATCCCGGATTGCCAAAAAAAGGAGTGAGCATGGAACGCATTTTGGGTGTTTTTCGATTTCGCTTTGTCGGGCTGGGTTGTAAAATTCTTGAAGGAAGAGATCGTAAATGTCGTTAGTTGTGGAAACTTTTGGTTTAAAATCGAACATGGTTAAGGCGAGGAGGAGCCGCTCGATGTCTTTTAATCGGATTATTTTTGTGTCGTTGACGCTTTTCGAGATTTTCTCGCAAATTTTCGTTAACGCGGCTTTGTTGAATATTTGCAATCCGGTTCCTAAAAGGGCTAAATGCATACAGCATACGTGGGATAATCTCTCGATTTCCGGGGTGATTACTTGGAGGAGTTCCACGGTTTTTGTTGCTGTTAAGGGGTGATGAGATAGTCGAATCGTCTGGAATAAAAGAAAATTGTTTAATTAAATATTCATTTAAAACGATTAAATTAATAATTTTTACTTTTTAATAACTTCCCTTCGAATTTAACGTTTATTATATTTATAAAATAAAATTTATTTTTATTTTTTATTGTTTATATTTTAAATAATCACAAAGCGGTTATTTAAAATGAAATAAATCAATCAAAATTTAATAATTAATTTAAATAACGCCGTTTTTCCAAAAAACCTACAAAAATTTTGAGGGAAATTTTAGGGACTTTTGAGTTTTTGAAGTTGGTAATATTAAAGCGATAGAAGAAGATTACGTAAAAATTAAAGATTGATAATGAGTTATTAACTTTAAGAAAAGAGACTATTTTTATGCATATAATGAAGTTTAAGTTAATTAATGCTGAAGCCAAAAGAATATAATCGTTCAATGTGTTATGGAAAAACATTTGGACATAATAAAAGATTGTAATACGGTGAAGGAAATGAAGAAAGCGCTTGAAGAAGTATTTGAAAGAAAAAGGCTTATTAAGTAAAGTACATTTAAAAAAAAGATTGCTTGGATTGAAGCGATATGGAGACAAAATTGAGAGGAAATTAGAAATGGTGATGTATTGGATTGTACAAAGTCTGAAATATTGAGAAGGAGAAGTGATAATCATTGGATAAATATGAAAGCTTTCATTTTGGAATGATATTCTTAGTTTAAAAATTAATGAGTGCGGGGAAGAAAAATGGAGTAATATCGTACAGCTAATTAAAACAGAAAAATAAAAAGACCAAGCGAATCAGATTGAGTAAAGTGTCTAATTCTCGAGACCAGAAATGTTTTCCGGATTCATGTCCTGGGATTCATATACTTTGAATTAAGAGTTGATTCAGCTTCCAAAAGACTTAAAATGACTACATTAGATTTGCTAATGTCTGTGGAAGACTTAAAATGCTTCCAGAAGACCTGATACTACTTCTAGAAGACTTGCTACTACTTCTAGAAAACTTGCAGAAACCTTAGTATGCTTCCAGAAGAATTGAAATACCTCCAGAAGACTTGATATTGTCTTTGGAAAACAAGATTTGATACTGCTTTTAGAAGACTTAATATTACTTCTGAAGACTTAGTAATGCTTTTAGTGAAGTTGATTTTACTTCCAGAAGACTTTCAATGCTTTCTGAAGACTTAATACTGTTTCTAAAAGATTTGCTACTGTTTCTAGAAAACTTGCAGAAGACTTTCTATGCTTTCAGAAAATATTCGATGCTTCCAGCAGACATGAAATACTTCCAGAAAACTTGGTACTACTTGTAGAATGTGCTTCAAAAAGACTTGATATTGCCTTTGGAAGACTTGAAATGCCTCCAGAAGGCTTCTAATAGACTTGATACTGCTTCTAGAAAACTTGATATTACTTTCAAAGAGTTAATATTTCCTTTTAGTAAAGTTGATATTGCTTCCAAAAAACTTTCAATACTTTCTGAAGATTTAAGAGTGTTCCTAGAAGACTTGCTACTGCTTTTAAAAAAACTTGATATTGCTCGCAAAAAACTTGGAATACTTTTGGAAGACTTTTGAAGCTTCCAGAAGACTTGACACTACATCTAGAAGATTTGAAAACCTTTAAAATGGCTTGATGTAGCCTTTGATAAACTTGAAATGCTTCCAGAAAACTTGATATTGCTTCTAATAGACTTGATACTGCTTCTAGAAGACTTAATATTGCTCCCAGAAGATTTGATATTTCTTCTAGAAAACTTGCTACTGTTGCTAGAAAACTTGGTATGCTTTCAGAAGATATTTGATGCTTCCAGAAGACTTGAAATACTTCCATAAGACTTGGTACTGCTTCTAGAAGACTTGGTATTGCTTTTAGTAGACTTGATACTGCTTCTAGAAAACTTGATATTACTTCCGAAGAGTTAGTATTTGCTTTTAGTAAATTTGATATTGCTTCCAAAAGACTTTCAATACTTTCTGTAGACTTGAAACTGTTCCTAGAAGACTTGCTACTGCTTTTAAAAAACTTGATATTGCTCGCAAAAAACTTGGAATACTTTTAGAAGACTTTTGAAGCTTCTAAAAGACTTGAAATATTTCCAGAAGACTTGACACTACATCCAGAAGATTTGAAAAGCTTCAAAAAGACTTGATGTAGCCTTTGGTAAACTTGAAGTGGTTCCAGAATACTTTGTATTGCTTCTAATAGACTTGATACTGCTTCTAGAAGACTTAATATTGCTCCCAGAAGACTTGATATTTCTTCTAGAAGACTTGCAGAAGATTTGGTATGCTTTCAGAAGACTTGAAATACTTCCACACTTCCTGGTACTGCTTCTAGAAGACTTGGTATTGCTTTTAGTAGACTTGATACTGCTTCTAGAAGACTTGATATTACTTTCGAAGACTTAGTACTGCTTTTAGTAAAGTTGATATTGTTTTCAGAAGACTTTTAATGCTCTTTGAAGACTTAATACTGCTTTTAGAAGAGTTGAAATGCTTTCAAAAGATATAATACTGTTTCTAGAAGATTTGAAGTGCTCCTAAAACAGTCAGTACTGCCTTTGGAAGACTTGATGCTGCTTCTAGAACAGAGTTTCTCAAAGTGTGGTCCGCGAGCAGTTTTTTGGGGATCCGCGAAAAACATTCTAATTAAACCGATTTTTAATCACTCACACCAAATATTGTTTCCAGAGGACTTAATGCTTCCGGAAGAGTTGATACTGCTTGGATAAGATTTGATACTACATCTAAAAAACTTGAAATGCTTCCAGAAGACGGATGTTAGTTCCAAAAGACTTTATGCTTCCAGAAGACTCGATAGTGCGCTTCTGAAAGAACACTTGATATTGCTTCCGAATTCTTTAAATACTTTCAGAAGATTTAAAATACTTCCAGAAGAGTTGTTACTGCTTCTAGAAGATTTGAAATAGTTCCAAAAGACATGATATTGCTTATGGAAGACTTGATACTGCTTCTAGAAAATTTGATATTGCTTGCACACAACTTCAAATACTTCCAGAAGACTTGATGCTACATCTAAAAGAATTGATACTTCTAGAAGACTTGAAACGATTCCAGAAGACTCGATACAGCCTCTAAAAGACTTGACATTGTTTCCAACAGACTAGAAATGTTTCCAGAAGACTTGATATTGTTTCCAGAAGACTTGATGCTTCCAAAAGAGTTGAAACTGCTTCTAGAAAACTTGAAACACATCCGAAAGGCTTGATGTTGCTTATGGAAGGCTTGATACAGCTTTTAGAAAACTTGATATTGCTTACATAGGACTTGAAATACTTATAGAAGGCTTGAACTGCTTCCAGAAGACATGATACTGCATCTAGAAGACTTGAAATGTTTGAAAAAAATTTGAACTGTTTCCAGAAGTTCGATTCTGGCTCAGAAAGACTTGATATTGCTTCCAAAAGACTTAAAATACTTCTAGAAGACTTGTTGCTTGAAGAAGAGTTGATATTACTTATAGAAGAGTTGAAATACATTCAAAAGGCTTGATATTGCTTATGGGAGGCTTGAAATATCTCCAGAAAACATGAATTGCTTTAAGAAGACTCGATACTGCCTTTGGAAAACTTGATACTGCTTAAAAAAGACTGGAAATCCTTCACTAACACTTGAACTACTTCCAAAATATTTATTACTACCCCTGAAACACTTGATACTGCATCTAGAAGACTTGCAATGCTTTTAGAAGACTTAATACTACCTCTGACAGATTTAACATGCTTCCAGAAGACTTGAAATGGTTTCAGAAAACTTGATATTGTTTCTAGAAAATTTGAACTGCTTCCAGAAGACTCGATGCTGCCTCTGGAAGACATGATACTGCTTCCAAAAGACTTGAAATTCTTCCCTAAGACTTGAACTGCGTCTAGAAGAGTAATTATTATCCCTAAAATATTTGATCCTGCATCTTGAAAAAAAAGACTTGAAATACTTTTTGAAGACTTAATACAACCCCCGAAAGGCTATGCTTTCAGAAGACTTGATACTCCTTATAGAAGATTTGATACAGCTTTTAGAAGACTTTAAATGCTTCGAAAAGAACTGGAAGACTTAGAACGCTTACACAAAATTGTTACAATATTGTATTATCTGGATTAAACTTTTCCTTCCAAATTCAATGCCGTTTCTTCCCAAGCACGATCAACATATACAGGGTGTATCTGAATGATGTTCCCAAACTTCGGGGCTGATTCTCCACTTAAAAGAATGATTCAATTGAACTAATTTTAAGGGTACTTTCTTATGCTATGCACTTCTTCGGCTTCCTCCCCATATTTAACCCAAATTTAGCTCCTCAGGGGAGTCGTAGTCGCTTATGGTTCATAATATAAGAAAGTACCCTTAAAATTAGCCGAAGAATTACCTCCTGAAATTTGGGAACATCATTCAGATACACCCTGTATACTTAGTAATATAGTATTATTGACGATTCTAAAGTCCGTGCAAAAAGTCAAGGTCCCTCATATTATAGATCAATATCGTCGTTATTATCAGCGAACATTTACACTGATTATATCAGATTTTTGTTGCCCTACTCTCATTGTATTAAATCGTATCATCCGGCCCTGGCCGCAGTTATCAAAACAGCGGTTAGTGTCGCTTACGAAAAATCTGCAAAAAGTTGGTGTTATAGTGGGAAATTATAAGCAAGGATGAGTTGAAACTTATTTTCAACTACTGTAATTGTATCATTGGATACGGAAATCATCTTTCACAGTGATATTGTTAATTGTTAGTAAAATTGTGAATAACAACGTGAGTCCATACAGCAAAAACCAGTTTAAAAACGGAGCGCTCATGCGCGACCGGGCGCTGAAGCTGTACAGGCCCGGGTTAAGCGAAAAGGTTGAAATAAATAAGATATTTAAAGAAACAAATAGTATTAAATAAAAGCGAAATAGAATCACATCCTCCGAAGGGCAGACCTTAGAGGCGTTTCTAACGTTTCACTATGTCTACAAACAATGAAGTAAAAGCCTTTGAGGACTCCATGATGGCGTATTGCGACCAAGTAGAACCTACTTCTGTGCAAGAACATGCTCCTAACATGGATTGGCAACTAGTAAATGATAAAAAAAGACGAGGATGTCCTCGAGAAAGAAAAGAATGCAAACAAACAAAACTAAACGATTATTGGTTAGGATCTACAATTTTGATAAACAATAGATATGATAGTTTGGAACACGAAAGCACTGAACAAAACAATGAGGTAGATAATTTACCAAAATATGAACCAAAGCCACCACCAATATTTATCGCCGGTGTTAACAATATTAATCCTCTTATAAAACTATTAAACGAAATAGCAATCAATTTATACACCGTAAAATCACTTGAGGAAGAACAAGTTAAGGTACAACCAAAAACAGGTGAGGCATACACTAAAATAACAAAAGCTCTAATCGGGAAACTAAAACAGGAAAAAAGTTTCCGTGTACTTCTAAAAAATGTACACCATTCAACCAATATGGACGAGATAAAACAACATCTACAACAGCTAGGTCATGAAGCCACAAATGTGTGGAATATCAAACAATATACAACTAAAAAACCATTACCAATGTTCTTTGTGGATCTAAATTAGAAAGAAAATAATAAAGAAATTTACAAGGTTAAACTATTTTTAAATACCAGCGTGGTTTTTGAACCACCAAGAAAGAAAAAAACGATACCTCAATTTCTGTCAAAGAACTCCAAGATGTGTCAAATGTGCAGAGGCACACCACACTAAGGAATGCTCTATGAACTCCAGGAACACGGCTAAGTGTGTAAATTACTTGGAAAATCATCCAGCCAGCTATAGAGGCTGCTTAGTACATAAACAACTACAACAAAAACTTTACCCAAAACAAAACGATCAAAGAATAAATTCGCAACAAAATTCCCAAAAAATAAAGCAAGGTATTACATTTGCGCAAGTAGCGGGAAACCCAATCCAACAAAAAGCAAATAGCGATCATACAGAAAAAAACGTAGAAGAAAAACAAACCAGCGACATGGAAGAATTAAAACTAATGATGAAGTCTCTATTAACACAGTTAGGTACAGTCATGAACCTAATTACTACATTAGTCTCTAAGCTATCATAACCTTCTAAACGCTGAATATAGCCTTATTGAATGCCAACGGATTAAACAAACATGTTGAAGAGCTAAAATTATTCATCTTGAATAACAAGATAAAGAGAAGACCAGTAAAAGATGTGCAAAAATTCCGGGATTTCTTATCTATACTACAAAACATCCGGATGGTAAGGGCCACGGTGGAACAGCAGTTCTTGTAAAGAGTAATATTAAACACCACCAACTTGATGGTTACTAAAAAGACTTTCTCCAAGCTACCACAATTAAGCTCGAAAATCACACTGGAGGAATCAATATCTCATCCGATTATTGTCCACCAAAACATAATAATAAGAGGCACCACTATGAAGAATTCATAAAAACTATTGGTAACAGATTTATCGCCGGAGGAGATTATAATGCAAAATATACAGAATGGGGGATAAAAATTAATAACATCGAAAGGAAGAGAATTATTGTCCGCAATAAAAAATAACAAGGTGGAATGCGCTACGACAGGAGAACCAACATATTGGCCAGCTGATCGGGAAAGAACTCCGGATGTTCTCGACATCTTTATTACAAAAGGAATTAACCGCAAACTACTCAAAGTATCATCTTCCTTGGACTTATCCTCGGATCATACACCGATAATTCTGCAGTTATTCACTGAAATCCCTATTGTAGAAAAAGGGCCTAGACTAACTAATAAAAAAACGAAATGGGACGTTTTTCAACAAGAGCTTCTGGATGAAATTGAACTTCAAGTACCTCTTAAAACTGGAGAGGACATAGAAAGGGAAACCATGAATCTTACTCGAACTATACATAAAGCAGCGTGGAACGCAACTACCCAAGGCGAGAGCAGAGCATCGTACAAGGACAGGATCCTTGTTATTATCAAGGACAAAATTGAAGAAAAGCGTCGACTACGGAAAAGGTGTCAGCGAACGAGAACGGAAAAGGATAAACAAATGTATAACAAAGCAACAAAAACGTTAAAAAACCTACTACGAACGTTAAAAAACCAGTCCTTGCAAACATACCTGGAAGGATTATCTGCAACTGGTGATACTGAATACTCGCTTTGGAGAGCAACTAATTATTTAAAAAAAACCGCAACAACATATACCACCACTAAAGCTAAGCGCTGGAACATGGGCTAGAAATGACACAGAGAAACCACAAGCATTTGCTGATCATCTAGCTATGGTATTAACACCGTATCAAAGACCAGAAATAATAGAAGATAAATAAGAAATAAAAAATGGCCTGGCGGAACCGTTTCAGATGGAATTTCCAATTAAACCGTTTACCTTTAAGGAAGTTAGCATGGTCATAACAAAGGAAATCAACCCGCATAAATCATCAGGATATGATCTTATTACTGGACAGGTACTTCAAAAGCTATCGAGAAAAGCGTTAGTATCAGTACTGCAGATCTTCAATGCTATGTTAAGACTAAAATATTTTCCATGTCAATGGAAGGTGGCACAGGTAACCATGATATCAAAGGCGGGAAAGAAATCTGAGCTGTTATCCTCCTACAGGCCAATTAGCCTTTTACTTGGAAAAACTACTGTTAAAAAGACTACGACCGGTGTTAGAAGAAAAGGAACTCATACCACACCATCAATTTGGCTTCAGAAAAGAACACGGAACTATCCAGCAGGGCCATAGTCGTAAAGCAGATTGAAGATGACTTGGAAAATAAACGTTATGGCAATGCGGTATTCTTGGACATTAGTGCAGCATTTGACAAGGTATGGCATACTGGAATAAAATACAAACTGAAAAAAAAACACTACCATACAATTTGTACGAACTATTAAGCTCGTGCATAGATGATCGATTCGGCTTTGTCAAGTATGGCAATGAATATACAGATCTTTTCCCCATCAAATCAGGCGTACCACAGGGTAGTGTCCTGGGACCCGTGCTCTATTCCCTCTACACTGCAGATCTACCAACTACAAGTAAAACAAAAACTACGACCTTTGCAGATGATACAGCAATAATAGCATCTCATGCAAACCCGAAAATAGCGGCCACATATGTACAGACGCATCTAAACAAAATCGACAGTTGGTTAAAAAAATGGAAATTGAAAGTGAACAATGATAAATCTCTTAACGTCATCTTTACAACAAGAAAAGAACATTCTCCTCCAGTTGAGCTGAATGGATGCCAAATCGTTCAATCAGACTCCGTGAAATATCTAGGTATACATTTAGATAAACGTCTTACGTGGCAGAAACATATATTTACTAAAAGAAAACAGCTGGGAATAAAACGGCGAGAAATGTATTGGCTGATAGGAAAAGATTCAACACTAAGTATTGAGAATAAAAAATTGCTTTATAAAACCATTCTGAAACCAATATGGACGTATGGCATACAGTTATGGGGAACAGCAAGCAATTCAAATTTGGAAATACTGTAAAGATTTCAAAACAAGGTGTTACGAATAATAACTAATCCACCATGGTATGTTACTAATAGTATACTTGGAAATGATCTACAAATACCTACAGTAAAAATGGAAGCTAAAAAATATTCTGTAAGGTACAAAGGGAAAATAACTAACCATTCAGACACGGTGGTGCGAGAGTTATATAATACCGAAAACAAAATGCGACGGCTGAAACGCCACAAACCTACAGATCTCACCACAAGATTTAACTGAAGACATTATATAATAAAATAAAATAATTAGATTGTAAATTAAATGACAAAAAAAAAATATAGGCGGGAAATTCTCATTGGAGAATTTCCTACATGAGACGGAATTGTAAATATGTATATATATGTATATATAACACTTACTTATTGTCAATATAGACAGATTGTACAGTTTAAAAATAAAAAAAAATCGTTTGGGGGCGTCAACCTAAACAAACACAACTCAAAACAAAAAATCTTCTAAGTTCAAGTCAATATAAGAAATGGTATCAAGTTGGATTGGGTTGAGCTCCAACTTCATACCATTTAATATGAGGAGTGTTATCAAGTTAAATTTTAACCAGATTAATTGACGTAATTGAAAAGAATCAAATAAAACTATCAAATAATGTTGTGGTATGAATATATGAGGTAATAAGACTCACTCCTGACGTTAATGTATGAACATCCGTTCTCAACGAAATTTTATTGTATAGATAAGGATTCTTCAACTAAAGAAGTTTTTTTTCTTATATTAAACATTAAAAAAGATTTAACCAAGACTAGTTTTAACAAGATACATAAGCGCCGAATACGTGAGTGCCCATACAAAATTTTTAATTGTTTTTAAATATAAGAAATGGTATCAAGTTGGATTGGGTTGAGCTCCAACTTCATACCATTTAATATGAGGAGTGTTATCAAGTTAAATTTTAACCAGGTTAATTGACGTAATTGAAAAGAAAAAGAACGCGCTGAGATCGGGCAGTCCGGTCAACGATCAACGAGTATTCGCTGGTCGTCGACCACTGCACGACTGGATTTAACATATTAAAACGAAATCGTTTATTTTGGAAGATCGTAACCTCGTCCGCAAACGATCTCGGCTGAGTAATGGTGGGTTCCTGCAACATGTTTTAGGGCGCCCGTACACGAACCACAATTTTGCAGCTGAGTTAACCACAAAATTGTGGTCACGTCGACTGCAATTCGCGGCTGACACAACTGCATTTTTGTGGTTGATTCGCAGTTATATGAACCACACTTGCAGTCGAGGCGACTACAACCTAACCACATCAGAAACAAAACAGAAAAGTTCGTAGTCGCCAGTCTCGATATTATGGATTTTGAAGAAGCAGCACTGTTACTTCTTATTTTGAGAAGAAGAAGAAGACGTAGGAAGGTACGATCGCTTTGGATCCATCCACTTCTACTTTCACGACGACAGGAAGGAAGTTTTTATAATTTAATTGATAAACTCCGGCAATACGAAAAAAAATTTTCTAATTACTTTAGAAAGTCAATTAGATCATTTGATGAATTAGTCGGAATTTTAAAACCTAAAATTAAACGGTCTGACACCAATATGAGGACCAGTATTTCAGCTGAAGAAAGGCTTGCTGTAACTTTGAGGTTAGTAAATAGATAAATTAAATTATGTGATCAATAGGTAGGTATGCCTGGAATTCATTATTTTACAGATATAATCAAACAAAGTAGGTAGGTACAGATTTTATTTATTTTCTGTTTCGACTATGTATCTATAATTGAAAGACATCTTCAAAAGATGAATTTGTATGAGCAGAGTCTATAGACAATGTTGAACCCTGCGGAGATATTAACGGAGTAGCAATATTGGTAGAGGGAATTGTTTGATTATTACTACAGCGCTGAGATTGTCCGGGTGTGGTAGGTATGGATAAATTAATGTCATGGTTTATTGGGTGAATTTGTAATGCACTGGTGTTGTAACAGAACGGCTGGCTCGTGTGCTGGTTGTAAGGGTTTCGAAGCAGGTTGTTTCTTATGTTTTCCTCGGTAGAAATTGTTGCTGCCATTGCCTTAAATTTTTTCAACACGTTGATGATTTCACCTTTAGCATCCAATTTTAATTCGTTTGGAATGTTCTGAAAGTCTTTGTGAAGCGATAAAAAAAAATGCTTATCATCATCATCATTGCCACTATTATATTTTTTTTCAATGCACTTTGACAACGTTTGTATTAGTTGATCTTCTGAAGACTCGACTGATTTTCTTTTTAGTTTTTGCCTGTGACTTTTCGGTGGATGATCTTCTTCGTTTTCATTATTTTCAGTAGGTGTAACCATTAAACTATTTGTTGTATCGGCCCTGGCTTCTGCTAATAGTAGTAGAAAAGACAATTGATGGAAAAAAACATACTGCCTCTTAGTGGATGCAGCAGAACCACTCCTTGTTGAATTATTTTTTTTCACTTCTCTGTTGAAGCCATCCCTTAACGTTTTCCACTTCCTTTGTAATACCTTGGCTGTAAGAAAAACTAGCTAAATTACTATATAAAACTTACCATACAAAAAGAATAATTAAAAATTGGTTTCAGGTATTTGGCAACTGGATGTACATTTGTTGATATGGAGTATTCGTACAGATGTGAGTCTACAACAATAGCTAGAATAACGCGAGATGTTTGTCAACAAATTTGGATAAATTCAAAAGATTTGTGCATACCAGAACCAACGGAAGAAAAATGGTTAAGCATTGCAGAGGGATTTGAAGCACGAGCAAACTTCCCAAACTGCATTGGGGCTATCGACGGAAAGCACATTAGAATTGTTAAGCCAACAGATAGCGGCTCTTTATACTTCAATTATAAAAAATATTTTTCTTTTATTTTACTAGGTATTTGTGACTCGAATTATATGTTTACATTTGTAGATATAGGTTCCTATGGTAGACACTGCGATTTATCTATTTTCGAGGAAAGTGCTTTCTACAGAAAACTACAGCAAAACACGCTTAATATTCCAAATTCCCGACGACTTGAATTCGTCATGGAGGCAATTTGTTACCTTATTTATTTGTTGGTGATGAAGCTTTTAGTTTATCTCAAAAATTTATTGCGTCGGAGGAAACAATCTTGGTAATAGTAAAAGAATTTTTAACTATCGTCTTTCCCGTGATAGGAGATATATTGAGTGCACGTTTGGAATATTAGCAAATAAATGGAGGATCTTTCATAGACCAATGAATGTACATGTTGATTTCGCCATAGATATTGTTGTATACTACACAATTTTGTACGTGAAAGGGATGGTTACCGATTCGACGATACTTTGACGCTGCCGGAGTCTTTGCAAGATTTAGAAGAACATGCCGTCCAAACTCATCAGGGTGGGCGATATTTAAATTCTATTCGGGATCAATTTGCTGAATATTTTAAAAGTGACGAAGGAAAACTAGAATGGCAATTACGTAAAATTTAAATCTAAATTAAGTAAAGTAGTTTACTTGATAGTCAAGCATTCTCTTGTGTTATACGATTCCTTGAAAAAGTTATATTTATATGTAAATATAAAAATATTTAAAATAATACTTATTAATAAAATATATTATCTAAATAAAAATTATATACTTACCGATATCGTTTTTTTCCTTTACAGATTTCTCTGCAAAGTTTGGTGTAAATTTCTTGCATATGGCATTATTTTTTACTATTTTGTTGCTATACGATTCACATTTGTAATTCCATATGCAATCATTATTTTGTATTTCACTAATAAAAGAATCGGTGTCAAATGCATCGTCCATTATTGTTTGTGGAAGCGTCCCTTCGATACAACGTTCGATATTAAAATGAAATCGGTCGCCTTGCGGTTGAGTACGACCGCAAGTTTATGGTTCGTATACGGCAGGAGAAGCGCGCGCGATTATGAACCACCCGGCGGAGGTCGGCCGCAAGTTGACTGCAGATGCTCGTTTCGACTTTTGTAAACGCCCGTGTACGAATGATATAGTATTTCTGATGGTGGGCTTCAGTTCGCTGGAACGCGACGGCAATTCTGTGGTCGGTCCGACGGCAAAATGTGGCTCGTGTACGGAGGCCCTTAGTCTTAGTCGTAGTCACAGTCATAAGAGTGAAAAGTTAAGGTAGTGCGTTATAGTAGTACCTTTGATTATACATATATAGATAGCCCACCTAATGGTAAAATTGGGAAACAAATAATTGCATATAATGGGACGCGAGTATAAAAAAAACAGAAACATTTTGAATACAAACATGCGAGCGTTTTCTTAGCTCTGTTGTAACAATGATTAAAAAATGTTTATAGCCAAATAGATTATTATTTGTTTTTAAACAGATATGATAGTTCTACAGTAATAAATTAAAAAAAAAAAACAAATATCTTATCTCACACTCAATTTGTCATTGACAAGATTATTTTTTGTATATAATTGTATCGTTTAAAGCGTACGAAATGGTTACAAAGTGCGACATCTTTATTCTTATATTTTTTTATATTTCCTCAGTTTTTGCAAACGACGGAATCTGCGTAAGAACAATTAGGTAAAAACACTAACCAATTAAATTTCCTAATAATTTTAAAAACAATCTATTTTTAGAGAAAAAACTAAAATTACTTTATCCTCCGGAAAAACCATCGAAAAATTTGATTTAATCCCAATAGAAGAATGCTGCGAGGGTTACAAAAATTCATCGAACAAGTGTGAACCGATTTGCGAACCAAATTGCCGATTTGGAACTTGCGTAAATCCCCAAGAATGTGAATGTTTTCCGGAATATTACGGGGAATCTTGCGAAAAAGAAATCACAGATTGCGAATACGGTTTTTGGGGTACTTACTGTACCGAGAAATGTGATTGTAACGGTTTTAATTGTCGTCAAATGAATGGAAAATGTATGTGTGGGGATGGATTTATGGGGGAACATTGCGAACGAGAATGTGGTGAAAATACTTATGGATTTAATTGTACCAATATTTGCGAATGTGTTCATGGTGTTTGCGATAAAATCAATGGGAGTTGTACTTGTGATTCGGAATATACAGGAAAAAAGTAATTATTTATATTGATTTCATTAAAAATTTTAACTCAAAAATTATGTTTTTTTAAGTTGTTTAGAAAAAATTCCAATGAGCACAACAACAACAAAAATGTAAGTACATCTAAAATTTTGTTAATTTTTTTTTTTTGAAAATTAAGTTCAAGATATACAACAAGTACGGAAATTACGACAATACGAAATAATAATTCAGATGAATACAATATATTTAATGATCAACTCATTTCATATTACTTCCTTGGCCTCGTTATGTTAACCGCAATTATAATTGTAATTTATTTTAAATGTATAAAAAGAAAAACTTATGGAATGGTAAATTTATATGCACACAGAATAGTGTTACCAGCACAAAATCGTCACAGCTTTGAAGATATTGATTTTCACCATTACGAATCGATACATTATGAACCAATATGTACGTAAATAGATTAGTTATCTATATGATTTTTTTTGATTTATTAATATTTATAATTTTGATTTTAGCTATCAACATTTCGCGTCCTGATTATTATCGCGGATACGAGATACCATGTACTATTGCTCCAAGTCATTTTCAACACAATATTAAGAGTTAATAAAGTTTTTAATAAAGTTGTTTATTAACTGCCACAATTTTATACAAGTATTCATCCCCAAAACATATAGACTTTATATGTTTATTGAGATATATAAGGAACGATTTCGCTTCAAATCGCCGAGGTCGCTTGCGGCCGAGTCGCTGGATTTAACATATTAACACGAAATCCTTTATTTTGGAAGATTGTAGCGCCTCGTCCTCAAACGACCTCGGCTGAGTGAGAATAAAATCCTCTTGTAAGAGACTATACATTTACTAAGATATACAAGGAACGATTTTGTCTTAAATCGCGCTGGATTAAAAAAGCAACAAAACATTCATTTTGGAAGAATCTAGCTCCTCGCTCGCAAACGCCCTCGGCTGAGTGAGAATAAAATCATCTTGTAGAAGATTTTGAATATTTACTAAGATATAGAAAGAACGATTTTGTCTCAAATCGCGCTGGATTAAAAAAACAACAAAACATTCATTTTGGAAGAATCTAGCTCCTCGCTCGCAAACGCCCTCGGCTGAGTGAGAATAAAATCATCTTGTAGAAGATTTTGAATATTTACTAACAATAAGATATAGAAGGAACGATTTTGTCTCAAATCGCGCTGGATTAAAAAAACAACAAAACATTCATTTTGGAAGAATCTAGCTCCTCGATCGCAAACGCCCTCGGCTGAGTGAGAATAAAATCATCTTGTAGAAGATTTTGAATATTTACTAAGATATACAAGGAACGATCTTACCATAAAGCACGGAGGTCGCGAACAAATTTTTCAGAGAATCATTAAAAATTTCGTATGGAGGCTCGAGCAACTAGATAGTCAATGTATTAGGCGAGTATGCATATGGTGTGTGCTTATATGTATGTTATACACTGTGTTAAATAATTATCGTAACCTACGTCACGTTGTAATGTTGGTTATCTATCTCATTGTGTAGTTGTAACGGCGATATTTTTAAATTAGTAACCAGATTTTAACCAGATGTTGACAGCAGATCGAACGTTATTAAGTTATTATTGTCGCGATTTTCGTATGCTTTGTGTGTTTCCGGATTTTCTTTATTCTTTAACCATTTTTGCTGCCTTTATATTTCTCCAGTTCTTCTTAGCTTGAGCTATCGTTGTTTCTAGCGATTGATTTAAGCGGTAAGTCAATAAACAAATTAAAATAACGAAAACATTCAATGAGAATTTATTTCAGATTTTTATTTCTTTCGTTATGACGTTCACACCGGAACATGATGCCTTTATTTTAATGGCACATTATCGAAGCGGTATGCAGAATGCGGACGATAGTTGGGTTTATTCCTTACAAAGCTGTATACAGCAATTCAACCAACGTTTCCCAGATTTCGACGTTGATTATGACGCTTTTAAGCATAGGCAACACGTTTTTACAGTCGTTAATTGCTATACAAAATTCAACTTTTAATAGCATTTTTCGAAAAAATTATTTCAAATAATAGGAATATTCGTCGCGTTGCAATACGGTGATATTGGTTGCCTAAATTTCGGGTACGATTATTAGTTAACACTCTGTATGTATTATATGTTATATGTATGTGTGCTTGCACACCCAGATCATCCACATATACGGTGCCTATGTGTGACTTCACTACTCTCTCTACTACTCATAATTGTTAGATATAATAATAGACATTATTTATTCAACCCTTAGCTCAACCTCAATTTCAACTTCAAAATCAACGTCAACCTCAATTCCAATGCATCTTTAACCTCAACTTCAACCACAGCTTCAGCTGCAACCTCAACTTCAACTTCACCCCCAACCTCAACTTCAAAAAAAAGTCGAACTAATCGGGTCACGTCGGGTCCCGTCAAAACTAAAGTTGCTAAAACTAAAGTTTTTGTACCAATCACGCACGTTCACGTGATTGGTACAAAAATTGATGCCCACTCACGGTGGGTCATGCATGACCCATCGTGACTCCCCTAATTAGCACATCTCTATCTTAAATCGATGAAATCGTTTGCGGGTGAGGCGCTGGATTGGAAATCTTTACATGAAATCGTCGATTTTGGAAAATTATAATAATATTAGACAAGATGCTATTATTATAATAATATTATTATTATTATATAATAATAGCATCTTGTAGGACTTATATATTTACTAAGATTTTGACGATTTTGCATCAAATCGCCGAGGTTGGTTGCAGGCGACGCGCAGAATTTGTAATGTTTAAATGAATCCTCCATTTTGGAAGATTGTGGCGCCTTGGTCGCAAACGACCTCGGCTGAAGAAGAATAAAATGATCTTATAGAAGACTTCAACGCTTACGTATGAGGCGCTGGATTTGAAATATAAACAGGTAATCGTTAATTTCAGACAGACCTGGGCAGTAGTTAACTACTTTTTTTGTTAAAGTATTCTAACTGCTTTTGTTCTATGAGTAATTATACTCGATTTATTTACGCTAGCATAAAATATATAAAGTACTTTCTATATACAGGATGGTCCTTTTCTACGAACAGTATGCATTTCAGGTCTTTTGGAAACAGTACTAAGTCTCTTAGAAGCACTATCAAATCATCTAAAAGTAATATTAAATCTTTTTGAAGCATTTCAAGTCTTCTAGAGACAATATCAAGACTTCTGGAAGCATTTCAAATCTTCTACAAGCAGTATTGTCTTCTGAAAGTATTTAAAGTCTTTTAGAAGCAGTATCAAGTCTTCTGGAAGCATTTCAAGTCTTCCAGAGACAATACCAAGTATTCTGGGAGCAGTATCAAGTCATCTAGAAGCAAGTCCAGTCTTTTGAAAATAACACCAAGTATTCTACAAGTAATATCAAGTTTTCTTTTAGAGGCAAAATTACGACTTCTGGATGTATTTCAAATTTTCTAGGAACAGTATGCATTTCAGATCTTTTGGAAACAGTACTAAGTCTCCTAGAAGCAGTGTCAAGTCATCTAGAAGTAATATTAAATCTTTTTGAAGCACTTCAAGTCTTCTAGAGACAATATCAAGATTTCTGGAAGCATTTCAAATCTTCTAGAAGCAGTATTAAGTCTTCTGAAAGTATTTAAAGTCTTTTAGAAGCAGTGTCAAGTCTTCTGGAAGCATTTCAAGTCTTCCAGAGACAATACCAAGTATTCTGGGAGCAGTATCAAGTCATCTAGAAGCAAGTCCAGTCTTTTGAAAATAACACCAAGTATTCTACAAGTAATATCAAGTTTTCTTTTAGAGGCAAAATTACGACTTCTGGATGTATTTCAAATTTTCTAGGAACAGTATGCATTTCAGATCTTTTGGAAACAGTACTAAGTCTCCTAGAAGCAGTGTCAAGTCATCTAGAAGTAATATTAAATCTTTTTGAAGCACTTCAAGTCTTCTAGAGACAATATCAAGATTTCTGGAAGCATTTCAAATCTTCTAGAAGCAGTATTAAGTCTTCTGAAAGTATTTAAAGTCTTTTAGAAGCAGTGTCAAGTCTTCTGGAAGCATTTCAAGTCTTCCAGAGACAATACCAAGTATTCTGGGAGCAGTATCAAGTCATCTAGAAGCAAGTCCAGTCTTTTGAAAATAACACCAAGTATTCTACAAGTAATATCAAGTTTTCTTTTAGAGGCAAAATTACGACTTCTGGATGTATTTCAAATTTTCTAGGAACAGTATGCATTTCAGGACTTTTGGAAACAGTACTAAATCTCCTAGAAGCAATATCAAGTCATCTAGAAGCAATATTAAATCTTTTTGAAGCATTTCAAGTCTTCTAGAGGCAATATCAAGACTTCTGGAAGCATTTCAAATCTTCTAAAAGCAGTATCAAGCCTTCTGAAAGTATTTAAAGTCTTTTAGAAGCAGTATCAAGTCTTTTGGAAGCATTTCAAGTCTTCTAGAAGCATGTCAAGTCTTCCAGAGCTAGTAGATGTGATATTAGAAGCTTTTCAAATCTTCTACATGCACTATTAAATCTTCTGGAAACAGAAGTTTTTGCAATATTCATTTTTCTAGAGCCAGTATCAAACCATCTAGAAGCATCTCTTCAGGAAGCAATATCAGGTTATATAGAAGCATTTTAGGTCTTTTAAAAGCAATATTAAGTCTCCTAGAAGCATTTCAAGATTTCTGGAACCATTTCAAGTCTTTCAGAGATAATATTAAGTCTTCTGCAAACAATTTCAACTTTCCTAGAAGCAGCATCAAGTCATCTAGAAGTAATATTAAATCTTTTTGACGCATTTCAAGTATTCTAGAGACAATATCAAGACTTCTGCAAGCATTTCAAATCTTCTAGAACAATATCAAGTCTTCTGGAAGCAATATCAAATCTTCTAAAAGCAACATTAAATTTTTTGGAAGCATTTCAAGTTTTCCAGAGGCAATATCAAATCCTCTGGAAACGATTCAAATCTTCTAGAAGTAGCATTAAGTCTTCTGGAAGCATTTAAAATCTTTTAGAAGCAGTATTCAGTCCTCTAAAAGCATGCCATTTCAAGTCTTCCAGAACCAATATTAAATCTTAACTTTACAAGATTTTGAAAGCAATATTAAGTTTTCTAGAAGTAGTATCAAGACATTTAAAAGCAATATCAAATCTTCTCGAAACAGATCAAGTATTCTAGAAGCAGTATCAAGTTTTGTGGACGCATTTCAGGTCTTTTGGAAACAGTATTAAGTCTCTCAGAAGCATTTCAAGTTTTCTAGAACTTTTAAGTCTTTCAGAGATAATATTAAGTCTTCTGGGAACATTTTAAGTCTTCTGCAAACAATTTCAAGATTCCTAGAAGCAGTATCAAGTCATCTAGAAGTAATATTAAATCTTTTTGAAGCATTTCAAGTCTTCTAGAGGCAATATCAAGACTTCTGGTAGCATTTCAAATCTTCTAGAAGCAGTATTAAGTCTTCTGAAAGTATTTAAAGTCTTTTAGAAGCAGTATCAAGTCTTCTGGAAGCATTTCAAGTCTTCCAAAGACAATACCAAGTATTCTGGGAGCAGTATCAAGTCATCTAGAAGCAAGTCCAGTCTTTTGAAAATAACACCAAGTATTCTACAAGTAATATCAATTTTCTTTTAGAGGCAAAATTACGACTTCTGGATGTATTTCAAATTTTCTAGGAACAGTATGCATTTCAGATCTTTTGGAAACAGTACTAAATCTCCTAGAAGCAGTGTCAAGTCATCTAGAAGTAATATTAAATCTTTTTGAAGCACTTCAAGTCTTCTAGAGACAATATCAAGATTTCTGGAAGCATTTCAAATCTTCTAGAAGCAGTATCAAGTCTTCTGAAAGTATTTAAAATCTTTTAGAAGCAGTATCAAGTCTTTTGGAAGCATTTCAAGTCTTCTAGAAGCATGTCAACTCTTCCAGAGCTAGTAGATGTGATATTAGAAGCTTTTCAAATCTTCTACATGCACTATTAAATCTTCTGGAAACAGAAGTTTTTCCAATATTCATTTTTCTAGAGCCAGTATCAAACCATCTAGAAGCTTCTCTTCAGGAAGCAATATCAGGTTATATAGAAGCATTTTAGGTCTTTTGAAAGCAATATTAAGTCTCCTAGAAGCATTTCAAGTTTTCTGGAACCATTTCAAGTCTTTCAGAGATAATATTAAGTCTTCTGGGAGCATTTTAAGTCTTTTGCAAACAATTTCAACTTTCCTAGAAGCAGCATCAAGTCATCTAGAAGTAATATTAAATCTTTTTGACGCATTTCAAGTCTTCTAGAGACAATATCAAGACTTCTGCAAGCATTTCAAATCTTCTAGAAGCAGTATCAAGTCTTTTGCAAGCGTTTCAAATCTTCTAGAACAATATCAAGTCTTCTGGAAGCAATATCAAGTCTTCTAAAAGCAACATTAAATTTTTTGGAAGCATTTCAAGTTTTCCAGAGGCAATATCAAATCCTCTGGAAACGATTCAAATCTTCTAGAAGTAGTATTAAGTCTTCTGGAAGCATTTAAAATTTTTTAGAAGCAGTATTCAGTCCTCTAAAAGCATGCCATTTCAAGTCTTCCAGAACCAATATTAAATCTTAACTTTACAAGATTTTGAAAGCAATATTAAGTTTTCTAGAAGCAGTATCAAGTTTTGTGGACGCATTTCAGGTCTTTTGGAAATAGTATTAAGTCTCCTAGAAGCATTTCAAGTTTTCTGGAAGCATTTCAATTCTTTCAGAGATAATATTAAGTCTTCTGGGAGCATTTTAAGTCTTCTGCAAACAATTTCAAGTTTCCTAGAAGCAGCATCAAGTCATCTAGAAGTAATATTAAATCTTTTTGACGCATTTCAAGTCTTCTAGAGACAATATCAAGACTTCTGCAAGCATTTAAAATCTTCTAGAACAATATCAAGTCTTGTAGAAACAATATTAAATTTTTTGGAAGCATTTCAAGTTTTCCAGAGGCAATATCAAATCCTCTGGAAACGATTCAAATCTTCTAGAAGTAGTATTAAGTCTTCTGGAAGCATTTAAAATCTTTTAGAAGCAGTATTCAGTCCTCTAAAAGCATGCCATTTCAAGTCTTCCAGAACCAATATTAAATCTTAACTTTACAAGATTTTGAAAGCAATATTAAGTTTTCTAGAAGCAGTATCAAGTCATTTAAAAGCAATATCAAATCTTCTTGAAACAGATCAAGTCTTCTAGAAGCAGTGTCAAGTTTTGTGGAAGTATTTCAGGTCTTTTGGAAATAGTATTAAGTCTTTTGAAAGCATTTCAAGTCATCTAGAAGCATGTCAAGTCTTCCAGAGCTAGCAGACGTGATATTGGCAGTTTTTTAAATCTTCTACATGCACTATTAAATTTTCTGGAAACAGAAGTTTTTGCAATATTCATTTTTCTAGAGCCAGTATCAAATCATCTAGAAGATTCTCTTCAGGAAGCAATATCAGGTCATATGGAAGCATTTCAGGTCTTTTGAAAGCAATATTAAGTCTCCTAGAAGCATTTCAAGTCTTCCAAAAATAGTATCAAGTTTTCTAGAAGCAAGTTTTAATTCAAAATATTTGTTCTCAAATAAAAACTTTGAAGTAGATTCGATTTAGTCCCAAAATTGGAAAGAAATTCATTCCACAACAAAAATAAGTTGAAAATGGCAACTTCAATCCAAATAAAATCTTTGACAATTTTGTATGGGTCCACAAAAGCATCCACGAGTTTGGTGCTTATGGATAAGTCCTCCAATAATATTAAAGAAAAAAGGCAATATTCGTTTTAAATGTTTTTTTTGCTAAAGTATTTTGAGGACCTTTTGCCAAAATACAAGAATTTAGAACTTATTGTTAGTCCTGAATCTCAAAAACATTTTTGGTCTTGGGAATTAGAGCCTATAAGAATAACTAATCTATGAATTTGTTAAATATGTCTGACAATGACGAGTATTTTATTTTTTCATGAATAAATTAACGATTTTATGAGAAAACATTAAGAATGAAACGCAAGAAATTTTTGCATCAATTTAGAAACAGCCGGTATAGGAGAAAAAGAAGAATTATTAAGAAGAGCGCTTGTTACGAATATAATAAACTTTAAATAGTTCAAGTTTAACACAACTAATCAAAAAACGAGGTTCAAAAACGAAATGAATTAATTTAAAAAAAATGGATTTAATTAATCCCGTATTAACAAACGTAATCTAAAAATGTTTCAGGATTATTTACTTAACCAAACAAAAAGAATTAATCTCCAAATCAGAATAAATTAATTAAATTAAGTACTTACTTTAACAATAGCAGCCAAAGATATCTCATGGATAGTTTTCGAATTCTTTATGGCACAATCAATCATTGTATTCAAAGTATCAACACTTTTAATCATCGTTTTGCTCTTAAAAAACCCCATTGCGACTATCCCAACTTCATCGGGCGACATCGTGGCAATTTTTTGCTCAACCGCATCTTCATACGAAAAATCCATCGTGCGTTTTTTCCGACAAATATTAAAATAAAAAAAAATGTACACCAATTCCGATTTAGTAAAACGAGTCGGCTTTTTACTATACTTGTCCAACAACTCATAAATATAATCGGAAACTCTCCCCAATCCAGATTCAAACCACATATTAGCCACAAAAAAACTCGTTTGTAAATCAAAAGATTTCAACCTCCAACAACAAATATCATCCATCGCACTCCAAAAATCATGATAATTATGCATATTTAACCCCCCAGGATATGGGGCTTCCGATAAAAATCTTAAAATGTTTAATATATCATCCGTTGAGAGATTCTCGACGTTATCCAACAATCCATTTACGAGTGAATCAAAATCTTTATCCGCAATAGTAACATTATGCTCCACACAAAACGGAAGAACCGTATTAAACCCAGCGACGATTTCTTTAACGCCACATTTCCTCCAATCTTTATTCAAAAATTTTTCAAATTCTTCTCTCGTTTTAATAGTTTCATTACTAGGGATGCGTTTTAACGTTGATTTAATCGGTAGAGGTTCTAAAACTTTGTAAGCAAACGAATTTTCGGCGAAATTGGTCCACACCGCTTGGTTCGAATAAAAATTGGATAAAACTTTGAGGTTAGGTTTTAAGTTTTTGGTTAAAAAGTAAGAAAGAGATCTTCTTGGAAATAAATAATCTATGCTTGATTTAGTTAAAACGTTGAGAAGTGGTTTTAACATGATTTTGAACAATTAAATTGATTAGTTATTAATTCGGCGAGATAACCTCACTTTTCGAAATCACATTGGACTTTGTTTACATGATCAATGACGTTTTGTTGAGATGGAGGGTGAATCAACTTGAAGATAGTTACATACTAAATTAATTGTTTTAATTATTTCTATTTAAAATAAATATTAATTTTGTTCTTAAAATAAAATTAATTAATTAAAATAAAATTAATTAATTAAAAAAAAAATTAATCTCATTTTTTATCAATTATATTTTGATCTGTTTATATGATCAACGACTTCTTAATGAGATGGAAATGGTATTCACTTCAACATTAAATCATTTAAACCTTTTTAACATTTTTAAATAAGCGCAAATTGATTTCATTCAATATGATATTAAATTAATTTGTAAAGATAAAAAGTTAGGTTATGTTGTGAAAAACGTAACTGATTAATTTAAAGCAAAAAAATCTCTATGTAGAACTTAAAATGACTTTAAATAGATAATTTGGCTACTTACAAAAGTATTTCGATGCGATTTTATGGTCTAAACACTTTTTTTCGTTAATAAAATTGAATTTTTGATATAAATAATAACCGGTAATTGTCAAATGTCACTTACGTTAATAATAACTGTCGCCGCTAGATGGGGCTAGTAAACAGCTAAAAAGGATTTTTGATATAAAAAAATTTTAATAATTTTTATCTAAATTATGAAGAAGAAAATCAAATTTGATATGAAAAAGTATTTGGGTTAATTTTTGATTAACCCAACCCGACATAACATTAAATAAATTAGATTGACAAGGTTATGTCTTAAAAAACTTTGATTTAAAGCGAAAAAATGTTTTTGTGCAACCTAAAATTACTTTAAATTGATAATTTGACTACTTACAAACGGGTTCCGGTACGATTTTATGGTCCAAACACTTTTTTTCGTAAATAAAATTGAATTTTTGATACAAATATGTAGCAATCGGTAATTGTCAAATGTCATTTACGTTATTAATAACTGTCGCCGCTAGATGGGGATAGTAATCAGTCAAAAAATATTTTTAAGATAAAAAATATAATAATTTTTATCTAAATTATGAAGAAAATCAAATTTGATATGAAAAAGTATTTGGGTTAATTTTTGTTTAACCACAACCCGACATAACATTAAATAAATTAGATTGACAAGGTTATGTCGTAAAAAAACTTTGATTTAAAGCGAAAAAATGTTTTTGTGGAACCTAAAATTACTTTAAATTGATAATTTGACTACTTACAAACTGGTTCCGGTACGATTTTATGGTCCAAACACTTTTTTTCGTTAATAAAATTGAATTTTTGACACAAATATGTAGCAATCGGTAATTGTCAAATGTCATTTACGTTATTAATAACTGTCGCCGCTAGATGGGGATAGTAATCAGTCAAAAAATATTTTTAAGATAAAAAATATAATAATTTTTATCTAAATTATGAAGAAAATCAAATTTGATATGAAAAAGTATTTGGGTTAATTTTTGATTAACCCAACCCGACATAACATTAAATAAATTAGATTGACAAGGTTATGTCTTAAAAAACTTTGATTTGAAGCGAAAAAATGTTTTTGTGGAACCTAAAATTACTTTAAATTGATAATTTGACTACTTACAAACGGGTTCCGGTACGATTTAATGGTCCAAACACTTTTTTTCGTTAATAAAATTGAATTTTTGATACAAATATGTAGCAATCGGTAATTGTCAAATGTCATTTACGTTATTAATAACTGTCGCCGCTAGATGGGGGTAGTAATCAGTCAACAAATATTTTTAAGATAAAAAATATAATAATTTTTATCTAAATTATGAAGAAAATCAAATTTGATATGAAAAAGTATTTGGGTTAATTTTTGATTAACCCAACCCGACATAACATTAAATAAATTAGATTGACAAGGTTATGTCGTAAAAAAACTTTGATTTAAAGCGAGAAAATGTTTTTGTGGAACCTAAAACTACTTTAAATTGATAATTTGACTACTTACAAACGGGTTCCGGTACGATTTTATGGTCCAAACACTTTTTTTCGTTAATAAAATTGAATTTTTGATACAAATATGTAGCAATCGGTAATTGTCAAATGTCATTTACGTTATTAATAACTGTCGCCGCTAGATGGGGATAGTAATCAGTCAAAAAATATTTTTAAGATAAAAAAATAATAATTTTTATCTAAATTATGAAGAAAATCAAATTTGATATGAAAAAGTATTTGGGTTAATTTTTGATTACCCACAACCCGACATAACATTAAATAAATTAGATTGACAAGGTTATGTCTTAAAAAACTTTGATTTAAAGCGAAAAAATTTTTTGTGGAACCCTAAATTACTTTAAATTGATAATTTGACTACTTACAAACGGGTTCCGGTACGATTTTATGGTCCAAACACTTTTTTTCGTTAATAAAATTGAATTTTTGATACAAATATGTAGCAATCGGTAATTGTCAAATGTCATTTACGTTATTAATAACTGTCGCCGCTAGATGGGGATAGGAATCAGTCAAAAAATATTTTTAAGATAAAAAATATAATAATTTTTATCTAAATTATGAAGAAAATCAAATTTGATATGAAAAAGTATTTGGGTTAATTTTTGATTAACCCAACCCGACATAACATTAAATAAATTAGATTGACAAGGTTATGTCTTAAAAAACTTTGATTTAAAGCGAAAAAATGTTTTTGTGGAACCTAAAATTACTTTAAATTGATAATTTGACTACTTACAAACGGGTTCCGGTACGATTTTATGGTCCAAACACTTTTTTTCGTTAATAAAATTGAATTTTTGATACAAATATGTAGCAATCGGTAATTGTCAAATGTCATTTACGTTATTAATAACTGTCGCCGCTAGATGGGGATAGTAATCAGCCAAAAAATATTTTTAAGATAAAAAATATAATAATTTTTATCTAAATTATGAAGAAAATCAAATTTGATATGAAAAAGTATTTGGGTTAATTTTTGATTAACCACAACCCGACATAACATTAAATAAATTAGATTGGCAAGGTTATGTCTTAAAAAACTTTGATTTAAAGCGAAAAAATGTTTTTGTGGAACCTAAAATTACTTTAAATTGATAATTTGACTACTTACAAACGTGTTCCGATACGATTTTATGGTCCAAACACTTTTTTTCGTTAATAAAATTGAATTTTTGATACAAATATGTAGCAATCGGTAACTGTCAAATGTCATTTACGTTATTAATAACTGTCGCCGCTAGATGGGAATAGTAATCAGTCAAAAAATATTTTTAAGATAAAAAATATAATAATTTTTATCTAAATTATGAAGAAAATGAAATTTGATATGAAAAAGTATTTGGGTTAATTTTTGATTAACCACAACCCGACATAACATTAAATAAATTAGATTGACAAGGTTATGTCTTAAAAAACTTTGATTTAAAGCGAAAAAATGTTTTTGTGGAACCTAAAATTACTTTAAATTGATAATTTGACTACTTACAAACGGGTTCCGGTACGATTTTATGGTCCAAACACTTTTTTCGTTAATAAAATTTGATTTTTTTATACAAGTTGCAACCGGTAATTGTCAAACGTCACTTACACTATTAATACGAACTGTCATCGCTAGATGGAGGTAATAATCTGTAAAAAAAAAGGGATTTTACGATCAAAAAATGTTATAATAATATTAAATTTTGATCTAAATTAAATGAGAAAGTCGAATTTAATATAAAATAGTATTTGGGTTAATTTTTGATTTAATGTAACATAGCCGCAGGTAACTTTTGATAACATAATATATCGTAATCCAACCGTGAGATGGCGTTAGTGGCTAAACTGAAATTAATTAAATGAATTAAACTAACAATTTTATTATTGATATTGGGAATGATGAGATATAGTAATAATAATTATTACCAGAATAGGTTTTTGAATTTGAAAGGTGTATCCATTTCGAGTTGTATTTTTAAATTTGCCGCTAATAATGGTTGACGTTTGTTTAAAATTGTAATGAACATTTTAACTTGTTATTGCATGTTATAGAGTTTGATTATTGTATATTGTTATATTCTGGATTCTACTAAAGATAGCAATAATTCATTGTTAAGGGAAACACCTACAAATTATCTGATTAGTATGGATATAATACATAATATGTTTCAAAAAACCACCAACAAACTTCAAGATAACGAGCTGGTTTTAGATGATTCATTGACGAATTGTATTGTAGTTGCTTTTAAAATGCGACATATTCGTTTGATAACAAAATTTTGACGGCCAGGAAACTTGTCTGAACAAGAATCTGGAAAATTTAGAAAAACACCAGCAGAAAATCCAGCATTAAATGTCAAAAAGTTAAACCATTTTTTCTCTCAAATTGAGGCTACATCAAAAAACTCTTCGAACTCTCTCAGCTCTTTCGAGCTGTGTTAATGTAATTAGTTTATGGAATTCAGCAAGAGAAGAATTCTTCGACAAAATTAATGCGTAATAAAAGAGAAGTAAACTAAAATGATGAACCTACTGGACCCAGATACGAACCTTGTAAAATTCATTCAACCAGAACACCCGAAAGGTTTGTTTGTACAGGCTCCGGAATCACCAAGAATTTATGGACTACCGAAGATCCATAAATCAGACATCCCCCTTCGTGCTATCAGCTACCCAACCTACCTACTGACCAAACATCTCACGGTGAACGGTGAACTTGACGGGCCTTTTGAGGTTCCTAGAATTTCTTCTTTAACCCTCTTCATCGGATCTAAAACAGACGGAAAATATATTAATAAATGTTCACTGATTTAGTGATATCGGGAGTAGGTATTGAAAGGATTGTCGGGTCCTGGATTGTTAGACTAGAAGCAACCTTGGCCGTTTGTAGCGAAGGTGTTCTGTGTCATAATCCATTAATCCCGCTAGGAGGGGATTGGGTTGGTTTTCGAGTCGCGTCAACTCGGTACTGGCCTTGTCCCGAATGAATTCCTCGATGGTCGCCATCTGGGAATCATTGTGCAGTGTCGCATTACTGACAAACCAAGGTGCATCAAATGCCATCCTTAGGACCTTGCTCTGAACCACTTGGAGTTTTTGCACGTGCGAGTGCGCGGCGTAACCCCAGACTGAAGAGGCGTAAGTCTTCGTAGGCCTGATAACCGCTTTGTAGAGTCGAATCTTCCGAAGAGGATCCAACTTACTTCGACGATTAATCAGAGCGTACAGATTGACCAGAGCTGCCTTCGCCCGGTTCGCCATCGCGTCGATGTGACTTTTCCAAGTAAGTTTAGAGTCCAGAATGACACCCAAATACCAAACATCTCGCGAAAAATTTCTCCCCTTTTATAGGCAACACTGAATCTGAATATGTTAGGGACTTTACAGATTTTGTGGAATCGGTAAAAAATGTAAAGTTAGTTGCTAAGGATAATAAATGTAAAGTCGATGTAGAATCTCTTTTTTCAGGGCACCAATTAAGGATGCGGCAGACGGTCTTCGGCAGAAACTCATTCCGAAATGATTACAAGAATACGTGCAAGATCTACTGTAATATTGTTTATCGTCGACGTATGTTAGTTGGAAAGGAAAGTTTTACGAGCAGTTTAAATGGTAGTCATGGGATCTCCTATGTCGATAGTTACAGCTAATTTTTACATAGAATTATTCGAAGAAGATGCTTTGAAGAAGAGCCGGAGAAAACCAAAGCTATCGCTCCGATATGTGGACGACACGTTTGTGGTATGGCAACATTGTAGAGAACGCCTCTATGAATTTTTAGATCTATTAAACGCTCAACATTTCATGATTAAGTTCACAATGGAAACAGAATCTGTAAAGCAGTTGCCCTTCTTAGATGTATTGGTCACTAGGACGATAAATGGTGATATGGAATGTGGGGTGTACCGGAAGAAAACCTACACCAACAGGTACTTAGAGGCAACATCACACCATCATCCCCAACAAAAAGGTATGTAAGAATATGTGAAAGAGACAATCTAAAGAAGGAGGAACGGTTTCCACAGGATGTACTACAGAAGAATGGATATAGTTTGAGAGACATCAACTAAGCCACCAAGTAGCGGAAGCAGGGGAAACAAGCTTCAGTATAACGGAAAGAATAGCCATGCCATACGGAATGGTCATCAAAATTTGGAATACATCCCCAATAGCCAAGGACAAGTTACCCCTATTAATAAGAGCGAGTGTCTATCGGCTATTATGAAGTTGTGAGAAGTTTTACGTTCGCCAAACCGTACGTAACATCGAATGCCCTATGAAAGAGCACGAGAGGGATGTGAGGCTGAGGAATATTCAACAGTCGGCGGTTGCGGAACATTGCGATTCAGAAGGACACCGAATAGACTTCGACAAAACAAAGGTTGTGGATAGGACGAATAAATATTACCAAACGAAAGTCATAGAATTTCACCGACATAAAAACAACGTCAACAGAGAAGATAACTGGGAACGCAACAAAACATGTAAGATGAACACGAACACGACTCCTAAACCGGATGCGATGCCGATGTACAGAAGCGAATTAGTTAAAAATCTTGGCCAAAAAAATATTTTTGTCTGATTACTTAAAAAATAATGGAAGTTTTGATTTAATTGTAATAAAATTAATTTGAGAATCCATGTTGCAAGTCAAAATTTTAATATATGTGTTAAAGTTTGGTAAATAAAACTTCTTACTTGGTAGTTATGTTTTTATATTTACGGTACTAATTTCGGGAAAACTAGTTTCCCATCATCAGCCGAATCCTGGAAGGATATTTTAAGACGAACGGGTTGGATGTAAACGTCGAAAAGACAAAGATAATGAAGTTCTGCAAAGAGAGGAGAAGAAGGAGGGAGAAGAGGAGAAGGTAGGGAAGAGAGATAGAAGAAGTGAAAGAGTACACGTACCTGGGATATGGTTTCATGGAAAGTAATAAGATCGAGGCGAAAGTGAGGGCGATGGCAAAAAGGGCAAACAAAGTGATGGGACAGGTTTGGGGATGGGGAGAAAGAACTTTTGGAAGGGACGTGGGAAAAAGAAAGGTGATGAAGGTGAAAGGTGAAGTATGGGAATGGAGAGAACTAGGTCTGCTGGAGGATATACAAACACGATATTGGAGATGGGTACTGGGGTTGGCAAGGGAGACTCCAGGGTATACAGTGTAGTGGGTACACCTTAATTACAATGACCAATGGGCTTACAGTGGTCGGCTGTTATTTGACATCAAACAATACGATAGACTACTTCCAAGAACAATTGCAGGAAATGGCACAGGCTATTGACGATGAAGGTGTAGAGAGGGTAGTCGTGGCAGGCGATTTTGGCGCGAAGTCGACGGCTTGGGGCGCAGGGAAAGATGATAGAAGGGGAACAATCCTAAACGAGTGGATATCAGAAAGGGGACTGGTTGTGATGAACAGGGGCGACAAACCAACCTGGAGAAGAGGAGTGCATGAATCACATATAGACATAACCTTGTGTGGAGAGAGGATGGCAAGAAAAATAAGTGGCTGAGAAATTGAAGAAGAAGAAAATCTGAGTGATCACTTAAATATACTCTTTGACATAGAGGTAAAAACATCTAAAGCAAACAAATGCAAAGAGGAAAAGAGATGGAAGAGAAAAGAAGAATTAGGTGACACGTTCAAGAACAATTTGAAAAGAGCACTTGAGAAGACGATTGTACTCACACCAGAAATTTTAACGGAGCTAATTAAAGCAACTTGCGACGAGACAGATGGCAGAAGGAGGAAAATGAAACCAAGACAAGGTAATTTGTACTGGTGGAACGACAAAGTTAAAGATGCCAAAGAGGAGACTAACAAACGCAGGAAAATCATGATAAGGATTAATGCTACATCGACAGATGAGACTGAAAAAACTAATGTATATATACAGTACCTGGACGCAAGGAAACTACTGAAAAAGGAAATAAAAAGGGCCAAGAAATTGGCATGGAATAAGTTGTGTGAAGAGCTTCAAGAAGATGTATGGGGGGAGGCGTATATCATAGCAATGAAAAGGACCAACAACACAGGAAGGGTAGTGCTGAACAAGGAACAAGTACAGAAAGTCATAAAGAAACTGTTTCCAGAAGGAAGAGGGGTGTGTTTTCAGAAGGAAAACTATAACAGAGAAACGGAATACATACAAGAGGCCATAGAAGAAGAAGTGTTAGCACTCACAAAAAGATCAAAAAACGGGAAGGCCCCTGGTTTGGATGGGATCATACCTGAGATAATGAAAGATGCAATAAATGTAGTCATGCATAAATTGACGGAATTATACAATAATCTAATCAGGGAAAACATCTTTCCGAATATCTGGAAAACTGGTAAACTAGTACTAGTAGAGAAGCCGGGGGATGCCAAAAGTTACAGACCTCTTATCAAAAACAGATTGGAAGAAGAAATAGCAGTAGGGGGTGGGCTGTCGAAGAATCAGTTCGAATTCAGAAGTCGACCGTGAATGCCATAGAGGCAGTAATTGAAGAGGCCAAGAAAACGGATCGGTTTAATAGAGGCAAGAGAAGGAAATGCATACTAATTACGCTGGATGTTAGAAATGCTTTCGACTCGGCCTCATGGGAGCATATAATTGAAACGTTACGTAGAAAGAAAATTTCCAAATACCTGCAGAACATCATAAAATCATATCTAAGCAGAAGAACGATCGAATATGATACGTACATGATAAATAGAGGAGTCCCACAAGGTTCTGTACTGGGAAAATATTCCTATATTGTGGAATATTTTCTTTGACCAGATCCTGGAATTGGAGGCAGATAACAGGAGAGTAAAACTCATCGCGTTTTATCTCCTGTGTCCTTGTGTCTGTATCAGTCGTAGTAGGCGGATGGGAGATCGAGGATATTGAACGAACTGCTCAATTAGTACTTGACAAAATTGTGGAGAAGATGAAAGAACTGGATTTAGAGGTGGCTCCGGAGAAAACAGAAGCCGTACTGATAAGGAGCAAGAAATGCGGCAGAGAGGCTCTACTCAGAGTAAAAGATCAAGTTGAACAAAGACGAAGTAAGAGATGAAATCTATAAGTTACTAAAAAATAAGGATAGCTATCTAGAAGTAAGCGAGCTAAGACCCATGAGGGACGGTACACAAGCAACAACTATAAGGACTGAAAGAAGGACTACACTAACGCTGCTGGAAATAAAATACATAAAGATTGGTTTCAACAGGTGCATTGTAGAAAAGAGACTGAATGTGACCCGATGCTATAAGTGTTGGGACTATGGACATCAGGCAGGGGAGTGCAAAGGACCGGACAGAACGAAGGCTTGCTACAAATGTGGAGAGGAAGGGCACGCGTTCAGGGATTGTAAGAAAGAGGAAGCATGTCCTGTGTGCGACCAGAAAGGGTACAAGGCGGAGTCCCACAAGGTTCTGTACTGGGCCCTATATTGTGGAATATTTTCTTTGACCAAATCCTGGAATTGGAGGCAGATAACAGGAGAGTAAAACTCATCGCGTATGCCGACGACCTGGCAGTCGTAGTAGGCGGATGGGAGATCAAGGATATTGAACGAACTGCTCAATTAGTACTTGACAAAATTGTGGAGAAGATGAAAGAACTGGATTTAGAGGTGGCTCCGGAGAAAACAGAAGCCGTACTGATAAGGAGCAAGAAATGCGGCAGAGAGGCTCTAGTCAGAGTAAAAGATTAAGTTGAACAAAGACGAAGTAAGAGATGAAATCTATAAGTTACTAAAAAATAAGGATAGCTATCTAGAAGTAAGCGAGCTAAGACCCATGAGGGACGGTACACAAGCAACAACTATAAGGACTGAAAGAAGGACTACACTAACGCTGCTGGAAATAAAATACATAAAGATTGGTTTCAACAGGTGCATTGTAGAAAAGAGACTGAATGTGACCCGATGCTATAAGTGTTGGGACTATGGACATCAGGCAGGGGAGTGCAAAGGACCGGACAGAACGAAGGCTTGCTACAAATGTGGAGAGGAAGGGCACGCGTTCAGGGATTGTAAGAAAGAGGAAGCATGTCCTGTGTGCGACCAGAAAGGGTACAAGGCGGAGTCCCACAAGGTTCTGTACTGGGCCCTATATTGTGGAATATTTTCTTTGACCAAATCCTGGAATTGGAGGCAGATAACAGGAGAGTAAAACTCATCGCGTATGCCGACGACCTGGCAGTCGTAGTAGGCGGATGGGAGATCAAGGATATTGAACGAACTGCTCAATTAGTACTTGACAAAATTGTGGAGAAGATGAAAGAACTGGATTTAGAGGTGGCTCCGGAGAAAACAGAAGCCGTACTGATAAGGAGCAGGAAATGTCTCATATTTAAAGTTAGCATTAAATTGTGAATTATATATAGTTAATATAAATGTTAAGTTAAGTAGGTACTGTAATTTAAAAACAATTCAATGTAATAATATAAATTTTCAGAATGTTGCAGCAATGATAGAAATTGTGTAGTAGATGTTGTTTGTAATAGTATTGCTAAGCGTATAAAATCGGTCGTGTCTAGTCGTAAGGGTTATGTCTCTGGTTTGCATGAGGGGGTGACTGGTTGCCTTGGAGTATTGCACTATAATGTTCAGGGACTTCGTAATAAACAACATGAAATTAATTCCTTCTTGCAGGATAATAGATATAATGTTGTTTGCATTAATGAGCACTGGCTCAAGAGTGATGAACTCGATAACTACACAATTGAGAATTTTTCAAAAGTATCTTCGTTTTGTAGGTCGGCCTTTAGGCGGGGAGGTACAGCCATTTTTGTGTCCGATGAGTTTTCTTCATGCAAGCCGCTTATATTTGATGCTCTGTGCGTCGAGAGGGACATCGAGATTGCGGGAGTTCTGTTGAATAAGACGCAAGTATTGACTGTGTATCGTTCACCACTTGGAGATTTCCAAGTTTTTCTTAACAAGCTAAATGATACACTGTCCAAATTAGATTTAAATAAAGACATCATACTGACTGGTGATTTCAATGTTCATTTCCACCTGGAAACCGGGGATTCCATTCGGCTATGCAGCCTTTGTGAAACCTTTGGACTCAGACGAGTTAACTTTGAGGCTATCCGTTACAGCGCCTGTCTCGATAATATATTTGCTAATATTACTAAATATTGTGTCTCTGTGATTGATCCTTGCATATCCGACCATCAGGCCATTTCATTTCACTCCAGAACGAAGAGTGAAATTCATGTATCAAAAACTAGATTTATACATAGACCTATAACGGCACACGGATTGCTACAGTTCTATAGCCATGTCCAATGCATTGATTTCTCATTTATTAATAGTACTTGTGAGCGAGTGAATGAAAAGTTTCTTAAGTTTACGCAATTGCTTAAGAATGCTCATGATTTATGTTTTCCTGAAAAAAAATTGCTAGTTGGAAATAATAATGTAGGAACCCCTAACATACGCTGGTTCAACTACGATATAAGAAAATTAAGAGATAAACTTCAAATGCTGACGTCCCTTCATAAACAGCACCCGCAACTTGTTACCAGGGAAATGTTAAATAATCATAGAAAATTTTACAAATCTGCTATTTTAAATAGCAAAAAATTGGCGAATACAAACTATATCAAGAACGCTAAAAACATACAAAAAGCTACATGGGCAGTGATTTCATCGACAAAAAGCAAAGTTCGTCCTTAACTTCATTAACGGCTACAAACTTTAATGATTACTTTAGTGGCATTGCGGAATCCATTATTCCGTCATTTGCAGGGGTAGTGGATCCCGTGTTGGAAGAACAGGGTGCATCTCGGGATAGTTCACATTTTCAATTTCGAGAGATCTCGTTCATTGAAATGCGCGATATCATTTGTGATCTGAAGAATAGTTCCAGTAAAGATGCATATTCCCTTAGTGCCAGAATCATAAAATGCGTAAAGGATCTGGTTCACAGAGCTGTTCCTCTGTGTAAACTAATAAACCAGTGTATAATTGACTCAACCTTCCCCGATTGCTTGAAGATTTCTAGGGTTGTTCCTGTTTTCAAGAAAGGGGATAATAACGATGTGGGTAACTACAGACCTATATCCATTATACCGGTGCTGGGTAAGTTATTTGAAATGGCTCTACACAGACAACTTGCAAACTACTTAGAGGACAAAAAATTGCTAAAGAGTTTTCAGTATGGTTTTCGGAAGGGCAGATCGACCACCGCAGCTGTCGGGGCGCTGGTCGGTCACATACAGCAGTGCTTTGAAAACAAACTATTTGCCGAAACTTCTTTTTACGACCTGACCAGGGCTTTCGACTGCGTATCTCATACTCTACTTTTGCAAAAGTTACGCAGTCTCAACCTTGCGAGTAGAAGTTTGAGTCTGTTAAGCTGCTACTTAGAGAATCGTTTTCAGTATGTTTCCTACAATGCACAAATGTCTAACAAGCTTCCGGTTAAGTACGAGGTTCCCCAGGGATCAGTGCTTGGACCTATGTTGTTCATTATATTTATGAACGACTTGCCAAATTGTCTAGTGCGTAATACAAGCATAATAGTGTATGCAGATGATACGGTTACTATGGACATGCAGACACTCCCGGAAGAGCTTCAGGGTCAAGCGGAGAGATCACGTGCACATGTCTTTGACTGGTTTGCAAGCAATCTTCTTAAATTGACATGGGAGAGTCACATTGTGGAGTTGGTGAAGAGATTGAATAGAAGTATATATGCTCTTCGTAATCTGGTGGGTGTGGTACCGCCTGAGATATTGGCCATGGCATACTATGGAAACTTTTATTGTTATATGTCTTATGGTGTTTTAGTGTGGGGACATTCTGCACATGCACATCGTGTTTTCCGCGCCCAGAGAAGATGTCTGAGGGTGATGGGTGGAATAGGATTCACAGAGTGTTGTCGATCAAAATTCATTCAGTTTAGCATATTGACTTTCCCATGTGTTTATATTCTTGCATGTCTAATGCATGTGAAGGAACATCTGAGTGACTACCAAAAAAACAATGGTAGTCATCAGTATAATACACGAAATGGGAGCGGTCTCGCTGTCCCTTTCAGTCGCACATCGAGAGCACGAGACGGTTGTAATTATTATTGCATAAAATTCTTTAACTCCCTACCTTCGCATGTGCAGAACCTAGATATTAAATGTTTCAAATCAACAATAAAAAAATACTTGATTGCTAGGGCATTTTACAGTAGTGCTGAGTTTCTCAGCAACGACTTCCACGATTTGCATGTGGTTTAAATTTGGACTATTCTAGGGTGATCAGTCGCCGCTTACATGTAAATGATATAATATTAAAATTCGATCCTACTTATGGTATTTATTGGTGTTCTTTTATTGTCTTATTCTTTTATTGTCTTTTATTGATATTGTGTATGACGTGTGAAAGTGCTGTATAGAATACAAATATCACAAATAAAATTATTATTATTATTATTATTAATGCGGCAGAGAGGCTCTAGTCAGAGTAAAAGATCAAGTTGTGCAATCCAAAGATTCCCTTAAATACCTTGGCGTGCACTCGCAAACAAAGAAACGAAATATTACCAATAAAAAAAACTGTGTAAATACAGCTAGATACTTAATGAGATTTATGCACTTATGTGATTATGAAAACGGGACGTTTTAGAGTTTATTCGTGACGATGGGACTACTAACAGAAGAACGGGACAATCCCGTTCAAAACGGGACGTAAGGTCACATAAAGTATGATATGGATAATCGTCCGAACTCCAATTTCTGACCTAGTTCGAAACAACAACAACATAACCTATAAATCATTCTAAAAGTTAGATTATAAATAAAATCACAACAACTTCCTTTTTATGAACTCGTGAAACACATCTTTAGGTTATTTTAAAACTACAATAACCAAAACTAACTTTTTATCCTGATGGAACGAACTCACGATAAAAAGAAACGATTTTTTTTTAATTTCACAGGAAAGAAAAAGAGTAATTGAAAGAGACTTACTTTTTAACGATTAATGAATGGAAACATTTATAAATAACCACTTATTTGGTACTAAACACTCGAAATAATTATCACAACAATATTCAACACAGATTTTGACGTAAATGAATAACGAAACTAAAAAATAAACAATCCGCGTTGCTATGGTTACCAGTGATACCACAACACATTTAGTTACAAAAATTAAAGTAACACTTTTAAAGTTATTTTTTGATGTAATTTACATCATTATTTATACAAAATCGTTATATATTGCGTAAAAAATTTTTTTTTACAAAATTAAGTTGTTAAAAGCAAAATATCAAAAAAAAATTAACAATTCTCTTTGTTATGATTACCAATGAGTACCACAACACTTTTAGTTACAAAAAATTGAAGTAATAAGGTTTTTAAATTATTTTTTGATTTAATTGACTCAAATTGAATTATTAATTGATGTATTTTTTTGTAAAAAATCGTTCTATGTAGTTGAAAAAAAAATATGTTTGTAAACAAAAATTATGAAATACAAAATGTCAAATAAAACGTCAATTATTATAAATTGTCAAACAACATTTTAACGTTAACATAAAAAAGTTAAAATAAATCGATAAAATAAAGAATGAGGCGAGTGTTCAGAAAAAAAATTTACCCAACTCGAGAATCGGAATTACCAAGAATAGTTAGAGGTCGAATGAAAGGGTTAAGAGCGATTATTGGAACAACGGAAGTTGTAAGACTTGAAACATTAATAATTACATACATAATAACAATTTATCTTTTTAGTACAATTTATCGTTTGAATTAACCACCTTGGAATACATAATGTTGATTATTATGTACGAGTGTGGAATGAACAGTTTGATAACATACCTTGATTTAGTTGTCAAACACGGACCGTGTAAATATTATTCTAATTAATTATTTTTAATTAATTAATTTTAATCAAATAATTCTTTTTTAAGTTTACGTAGGAGGAGGATACATCTTCATAATCGTCACATTAACAATGCCCATTTACATGTTATTAACATTCTTGGGGAGTTACTCGAAAAAGAGTTATTTAACATTATTCAGTTGCGCCCCCGTTTTCGAGGGGGTTGGTTACATGGTCGGAAGTGTTAAACTTATGGGGGAATTGTTTAACAGTTCGATGGCTGCGACGGCTTTGCTCACTTTTTATAATTGCATGGCGGGCCGGTTTAAGGAGAATTTTTGCAAGGGGCTCATTTTGAAAAATGGGAATGAATTGAAATGTATGTCGATATTCCCCATGTTTCTGTATCAAATTCCTTGTCAACAAGAGTCCGATACTAGATTTTTGACGACGACTCAATATTATTTGATGTAAGTAATAATAATTTTTTGATTTAATGATAACACGAGTGATAGGTTTATTAATAACCGAGGCAGCTATGCTGCCGAGGCAGTGAGCTTTTTCATTATAACGATACGAAAAAGATTTCTTTGAAGTAACGATATATATCGTTACAAACCGAGACAGCTATGCTGCCGAGGCAGTGAGCCTTTTCATTATAACGATACGATAAAGGTTTCTTTGAAATAACGATATATATCGTTACAAACCGAGGCAGCTATGCTGCCGAGGCAGTGAACGTTTCTCATTAGAATAAGACGAAAAAGGTTTCTTTGAAATAACGATATCGTTACAAACCGAGGCAGCTATGCTGCCGAGGCAGTGAGCTTTTTTTATTAGAATAATACGAAAAAGGTTTCTTTGAAATAACGATATATATCGTTACAAACCGAGGCAGCTATGCTGCCGAGGCAGTGAACGTTTCTCATTAGAATAAGACGAAAAAGGTTTCTTTGAAATAACGATATCGTTACAAACCGAGGCAGCTATGCTGCCGAGGCAGTGAGCTTTTTTTATTAGAATAATACGAAAAAGGTTTCTTTGAAATAACGATATATATCGTTACAAACCGAGGCAGTTATGCTGCCGAGGCAGTGAACTTTTCTTATTAGAATAATACGAAAAAGGTTTCTTTGATATAACGATATACATCGTTACAAACCGAGGCAGCTATGCTGCCGAGGCAGTGAACTTTTCTTATTAGAATAATACGAAAAAGGTTTCTTTAAAATAACGATATACATCGTTACAAACCGAGGCAGCTATGCTGCCGAGGCAGTGAACTTTTTTTATTAGAATAATACGAAAAAGGTTTCTTTAAAATAACGATATATATCGTTACAAACCGAGGCAGCTATGCTGCCGAGGCAGTGAGCTTTTTCATTATAACAATACGAAAAAGGTTTCTTTGAAATAACGATATATTATTACAAACCGAGGCAGCTATGCTGCCGAGGCAGTGAAATTTTTCATTAGAATAATACGAAAAAGGTTTCTTTGAAATAACGATATATATCGCTACAAACCGAGGCAGCTATGCTGCCGAGGCAGTGACATTTTTCATTAGAATAATACGAAAAAGGTTTCTTTGAAATAACGATATATATCGCTACAAACCGAGGCAGCTATGCTGCCGAGGCAGTGACATTTTTCATTAGAATAATACAAAAAAGATTTCTTTCAAAAATAACGATATATATCGTTACAAACCGAGGCAGCTATGCTGCCGAGGCAGTGAGCTTTTTTATTAGAATAATACGAAAAAGGTTTCTTTGAAATAACGATATATATCGTTACAAACCGAGGCAGCTATGCTGCCGAGGCAGTCCGCTTTTCATTGTAACAATATGAAAAAGGTTTCTTCAAGCATAGATGCCATAGATACATGGGTACTCTGGGTGCACAAGTACCCATCAAAATAGTTAATGAATTTGCCATTTTCAATTAATTTTCTAATTTTAATATTAAGAAAACTTGAAATGCTTCCACAAAATTTGAACTGCTTTTAGAAGATTTTGAACGATTCCAGCAAACTTGATATTGCTTCCAGAAGCCTTGACATTACTTGCAGAAGACTTGATCTGCTTTCAGAAGACTCAATACTGCCCCTGGAAGATTTAATACTGCTTCAAAAAGACTTGAAATGCTTCAAAAAGGCTTGCTGTTGCCCTTGGCAGATTTGATACTGCTTCTAGAAGGCTTGATATTGGTTCCAGAAGAGTTGATACTGTTGTTGGAATACTTAAACTGCTTTCAAAAGCACAACTTAATACCGCTTCCAAAAACAAAATGAAGTGGTTCAAGAAGACTTGCTCCTGCCTTCGGAAGACTTGATGCTGTTACCAGAAGGTTGATATTCTTCTTCTGCTTCTAGAAGACTTGAAATGCTTGCAGAAGACATGAACTTCTTTTAGAAGGCTCAATGCTGACTCTGGAAGAGTTAATACTGCTTCGAAAAGGCTTGAAATGCTTCTTGAAGACTTGCTACTGTCCTTGAAGGACTTGATAGTGTTGAAACGAGTTGAAATATTTCCAGAAGGCTTGTTACTGCCCTTGGAAAACTTAATATTGCTTCCGGAAGATTTGAAACACTTCTGGAAGACTTGATACTGCTTCTAGAAGGCTTGATATTGGTTCCAGAAGAGTTGATACTGTTGCTGGAATACTTGAAATGCTTCCAGAAAACTTAAACTGCTTTCAAAAGACTTAAATTGCTTTCAAAAGACTTAATACTGCCTCTGGATAACTTAATACCGCTTCCAAAAAACTTGAAATGCTTCAAGAAGACATGCTGCTGCCTTTGAAAGACTTGATGCTGTTTTCAGAAGGTTTGATTTTGCTTCTAGAAGACTTGAAATGCTTCCAGAAGACATGAACTGCTTTCAGAAGGCTCAATGCTGCCTCCGAAAGAATTAATACTGCTTTGAAAAGGCTTGAAATACTTCTTGAAGACTTGCTACTGTCCTTGAAGGACTTGATAGTGTTGAAACGAGTTGAAATATTTCCAGAAGGCATGTTACTGCCCTTGGAAAACTTAATATTGCTTCCGGAAGATTTGAAACACTTCTGGAAGACTTGATACTGCTTCTAGAAGGCTTGATATTGGTTCCAGAAGAGTTGATCCTGCTTCTAGAAGACTTGATATTACCTCTACTAGACTTGAAATGCGCTTCTAGAAAACTTAAACTGCTTTCAAAAGACTTAATACTGCCTCTGGATAACTTAATACCGCTTCCAAAAAACTTGAAATGCTTCAAGAAGGCTTGCTGCTGGCTTTGAAAGACTTGATGCTGTTTCCAGAAGGTTTGATTTTGCTTCTAGAAGACTTGAAATGCTTCCAGAAGACATGAACTGCTTTCAGAAGGTTCAATACTGCCTCCGGAAGAATTAATACTGCTTCGAAAAAGCTTGAAATGCTTCTTGAAGACTTGCCACTGTCCTTGAAGGACTTGATAGTGTTGAAACGAGTTGAAATATTTCCAGAAGGCTTTCTTACTGCCCTTGAAAAACTTAATATTGCTTCCGGAAGATTTGAAACACTTCTGGAAGACTTGATACTGCTTCTAGAAGGCTTGATATTGGTTTCAGAAGAGTTGATCCTGCTTCTAGAAGACTTGATATTACCTCTACTAGACTTGAAATGCGCTTCTAGAAAACTTAAACTGCTTTCAAAAGACTTAATACTGCCTCTGGATAACTTAATACCGCTTCCAAAAAACTTGAAATGCTTCAAGAAGGCTTGCTGCTGCCTTTGAAAGACTTGATGCTGTTTCCAGAAGGTTTGATTTTGCTTCTGGAAGACTTGAAATGCTTCCAGAAGACATGAACTGCTTTCAGAAGGTTCAATACTGCCTCCGGAAGAATTAATACTGCTTCGAAAAAGCTTGAAATGCTTCTTGAAGACTTGCCACTGTCCTTGAAGGACCTGATAGTGTTGAAACGAGTTGAATATTTCCAGAAGGCTTGTTACTGCCCTTGAAAAACTTAATATTGCTTCCGGAAGATTTGAAACACTTCTGGAAGACTTGATACTGCTTCTAGAAGGCTTGATATTGGTTCCAGAAGAGTTGATCCTGCTTCTAGAAGACTTGATATTGCCTCTACTAGACTTGAAATGCTTCCAGAAAACTTAAACTGCTTTCAAAAGACTTAAACTTCTTTCAAAAGACTTAAACTGCTTTCAAAAGACTTAAACTGCCTTCAAAAGACTTAAACTGCTTTCAAAAGACTTAAACTGCTTTCAAAAGACTTAAACTGCTTTCAAAAGACTTAAACTGCTTTCAAAAGACTTAAACTTCTTTCAAAAGACTTAATAGTGCATCTGGATAACTTAATACCGCTTCCAAAAAACTTGAAATGCTTCAAGAAGACTTGCTGCTGCCTTTGAAAGACTTGATGCTGTTTTCAGAAGGTTTGATTTTGCTTCTAGAAGACTTGAAATACTTGCAGAAGACATGAATTGCTTTCAGAAGGCTCAATATGTAATATTATAATCATGAAATGCTTCAAGAAGGCTTGCTACTGCCTTTGAAAGACTTGAAATGCTTCCAGAAGACATGAACTGCTTTCAGAAGGTTCAATACTGCTTCTGGAAGAATTAATACTGCTTCGAAAAGGCTTGAAATACTTCTTGAAGACTTGCTACTGTCCTTGAAAGACTTGATAGTGTTGAAATGAGTTGAAATATTTCCAGAAGGCTAGTTACTGCCCTTGGAAAACTTAATATTGCTTCCGGAAGATTTGAAACACTTCTGGAAGACTTGATACTGATTCTGGAAGACTTAAAATGCTTCTAGAAGACTTGATACAGCCTCTAGACGACAGAAAAGTTTCTAAAAGATTTGATATTGCCTTTGAAAGACTTGAAATTGAACACCTATACAAAATTATTAATGATTTTATCTACCATTGAGTTCTTTCTTCACAATTCACTCCCAACATCTGCAGAGAGCACACATTTTGAATTTTTTTCAGACCATTTCAAATCCGATTAAGACCTTTTTGGGGTAGCAACATTCGTCTTTTGAGTCATTTTTCAATCAAATTTTTTTTCAACACCCAGCACGATTACTTATTTGCAAAAACAGAGTCTAATAAACTATCTAATAAACTAAGTCCGAAATTCAGTGATCCGATCATAGACATATAGTGCATTTTATTTTAAGTACGTGAAAACAACGAAAATACTACGAATTTTAGTGATTTTTCCAGAAATGAAGAAGATGGTGAGTTTTCAAATGTTGAATCGTGTTGCACAATGAACCATTTGCAACCGGAAATGTAAGAAAGAGCAAATATTTCCATGAAATCGTACATAATCTCATAGCGTGTTCATCAAAATTGTTCTTTCTACAGAAGAATGTTTTAAGTTATTCATGAAAGATACATATGTTACACACATCAATCAAAGTGTGGAAAGAACTCGTGGAAGGAAGTAGATTTCATACAAATAAAAGCAGTATTGTTTTCTTTTGCTAATCGCAAAATTTAGAAAATCTAGCGAAAATAAGAACAACATATGTCGAAAAGAAGATTATTATCAAAACAGTGCTTATAGTGATAGATTCAAAGATATTCTGTGATTCATGAGATTTGACAATATAGAAAGGTGGGAAGATACAAAAAAAAGTTGATAAATTAGTAAATTCCTAACTATAATTTTAGATAGAACGTAACATAAAAAACATATTATATGTGTACTGTTAAATACAAAGTGAATGTAAAATTTTTAATAATGAATTCAACAATAATATCTTTTTTTGTTATTGATAACGTTTGATTGCCAAATTATTTCTTTCTCAGTTGAACAATATTAAAAATATTCATGTTTCAAAAACAATAAGAAGGTTTCTCTTCAATATTAACATATCAAAACATGTCGATGCAATAATTCATGTATTAGAAGAACCGAAAAGTTATATCTAAACATTTTTATTAAACTGAATCCACAAGTAATTCTAGACTTAGAATCAACCGTATTTCGAGGTGAACAGTCAAATATTTCTCATTCTAGATCTAGTATTAATTTTTGATTAGTACCAGTGCAAGCTCTGCTTACACTGTTTGTAAACTTACAAACAACTTGATAGGTAATTCTTACATGATTGATTTTGGCATCATTTTGTATTTATCGTCACAATTTTTAACGTAATATTCGTTGACACTTTTAGTTTTTAGCAAAAAGATTTTATCGTCCAGCATCTTTCTACAACAAATAGCATCTCATGTTTCCTGTTTTCTCAGCATTAAGACAATATTTATTCTTCACTCTCATTTTATCATCATATCTCAACTTTCTTTTACAACTTTTAATCATATCCAACCATATTAATTTTCATCAATCAATTTTTAGTTCATTTCAAGTACTATCTAGTACTCTGCTAACTTTAATAATTTCTGCAAACAATTTCCCATATTCAAACCACATTTAATCATTACACCACTATTAAGTGTTCAACATGCACTACATAGTCTACTTAATACATTCTATATTAATTAAAAAAAATTTTTTAGTCAAATTTTGAACCACTCTTTCGACGAAAACATCCCTCCAATACTAAACAACAACCTCGTCATCTCATCCTTTCTAATTTGGACTTTAACATTCTCGATGGCTTTGGCTGGTATTAAACGGTTAAAAACGTTCACGACAAACTTGCAAATCGCGTGCGGTTTCATCGTGATCGTGACGGTCTTTGTGGCCGTTTCGCACTCTCACCCGCGTTTCAAGATTAAGGCGAGAGATTTCGGCGAAATATCCTGCTTGTTTTCGTTCGAAGTAAGTAATCATATTTATTAATAATTAATAAATTGTGTTAATAATAATTTTGATTTAAGTTTTGGTCTGATTTATTCGTGTACGCCGTTCAACCGACTGGATTCGGAAATATCATTTGGTTGGCCACCATCAAACCGAAATCGATCGATCCAAAATTCGCCATCATTTTAACATTTTTAATTAAAATCGCGCTCTTTGCTTTATTAACTTGCATCGGTTCTTTGATATGTCAAGATGTTTTGTTTCATCTAAAAGTTGTTGATCAGGATTGTTTATTCGTGACAGGTAAATGTGTTAATTAATTATTATATATTAATTGACGATCATATATTTTATTATGATTTTATCTCCTTGAATTAGGATTGCTTGCTGATGATTAAGATCATATCATTATAAAACTCAATTTAATTAGGTAATATCATATATTTTGTCCAATATTAAGTAAAGCCGAGGCCGCTTGCGGCCGAGGCACAATATAATAACTATTTTTAAGATAAATGAATGTTAATGAACGAGCCTCGGTTTAATTAGATATTATCATGTATTTTTTATTGTAGTTAAAGCCGAGGCAGTTCAATGTTACCTAATTCAACTAGGTAATACCACATTATTTAATTAAGCTGAGGTTGTTTGCGTACGAGGCATTGTAATTGTCATTGTATGTATCAATCTGATACTCGAAATATGAACGATTTTGTTTTAAATTGCCGAGGTCGCTTGCGGCCGAGGCGCAGTGAATAACATCACATTAACCAGATACTTATCATCTCATATATAAGGAACGATTTCATCATAAATTGCAAGAGGACGTTTGCGGCCGAGGCGCAGTGAATAACATCATATTAACGTGACAATTGTCATCTCATATATAAGGAACGATTTCGCCTCAAATAGCCGAGGCCGCTTGCGGCCGAGGCATAGTGAATAACAACATTTTAACCTGACACTTATCATCTCATATATAAGAACGATTCCGCCTTAAATTGCCGAGGTCGCTTGCGGCCGAGGCACAGTGAATAACAACATATTAACCTGACACTTGTCATCTCATATATAAGGAACGATTTCGCCTCAAATTGCCGAGGTCGCTTGCGGCCGAGGCACAGTGAATAACAATACATTAACCTGACACTTGCCATCTCATATATAAGGAACGATCTTCTCTCAAAATGCCGAGGTCGCTTGCGGCCGAGGCATAGTGAATAACATCATTTTAACCTGACACTTGTCATCTCATATATCAGGAACGATTTCGTCTCAAATTGCCGAGGTCGCTTGCGGCCGAGGCATAGTGAATAACAACATATCAATGTGACACTTATCATCTCATATATAAGGAACGATCTTTTCTCAAATTGCCGAGGTCGCTTGCAGCCGAGGCACAGTAAATAACATCATTTTAACCTGACACTTGTCATCTCATATATAAGGAACGATTTCGCCTCAAATTGCCGAGGTCGCTTGCGGCCGAGGCACAGTGAATAACAATACATTAACCTGACACTTGCCATCTCATATATAAGGAACGATCTTCTCTCAAAATGCCGAGGTCGCTTGCGGCCGAGGCATAGTGAATAACATCATTTTAACCTGACACTTGTCATCTCATATATCAGGAACGATTTCGTCTCAAATTGCCGAGGTCGCTTGCGGCCGAGGCATAGTGAATAACAACATATCAATGTGACACTTATCATCTCATATATAAGGAACGATCTTTTCTCAAATTGCCGAGGTCGCTTGCGGCCGAGGCACAGTAAATAACATCATTTTAACCTGACACTTGTCATCTCATATATAAGGAACGATTTCGCCTCAAATTGCCGAGGTCGCTTGCGGCCGAGGCACAGTGAATAACAATACATTAACCTGACACTTGCCATCTCATATATAAGGAACGATCTTCTCTCAAAATGCCGAGGTCGCTTGCGGCCGAGGCATAGTGAATAACATCATTTTAACCTGACACTTGTCATCTCATATATCAGGAACGATTTCGTCTCAAATTGCCGAGGTCGCTTGCGGCCGAGGCATAGTGAATAACAACATATCAATGTGACACTTATCATCTCATATATAAGGAACGATCTTTTCTCAAATTGCCGAGGTCGCTTGCGGCCGAGGCACAGTAAATAACATCATTTTAACCTGACACTTGTCATCTCATATATAAGGAACGATTTCGCCTCAAATTGCCGAGGTCGCTTGCGGCCGAGGCACAGTGAATAACATCATTTTAACCTGACACTTGTCATCTCATATATAAGAACGATTTCGCCTCAAATAGCCGAGGTCGCTTGCGGTCGAGGCATAGTGAATAACAACATATTAATCTGACACTTATCATCTCATATATAAGGAACGATCTTTCCTCAAATTGCCGAGATCGCTTGCGGCCGACGCATAGTAAATAACATCATTTTAACCTGACACTTGTCATCTCATATATAAGAACGATTCCGCCTTAAATTGCCGAGGTCGCTTGCGACCGAGGCACAGTGAATAACAACATATTAACCTGACACTTGTCATACCATATACACTCAGCAGCAGAAGTCTGCGTACAAAAAACTTGTAATACTTTAATTGGAAAAATAAGGGTCATAATCTAATGTGATAAACTTGATTTTTTTTTATTTTGTATATTAACTACATATAATTGAAGACATAAGTGGATAAAGGTGTCATGTCTCATTTTTTCAAAAAATGACTTTATGCATTTGTGGGCACCCCCTGATATTGATCTAACCTTTAATAAACAGGTATTCCTTATTTCCGATATTTTCTGGTAGTTTTCAGTTGATAAAGGTGTCATGTCGCACATGCTACATATATTATCTAGTGGAGAAAGGTGTTATGTTACGTTTTTGTTACATGACTACATACTATATACACTATATACTATATACTATATAACTTACATGAGCTACTTTATCAGCTCAAAATTTGAAGGGTTCAAGTTAGCTGTGAAGTATCATGTCATATTTTGAGGTTATGTTCCTCTTGCGTAACATTATTTTTAGACAGTGTTTATAGAGTGTTTCATTTAAAAAGCGATTTTTATTAGCAAATATAAGTAAACCATTATGGGATCTAGTGGTAAACGGATGCTGGAGTTAGTACAAGCGATAAATAATCAAAACTCGGATGTCAACTTGCAGCAGAATATTAAGAAAAAATTATTAAATACAGAATTGAAACTAAAAGAAATCGAAGCAGAAAAGGAAGATATAGACTCTTCTAACAGACAAGAAACAAGTAATGCTATTCATGATATTGCTGAAGGCCCAGAAGTTAAAAAATTGAAGATATTTGAATTGCAGCCTAAGGTTTCCAAAAAAAGAACCCGTAATCCAGAAAAATGGAAACGGAAAAAAGCTGCTCTATTAAGGCAAAAGGGTCAAGAATATGTATCACAAACTGGAAGAGTTATGGAAAAAAAGACAATAAAGGAAGGAGTACTCTGCAAACAGAAATGTCGCATGAATTGTTCTGATAAATTCAACATTGAAGACAGAAAAGCAATTTTGAAGAAATTTTACAGCTTAGATGTAAATAGTAAGAGTATCCTGATTTTCAAGAGCGTCGAAATTAAGCCATTTCTTCGTCACCGATTAGGCAGAAAGACATCAAAAAATTACTCATTTAAATATGCAATTACTTATGATAAGCAGCTGATACCAGTGTGTAAAGATGCTTTATGCTCTCTATATAAAATAGGAAGAAAAAAAATTGAAATAACACAAAAACAGTTAAAACTTGGCCAGTCTGCTCCTTCTCCAGATAAGCTAGGGCATCATATAAATCGCCCTCATAAGATAGGTGAGGATGTTATCAACTACATCATTAATCATGTTAATATGTTTCCTGCTGAACAATCACATTACTCCCGTAACAAAAATCATAACAAAAAATATCTGTCCTCTTTACTTAATGTGAATCAACTTTACCAGCTTTATATACAGCATTGCAAGGAGAACAAACTGGATGATAAATACATGGTCAAAATTTCATTCTATAGACATATTTTTGAAACAAAGTTTAATTTGTCTTTTGGTCACCCAAAAAGTGACACTTGCAGCATATGTGATGCTGGAGAAAATTCAGTTGAACACAAAAACAACTGGGAATATGCCTTTTATTCCCAAAAAGTAGACAGGCAAATACCAACAAGTGATAGAACAAAATGTTACATAACCATGGATTTACAACAAACTATGTCATTACCCAAATTATCAACATCAAAGGCTTTCTACTTGAGACAAATGTGGCTTTACAACTTTGGTATTCACTGCATCACTCATTCAGACCACAAGTCATATTTTTTTAATTGGACAGAAGACATTGCCAATAGAGGCAGTAACGAAATTGGAAGTTGTTTATTAAGGTTCTGCAAATTACTCAAAAAAGAATACCCTGATGTCGATCACTTGATAATTTGGTCTGATTCATGTGCAGGGCAAAATAAGAATTTCTCCATCCTTTGTCTTTACCAGTATTTTATTCTAAACAAGGTTTTCAGAGTCATAGATCATAAATTTCCTGAGATTGGCCACAGCTACCTCGACTCAGATCGAGATTTTGGTCGTATTGAGAAAGAACTCAGAAAGCATCAAAATATTTTTATTCCGGACCAATATCGGGAGATTATCAGATCTGCAAGTACTAGACATAGTTTATGTTTAAATATGGAAAATTTTTTTTATAATTTAGAAGAACTTCCAATGAAACTTCATTTATATAAAAAAAACTAAGAACACTATTAACGGGAAGATTAATCTACGAGACAGTGTCAAATGGATTAGAGTAGACAGTTTTGGAGTTTATTTATATAAAACAAATTTAGACTCTCATTCACCGTTTCTGCAGGTTGATTTACATAAGAAAGGTGCAAGGAAAATTTAAACTGGGGAAGTTACTCTAAGCGTATTACCTAAATGTGGGGGTTTAACTACCGAAAAAATTGCCAACTTGAAAGAACAAATAAAGTTCGTTGAAGAGGATTACAGATGGTACTATAAAGATGTGTTGGAACAAACTAGTCTCCATAAGAATCCCAAGCAGAAAAGGAGAACATCATATTAGTTGCTTATCTATACCTATTTACTTTAAATTTTTTATTTGTTTCATATTTTAAGTTCATAAGCAGTTTATAAATTTCTATAAATAAAATAGTTTAAACTATAAATTGAAGTGTTTTTCATTCTGTCATCTTGCTTTTTTTCTATATCTTCAAAAATATATAGATTTAGATGTTACATGACACCTTCATTATATGATAAAAGAAATAACATTTCAAGCTGAGAGTTGGTGGATAAAGGTGTTATGTACACTATATCTTAATTTTTCCAGAAAAGGATGTTTTTCTTTAATAAGAAAGTACGTGATAGGAAATATTCTATTTATTACTATTTTTTGAGGTTACAATAAATTGAATCCAGAACTTCACAAGAAAGTTCCAGTTTAAGATGTGTTATGCTAGTTTACTCAAAAGTTTAAAAATGTGACATGACACCTTTATCCACTTATGTCTTCAATTCTATTAACAAAATATGCTTCAACAAGACAGAAACAGTAGTTACAGAAAAAGATCAAAACTAAAAATTCTACAAATAACGGGTATGCAAAAATCTGCGTACAAGTCAGGACAGTATTTATAAAAAATTCATAAATGAGATCATTGTTTCTATATTAATATGAGGTCGGATAACCTTTACTTTCGGTTTAATGACCTCCCTTAAACGTTTAGGCATGGAGTGCACTAATTTCTTCGTTTCGTCCGAACTGATTTTGGCCCATTCCTCAATCATAACATTTTTTAACGTTTCCTTCGACGTTATGTTGTGTTGCGGAATCCTGCGTTCCAGTAAATCCCAGAGGTGTTCGATGGGATTCAAGTCCGGCGATTGTGGAGGTGTTTTAAGTTGCTTTGGGGTATTGTATAGTAGCCAAAGCTTAGTGTTGTGGGCGCAATCTTTGGGGTCATTATCTTGTTGAAAAAAGTATTCGGGCCCCAAGCCCAAGTTTTCGATGCTAGGCTTCAAATTTTCTTTTAAAATGTCTATATACATTTTATGGTCCATTGTCGATGTTATGAAAACCAACCTTCCCACCCCTTTGGTGCACATACACCCCCAAACCATAACTCCACCACCTTCGTGTTTTACAGTCGCTTTCAAATTTACGGGATTAAGGGCAGTATTAGGTTTTCTCCATACAAGTTGTTTACCCTTAATGCCGAAAATGCAAAATTTGCTCTCATCTGTAAAGAGAACTTTCTCCCAGAATTCAATGGGCTTGTCTAAGAGTTTTTTTGCAAAGGCGATCCGCTTCTGACGATTGACCTCTAACACAAATGGCTTTTTTCGTGCAACGCGACTGTGATAGTTAGCTTTTTTTAACGTCCTTCTCACCGTATCTTTGCTGATAGTTTTATGAAATTTTTCTTGTACATTTTCTACTATTTTTTTGCCGTCAGCCTAGGTTCTTTTCTAACCTGCTATACAATTTTTCGCTTCTCTCGGTTTGTTAAAAGGGGTGATCTACCAGATCGCGGACGTGAGAGGTAATCTTCAGTGTCTTTATAATTATTAATTACTCTTTGAATGGAAGAGTGTGACCTGCCGACAGTTTCTTCTATTTTTCGAAAAGATTTTCTCTTTCCATAACTTTACAATAATTTTTCTCTCTCCCAATTCAATTTCCTTTCCTTTCGTGTCCATTCTAACTTTTAGCTTCTAAGCCTCTGCTAATATAATTGATCGCCAACTACGTATTTAAGTAAATAAGTATATTTTGGAGAAGGCGTCTTTATTTGTACGCAGATTTTTGCATACGCATTATTTGGAGAATTTTTAATTTTAATTTTTTTTGTAACTAATATTTCTGTTTTATTGATGCATATTTTGTTAATAGAATTATATGTAGTTAATACACAAAATAAAAAAAATTGAAATTTATCACATTAGATCATGACCCTTATTTTTTCAGTTAAAGTGTTAGAAGTTTTTTTTACGCAGACTTCTGCTGCTAAGTATATAAGGAACGATTTCGCCTCAAATAGCCGAGGTCGCTTGCGGCCGAGGCATAGTGAGTAACAACATATTAATCTGAAACTTATCATCTCATATATAAGGAACGATCTTTCGTCAAGTTGCCGAGGTCGCTTGCGGCCGACGCACAGTAAATAACATCATTTTAACCTGACACTTGTCATCTCATATATAAGGAACGATTCCGCCTTAAATAGCCGAGGTCTTGCAGCCGAGTATACTGCCTCATTAAGTATTTCCCTCAAGTAATTTGGGTTTGATATATCGATATGAAATCGTTAGTGACTTAATAATATAATACAGTTATTATTATAAGTGGAGAATTATAGCTAAGACATATGGACACTTTTTTGTGAAGAAATTATGACAAAAATTCTTCTTTTGAGAAGTTCATTTTAGCATCTCATAGAAATCTGGATGTATACGGCAGAGTTACAGATTGGGGCGTTTTTTTGTGACACCTATATAAGGAAATCTTCTTGTATATCTTGGTATATATTCAACTATTACCGCTATTATTGCCTCTGCTAATGTCAATTCCAAATTTTCCTTGGAGCTGTTTGACGAGCTTCAAGTCCGCCAGGCTCTCAGTCATTCTAAGTCCACTAGTGTTGGTGCTGATGGTGTCAGCATTAAGCAGCTCCTTCCTATTTTGGATGTAATCATTCCTCCACTACTCCACATATTTAACTTCTCCATTGAGACATCGACCTTCCCCTCTATTTGGAAACTAGCTTACGTTGTACCCATACCTAAACTTAAATGTCCCACTTGTCTGAGTGATTTTCGTCCTATATCCATTATTTCTGTAATTTCTAAAGCACTAGAGCGCTTGGTATATATGCAGATGCAGCAGTATTTTGATGAGCATAAAATTATCACTGATTTTCAATCAGGTTTTCGGCCAGGCCATAGCACGACATCGGCGCTCATCAAGATTACTGATGATATTAGACGTGGTTGTGATGATCGGCGTTTGACCTTATTGATCTTGCTCGATTTTAGCAAGGCATTTGATTCTGTTGATCATGGTTTGTTGGTGACAATTCTTTCTTCTGTGGGTTTTTCGTCGAGCTGTGTCGCGTGGTTTCAATCGTACCTTTCTAATCGTTCGTTGTGTGTACGTGACTCCTCATCATCTTCGTCTATAGTTGCAAGCCACTGTAGTGTGCCCCAGGGCAGTGTCTTGGGTCCACTCCTATTTTCAGTATTTATAAACTCCATTTCTAAAATAATTAAGTGCAACTTTCACCTATATGCAGATGACCTCCAAATTTATACAACCGCAGCTCTTGCTAGCGTTCTGGACTGGTCTAGATGCCATGGCTTGGGTTTAAATGTGGCAAGGACTCAGGCTATTGCTTTTGGATCAAGGCCTCTGGTAACAAAATTTTACTCCCTTAACAATACCTATTTGTCACTTGACGGTAATATTATACAATTCTCTCGAACTGTTAAAAACTTGGGTGTGATGATGGATTCTGCATTGTCCTGGCAGCCCCAGATTCAGTCTATCTGTAGGAAGGTCTATTTCTGTTTCTACTCCTTACGCAAGCTTGGTTGTTTCCTTCCACCTACTGTTCGTCGTAACCTTTGTTACTTTTTAATTCTTCCCCATTTGGACTATGCCGATACCGTATACCCGGACCTTTCGATTGGTCTTCGTAACAAATTAGAGAGGTTACAAAATAATTGTGTGCGCTTTATCTTCGATCTGAGAAAATGTGAGCATGTTACACCTTATCGTAATCACCTCGAAATGCTTACCGTTGAGAACCGTAGATCTTTCCGTATACTAACTACCTTATACAAGATTCTTTCCTCTCAGTCTCCATTCTATCTGTTCACTACATTTGAGTTCATGGCCTCTCGCGGTCTTCCTACTAGAGCACAATCTGGTGACTCACTCATGTTTCCGATTCATCGTACCGAAATATATCACGGGTCATACACAGTGCAAGCTATAACTCTCTGGAATAACTTACCCACTGAGTTGCGGGAAGCCCGTAGTTTTTCTGTATTCAGAGCATCGCTTAAAGATCGCTTGTTGTCACAACAGTTGTCTCAGACTGTTTCCTGATTTAATCTGCCTCTTCTCTTTCCGTTCTCAGCTGACAGCTTTATTTCTTCTTCTCCAATCATTTTTTTTGTTTAATTCGAGACTCTTTCCTTCTTGTTCTTGCGTACTCTTTTTCTAATACTTTATACATAAATTTATTATTTTTTTTTACTTATATTCGCCATATCAATTTATTTTTTTTTTAACATACATTGCTGATTGGGTCGTTTTGAAAACATCGCCTCTGGCGATAAATCGACCTTTTGTTAACCTTGTACCAATGTTAAGGAATGATGTGTACATTTTTTTTTCTTTTATTGTATATCTTGGTGGCAATAAATTGTATTGTATTGTATTATATATTCAAAATCATATAAGAAATTTATCTTTAAACAGACAGGATTGAGGCAAAATTATTTGGGTTATGTCTTCTTAAAAAAGTCATCGTTAATCTTTACTCCGCCGAGGCATAATGATTAATATCATATTAACCTGAAACTATCCACCTAAGTATAAGGACCGATTTTGCCTCAATTGCCGAGGTCGCTTGCGGCCGAGACACAAATTTTAAATTTTATAACGTTTATACAAAAAAAATTTTTTTCAAACTTTGATACAATTAATAAATTTACTGTGATGTTTTCGAATTATCAAAAGTGCATTATGAATTTTGCAACAATCTCTGTCTTTTGTTAACGAGTAAGTTATTGTTTTTGCTTTTATTTTTAAAAAATTTTACTTTAACACTATTTAATAAAAAATTGTAGCGCTTCTGATGATGACCACGTGTCGAAACATGTAAAGCCGAATTTTAATATACAAGAACCCGTAAAAAAGTACAAATCTGCTACTATTTTTATTTCATTATTATCATAAATACTGGTAAATGGATTACATAATCAATTTTGAACATATATATAAACAAATATTTACCTTTAAACCACCGAGGTAGTTTGCGACCGAAACCAAGCCTTTTTGATGCTTTTTGATGAAGCCAGCTTTGATATATTGATATAAAATCAATAATTTTAGTCAATTATGCTGCCTCGGCCGCAAACGACCTCGACATTTGGAGGCGAAATTGTTTCTTTATATCTAGTATAGATTCCAAGTCTTATAAGAGATTTATTATCAAATCGCCGATTTCGCTTGCAGTCGAAATTATTAATTTGAAATAATTATACTGCCTCGTCCGCAAGCGACCTTGGCAATTCGAAGCGAAATCGTTTCTTGTATATGTTAATAAATATTCAAGACGTTTGCTTTCAAACAGCCGAAGAAACTTGCTGTTGAGGCACTAGATTTGATGTATATTTACGAAATCGTTAATTTTAGATAATTATACTGCCTCGGCCGAATTGAACCCAAAATCGTTATTTGTACATCTTAATAAGCATTAAAGTCGTATAAGAAAACGTTTGTTTTCAAACAGCCGAGGTCGCTATGTTTGATGTATTGATACGAAATCGTGAATTTTAGATAATTATAGTGCTTCGGCAATTTGAAGCGAAATCGTTTCTTGTACATCTCAGTATACAGTCAATTTTTTTCAAAATTAATCTTTTTGTTTTAGGTTTCGACATAATCTTCGCCTTCGTACCTGACGTCCTCTTCGAAAGCGGAATTCGCCGGCTAATAGTCCCAACATGGTACCTCACCGTATTCTACTTCAGCTTCATAACCCCTCTTTACAGCGTCTTAGCCCTAACTGATTCGATAACGCAACGATACCCCGCACTAAACCGCTACAAATTCTACGTTTGCCTCGCAATTTGCGCCGGAAGCTTCGTCCTAAACCTATCCCTCCTCACTACAAGCGGCGGCTACGTAATCGCCACCTACAAAAAATGTTCATTTCCATTTTTAGCGACAGGACTCCTTCTTCTCTTCAACGTCGCATTATTTTTCGCTTATTCCCACCGAAGCATCCTAGACGATTATTTATTCACTTATGGGGTAATCCCCGAAAAATATTGGTTAACATTTTGGAAATCATCCCCTATCTTCGCGATTTTCGCGTTTATTTTCGTCGTTTATAATCAATATCAAACGGAGATTTGTTCGAAAACGAATTACGTGGTGATTTTTGTATATTTACATACATTTTTTATGTTCGCCCCGGTTCTTGTGTTGGGGATAACTCGGTGTTGTAGTCATTTGAAGACGGCGGAAGTTGCGAAGCTTTCTAAGCCGGATAGTGAATGGGGCCCTTATGATCCAATTGAAAAGGATAATCGTTTGGTGTATTTTCCACATCGGGAAATTCGGTATAGGACGAAGATTCTTAAGTGCCAGCATCGTTGTTGTTGCGCATATCCGAGTTCTTATCAGAAAAGGTTGAGGATTGAGCATCTTAAGTTGGATAAGTTGCAAGTTCGGTTTCAGAAAGAAATTGAGGAAAAAGTTTTTACTAGTAGTGTTATTTCAAGCGATTCTTCGCTTAATTAAATATAATTTTTTTAAGAAAATATCTTTGTAGTTATTAAATGTAAAGAACGATTTTGGCTCAAATTGCCGAGGTCGCCTGCGGCCGAGGCAACAATTATTAATGTTATATCAACCTGCAACTCGTTATCATATATAAAAAACGATTATGCCTCAAATTTCCGAGGTCGCTTGCAGCCCAGGCGCAGTTATTAATATTATATTAATCTGCAACTCGTTATCATATATAAAGAACGATTTCGCTTTAAAATGCCGAGGCTCTGGGTTTAATATATCGGCATTTAATATCACCCGCAAGCGAACTCAACGAAATTGATTGTTGTTCATCTTAAGACATGGTCAATATTCAAATGACAAAGTCATATAAACTAATCTTCTTTCGTCTTATCGTTTGACGTATTGATACGAAATTGTGAATTTTTGAAAACTACACTATCTCACAACGTAAGCTCTTCGACAATTTGAGACAAAATTGTTTCTTGTAAATCTCAGTAAAGTTACGAAGATGTTGTAAAGAAGAAAATCGGTCCAACATAAAAATGTGTCAACGCAATCACTGCGTTGTTAGATTTGGTGGCGATCCAAATCCTTGTGGGATGCATCAGCATCTTTATGCAGAAGATTCAACCAAAATTTGAAAGACAGCGTGACACAAGATGTCCCAGAAAGACATCCCACACCTTCCGTTTTCCATTCTACATCTTCCGTTTTCCATCCTACATCTTCCATTTCCATTCTACATCATCCGTGTTCCATCCTACATCTTCCGTTTTCCATCCTACATCTTCCGTATTCTATTCTTAATCTTCCGTTTTTCATCCTATATCTTCCGTTTACCATCTTACACCTTCCGTTTACCATCCCACACCTTCTGTTTACCATCCTACACCTTCCGCTTACCACCCTACACCTTCCGTTTTTCATCCTACACCTTCCGCTTTTCATCCCACACCTTCCGTTTACCCATTCTACACCTACCGTTTTACATCGTACACCTTCCGTTCTTCATCCTACACCTTCCGTTTACCATCCTACACCTTCCGCTTTTCATCCTACACCTTCCGTTTACCATCCTACACCTTCCGTTTTTCATCCTACACCTTCCGTTTTTCATCCCACACCTTCCGTTTTCCATCCTACATCTTCCGCTTTCCATCCTACATCTTCCGTTTTCCATCCTACATCTTCCATATTCTATCCTACATCTTCTTAAAACAGTGGAAGAAAACATACAAACATTCCTAGGACTCCTATACATGACAGGTGTTCTTAGACCTTCTCATTTGAAATACTTGGATCAATGAGCGCCAGATGATACCATCTTTCATATCATGCCTGCAAAACGATTCATGTCCCACCTAAAAGTCTTCGCTTTGATGACGTCAAAATAAGAAAATACAGGATGCAAAGTGATAAACTTTGACCTAAACGTGCATTACGTGATTTGTTCTCAATGTTGTCCTTTGAAACCGTATCAATATGAGTTATTATTACCTTAATAAGTTATTTATTACCTTCAAAATAAGGAAATTTACGTGGGAACACAACCTGAAGGTCAGTATCGTATGAAGAACTCAGCACAGGAAATAGTGTATGTATGTATGGAGTGAGGAGTGCGTATTCTATACGCGGCACCTAGGCCACAACGGGCCCCTTGTATACTGGCTCCCTCTAAGACGTTTGAGATGTTAAATGCGAGTATATAACTCGATTTTTGGCTGATTCCGCTTTCTGACCGACACCCCGCCAAACCGGGCGTGCTATGGCACAGGCCCAGTGTGGGTTCGCCCCTGTCAGGTGCCGCTCCAGAATACCACCACATCCTCGTGGGGTCCTACGAGGTGCCGGTGGCCTCCAGGGCGCTAACGCGCATTCAGAAATTTTTGTTCAAACCCCTTACACACATAGTGATAACGACAGCCAGAGATGAACGACTGGTTGCCAGGACCGACGGCTTAACGATTTAACACGTTGGGACGGGGGGCGACCCAACGTGATTACACCGGGATACGAACCCGGGACGTCTGCGTGTTAACTCGAGAGTTAACACACTAGGAAATAGTGTAGTCTCGACAATTAGTATACAAGCATACCTCTAACACATGGATTACTGAAATATCACAACATAACACTAGTGGGCATACTTAGAAAAAACAAACGAGGATACCACCATCATATCATCCCTGCAAAGAAAGTCAAGTCAAAAAGGCCGAGGTAGTTTAGTTACTGAAATAAACGATTTCGTATTAATACCTCACAGCCAGTGCCTTGTCCGCAAGCGACCTCGGCAATTTGAAGCAAAATCGTTCTTTGTATAACACGCCAAGACATAGTGCATGTACAAGAAAGAAATTTGTCTGAAATCGCCGAGGTCGCTTGCGGCCGAGGCAGTTTAGTTACTGAAATAAATGATTTCGTGTTAATATCTAAAACCCAGTGCCTCGGCCGCAAGCGACCTCGGCAATTTGAAGCAAAATCGTTTTTTGTATATCTTGGTAAAGACACAAAGCCACGTAGGAAGACGTTTATCTTTAACATGTCAAGGCACAGTGCATGTATAAGAAACAAATTCGTCTAAAATCGCCGAGGTCGCTTGCGGCCGAGGCAGTTTAGTTACTGAAATAAATGATTTCGTATTAATACCTCAAAGCCACTGCCTCGGCCGCAAGCGACCTCGGCAATTTGAAGCAAAATCGTTTTTTTATATCTTAGTAAAAGCACAAAGTCACGCAAGAAGACGTTTATCTTTAATACGCCAAGGCACAGTGCATGTATAAGAAATAAATTTGTCTGAAATCGCCGAGGTCGCTTGCGGCCGAGGCAGTTTAATTACTGAAATAAACGATTTCGTATTTATATCTCAAAGCCAGTGCCTCGGCCGCAAGCGACCTCGGCAATTTGAAGCAAAATCGTTTTTTTTTGTATCTTGGTAAAGACACAAAGTCACGCAAGAAGACGGTTATTTTTAACACGCCAAGGCAGTGCATGTATAAGGAACAAATTCGTCTGAAATCGCCGAGGTCGCTTGCGGTCGAGGCAGTTTAATTACTGAAATAAACCATTTCGTATTAATATCTCAAAGCCAGTGCCTCGGCCGCAAGCGACCTCGGCAGTTTGAAGCAAAATCGTTTTTTGTGTATCTTGGTAAAGACACAAAGTCACGCAAGAAGACGTTTATTTTTAACACGCCAAGGCACAGTGCATGTATAAGAAACAAATTCGTCTGAAATCGCCGAGGTTGCTTGCGGCCGAGGCAGTTTAGTTACTGAAATAAACGATTTCGTATTGATACCTCAAAGCCAGTGCCTTGGCCGCAAGCGACCTCGGCAATTTGAAGCAAAATCGTTTTTTTATATCTTGGTAAAGACACAAAGTCACGTAAGAAGACGTTTATCTTTAACACGCCAAGGCACAGTGCATGTATAAGAAACAAATTCGTCTGAAATCGCCGAGGTCGCTTGCGACCGAGGCAATTTAGTTACTGAAATAAACGATTTCGTATTAATACCTCAAAGCCAGTGCCTCGGCCGCAAGCGACCTCGGCAGTTTGAAGCAAAATCGTTTTTTGTATATCTTGGTAAAGACACAAAGTCACGCAAGAAGACGTTTATTTTTAACACGCCAAGGCACAGTGCATGTATAAGAAACAAATTCGTCTGAAATCGCCGAGGTCGCTTACGGCCGAGGCAATTTAGTTACTGAAATAAACGATTTCGTATTAATACCTCAAAGCCAGTGCCTCGGCCGCAAGCGACCTCGGCAGTTTGAAGCAAAATCGTTTTTTGTATATCTTGGTAAAGACACAAAGTCACGCAAGAAGACGTTTATATTTAACACGCCAAGGCACAGGCATGTATAAGAAACAAATTCGTCAGAAATCGTCGAGGTCGCTTGCGGCCGAGGCAGTTTAGTTACTGAAATAAACGATTTCGTATTAATATCTCAAAGCCAGTACCTCGGCCGCAAGCGACCTCGCCAATTTGAAGCAAAATCGTTTTTTTATATTGTTCTGTATCTAGGTAAAGACACAAAGTCACGTAAGAACAACATTTATAACATAAAGCAGAATTCGATTCTTAAGAGTCAACATTTTTATCAGAAAAGGTTGAGGATTGAGCATGTGAAGCTGGGTAAGTTGCAAATTCGGTTTCAGAAGGAATTTGAGGAAAAAGATTTTACAAGTAGTGTTATAATTCGTTTAATTAAACACAATTTTTTTTTAGAAAATATCTTTATATTCATTTTTCACATATGAACAAGGCAATGTAATATATCCGTATTTTTTCTTCATTTTTTTGGGAGACATTACGAATATATATTTAAATATATATATATTTATATAGCAATAGCTAGAAGATTTTCTTTACAAATATCTCACATTATCATAATTTACTTCTTCTCCTTCATTTAATTCATCATTTCATTTAATTTCGTTTCATTTTGAAATATTTTTGGTTACCCTCGAAAACCGCGAGAGGGGGCTGTTTATTATTATTTTTTTTTAATTTAAATCTTTTTTATACAAATATATACAACACTCGAAGGGGAGGGGGGCTCATTCGCTTTCTTTTCTTTAATAATAATAATAATAATTAATTAATTAATTACGCGACTAAGAACATCGTTTTTATAAATTTTGATTTACCCAGTTTTTTTTATAACAAGAACTCGACTTCAATAACAAAACAAATATTAATAATAGAATAGGTACGTTAGGAAAAAAAAGAAAGACTGCTCCCTCAAGAATAAATTTTACAAATAAAAATGTTTTACTTTTTGTTTTTAAATTTTTTTTTGTTTCGTTTGTTTGTTTGGAGCAGATCAATAAATATTAAGAGTAATAATAAAAAATAATAATAGTAGTCGGTTGGTAATTGGTAATAAGTGGTAATATTTTTTTAATAATAATAATAATAATTAGTAATAATGGGGTTTTTCTTTTTTGCTTTTTGGTGTTTTATTAATTAAAATGAAATTTTCGGTTTATTGTACTCATCATCAGGCGATTTTTTCCGCCTGATTTTCTTAATTTTAATCTCTTCAACCACCTATACAGGGTGAGTTTGAGTGACATTGATTTATATGAAATTTTCGGAACTTTCAGTCATCATCAGTCGATTTTCCGCTATTTTCTCAATTTCAATCTCATTAAATACTTATACAGGGTGGGTGACATTGATTAAAGTAAAATTTTCAGAATATTTTGTCATCATCAACAAACTTTCTTGCCATTTTCTTTCAATTTCAATCTTTTGATGCAATTATGACATTGATTCTTATGAAATTTTCGGAATATTTGGTCAACATCAGGTGATTTTTTAATGTTTATCTTATTAAGCAAGTATACAGGGGTGGACGATATTATTTGATGTGAAATTTTCGGATTAATTTAATCATCAGGCAATTTCTTTGCCTTTTTTTCAATTTCAATCTTTTTAAGCAATTATACAGGGTGAATGACATTGATTGATATAAAATTTTCTGGATATTTGGTCAACATCAGGCGATTTTTTAATGTTTATCTTATTAAGCAAATATACAGGGGTGGGCAACATTATTTGATGTGAAATTTTCGGATTAATTTAATCATCAGGCAATTTCCTTGGCTTTTTTTTCAATTTCAATATTTTTAAGCAATTATACAGGGTGAATAATATTGATTGATATAAAATTTCCGGGATATTTGGTAACATCAGATGATTTTTTAATGTTTATCTTATTAAGCAAGTATACAGGGGTGGACGATATTATTTGATGTGAAATTTTCGGATTAATTTAATCATCAGGCAATTTCTTTGCCTTTTTTTCAATTTCAATCTTTTTAAGCAATTATACAGGGTGAATGACATTGATTGATATAAAATTTTCTGTATATTTGGTCAACATCAGGCGATTTTTTAATGTTTATCTTATTAAGCAAATATACAGGGGTGGGCAACATTATTTGATGTGAAATTTTCGGATTAATTTAATCATCAGGCAATTTCCTTGGCTTTTTTTTCAATTTCAATATTTTTAAGCAATTATACAGGGTGAATAATATTGATTGATATAAAATTTCCGGGATATTTGGTAACATCAGATGATTTTTTAATGTTTATCTTATTAAGCAAGTATACAGGGGTGGGCGACATTATTTGATGTGAAATTTTCGGATTAATTTAATCATCAGGCAATTTCTTTGCCTTTTTTTCAATTTCAATCTTTTTAAGCAATTATACAGGGTGAATGACATTGATTGATATAAAATTTTCGGGATATTTGGTCAACATCAGATGATTTTTTAATGTTTATCTTATTAAGCAAGTATACAGGGGTGGGCGACATTATTTGATGTGAAATTTTCGGATTAATTTAATCATCAGGCAATTTCTTTGCCTTTTTTTCAATTTCAATCTTTTTAAGCAATTATGCAGGGTGAATAATATTGATTGATATAAAATTTTCGGGATATTTGGTCAACATCAGGCGATTTTTTAATGTTTATCTTATTAAGCAAGTATACAGGGGTGGGCGACATTATTTGATGTGAAATTTTCGGATTAATTTAATCATCAGGCAATTTCTTTGCCTCTTTTTCAATTTCAATCTTTTTAAGCAATTATACAGGGTGAATAATACTGATTGATATAAAATTTTCGGAATATTTGATCAACATCAGATGATTTTTTAATGTTTATCTTATTAAGCAAATATACAGGGGTGGGCGACATTATTTGATGTGAAATTTTCGGTTATCATTAGGCGATTTTCCGCTATTTTCTCAATTTCAATCTTTTTAAGCAATTCTAAAGAGAAAAATGAAATTTTCGGATTAATTTAATCATCAGGCGATTTTTCCCCATTTTCTCAATTTTAATCGTTTTAGCCACCCTGTATAAACGTATTATACAGGGTGGGTTATATAGATTAAGGTGACATTTTTAGAAAATTTTCCACCATCTTCCCAATTTCAATCTTTTTTAACAATTATACAGGGTGAATGACATTGATTGACATGAAATTTCCGGATTAATTAATCATCAGACGATTTTTTCGCCATTTTCTCAATTTTAATCGTTTTAAACAACTATACAGGGTGGGTGATATACATTAAAATGACATTTTTGGAATATTTAGTAATTTTTTTGGCCATCTTCCAAATTTCAATCTTTTTTTAGCAATTATACAGGGTGAATGACATTCATTGATGTGAAATTTTCGGTACATTTGGTCATCATTAATCGATTTGTCCGCCATTTTTATAATTTCGATATTTTTAAGCTATTATACAGGGTGAATGACATTGATTGACATGAAATTTTCGGATTAATTTAATCATCAGACGATTCTTTCCCCATCTTCTCAATTTTAATCGTTTTAAACAACTATACAGGGTGGGTGATATAGATTAAAGTGACATTTTTGGAATATTTAGTAATTTTTTTGGCCATCTTCCAAATTTCAATCTTTTTTAACAATTATACAGGGTGAATAACATTCATTGATGTGAAATTTTCGGATTAATTTAATCATCAGACGATTTTTTCGCCATTTTCTCAATTTTAATCATTTTAAACAACTATACAGGGTGGGTGATATACATTAAAATGACATTTTTGGAATATTTAGTAATTTTTTTGGCCATCTTTCAAATTTCAATCTTTTTTTAGCAATTATACAGGGTGAATGACATTCATTGATGTGAAATTTTCGGTACATTTGGTCATCATTAATCGATTTGTCCGCCATTTTTATAATTTCGATATTTTTAAGCTATTATACAGGGTGAATGACATTGATTGACATGAAATTTTCGGATTAATTTAATCATCAGACGATTTTTTCGCCATTTTCTCAATTTTAATCATTTTAAACAACTATACAGGGTGGGTGATATACATTAAAATGACATTTTTGGAATATTTAGTAATTTTTTTGGCCATCTTCCAAATTTCAATCTTTTTTTAGCAATTATACAGGGTGAATGACATTCATTGATGTGAAATTTTCGGTACATTTGGTCATCATTAATCGATTTGTCCGCCATTTTTATAATTTCGATATTTTTAAGCTATTATACAGGGTGAATGACATTGATTGACATGAAATTTTCGGATTAATTTAATCATCAGACGATTCTTTCCCCATTTTCTCAATTTTAATCGATTTAAACAACTATACAGGGTGGGTGATATACATTAAAATGACATTTTTGGAATATTTAGTAACTTTTCCTTCATCTTCCTAATTTCAATATTCTTTAACAATTATACAGAGTGAATGACATTCATTGATGTGAAATTCTCGGAATATTTGGTCATCATTAGGTGACTTTTCCACCATTTTTATAATTTTAATCTTTTTAAACAATTATACAGGGTGATATTGATTGATGTAAAATTTTCGGATTAATTTAATCATTAGACGATTTTGTCCTAATTTTAATCGTTCTAAACAATTATATAGGGTGAGTAATATAGATTAAAGCGAAATTTTCGGAATATTTGGTCATCATCAGACGACTTTTCCGACAATAAGTTATTAAAGTGAAATTTTCGAAATATTTTAATCATTATCAAGCGATTTTACAGTCATTTTCCCTATTTCAAACTTTTTAAGCGATTATACAGTGTGCGATAGATTAAAGAAAAATTTTCGGATTATTTTGATCATTTTCTCAATTTCAACCTCTTAAAGTACTTATACAGGGTGAATGACGTAGATTATAGTAAAATTTTCGAAATATTTGGTCATCATTAGATGATTTTTCCGTCAATTTCGATTTTTTAACCAATTATACAGGGTGACCGACACAGATTAAAGCGAAATTTTCGGGTTAATTTAATCATCAGGCGATTTCTTCACCATTTTTTTAAATTTCCCTCTCTAAGCAATTATACATTGGTTAACATAAAATTTTGGAAATTTTCAGTTATCATCAGGCTATTTTCCGAAATTTTCTTAATTTCCACCTTAATAACTACTTATATAGAGTGAGTGACATTCATTAAAGTGAAATTTTCGGAATATTTGGTCATCATTAAGCAATATTTAATAATCATAAAGTTTTCTTGTGATTTTCTCAATTTAAACCGTTTTAAGTATTTATACAGAGGGAATAACATTGGTTAACATGAAATTTTCGATTTTTGTATCATTTTAAAACATTAACAATAAAAATAAACAATTTAAAAACTCAAAAAGTGTTTGCTCAGATTAACTTAAGTCGATAAAGCTGATATAAGCCGAGATAACTTGCAATCTGGAAATCAACGCTGGAAATTGAAATTATTTTGACTTAATTCGGATAGAAAAAGTATGACGTCTTATTAATTAAGCCGAGATATTCTAATTAAATAAATAATTAAGATAGAAAAGATGTTATAATAACGTATTAAGCTATAAAATCGAGGTAATATACAGATCGCGACAAAATTTTAAAACATAATCAATAAAACGATTTTATAAATTAACAAAATGAACTTTAAATTTTACAAAAATGGTTAATCAAATTTGAAGCGATCATAATAATATCTATCAGGAAATGAGTATGGGCTCAAAATATCTAATAAAAAATAAAAATAGATTTGTTTCGCCGTTTTTGCAACATAATATTTGATTGAATTTATTCCAACATTTTGCCCCACACTGTACATAATCGATTTTAACTGTAATTTCTTGTGTTAATATATTACTATGACACTTTTACTGTTTTAATTGAGTTAAACCCATTTATAACCGAGGTATTATACATTTTGTAAAACATTATACAGGGCGTTTGATAAAAAAACGATCTTTTTTCGTTTAACACATTGCATATAGGCAATATATAAGCATTAATATTTGGGATTTAAGTATCCTCGGTTCAAGTAATCCAGAAAAGATGTAAATATATTAAAGCAAGGAATTACAATTAATATCATTTATATACAGAGTGGTAAGGAACGATATGGAGATATTTTATTACTTCATATTGATGTATGTTAATAAATAAGTGGTCAAAAATAACGTCACTACAACATTTAATCTTTACGAATTTCTACAAAAAAAAAATAATCCCATTTAATCGCGTTTCCGTTTCTTACATCACCCGAAATATTTTATTTAAACACTCTGTATAAACTTTAACATCGCATTTAAAATCTTTAAGCTTTTCTTTAACTTTTTGATCTGAAGCGCTCTTTTTCTTTCAAGGTACCAATACTTCTTTTAATTTTAAGCTGAGATCGGTCGCGGACGATGCGATACATACAGTGCTTACCAAAAATAACACATACATTAAATTAAAATCAATCTTGGGCAACCACCTATATATTAAAGAATAGATATAAACAAGTTTTCGCCTTTTTTGAATAAATTATGACACACCATCAATATTTTATATCACGAAATATGAAAAAGATTGTTTTTCTGAATATGATACAATCAAAATTTATGAAATTCTTAATTTTTCATTCACTTATACAGATTAATCATAACCATGGTAACAAACAGCTTTTTAAATGTTAAAAATTAATCATTTTCTTAATAAAACATCAAAAAACAATTAGTTAACACGTTTAAGCACACATATTAATATTGATTGTACTAGATTCAGAAAAAAAATCGTCTTTTATGTTCTGTTATGTACCTAATATACAGGGACTGTCTCTGAAATGCCTTGATGATTCCTCGTCTTAAAATAGCTCGATTTAAATTATCTATATCATCAAGGTTGCTCAGTTTGGCCGCTAAACGACTTTAAAGTTGGCAAAAAAACTTTTAAAACGACCAAAAAAGGGTTATTCTTGGTTAATTAACTGAAAAATGTTTATAAAATTTGTTGATAAATGAAATGTCATTTAGGTTATGTCAAAATTATTTCTTTGATTTACCTCTGTAACTCACAAAATTGCTTAATAATCGATTATTTTGATCAAATGTTGATGGTTTTCGACCAAAAAAAGGGTTATTCTTGGTTAATTAACCGAAAAATGTTTATAAAATATGTTGATAAATGAAATATCATTTAGGTTATGTCAAAATTATTTCTTTGATTTACCATTTTAACTCCCAAAATTGCTTAATAATCGATTATTTTGATTAAATTTTGATGGTTTTCGACCAAAAAAAGGGTTATTCTTGGTTAATTAACTGAAAAATGTTAATAAAATTTGTTGATAAATGAAATGTCATTTAGGTTATGTCAAAATTATTTCTTTGATTTACTATTTTAACTCCAAAAATTGCTTAATAATCGATTATTTTGATTAAATTTTGATGGTTTTCGACCAAAAAAAGGGTTATTCTTGGTTAATTAACTGAAAAATGTTTATAAAATTTGTTGATAAATGAAATGTCATTTAGGTTATGTCAAAATTATTTTTTTGATTTACCTTTTTAACTCCCAAAATTGCTTAATAATCGATTATTTTGATTAAATTTTAATGTTTTTCGACCAAAAAAAGGGTTATTCTTGGTTAATTAACTGAAAAATGTTAATAAAATTTGTTGATAAATGAAATGTCATTTAGGTTATGTCAAAATTATTTCTTTGATTTACTATTTTAACTCCAAAAATTGCTTAATAATCGATTATTTTGATTAAATTTTGTAGGTTTTCGACCAAAAAAAGGGTTATTCTTGGTTAATTAACTGAAAAATGTTTATAAAATTTGTTGATAAATGAAATGTCATTTAGGTTATGTCAAAATTATTTTTTTGATTTACCTTTTTAACTCCCAAAATTGCTTAATAATCGATTATTTTGATTAAATTTTAATGTTTTTCGACCAAAAAAAGGGTTATTCTTGGTTAATTAACTGAAAAATGTTTATAAAATTTGTTGATAAATGAAATGTCATTTAGGTTATGTCAAAATTATTTCTTTGATTTACCTTTTTAATTCCCAAAATTGCTTAATAATCGATTATTTAGATTAAATTTTGATGGTTTTCGACCAAAAAAAGGGTTATTCTTGGTTAATTAACTGAAAAATGTTTATAAAATTTGTTGATAAATGAAATGTCATTTAGGTTATGTCAAAATTATTTCTTTGATTTACCTTTTTAGCTCCCAAAATTGCTTAATAATCGATTATTTTGATCAAATTTTGATGTTTTTCGACCAAAAAAGGGTTATTCTTGGTTAATTAACTGAAAAATGTTTATAAAATTTGTTGATAAATGAAATGTCATTTAGGTTATGTCAAAATTATTTCTTTGATTTACCTCTTTAACTCCCAAAATTGCTTAATAATCGATTATTTTGATTAAATTTTGATGGTTTTCGACCAAAAAAGGGTTATTCTTGGTTAATTAACCGAAAAATGTTTATAAAATTTGTTGATAAATGAAATGTCATTTAGGTTATGTCAAAATTATTTCTTTGATTTACCATTTTAACTCCGAAAATTGCTTAATAATCGATTATTTTGATTAAATTTTGATGGTTTTCGACCAAAAAAGGGTTATTCTTGGTTAATTAACCGAAAAATGTTTATAAAATTTGTTGATAAATGAAATGTCATTTAGGTTATGTCAAAATTATTTCTTTGATTTACCTTTTTAACTCCCAAAATTGCTTAATAATCGATTATTTTGATTAAATTTTGATGGTTTTCGACCAAAAAAGGGTTATTCTTGGTTAATTAACCGAAAAATGTTTATAAAATTTGTTGATAAATGAAATGTCATTTAGGTTATGTCAAAATTATTTCTTTGATTTACCTTTTTAACTCCCAAAATTGCTTAATAATCGATTATTTTGATTAAATTTTGATGGTTTTCGACCAAAAAAGGGTTATTCTTGGTTAATTAACCGAAAAATGTTTATAAAATTTGTTGATAAATGAAATGTCATTTAGGTTATGTCAAAATTATTTCTTTGATTTACCTTTTTAACTCCCAAAATTGCTTAATAATCGATTATTTTGATTAAATTTTGATGGTTTTCGACCAAAAAAGGGTTATTCTTGGTTAATTAACCGAAAAATGTTTATAAAATTTGTTGATAAATGAAATGTCATTTAGGTTATGTCAAAATTATTTCTTTGATTTACCTTTTTAACTCCCAAAATTGCTTAATAATCGATTATTTTGATTAAATTTTGATGGTTTTCGACCAAAAAAGGGTTATTCTTGGTTAATTAACCGAAAAATGTTTATAAAATTTGTTGATAAATGAAATGTCATTTAGGTTATGTCAAAATTATTTCTTTGATTTACCTTTTTAACTCCCAAAATTGCTTAATAATCGATTATTTAGATTAAATTTTGATGGTTTTTGACCAAAAAAAAGGGTTATTCTTGGTTAATTAACTGAAAAATGTTTATAAAATTTGTTGATAAATGAAATGTCATTTAGGTTATGTCAAAATTATTTCTTTGATTTACCTCTTTAACTCCCAAAATTGCTTAATAATCGATTATTTTGATTAAATTTTGATGGTTTTCGACCAAAAAAGGGTTATTCTTGGTTAATTAACCGAAAAATGTTTATAAAATTTGTTGATAAATGAAATGTCATTTAGGTTATGTCAAAATTATTTCTTTGATTTACCATTTTAACTCCCAAAATTGCTTAATAATCGATTATTTTGATTAAATTTTGATGGTTTTCGACCAAAAAAGGGTTATTCTTGGTTAATTAACCGAAAAATGTTTATAAAATTTGTTGATAAATGAAATGTCATTTAGGTTATGTCAAAATTATTTCTTTGATTTACCTTTTTAACTCCCAAAATTGCTTAATAATCGATTATTTTGATTAAATTTTGATGGTTTTCGACCAAAAAAGGGTTATTCTTGGTTAATTAACCGAAAAATGTTTATAAAATTTGTTGATAAATGAAATGTCATTTAGGTTATGTCAAAATTATTTCTTTGATTTACCTTTTTAACTCCCAAAATTGCTTAATAATCGATTATTTTGATTAAATTTTGATGGTTTTCGACCAAAAAAGGGTTATTCTTGGTTAATTAACCGAAAAATGTTTATAAAATTTGTTGATAAATGAAATGTCATTTAGGTTATGTCAAAATTATTTCTTTGATTTACCTCTTTAACTGTCAAAATTGCTTAATAATCGATTATTTTGATTAAATTTTGACGCTTTTCGACCAAAAAACGGTTATTCTTGGTTAATTAACCGAAAAATGTTTATAAAATTTGTTGATAAATGAAATGTCATTTAGGTTATGTCAAAATTATTTCTTTGATTTACCATTTTAACTCCCAAAATTGCTTAATAATCGATTATTTTGATTAAATTTTGATGTTTTTCGACCAAAAAAAGGGTTATTCTTAGTTAATTAACTGAAAAATGTTTATAAAATTTGTTGATAAATGAAATGTCATTTAGATTATGTCAAAATTATTTCTTTGATTTACCTCTTTAACTCTCAAAATTGCTTAATAATCGATTATTTTGATTAAATTTTGACGCTTTTCGACCAAAAAAGGGTTATTCTTGGTTAATTAACCGAAAAATGTTTATAAAATTTGTTGATAAATGAAATGTCATTTAGGTTATGTCAAAATTATTTCTTTGATTTACCATTTTAACTCCCAAAATTGCTTAATAATCGATTATTTTGATTAAATTTTGATGTTTTTCGACCAAAAAAAGGGTTATTCTTGGTTAATTAACTGAAAAATGTTTATAAAATTTGTTGATAAATGAAATGTCATTTAGATTATGTCAAAATTATTTCTTTGATTTACCTCTTTAACTCTCAAAATTGCTTAATAATCGATTATTTTGATTAAATTTTGACGCTTTTCGACCAAAAAAGGGTTATTCTTGGTTAATTAACCGAAAAATGTTTATAAAATTTGTTGATAAATGAAATGTAATTTAGGTTATGTCAAAATTATTTCTTTGATTTACCTCTTTAACTCTCAAAATTGCTTAATAACCGATTATTTTGATTAAATTTTGATGTTTTTCGACCAAAAAAAGGGTTATTCTTAGTTAATTAACTGAAAAATGTTTATAAAATTTGTTGATAAATGAAATGTCATTTAGGTTATGTCAAAATTATTTCTTTGATTTACCATTTTAACTCCCAAAATTGCTTAATAATCGATTATTTGGATTAAATTTTGATGGTTTTCGACCAAAAAAAGGGTTATTCTTGGTTAATTAACTGAAAAATGTTTATAAAATTTGTTGATAAATGAAATGTAATTTAGGTTATGTCAAAATTATTTCTTTGATTTACCTCTTTAACTCTCAAAATTGCTTAATAACCGATTATTTTGATTAAATTTTGATGTTTTTCGACCAAAAAAAGGGTTATTCTTAGTTAATTAACTGAAAAATGTTTATAAAATTTGTTGATAAATGAAATGTCATTTAGATTATGTCAAAATTATTTCTTTGATTTACCTCTTTAACTCTCAAAATTGCTTAATAATCGATTATTTTGATTAAATTTTGATGGTTTTCGACCAAAAAAGGGTTATTCTTGGATAATTAACCGAAAAATGTTTATAAAATTTGTTGATAAATGAAATGTCATTTAGGTTATGTCAAAATTATTTCTTTGATTTACCTTTTTAACTCCCAAAATTGCTTAATCATCGATTATTTTGATTAAATTTTGATGGTTTTCGACCAAAAAAGGGTTATTCTTGGATAATTAACCGAAAAATGTTTATAAAATTTGTTGATAAATGAAATGTCATTTAGGTTATGTCAAAATTATTTCTTTGATTTACCTTTTTAACTCCCAAAATTGCTTAATCATCGATTATTTTGATTAAATTTTGATGGTTTTCGACCAAAAAAGGGTTATTCTTGGATAATTAACCGAAAAATGTTTATAAAATTTGTTGATAAATGAAATGTCATTTAGGTTATGTCAAAATTATTTCTTTGATTTACCTTTTTAACTCCCAAAATTGCTTAATCATCGATTATTTTGATTAAATTTTGATGGTTTTCGACCAAAAAAGGGTTATTCTTGGATAATTAACCGAAAAATGTTTATAAAATTTGTTGATAAATGAAATGTCATTTAGGTTATGTCAAAATTATTTCTTTGATTTACCTTTTTAACTCCCAAAATTGCTTAATCATCGATTATTTTGATTAAATTTTGATGGTTTTCGACCAAAAAAGGGTTATTCTTGGTTAATTTACCGAAAAATTTTATAAAATTTGTTGATAAATGAAATGTCATTTAGATTATGTCAAAATTATTTCTTTGATTTACCTCTTTAACTCTCAAAATTGCTTAATAATCGATTATTTTGATTAAATTTTAATGTTTTTCGACCAAAAAAGTGTTATTCTTGGTTAATTAACTGAAAAATGTTTATAAAATTTGTTGATAAATGAAATGTCATTTAGGTTATGTCAAAATGATTTCTTTGATTTACCTCTTTAACTCCCAAAATTGCTTAATAATCGATTATTTGGATTAAATATTGATATTTTTCGACCAAAAAAGGGTTATTCTTGGTTAATTAACTGAAAAATGTTTATAAAATTTGTTGATAAATGAAATGTCATTTAGGTTATGTCAAAATTATTTCTTTGATTTACCCCTTTAACTCTCAAAATTGCTTAATAATCGATTATGTTGATTAAATTTGGATGCTTTTCGACCAAAAAAGGATTATTCTTGGTTAATTAACTGAAAAATGTTTATAAAATTTGTTGATAAATGAAATGTCATTTAGGTTATGTCAAAATTATTTCTTTGATTTACCTTTTTAACTCCCAAAATTGCTTAATCATCGATTATTTTGATTAAATTTTTATGGTTTTCGACCAAAAAAGGGTTATTCTTGGATAATTAACCGAAAAATGTTTATAAAATTTTTGATAAATGAAATGTCATTTAGGTTATGTCAAAATTATTTCTTTGATTTACCTTTTTAACTCCCAAAATTGCTTAATCATCGATTATTTTGATTAAATTTTGATGGTTTTCGACCAAAAAAGGGTTATTCTTGGTTAATTAACTGAAAAATGTTTATAAAATTTGTTGATAAATGAAATGTCATTTAGGTTATGTCAAAATTATTTCTTTGATTTACCATTTTAACTCCCAAAATTGCTTAATAATCGATTATTTGGATTAAATTTTGATGGTTTTCGACCAAAAAAAGGGTTATTCTTGGTTAATTAACTGAAAAATGTTTATAAAATTTGTTGATAAATGAAATGTAATTTAGGTTATGTCAAAATTATTTCTTTGATTTACCTCTTTAACTCTCAAAATTGCTTAATAACCGATTATTTTGATTAAATTTTGATGTTTTTCGACCAAAAAAAGGGTTATTCTTAGTTAATTAACTGAAAAATGTTTATAAAATTTGTTGATAAATGAAATGTCATTTAGGTTATGTCAAAATTATTTCTTTGATTTACCATTTTAACTCCCAAAATTGCTTAATAATCGATTATTTGGATTAAATTTTGATGGTTTTCGACCAAAAAAAGGGTTATTCTTGGTTAATTAACTGAAAAATGTTTATAAAATTTGTTGATAAATGAAATGTAATTTAGGTTATGTCAAAATTATTTCTTTGATTTACCTCTTTAACTACCAAAATTGCTTAATAATCGATTATTTGGATTAAATTTTGATATTTTTCGACCAAAAAAGGGTTATTCTTGGTTAATTAACTGAAAAATGTTTATAAAATTTGTTGATAAATTAAATGTCATTTAGGTTATGTCAAAATTATTTCTTTGATTTACCTCTTTAACTACCAAAATTGCTTAATAATCGATTATTTGGATTAAATTTTGATATTTTTCGACCAAAAAAGGGTTATTCTTGGTTAATTAACTGAAAAATGTTTATAAAATTTGTTGATAAATTAAATGTCATTTAGGTTATGTCAAAATTATTTCTTTGATTTACCTCTTTAACTACCAAAATTGCTTAATAATCGATTATTTGGATTAAATTTTGATATTTTTCGACCAAAAAAGGGTTATTCTTGGTTAATTAACTGAAAAATGTTTATAAAATTTGTTGATAAATTAAATGTCATTTAGGTTATGTCAAAATTATTTCTTTGATTTACCTCTTTAACTACCAAAATTGCTTAATAATCGATTATTTGGATTAAATTTTGATATTTTTCGACCAAAAAAGGGTTATTCTTGGTTAATTAACTGAAAAATGTTTATAAAATTTGTTGATAAATTAAATGTCATTTAGGTTATGTCAAAATTATTTCTTTGATTTACCCCTGTAGCACCTAAAATTGCTTAATAATCGAAAATTGCGACTAAATCTTGTTATTTTCGACACAAATTCTTAATTCATGCTTAATTATTCAAAAATTTTAATGAAATTTGATAGTCTTTAACGCGTAAACGTCAGTTTGAAGTAATACCAACATAAAAATATTTTTTTTTTAATTTTCCAATCAAAAAAATTTCGATTATTAGCTTAATTAATCCAAAAATCTTCGTAAATTTACTTGAAAATCGATCAATATTAACGCATAAGCGTCATTTTTATGTAATATGTAATAATATCATTGAGGTTATGTCAAAATAATTCATTTGATTCACCCTCTTTATCTCCCAAAATTGGTTAATAATACAAAAATTATGATTAAATCTTGATTATTTTTGCTTAATTACCTCAAAAATGTTCGCAAATTTAGCTAAAATTTGATAAATATGAGTAACACCAACTTGCAAAAAAGAAAAACCCCGTTTTCTTTTGTAATTCAAATTCAAAAAACATTACCAACTTCGCAAAAAAAAAACAGTTAATAATCGAAACGATTCAATAACAACAAATCCGACCAAAAGAAAAAAACACATTTTTTCCTTCAAATCAATTAAAAAAAATAAAATTAAAAAAACAGACTAGATTAACCTAACCTCAATCAACAGCTAATCAATAACGACATAAGGGAGAATTCGGATCACTTCCCCGTCGTAGGACCTCGCCTCGACGACCTCGTGCCACTCGCGAAACGATTCTTTCTCACAATCTTCTGAGATCCGATACCTTTTAATATCGTCACTAAGGTCGTCGTTCGATTTGTACGTTTTCGGGATCCGTTCCAAAACGCGATTAGGCACCACATTTATATAAAAACCATCGTCGGTCGTTTCGGGCGGCCCCAAACCGGGGCCCAGACTCTCGTTTCCGTTTAAATTCGGCACTGAACACGACAGGAATCGATCCACCTTTTCATCGGAGACGTTATTCAAATCGTATTTGTCGTTCAAGGCGAGTTTCGACGGGCAGGAAGCGTCTTCGATGAAAGCGGAAGTGTCCTCGTCGAAAACGCACGTGCAATGAGGGGATGTTGAGTAATTTTTCGAGTCTAAAAATGATTTATCTATGGGGGGTAACGAGTTTAAGGCTTCTTCTATTGATAAAGCTCGAGGCATGTTTGAGTTTGAGTCGATTAATTCAGGTTGTTGGTTCTCTTCTAATTTGATTTTAACATCATCTTCATCTACGATAATAACATCTTCATCGTTTTCTTTTTTAATCTCGATTTCTTCTTTAATCGTCTCAAACGATTTCTTTTTTCTCCGAAAATTATTTGCGTTTGTGTTGTATAATTTTTGGTCAATAATCGATACTCGCTCTGTTAATTTCGCAGCTTTCTCGTTCAGATCCTCTTTGAACCTCCCCGATCCGGAAGTCGGCGATTTTAATCCGACGTTAATATTATTTCGATTTTGTAAACTCGCCACTAATTCTTGTGTCGTTTTAACTTTTGCGTTCCCCCTCGAAACTGCCATTTTGTTGCTAAAACTCGTCTCGGCCTCATCTAACAAACTCTTATGATTTTTTGATCCCTTTTTTCTCCCCCTCTTCTTCGGTAGTTGCTCCTCAATCACAGGTTCTTTCTTAACAACATCCGTCACGCTCGAATTCGAATCTGAATTGACTAAGATGATGTTGTCGCGGAGATCTCTTCTGATTATTTCATCTTTGAAACTCGAATTGGAATTGTCTGAGAGGTCGAGTTCGTTATTTCCGTTTAAACGGGGCCTTTTTGCGGCGATTAAAGCGGGGTTGTCTTTTGCTGATGACGATGATGAGGTGGTGCCGAAACTTTGGGGGCGCTTTTGGGGTGTTGATGATGTTGATGTTTCGGCGGCTGCTTTGAGTTGGCCGTTTGATTCCGCGATGAATTCGTTTCGCCATTTCTTGACCAGGTCTCGGGTTCTTTTCGCCAATTGGTCGTCGGTGGTGTTCCGTCGTACCTCGTTCACGTACTTACCTAACCGGGAAGACTTTAAACAAAGAAAAAAATAGTATTATTCAATGTGAAAATGTTAATAATAAATAAATTGATTCACAGATTAAAAATTTTTTATGAAATATTGATGTTAATGAATGTAGAGTAACAACAAGCCGAGGCAGCAAAGCTGCCGAGGCAATGGTTTTTTTTTCGTACGAATTAATAAAAGCTTCTTTTTAGTAATAATATGTTATTATAAGCCGAGGCAGCTGTGCTGCCGAGGCAGTGGCTTTTTTTTACCACATAACAGCTATACTTTGTCAATCTTTTATATTACTATATCTTAAGACGTTGAAGCAGTAGCTCAATTATTACAAAATAATCCATAAGTTTTGAGTGTTAATATATTACAAGCCGAGGCAGCAACGCTGCCGAGGCAATGGTTTTTTTTTTTCGTACGAATTAATAAAAGCTTCTTTTTTAGTAATAATATGTTATTATAAGCCGAGGCAGCTGCGCTGCCGAGGCTGTGGCTTTTTTTACCACATAACAGCTATACTTTGTCAATCTTTTATATTATTATATCTTAAGACGTTGAAGCAATAGCTCAATTACTACAAAATAATCCATAAGTTTTGAGTGTTAATATATTACAAGCCGAGGCAGCAACGCTGCCGAGGCAATGGTTTTTTTTTTCGTACGAATTAATAAAAGCTTCTTTTTTAGTAATAATATGTTATTATAAGCCGAGGCAGCTGCGCTGCCGAGGCTGTGGCTTTTTTTACCACATAACAGCTATACTTTGTCAATCTTTTATATTATTATATCTTAAGACGTTGAAGCAATAGCTCAATTACTACAAAATAATCCATAAGTTTTGAGTGTTAATATATTACAAGCCGAGGCAGCAACGCTGCCGAGGCAATGGTTTTTTTTTCGTACGAATTAATAAAAGCTTCTTTTTTAGTAATAATATGTTATTATAAGCCGAGGCAGCTGCGCTGCCGAGGCTGTGGCTTTTTTTACCACATAACAGCTATACTTTGTCAATCTTTTATATTATTATATCTTAAGACGTTGAAGCAATAGCTCAATTACTACAAAATAATCCATAAGTTTTGAGTGTTAATATATTACAAGCCGAGGCAGCAACGCTGCCGAGGCAATGGTTTTTTTTTTCGTACGAATTAATAAAAGCTTCTTTTTTAGTAATAATATGTTATTATAAGCCGAGGCAGCTGCGCTGCCGAGGCTGTGGCTTTTTTTACCACATAACAGCTATACTTTGTCAATCTTTTATTTACTATATCTTAAGACGTTGAAGCAATAGCTCGATTACTACAAAATAATCCATAAGTTTTGAGTGTTAATATATTACAAGCCGAGGCAGCAACGCTGCCGAGGCAATGGTTTTTTTTTTCGTACGAATTAATAAAAGCTTCTTTTTTAGTAATAATATGTTATTATAAGCCGAGGCAGCTGCGCTGCCGAGGCTGTGGCTTTTTTTACCACATAACAGCTATACTTTGTCAATCTTTTATATTACTATATCTTAAGACGTTGAAGCAATAGCTCGATTACTACAAAATAATCCATAAGTTTTGAGTGTTAATATATTACAAGCCGAGGCAGCAACGCTGCCGAGGCAATGGTTTTTTTTTTCGTACGAATTAATAAAAGCTTCTTTTTTAGTAATAATATGTTATTATAAGCCGAGGCAGCTGCGCTGCCGAGGCTGTGGCTTTTTTTACCACATAACAGCTATACTTTGTCAATCTTTTATATTACTATATCTTAAGACGTTGAAGCAATAGCTCGATTACTACAAAATAATCCATAAGTTTTGAGTGTTAATATATTACAAGCCGAGGCAGCAACGCTGCCGAGGCAATGGTTTTTTTTTTTCGTACGAATTAATAAAAGCTTCTTTTTTAGTAATAATATGTTATTATAAGCCGAGGCAGCTGCGCTGCCGAGGCTGTGGCTTTTTTTACCACATAACAGCTATACTTTGTCAATCTTTTATATTATTATATCTTAAGACGTTGAAGCAATAGCTCAATTACTACAAAATAATCCATAAGTTTTGAGTGTTAATATATTACAAGCCGAGGCAGCAACGCTGCCGAGGCAATGGTTTTTTTTTTCGTACGAATTAATAAAAGCTTCTTTTTTAGTAATAATATGTTATTATAAGCCGAGGCAGCTGCGCTGCCGAGGCTGTGGCTTTTTTTACCACATAACAGCTATACTTTGTCAATCTTTTATATTACTATATCTTAAGACGTTGAAGCAATAGCTCGATTACTACAAAATAATCCATAAGTTTTGAGTGTTAATATATTACAAGCCGAGGCAGCAACGCTGCCGAGGCAATGGTTTTTTTTTTCGTACGAATTAATAAAAGCTTCTTTTTTAGTAATAATATGTTATTATAAGCCGAGGCAGCTGCGCTGCCGAGGCTGTGGCTTTTTTTACCACATAACAGCTATACTTTGTCAATCTTTTATATTACTATATCTTAAGACGTTGAAGCAATAGCTTAATTACTACAAAATAATCCATAAGTTTTGAGTGTTAATATATTACAAGCCGAGGCAGCAACGCTGCCGAGGCAATGGTTTTTTTTTCGTACGAATTAATAAAAGCTTCTTTTTTAGTAATAATATGTTATTATAAGCCGAGGCAGCTGCGCTGCCGAGGCTGTGGCTTTTTTTACCACATAACAGCTATACTTTGTCAATCTTTTATATTACTATATCTTAAGACGTTGAAGCAATAGCTCAATTATTACAAAATAATCCATAAGTTTTGAGTGTTAATATATTACAAGCCGAGGCAGCAACGCTGCCGAGGCAGTGGTTTTTTATGTACAAATCAATAAAGGTTTCTTTTTTAACAATAAAATATTATTATAAACCGAGGCAGCTCAGCTGCCGAGGCAGTAATTTTTTTAAATATAAAACAGTTGTGGTTTGCAGTTCAACGTCTTTCTTTTTCAATACTACTATATCTTAAGACATTGGAGCAGCACCTCAAATATTATAAAGTAAACCATAAGTTTTGAGTGTTAACATATTACAAGCCGAGGCAGCAACGCTGCTGAGGCAATGATTTTTTATGTACAAATCAATAAAGGCTTTTCTTTAGCAATAAAATCTTGTTACAAGAAGAAGCAGCTGAGCTGCCGAGGCAGTAGCTTTCTTAATATAAAACAGTTGTGGCTTGCATTTCAACGCCTTTCTTTTTTAATACTACTATATCTTAAGACGTTGGAGCAGCACCTCAAATATTATAAAGTAAACCATAAGTTTTGAGTGTTAACACATTACAAGCCGAGGCAGCAACGCTGCTGAGGCAATGATTTTTTATGTACAAATCAATAAAGGCTTTTCTTTAGCAATAAAATCTTGTTACAAGAAGAAGAAGCTGAGCTGCCGAGGCAGTAGCTTTTTTAATATAAATCAGTTGTGGTTTGCAGTTCAACGTCTTTCTTTTTCAATACTACTATATCTTAAGACGTTGGAGCAGCACCTCAAATATTATAAAGTAAACCATAAGTTTTGAGTGTTAACATATTACAAGCCGAGGCAGCAACGCTGCTGAGGCAATGATTTTTTATGTACAAATCAATAAAGGCTTTTCTTTAGCAATAAAATCTTGTTACAAGAAGAAGCAGCTCAGCTGCCGAGGCAGTAGCTTTTTTAATATAAATCAGTTGTGGTTTGCATTTCAACGCCTTTCTTTTTTAATACTACTATATCTTAAGACATTGGAGCAGCACCTCCAATATTATAAAGTAAACCATAAGTTTTGAGTGTTAACATATTACAAGCCGAGGCAGCAACGCTGCTGAGGCAATGATTTTTTATGTACAAATCAATAAAGGCTTTTCTTTAGCAATAAAATCTTGTTACAAGAAGAAGCAGCTGAGCTGCCGAGGCAGTAGCTTTTTTAATATAAATCAGTTGTGGTTTGCATTTCAACGCCTTTCTTTTTTAATACTACTATATCTTAAGACGTTGGAGCAGCACCTCAAATATTATAAAGTAAACCATAAGTTTTGAGTGTTAACATATTACAAGCCGAGGCAGCAACGCTGCTGAGGCAATGATTTTTTATGTACAAATCAATAAAGGCTTTTCTTTAGCAATAAAATCTTGTTACAAGAAGAAGCAGCTAAGCTGCCGAGGCAGTAGCTTTTTTAATATAAATCAGTTGTGGTTTGCATTTCAAAGCCTTTCTTTTTCAATACTACTATATCTTAAGACATTGGAGTAGCACCTCAAATATTATAAAGTAAACCATAAGTTTTGAGTGTTAACACATTACAAGCCGAGGCAGCAACGCTGCTGAGGCAATGATTTTTTATGTACAAATCAATAAAGGCTTTTCTTTAGCAATAAAATCTTGTTACAAGAAGAAGCAGCTGAGCTGCCGAGGCAATAGCTTTTTTAATATAAATCAGTTGTGGTTTGCATTTCAACGCCTTTCTTTTTTAATACTACTATATCTTAAGACTTTGGAGCAGCACCTCAAATATTATAAAATAAACCATAAGTTTTGAGTGTTAACATATTACAAGCCGAGGCAGCAACGCTGCTGAGGCAATGATTTTTTATGTACAAATCAATAAAGGCTTTTCTTTAGCAATAAAATCTTATTACAAGAAGAAGCAGCTGAGCTGCTGAGACTTTAATTTTTTTTTGTATTGTAGGAAATTTTACATGTTGAAGAACCTCAACAAATTTAAAGTCTTTTAAAATCTTTCATAAAAATTAACAAACATCATTTTATGATATATAATAACCTTAAGATTCTCCAATATTTGACGATAAACCCTCTGATGATGGCTAAAAATAGCCGAAACATGTAAGGGACGAAAAATAAACAATAAATACATCGATTAAAAGTTTAAAAAACGAAGAAATTCATTTTAATTCGAATTTATTTAATACATCGATGAAAAATGGATAAAAATAATTATTCTGATAATCCATAAGTTTTGAGTGTTAACATATTATAAACCGAGGCAGTGCTTATTTTTGTACGAATCAATAAAGGCTTTTTTTAGCAATAAAATATTGTTACAAGAAGAAGCAGCTGAGCTGCCGAGGCAGTAGCTTTTTTAGTATAAAACAGTTGTGGTTTGCAGTTTATCGTCTGTAAAATTCAGACAGTATATTCATGAACATGTGTTTTGAGCCAACGAATCTGTGGTATTCCGTTGTACACGCATTTCAGAGACACCTCTATATGTATACAGGTGTCCAATGTAAGCGGCAAAGTACGCTATGTTAAATAATTATCGTAACCTACGTCACGTTGTAATGTTGGTTATCTATCTCATTGTGTAGTGGTAACGGCGATATTTTTAAATTAGTAACCAGATTTTAACCAGATCTTGACAGCAGATCGAACGTTATTAGGTTATTATTGTCGTATGCTTTGAGTGTTTCCGAATTTTCTTTATTCTTTAACCATTTTTTGCTTCCTTTATATTTCTCCAAACAGTTTTTCTTAGACCTATCGTTGTTTCTAGCGATTGATTTAAGCGGTAAGTCAATAAACAAATTAAAATAACTAAAACGTTCAATGAGAATTTCTTTAAGATTTTTATTTCTTTCGTTATCACGTTCACACCGGAACATGATGCCTTTATTTTAATAGCGCATTATCGAAGCGGTACGCAGAATGCGGACGATAGTTGGGTTTATTCCTTACAAAGCTTGATTGATGATTATGACGCTTTTAAGCATAGGAAACACGTGGTTGTAACTCGTTTTGAAGAGCGAGGTTGCATTTGCAAATAAAAACCTGGTGGTAGATGAGTTAAAATCACTGATGATGTGGTAGATAACATTTGTGAGCGAATGGACCACAGTCCTAACAAATCAATGAGAAGGTTATCTGCCGAGACAGAATATAAATAAAAAAATAAAATTAATCTTTTTTAAATTAAAACGAAATTGTCTATCTAAAATATTATTATTTTAACAGGACTTAGTGTTGCAAGCTGTCACAAAGTAGTTTCAAAACAACTTCAAATGTGTCTCTATAAAGTTATTGTAGTGCAACGACTGCAACCACTTGATTATAACCAACGAGTAACTTTTTGTCATTGGTTCAATCAAAATTTAAATAATGACGAGGTACTGGATAGAACCTTTTTCAGCGACGAAGCATGGTTTCATTTATCATGTTATGTCAATTCGCAAAATTATAGAACATGGGCTACCGAAAACCCAAATCAATTTGTAGAAACGGATCTGCATCCAATAAAAGTTGGCATATGGGTCGCAACGTCAAGACGTCGAATTATTGGTCCTATTTTTTTCCACGATACAATTAATACAGCACGATACCGAGAAATTTTGGGTAATTTTATAGAGCAACTCCATGATGAGGAGTACAGGACTACAGGATGGATATTTCCAACAAGATAATGCGCCACCCCATACAGCCAAGGAAACAATCGAGTACTTATCGGAGTACTTTGTCGATAGAACTATAAGCAAAAACCTATGGCCACCACGATCACCTGATCTAACTCCCCTCGACTTTTATTTTTTCGATCAATATCAATTTAACAATATTACAGTGAAATATTTTTTAAATTCACTATTTGTAGAGGTTCGAAATTTTGATGAGTTGTTCATTCTATATTTTCAATCTAAAATATTCTCAACAAATATCCCTCTATTGCATAATGTTCCCTTTCGGGAACACAACATTCTAAGCCAATAAAGTGGCCATATGTTGTATTAAGCGGCGAAACTGATAGATACATTATGAATATCTAGTATAGTTTTCTACCTTTCGTAAATTTTTTGTCCGAGAGGTGGTGTTTGTGTTGGTGTGTTGCATTTATATACAATTCGCGTCGAATCAATGGCCACTTGATCATTTTGATTGATTTTAGAAGATCAAATCTAGTTTCTAGGGTTATTTTCTGGTAAGTATGTATTTTTTATACTTAGTTTCAAGTGTTAGGAGTAGAATAATGCATAATTCGATATATTTCGTTCGTTCCTTTTTTTGCAGCAGGTCATAACTTGTTTGTTCCCATTTGGGAACATTATGCTCAAAAAGTTAAAGTGCAATTATTTCTTATTTCTACACACAGACGATCCACAATGGATTTTCCGGGCGATTTTTCAACAATTAGACCAAGCGCTTTTTATGGAAGAAAAATAGTTCAAGTTGATGCAATTCGAGATATTCCTTCAGATAGCGAGGATTCTGAGCTATCAGATGATGATGAAGGTAAATTTTATGCCAGTAAAAATAGTTTGGTCTTGATGTTCATATGCATATTTTTCTCTGCAGTGGAAGTACAGGTTCCTCACGACTTAGATGATGACGAGATTGAATCCCAGGATATTGAGGACCCAGACGACATACCTTTGACGCAGTTATTTGATCTTCCCCCAAATACGAGATTTTTCTTTTCAAATGTTGAAAGTGTTACATGGAAATCTTCAAAAACTAATAGAGATTCACAGGGTAATAAGTTTTTTGGAGAATGCGATCTTCCAGAATATATTTTATAATTACAAAGTGCATATAGTCTATTCAAATTCTTTATGTCTGATGATTTTATATCTATGGTGGTTGAGCAAACATGCATGTACAGCACACAAAGAAGACCTGACAGGCCTTTGAGAACTGATGCTAAAGAAATTGAGCAGTTTTTGGGGATAGTTATATGGATGTCTTTGATAAGGCAGCCCTCAACGCGTAGGTACTGGTCGGCCAATACTAGAACACCACAAATAGCAGACATCATGCCTCTCAATAGATTTGAGGAGCTGAAACGTTTTTTGCATTTCTCAGATAATACCTTAGCCACTGGAAGCACACATAAAATTATGCCGGTATTGAATCAAATAAAGAAATCCTGGCAAAAAATCCCTTTTGAGGAAAATTTATCCTGTGATGAACAAATTATTCCATTCAAGGGAAGAACATCTTTAAAGACATATAATCCCAAAAAGCCACACAAATGGGGTTACAAAATGTATGTCTTATCAGGAGTAAGTGGCTTCAGTACAAATTTTGAGCTTTGCAATAGTAAAGCTGACAAAAATCTATTGCCAGGGGAACCAAATCTTGGAGCTGCCAGCAATATCATCGTCCGTTTATGTAGACCAATTCCGAGAGACAAAAATCATAAGGTTTACTATGACAATTATTTTTCTGGTATAAATTTGTTATCCTATCTGGGAAAATTAGGCATACAAAGTGTGGCAACAATAAGATCTAATCGGCTGAAGGGCCTAAAAATGGTTAGTGAAAAAGAAATGAAAAAAAAGGGACGAGGCTCACACATTGAGAAAACTGCAAATGTTGTTGGAGTAGATGTTCATGTTGTGCAGTGGTATGATAATCGATTAGTTACATTAGTTTCTACATTCTCTGGTACATTTCCCCTTACCAAAGTAAAGCGTTTTTTCAAGTCGGCAACTGCAAGAAAGAAATTGATCGTCCCGACATTGTTTCAATCTACAACATGCACATGGGAGGGGTAGATTTACAGGATTCTCTATTAGTATTGTATCCTATAAAATTGAAGAGCCGCAAATGGTATATGCGCATATTTTGCCACATGCTTGACGTTGTGGTAGTAAATTCATGGTTACTTTCAAGAAGAATCAATAAACAACTAAACAAGAATGAGAAGGTTTCTCTATTGGAATTCAAAACAATACTAGCACAAGATCTATGTCTAGTGGGAAAAATAAAGGCAAAAAAGAGAGGCCGACCTAACACTAGTGGCGCCAATACGCCCATCGACTCGCCCATTCGTTTCACACCTAAAAGGAAATGTTTGGAACCACGTCCAACAAGAAACATAATATTGGATAATACTGGACATTGGCCTTTACAGACAGAAAACCGAGAAAGATGCTAAAAACCTAACTGCAAGGGTAAATCCAGAACAATGTGGAATACATTTGTGTTTAAATAAAGTAAATAATTGCTTCAAGTCATTTCACACCATGTAAAAAAAAAATGTACTTTGAGCCCACAATCAACACATTTTTTTTTCTCTACAAATACAAATTTTGAAAAAAAAAACTCATAGGTGTCTTATTTCTATGTACATTTATCACAAAAAATGCAAAAAAAAAAACTATAAAATAAATTATGCAATAGAGGGTTATGACAAGTTATAATACGAGAGGATAAATAATAAATTATAAGCCATCATGAGCTGTTATGCGCAAAAGTAGTTCGAGACTGAAGATAAGATAGAAAAATGGAGAGTGCTCCACAACGCCGAGCACAAGAAGAAGAAGAAATGGTGAGGCGCCTTTCACAACTCTAAAAAACCGTGGGACTCTGTGGGTTTCACAAGGAAGAAAATGAAATAAAATAAAAAAATGGAAAAAATAACATGATAAAGGACGGTTGAAATGAATAATTTCCCCTACGTCGCCCTTCGAAGTCCAATGATGCATTTGCCGTGCAGATTGTTATCAGCCACGATTAGCTTATTTTATATAAACATTTTTCCTCAACCTGTATATTCTCTCGAATACGTCGGCCGTCCAAAGTATTATCAAAGCTGGATTTGGTTGCATTTCAAAATTTTAACCCAACCTAAAGTTTCGATGATTTCGGCCATCAAAAGTGATTTCAACCGAGATTATTGCATTTCAAACATCACTAAGTTGGATTGAGTTGCGTCAAATTTCGAAATTCCAACCCAATAAAAAACGTCGGTCATCCAAACGATTATTAATGATAATTGGGGCGATTGACATAAACAACATAAATATTCTCCTAAATACACTGCGCATAATCGTCTTGCGTGCATGTATGGCCCGACATCGAAAATATTGGTAGCCCAAAGCATCACTAACAATAAGTTGGATTAGATTTCGAAATATGTTAATCATGACACTTGGGGCAACCGACGTCTTTGAAGTCGACAGAAATTTTTCATTTTATACAAAAATTCTCCACAACCTAAATATTCTCCTAAATACATTGCGTATAACCTTATTAACCCATTACATCGAATATTATGCCATATTATTGTTTTTCATTGTTTCATTTATTCGTTTTTCTATTTTTGAATTAACGTTGGTTAAGATATGGGCTTTTAAAAAGCATAGTTATATTATTTGAGATTGATGTACGACCTCCGCAGTCGTTTCCCATCGCTATTGGACAACTAAACAGTTCCTATGCGGTTATTATAAACAAAATCGCTATATATTTTTGATCCAGAAGATACCGGATAATATTTTATTTTATTACCATTTATTGCCACAAATAAAATACAAAACTACATAAAATACACAAGAAGAGAAAAAAAAAAAAAATAAGAACAAAATATATGTATGCATAATCCCATTGTCGATTGTTAGTCGTGCAATGAATAAACTTAAACTTAAACAGTATAAGCAAATGGATCATTTTATCGCACAAGCGATATCTGCCAAATGACCCAACAGCACAAACAAAAATAGTATTTACTAAAGCAAAATTATCCTAGGATTAATATGGCAAGTAGTGATAATTAGATATCATTAACATTTATTACCAAATAAGATTAATCAAGAAGAAAAGTAAAGAAAAAGATGCGACAAGAGAGACAGAAGCTAAAAAAAACCAAAAGAATTTGCCGGATATCAGTTGCCAACAAGTGAAAGCAGTTGAAGAGAGGAAAAAGAGAAAGACAAAGAACAAAGAATCAGGAAACAGACAACTGAAGGGTAAGCAAGTGGCTCTTTAAAACACATCTAAAATTAGCAATATTAGAAATATTACGAATTTCAGAAGGCAGTCCATTCCACAGCGCAATCGACCGTACTGTAAATGATCTGTGATAAATTTCAGTGCTATGAACAGGAAATGTAAGAATAGCATCAGAACACGAACGAGTAGCAAACTCATGAGATGATAATTGCTGAAACCTATCTGATAAGTACTTTGCGGTGCAGTTATGAAGAATTTTAAATAAAATGGTTAATAAACGAAAGGATCTACGTCTCTCACAAGTTAACATCTGAATGTAATTGCGATACGGCGTTACATGCTCAAATCTATTTATGTCAAATATGAACCGGATGCAATTATTCTGTAGCCGCTGCAATTTATCCAGGAGAGTTACCGAGAGATCGGGATAAACCGCGTCCGCATAGTCGAAGTGAGGAAATATAAGTGAATAGCAAAGATTACGACGGACCAAGGAGGAAGAGAGCAACGAAGTCTCTTTAAAGAGTGGAAGCAAGCATAAACTTTTCTGCAAACATGTTGAATTTGCGGCTTCCAAGACAGTGAAGAATCCATAAAGACTCCGAGATTCTTAACTGTGTCAGAAAACCGTATGACAGTACCATCCAGCATCAGATCACTGCAGCTAGATGGACTGATCTTACCAAGTAATTGACGAGTACCAAACACAATAGCTTGCGTTTTAACTGCGTTCAACTTAAGTCCGTATCTCCGAGACCAGTTCAAGACGTTAGATAGATCATTATTAAGTCGCACAATAGCTTCCGGAAATTCAGCAACCGTTGTAGTAGTATATATTTGGAGGTCGTCAGCATACAAATGATAATTACACGAGATATGATCAGTAACACTATTAACGAACAAAGAAAAAAGTAACGGTCCCAATACACTGCCCTGAGGAACACCACATTTGATTGCACAAGCAGAAGAAACTGAAGAATTAGCGCGTACGCACAAGGAGCGATGGGAAAGATAGGAATGAAACCAAGAAACACAGGAAGGAGTGAATCCGTAGGCAGAAAGAGATGCTAAAAGTAGGTTGTGGTCGACAGAATCAAAAGCCTTGCTGAAATCGAGTAGAACTAGCACAGTAACACATCTGTTGTCACAGGCATACCTAATATCATCAGTAACTTTAATGAGGGCAGTAGTCGTACTATGCCCACTGCGAAAACCCGATTGGAACTCATTGTGTAAATTAAACCTCTCGAGATATCCTTGGACTTGTGAATAAACTAAACGTTCAAGAGCTTTTGATAGTACGGATAAAATTGAAATCGGACGCAAATCAGTGTTACATGAAGGGGACTTGGATTTAGGTATGGGGACGACATGAGCTACTTTCCAGATAGAGGGAAATAAAGACTGTTCAAAAGAAAAGTTAAAGATATGTGTTAATGGTGGAAGCACTATATCCAATATAGGACGAAGAAGGTTGAGACCGATAAGTTTGAAAGTTTGCCAGCGACTCACAATCAAGATCCATCTGGTCAGACGGAGAGTTTATCGCTCCGAGAGACCTCATAGTCCTCCAAAATGTTCTCGGCGCGACTCCAGACAGCCTCTGGTAGAAATAAGATCTCTTAGCATACTTGCACTTATGATTACAGCAGTTGCGTAGAATTCGATAGCTTTCCCAATTAGTACTAAAGGGTGTACGTTTAAATACCAACTTTGCATGGTTACGCAGTCGCATAAGAGATCTTATCTTGCGTTGTATAAGCGGGGCATGTCTATCATAGAGCTTAATAATTTTAGAATTAAAGTAGTCCACTTTAGCATCAATATCTGCTAAACGATATAGTGGAAGCCAATCAATCAGCAGCGCATCTGACAAGAGCAAATTAGTATCAACTCGCCCTAGATCACGGTAAGTCACAACACGCCGAGAACGACTCAGATGCTGCACCTGTAGAGCACAATAGATTAAATCATGGTTGGAAAATTGGAAGGCAGGTAGCTGACCGTGTGTAAGTATCCTGTCTGGACAGGATATAATAATAAGATCAAGAAGAGAATGTGAGGTAGGAAGATGATGAGTAGGCAGAGAGGGTAAGATAGATAAGTTTAAAGTGTAAGCGTTAATTTAATATTTAAATTTTAGAGTTAGTACGATTACAGCCGCTGGTGGCGTTGTAGTGGTTTTTAACGGGTTTTAGTAGCGTTGGAGGGAAGAACGACTTCCGAGAGAATTACGCAAGATAACATTTTTACGTTTATGTCGCTTATGTATTATGTTATGTGTTATTACGCCTTATGTGCTTCATTTAAACGTTAATAAACAATATATTTTGAGAAGAGTGAGAAGAGATTAATTATTCGGTCCAACCGAAGGCTCCCTCGATAATTCTTACAAATCAGGTGTGGGGTTCGAACCCACGCTCCCGTTTGGAAATCATCCCTAAAGGAAATGAACCTTTTGTTACATTACACATAGACCATTATGGGCCACTAGAAAAAACACCTACTGGAAAAAAATATATATTCGAGGTAATAGACGGATTTACCAAATTTGTGAAATTTTACGATGTAAAGTCCACAAAAACTTGCGAAGTTATTCATAAACTACAGGAATATTTTAACAATTACAGTAAACCAATCAGAATAGTGTCAGATCGTGGTAGTGCTTTTACTTCTAATGAGTTTGCAAAATTCCTGAAAGAGAATAACGTTATACATGTCTTAATAGCAGCTTCGTCACCTAAATCAAATGGACAAATTGAACGTATTAATAGAGATTTAACGCCTATGTTGTCAAAATTATCAGCTTTGAAAAATAAATGGAATAAATACTTACCTGATGTAGAATTTGCCATTAATAATACTTTTTCCAAATCAACTGGTTATACTCCTGCAAAACTTTTATTTGGTGTAAACCAAAAACACAAATACGATAGCCTGAGAAATTATTTAGAGGTTGATACCGACGAAACCGATATCATTGAAATTAGAAGAAATGCTCAAGAGAAAAACATACAATCACAAAATTATAACAAATCAACTTATGATGCTCGCCATAAATCACCGCAAAAATATGATGAAGGAGACTATGTTCTGATAAAAAAATGTTGATGTAACCCCAGGTGTTAACAAAAAACTTATACCGAGATACAAAGGCCCATATCAAGTACTTAAAACGTTAGAAAATGATCGTTATGTAATAGTAGACATTCCAGATTTCCAATTGACGCAAAAACCGTTTGAAAGTGTTTTAGGACCGGAAAATATGAAACCGTGGCTAGTAGTTTAGAAAAACAAATTGTTATTTTGGACCGTAGGTCGGGACGACCTATTGTCAGGTTGACCGATCTGTAAGCGTTAATTTAATATTTAAATTTTAGAGTTAGTACGATTACAGCCGCTGGTGGCGTTGTAGTGGTTTTTAACGGGTTTTAGTAGCGTTGGAGAGAATTACGCAAGATAACATTTTTACGTTTATGTCGCTTATGTATTATGTTATGTGTTATTACGCTTTATGTGCTTCATTTAAACGTTAATAAACAATATATTTTGAGAAGAGTGAGAAGAGATTAATTATTCGGTCCAACCGAAGGCTCCCTCGATAATTCTTACAAAAGAAGAAGTAACGAATTGAAGTTTCTCACTACGAGTATCATTTCTCAACAGACAGGTATTAAAGTCGCCCAATAACAGGATAGTGTCATAGATAAGTGAGTGCCTTTCCAAAATCTCCTCCAACTGATCAAAATAGTTCATAGAAAGAGGGCAGTAAAAAACACCGAGTAATATTTTATTATTATCGGTTTTCAGCTGTACAAGCAAAAACTCCGCATTCGGCAACGTTCCATCGGAGGTTTCTACGATGGTAGCATGTAGAGTGTTTCGAATAAACAAGGCCACTCCCCTACCACGTAAGAACATACGATCTTTCCTTAACAAATAGTAATTAGGAAGAGTGTATGAAGTAGAAGGTAACGAAGGCTTGAGCCACGTTTCGCTAACCATGATAACATCAAAGATATTGGATTCAAATGTAAGCAAAAGATCATCAAAGTGAGCACAAATACTTTGCGCGTTTATATGACAAACTGAAATGAAGTTGGTCAGTCCTCGGAAAAGATCAGTTGAGGGGACACCATCCTCGACATCAAGGAGAGATTCCATTGATGCCGTGAGAGAAGAGTCAATAGAAGAAGCACAAGAAAGGAAAGATTGTGAAGAAGAATCAGATGAACAACTGATACCAACATCCATTCAGAAACAACAAAAAAAGAGTAAAAAGAAAAGGAAAAAGAAAGAACAAACAAAAGCTAATAGACAAACAAAAACTTGAAATAGAGAAAACAAAAAAAAAATATATAAATATATATAAATGTGTGTGAATAATGTATACAAAAGTAGTAGATAAAAGAAACAAAAATTATTCTAAGTAAACTAAAAATGATGCAAATTCATACAACGAAAACCGGGCAGGTCGCTACAGTGAGAACTGAGACCAACGAATTAAGTTCCCCTAACGAAGAGATAAAAAAGGAAAAAAACGAAAATAAACAATAACAAAATATCTCAAAAAACAAAAGAACAAAACAAAAAAAAATAATATATAATAATACAGGTAATACAGGTTATTATTGTAATAACAATAACTAACTATTCAAAAAAAAATTAAAATTGTTATAGTATTTCAAACAAATTTCAAACAATAGTGTTTCGAGATGTTCGACATTGAAATTTATAAAAAAATGTACGCTATTTTTTCTAACTCTTATAGTTTCCGAGATAGCCTATTCGGATATCGATTTGGAACCACCCTGTACATATTTGATACATACATTTTGAATCAATTCGATATAAGTTTGTTATATTTTTTAACGTGCTTTTTTTAAGATGAAACTGAAATGTACAAGTATCTCAAAATTGAGATACCATTCCTAAGTTGACTTTCTTAAATAAGAACCCCTATTTTTGGTTAAGAACTAATGTAATATGTACAATCAGCGCAAAAAAAAGAGGCGTTGCTTAAGAAATTAGCTGTTATTAGTAATTTTCAATGTATAACATGCACCAAAGGTTACAACTATAGAAATTTACAAGTTAGCTTCTCACTCAAAAGAAAAACGTTCGTAGATACTTTAAATTGATGTAATCTCTCATTTATTTAGACATCCACTTACGAATTATATGTAGGTATTAAAAAAATTTACAAACTGAGGGGGAGACAATTGGTTATGTATCGAGACTGTAATTTTGTTATATTATCCCTTTGATGTAAAATGACATTATATTGGGAGAGAATAACTTGATCAAAGAACTTTTTAATGAAATTTTCTTTGCAACTTTGAAACCCCATACATTTAGGGGCTATATTTGATTAATTATTCCTGCAGGTATAGATAAATATTTAAAATTACTGTCTTACTTCATTTATAATATATATTTAATAATATGTTTAATAATATGTCTTCATTCATCAAGAGATAATATCGATTTAAAACTTTTATAAGAAAAGAGTAAAACTTATAAAAATTTCCAGCAAGAAAAAATAAATAGTAAAAGATTCCTTTAATTAAATGCGGATTAAGTTAAACATAGTTAATTACAAATTGAATAAGATAGAGACGAATATATCAAAAAAATTGCATAACAAGCATCATTAACTCATTCTTTGAGAAAAAAAATTAGTAATTTGATTAAGGAAAAACAATCATTATAAATCTCCATAAACAAAACATTAATAACTAAATTTTTAAAATATAACACAAATATAATAACCAAATTTGGATATAAATATGAATGAAGTATCTTATTTACATAAAGTATTAGAGAAACATAATCTTGACATTCTTACATGTCGAAGTTTTTCTATTTAAAGTATATTCAAGAAATAATTTGGGCATTAATTTGGACATCAGCAAGCTATCAACTCGTCAACATCTGAGCCGTTTGCATGGTGAAGTTTTATAGTTTTTGACTGTTTCTTGTTGGTTTTTCAAGCTATTCTTGCTTCCCCGAGTGTGGTTTGTTGTAGTGAGTTTGTGAGTTGGCTTGTCTGCCGGCGTCGCGATTGATTGGTTCCTCACACGTTATTTTGTAATTTTCGGTGTTAACTTTATTACCATCGTGTTGTGCTTGTCGGTCGCGCTGACCTTTGTACACGAGAACCGGTATCCCTGTATCGATGTCGGGGTGCAAGATTTGCTCCGGCCGCTCGTTCGAAGAGCTCCAAATGCGTCAGGATTCCGTCCGATGTGCTCGTTCAGATCAAATCAGGTGACGTCTTTTGGAAATGCTCCAAATGCCGGGGTAACCATGACAGATCCGTCATTATCGAGGATGAAACGTCTGATCTTGCGTCTTCCAGCAGCCCCAGTAATGCACAACTGTTTCAGCTCATGTCATCCATACAAACTGAGATGAAGAAATTATCAGATAAGTACGATGAAATCATTAAATCTATCTCATTCTATGGGGATAAAATCACAGATTTTGAGCGGACCCTAAATAGATTTGGTGATAAGATCAAACAAATCGATGCGGTCGTCGCCGATAACTTGAAGCTCAGGGCAGACTTGGCCGTTGCGGAGAGCCGTCTCGATCACCAGGAGCAATATTCACGCTTAAACAATTTAATTATTTCAGGAGTCCCCGAACGTGTGGGCGAAAATCTCCCTGATATTGTATCTAGTATTGCTTCTGTTATTAAGTCTCCCATTGCACTCTCCGATATTGATGCCGTACACCGATTGCCTCAAAGACCATCTCTCAGATCTGATAAACCGCAGGCTAAGGCAATCATCGTCAAATTTGTATCAAGGATGACACGGGACCGCATTGTTAGTGCGGCTAAGTTGCATCGTCGCGGAGTTAACGGTCGTGGCTTATCGGTTCCTGATGTCTCGGACAACTTTTATATTAATGAACACCTAACGGCTAATAACATGAACCTTTTCAACAGGGCGCGTGAAATTGGACGTGAGAAAAACTATAAATACGTTTGGACAAGGAACTGTGTGATTCACGTTAGAGGAGATGACAGGGCTAAGGTTTTGGTTGTCAAATCTCTGTCGGACTTGAATAAATTATAAGACAGAGCTCGTTATTGCACTAGTTTACCTTGGAAATATAACGTCACTATCCATGGGCCTTAGCTTCTACTACCAAAATGTCCGAGGCTTACGTTCCAAAACGAATACTACCTCAATCAATTCCTATGCTCTGTCGACTGATTTTATTTGTCTTACTGAGACCTATCTCAACTCTACTGTGTCCTACGGGGAACTTCTCAATCCTTCTTATATTGTATATCGTCGTGACAGAGAATCTACAGCATCTACTAAGCGGGATGGTGGAGGTGTCCTTGACGCTGTCAGGACGGGTTTTCACGTCGTCCCAATGCCGTGTCTACACTCCGGCGCCGAGGATTTGTGGTTGAAAGTGTATTGTGGTCAGTGTCATTTTCTTTTGTGTTGTGTTTATCTCCCTCCTAATGCCGAGGAACCTCTTGATCTCTTCTTATCGAGTGTATCTGCTGTGCGTGATAAGTATCCAGATCTCATGATCATTATGGTGGGTGACTTTAATCAACCGTCCATCGCATGGACATCATCTGAATCTGGTGGTTCATTAGTGCCTACGGGAATCTTAGAGCGTCGCGCCGTTCTCTTTCTTAACACTTACTCTTATTGCAATTTTGATCAATTTAATAATATTTTAAACGATAATAACAGAATTTTGGATCTTGTATTATGTGCGAACGGTCGTGTTGAGAGTGTTCACCCCTGCAATGATCCAGTAGTGGATCCTGACAGACACCACCCGCCTTTTGTATTCGTTATATCCGTCACGTCATCTTACTTGACTGATGGCCCGAAAACTTGTTTTCTTTACAAGAAAGCAAATTCCTTAGGCATAAAGCAGTATTTAAATAGTATTGATTGGGGTTCTGTCTTTGCCGGGATGGACGTGGAGGGCATGGTTGAGGTTTTTTACGCGCATATTAACTTTACTGTTAATAGATATGTTCCGAAACGTATCTTACCTAAGCAACGCTTCCCTCGTTGGTATACCCGTTCTACCATTCGCATTACTAAGGAAAACTTAAAATTTCACAAAAAGTGGAAGTCCAGTAAACGTAACTGTGATTATCTATCTTTTTCAATTTTGCGTCGCAGAGCTAAGAAATTGATTGCTGCTGACTACAAATCTTATCTGAGCTCTATTCAGGCAGATGTGGTGGGGAAACCAGAGAGGATATGGTCGTTTGTTAATAACAAAAAGAGTTCCCCATCCGGCATGCCAGCCTCAATGACTTCAATTGATGGCACTATTGTTGACTCGTGTCCTGCAATCTCCAGTGCTTTCTCAGATTACTTCTCGTCTGTTTTTGTAAATGGAGCAATCGACAGCTCAGTGGTTGCTCACGGCTCTGGAATTTTACCGTGGTTCTCCGCTAATATAATTCATAATGTTCTGTTGAATCTCGACCGGTCCTCTAGTCCTGGTCCGGATGGTATTCCTTCGTTGTTTCTAAAAGAGTTTGCAACTGAGCTGTCTACGCCTCTGTTTCATATATTTTCGAAGTCCTTACTTGAAGGTGTTTTCCCTAGTATGTGGAAAAAGGCCTTCGTTATTCCAATATTTAAACCCGGTGATAAACAATTGGTTTCTAATTACCGTCCCATTTCTATCCTTTCAGCTATCCCTAAGGTGTTTGAAAAAATTGTCCACGAGTATCTTAGTCGCTCTGTTGCGCAATCTATAATTAATGAACAACACGGTTTCTTGTCCGGGCGATCGGTGGAGTCTAATCTTGTGTCCTATGTAAACTTTATTCATTCTGGTTTACACGAGGATACTCAGATTGACGCAATATACACGGACTATTCTAAGGCCTTTGACAAAATCGATCATACAATTCTCGTACAAAAACTTTTTACTTTTGATATTCCTGATGGTCTTGTTAACTGGATTATGTCGTATTTATCTAACAGAAGTCAGGCGATTAGGATTGGTAGCTTTGTATCCGGTTACAAACCTGTCACATCCGGTGTGCCTCAGGGTAGTCATCTTGGACCCTTACTATTCGTAACGTACATAAACGATATTTCTTCTTGTTTTAAATTTTCAAAGTTTTTACTCTATGCCGATGATAATAAAATATTTGCAAGAATTGGGTCTAACCTGGACTGTCTAAGACTACAGGAGGATTTTGACCGCCTGCATGACTACTGCCATGTCAACAAACTTTACTTAAATTATGACCAATGCCAAAAAATTACATTTACTCGTAAACATAATCCCTTCAGCTTTCCGTACAACTTTAATGGTACCGCTATCCGGTCTACTGATAACATAAAGTATCTCGGCATTATATTAGATTCCAGATTGCGATTTCATCATCATATTGAATTTATGGTGAAGAAGTCTCTACGTAATTTTGGGGTTTATTATCAGAATCTGTAAAAATTTCACAAATTTTTTGTGTATAAGAACCCTCTATTTGGCATTTGTTAACAGCGTGCTATGTTACGGCTCAGTAATATGGAACCCTTTGTATGTGGTGTATCGTGATCGTATTGAAGCCATTCAACGACGCTTTGTACGTTATTTAGCACACAAATTTCATCTTCGTTACTGCGATTACGATAGGCGTTGCGTAGTCTTCAACTTATTGTCTCAGCAGCAACGTCGACTTGTCTCTGATTTGATCTTCCTTTTCAAGCTTGTTAATGGCATGCTGGATACCCCCGATCTTCTGCCTGAACTGAGCTTCAATGTCCCGCAGCGGCTTACACGAAACAACGCCACATTTCATGTTAACGTACCTAACACGACCATGTACCAAAACTCGCCATTAGTTCGAATTCTTAATTCCTACAACCAAAACTTCAACCATGTACCTCTCTTCGACATTTCTTTACGTTCCTTTAGAAAATATGTAATATCTAACGTTTAGCGGATGTTTGCTGGTTGAGTTATTGTTTTGTTTACTTTAGTTTATTCTAGAATTTTTATATTAATTTTTATTCTTATGAGGATGCTTTGTTGGGGATATGCTCCCTGTTTGCATCCCGAATATGTATAAATAAATAAATTAATGAGGAAGTCTATCACAAATGAGAAAGTCTATTGAATGTGCTTTTGAGATATTATAAGCAAAATGGGTTTTAAAATCTCTTTAAGCGTATTAAAAACGATTTAGATCTCGTGCGAAACATTATCAAATGCACATCTTCCGCATAATGTAATAATTAACATAGAAAGTAATAAAAAAATCAAAATAAGAAATAAGTATATTCTATACTAAGAAGTATATTATAAAGAAATCTTTTATCTTTATATTAATGCTTAAGTATGACTTGTTTAAATAATTTGTAAATATCATAATATTTTATTTATAGTCAGCGGAAAATTATGGAATAAAAAAAGCGAAATAAGTCTATTTTGGTATTTGAAAACACAAATTATGAACCCATATTCACTTCCGATAGTTACTTGTTTTGTAGTTATGTAAATATATTCATAATGTTCATAAAAGTTTATTGAGTTATATCATAATTTTGCCGCACAATGTATATTATTTATTTGTAAATCTCCTTGTTGTTAACAATATAAATTGTTTCTCTTGAAAATATCTACAAATTTCTAGGTAATATTAACAAAGAAAGCCCTGCACTTGTTATTAATATTGCAAAAATTAACATCCTTTTCAACAACCCAAATGTTGAAAATATTCTCTCAACAGAAACTAATTACATTTGTAACCGATTGATGATTACAGAATATGCAGCAAACATATTGCTTGTATTTTAGTGATTCGAATATGCTTTGAATTTGGAAATATGATGATGATGCAGGTACATCTAGCTTTGAAATTTCAAATTTTAATTATTTGTCTGAAAATCCTGCTCCTCCGAACTGCAGTAACAAAATAATAGAAGATGAAAGTATTGGAGATATGAACCTTTACCTGGAAAAATCGACAAGTTTGTTCCTACATTTTATTTATTAACTGATATTTTTACATATAATTTGAATCTGTAGAAAATTGGGTACAATATACACAAAAAATGTTCAAGAAAACACCGTCTACTCATATTTCCTACTTGTCCTGAAGAAATACTAAGTACAATAATCTAATTGTATCCCAAAAAAACATTTGATCCTTTTGAAATAAGTGTAGATCTTCAATATAATTAATACCATTTTTAACGAGAAGATATTTCCCGAACAATTTAAGCTTGTAAGAGTCGCATTTTTTAAGGTGGTGGAAAAGATCTTTAAAAATATTCTTTAAAAAAAACAGCTACTTTACAAGTGCTCAATATGGTTTTCGAAAAAACTGCAGTGCAGCTCGTGCTTCTCAGAATTTGATCGAATTTGTATATGTTGTAAAGCATAATTCTTCGATCTCATTAAAAGGCGTTTGATTGCATGATCCATTCTATATTTTTAAACAAAATTAAGTATTATGGGTTTCATGGTGTCGCTCTCCAACTCATTAAATCATATTTACAAGACCAAAGTCAATAATGTGGGGTTGAATGCAATGAAGAGTGGTTATAGAAGGTTAGAAATAGGGGTTTCTTAGGGTAGTGTTCTTTTACCGTTATTCTTTGTAATCTATATGAAGAAAATATAAGAACCATGACACTGCTTTTTGCTGACATATGTACAAAAAAAAGCGGAAGCAGTAAAAAAATCGAAAATTGCTCTATCAGTAATGGATTGGTACCAAATACAGAAAAAGCTGCAACTCTGAGCTTCACATTCAATCGTAGACACCAAGAGATGCATGAATGCACGATGAAATACTTGGGATTCGTGTTAGATACCTGGAACTTAGGGTTAAGTTAAGCAAACAAGAATACGCAATTATGAAAGCTGGGCCACTTATGGGAGTCAATGAAGCGAGACTGGTTTACTTTGCCTTATTTCATTCAACAATGATCTATGGGCTCAAACTTTGGGGTCTATCCTCACACAGTATCAAATAGTTACTATCCAAAAAGGAGTAATACGAGCTATAGAAAATGTCTCACAACAGACGTCTCCTATTTTCGTGTTCCTCACTTTAATAGATATAAAAAGCAAACTATCGAGCTTGCTCCACAAAAGAGACATCCACATTTATGACACTACCTGAATGCAGACTTCACACAAATCGTTCAGGAAGAGATATTTCATTATTTAATATAAAGAACTTGAGATATTCAGGTTTTAAGAAACTAGTGAAGTGCTTATTAACAGACAGGATGCTTCACACCGTCTTCATACGCAAACATGAATCTTTTTTAGTATCTTTGTAATAATTGTATTATTACAAAGATGTTTAAATACAGCAGAGGAATCACCCCTAATTGCGTTTTGTCTGTTCTATATAAAAACAATCGTAATTTATATAATTGTAAACATAAAAGTGATTTTGAAAATGTTAAATTTCTTAAACCATTAAGAAAGCCAAGAGAGTTGGACTTATTTCGGAAATTTTATATTTTTTGTTTCGTAATTTCACATTACAAAACATAAACAAGAAAATGAAGATCTTGTTTTAAATAATATATTCCGGACTCAAAATGCAAAAGAATTTCTAAAACTTGATATGTAGCGTTAATTTCTGATATTTGGATATGCTTTAAGAAACAATAACAGTTTCATAAGTATTACAGGACATTGGATAACAAACGAATGGGAGAAGGAAAAGTGTTAAGTTGTGAGAGCTTTTTAGGAACTCATACTGCGGAAGTCCAGGATGTTACATGATTAAGGGCTGCAAAGATGCTGAAATTGATAGTGAAAGTTGTTCTATTCATTCACAGCAGCTTATAGTAATAAATCCCATTTTTTCCAGAAAGATATTTTAATCACTTGTTAAAATGTGATTTGGCATGACATAAAAAGGAAAGTTAATTGAATTTTTGAGCACTGTTAGTTCAAGCAGATAGTAATTAAAAATTAATTATAATCATTAAATAAATTTGTAGTACATTCAAAAGTGTTAGCTAAGTGTTTTTTCTTCATTCATCTTAACCCTTTCGGTCCTGGCGTACACTACAGTGCACGCCAGTTTATAAGCTTGTAAATAGAAACTGGGATACAATTTTAACAATTAATTCCTAACGTGCACTTCTGTGTACCCTATAGAAACGAACTACCGAACGTAGTGGTATAGAACTTTCGTACTAAAATGTAAGAAGTTTTTTACTTTCGGCAACCGGAGAATTTAGAAATTGTCGTGTTGGTATCGCTACTACCCTAAGTTTTTTACTGAAACCGTATTATGGATCATCGGTAAAATTATGTGTTGAAGTGAATAGTATGTAGATAACGTCTGATGTAGTAGTGAGTCGATCAGTTTGTTTATTTTTTTAAAACTACGTTGTGAACACTGGTACATCACAGTGCACATCGGGTGTTATTGGAGTATTTATAAGCTGTAAGTTATAACCTTATATTTTGTTTATTATATTGAATATTGTTTATAATTTCTTACAGTTCATTAAAAATGAATAGAAAACCTTTAAAATACGAAGAATTGGTTAAACTTATAGAAGAAGGCCTCTCAGATATAGAGTCTCTAAGCGATGAGGACGATGAATGTGAAATTGATTCATGTGAACAAAGAGGTAAATTTCAAATAATTGTAAACTGTGTGGACCTCTAAATATTATTTTATGTTTTTAGACGCAGGCGGTGATATTAATGATAACTGATTTGGCTGAACACTCTGAAACTTTGGAAGACAACGAGACAGTACCCGTTGCAAAGAAAAGAAAAATTAGTAAAAAAATGCAAAAAAATATTTATTATGAAAATAATGAACTAACTGCACCCACAAAAATTGCCTGGCGTAAGAATGTGACGTATATAACACCAGAAATAAATTGGTACACAACTCCTATTCCAGCAGTTATTGAGCTAGAACAGCGTTTCTCAAACTGTGTTCCGCGGAACACCGGTGTTCCGGCGAGAGTCGGTAAGTGTTCCGCGAAAAAATGTGAAACTGAGAATAGAGAAATTAAATATTTAAGGGCGAACAAAGAACACAAAATTAGGAGTAATAATTTCTTCGGACATCTGGATTGAGCGACTTTCTCGTGTCAATAAAATGGGGTTTCTATGCACGGTACTTCCTAGAGTTCTAAATTTTTAACTAAAAGAATTCGATCTCGGGATTTTGATGGATCTTTACGTTTTGAAGCCCCATGAGTCCGAAAAAGTGGTTCACAAAACGCAATTACGTAGGTTAGTGAAATTTAATATATGAGTATAAGACCAAAATCGTAGTTGGAAGTGATAGTTTACTTGACAATGTTTATAAACTGTTTGAAATAAACTTGGGTTTTAAATAGAGATAAACTTATAATTAAAAAAAAAGTCTTTAAAATTATGAAAAACTATAATATATCAAATTTGTGCAGTATCGGATAACCGAATTTGCAGAAAGAAAAAATTAAAGGAAAAATCTTTAAAATCTGTTAATACTTGTATAAACAAGTACAGAACAAGTGTAAACTTGTTCTGTGCTCAGAAGTTTCCAGTGTAGTTTTTTATTATATTTAACGTATTTGTGAAACTGGTGAGTAAACATACAATTTTTTGTAATACCTATATCAGTATATCAAAACGTAATTTAAATATAGTATTAGTACTACCTACTACTACTGCTATTGAAAGATGTCATTTGTGCTAGTATTCTTTGTTACGAAATCCAAATGCATTTACTCGTAGAAACAAGACACGTTCTTGTTCCATATTTGACAAATTGTACATCTTTCAGTGTTTTTCCCTGTGAAAACGATACATTTTTAAAAGTGTAATTTTACTTCTTTTATTTTGTCGTACTTTTTTATACATATACTTTTGTTTTTATTTTTGGAATGTAGTTTAAAATAAAGTATGGATTCTTGGTTGAAAACAGGAATTTTGAAACAAGATATAGCAAATACTTCTTCAGCTACTTCTGCGATTGGAGAAACAACTGCAGAGAAACTGTAGTTTCATCAAAGCAGCAGCAGGTACTACCAAAACGCGCACCAAAACGAAAATATGATGACAGCTACATAAACTGGGGATTTACCTGTACCGGCAATAAAAATGCCCCAGATGCAATGTGTGTTTTGTGCAACAAAATTCTCGTCAACAGCTCAATGGTTCCAGCAAAACTTCGAAGGCATTTTGAAACGAATCACCCTGACTACAAAGAGAAAACGCCAGACTTCTTTAAGAGACAACTAAACTCCTTGGAAAAATCGCAACATCAACTAATAAAAATTGCTAAAACTGACAACGAACAGGCAACAGAAGCATCTTATCGTGTGAGTTATCGCATTGCACGTAGTGGTGAAGCTCATACGATTGGAGAGACACTTATTAAGCCTTGTGTAAAAGACATTGTATCCTGTATGGTTAATGAAGAGTATACTAAAAAAATTGATTCGTTGCAATTATCCAATAGTACAGTTTCGCGTCGTATTGCCGATCTTTCAACAGATATAGAAACTGAACTAATTAATCGCCTTAAACATTGCAACGAATTTGCGATACAAATGGATGAGTCAACAGATGTAGCAGGTCTGTCTGTTTTGCTGGTGTTTGTGCGGTATGTGTATAATAGCAGCATTGAAGAGGATTTACTTTTTTGCGAATATCTCCATGAACGAACAACTGGAGAAGATATATTTAACTGTGTTAATAAATATATTATTAAAAACCAACTTGATTGGGAAAAATGCACCAATATTTGCACAGATGGTGCACAATCAATGGTGGGAAAGATGAAGGGGGTTGTGACTCGAATATTGCAACTAGCAACAAATGCAACAAAAACACACTGTATTTTACACAGGCAAGCTTTGGTAACCAAAAAAGTGCCAAAATATTTAGGAAGTATTTTAGACACTGTTGTGAAAATAATAAATCAAGTGAAATCAAGGCCGTTGCAATCCCGATTATTTAAAATTTTATGTGATGAAATGGGTAGCCAACATACTTCACTTTTATTGCATACTGAAATACGGTGGCTATCCAGAGGAAAAGTATTGTCAAGGTTGTTTGAATTACGTAGCGAGTTGTTGGTGTTCTTTTCTTCCAATTCGGGGGAAAATTATGTAGAATTTTTAACAAATTCTACATGGTTGATGGGTGTTGCTTATTTAGCGGACATCTTTTCTAAATGTAATGAAATAAATTTGTCATTACAAGGGAAGCACATATCTACTTTTCACGTAACAGATAAAATAATGGGTTTTAAACGAAAATTATTATTTTGGATTTCTTCAGTAGCAGAAAATAAATTTGATTGCTTTCCTACCCTAAATGAATTTTTAAATGAGGAAAATTTTAAAATGGACAACAACCTTTGCAATGTCGTTTTACAACATTTGAGGGAACTGCAATCAAATCTTCAGGAATACTTTCCAAACGATGAAGATGACAATACTTGGATTCGAAATCCTTTTACAACGTCATCCAAACCAAAAAAGTTGAATACATCCGATTATGAAAAATTACTTGATTTGATAAGTGATTCGGACTTACAACAAAAATTTAAAATATTTTCCTTAACGGAATTTTGGCTAAGTATATCCAGAGAATATCCGACCTTATCAAATCAAGCGGTGCGTATTCTACTTCCGTTTGCGACAACTTATCTGTGCGAATCAACATTTTCGCACTACGCTGCTACAAAAACAAAATATAGAAACCGACTGGATGCCGCAAACGATATCAGAATTCAGGTTTCTAATATCGTACCTGATATTAAAAGAATATGTAACAGAAAAAATCAAATTCATAGCAGCCATTGAATGTATATCGTAGACGTATATGATGATATATATTTCTTGTTTTTTTTTTAATTATCTGAACATGTTAAAATACTCTTTAGTTACAAATATATGTTTCTTTTGTATTACCATTATTTTTTCTATCATTTAATTATTATTTACATCCGTATTGACTTTAGTGTTCCGTAGAAATTTTAGATATTAAAAAATGTTCCGCGGTAAGAAAAGTTTGAGAAACGCTGAGCTAGAAAGTCCTTTGTATTTCTTTAGACTGTACTTTACAAAAGATTTGTTTGAACTTATGGTATTAAATACGAACCTCTTTGCAGTTCAGCAACACGCACGATTTACAGCAACAACTCAAAATGAATTAGAAGTATTTGTTGGCATGCACATTTTGATGGGAAACTTGCACTATCCAAGTCTTAAGTGTTACTGGGAAAATAAACTACGTATCCCAACTATCGCCGATGCAATGCCTCGTGATAGATTTTACAAATTGAAGTCATTCTTACATTTTGTGAACGTAGAAAAAAAAACCACCTGAATGCAAAGATAAATTTTGGAAAATACGACCATTCTACGATACAATTCGGAAACGAATGTTACAATTGCCACTGGAAACCAAGTTGAGTATTGATGAACAGATGGTTCCTTTCAAAGGAAGGTTAAATGTAAAGCAATACGTTAAAAATAAGCCGAGTCCTTGGGGGGTAAAAATTTACGCATTATGTGGAGCAAGTGGAGTTATGTATGACTTCATAATCTATCAGGAGACTACAACAGAGTTCAATTCTGATCAAGTTGAAATCTTTAGTGTGGGAGCCTCCGCAGTGCTCAAGCTGTCTGAACGAATACAAGAAGTAAACGTGCAACTATATTTTGATAATTTTTTTTCAAAGTATCAGTTGCTGCAGTATTTGAGGCACAGATATATATATGCTGCTGGAACTGCAAGAATTGACCGCTTTGAAAAGCCCCCTTTTTCTTCTGACGCCGAAATGAAACAAAAAAGGACGAGGTACTTCAGAGGAAGTTTTGAGTAACGATGGTGAGGTAAATCTTACCAAATGGTTTGATAATAAGAGTGTAATAATGGCATCGAACTTTATGAGTGTGGGTAATACCGAAACCTGCGAGAGGTGGGATAAACGGAGAAAAGAGTACGTGGAAGTTGCTCGCCCAGAAGTCATAAAAAATTATAATATAAACATAGGCGGAGTGGATAAAATGGATTTTTTAATCACTATTTATCGCACTAAAATACGATCACGTAAATGGACACTTCGGATGTTTACACATTCTATTGATTTAGCATGCGTAAATTCTTGGTTAGAGTATAGGGCCAAAGCTGAAAGGCTTGGTCTACGTAAGAAAGATATTATGGATTTTTTACATTTTCGTGCATATATCGCAGAAGGGCTTATTGGAGCTAATAACCCCCCTTTGAAAGCACGCGGAAGACCTCTAAAAGATTCACCACTTTCATCATCATCCACGAGCCGACAAAACCCGGAATCTTCACCTATCCCCGACATACGCTTAGATGGTCTACACCACCTTCCAGTGTTTGATGACAAAAGTTTTGCGTCTATGTGCAAAATGATGTCGTGTAAGAGCAGGACACACATCAAATGTGAAAGATGTCAAGTCCACCTATGTATTGGCAAAAAGCAAAATTGTTTTGCCACTTTTCATACGAAAAAATAAATTACAAGTTTACTAGAAAGATTAGTCAAAACTTGTTTCCTTAAACATAACAAATGAGAAAGTCTACTGAAAATTATAAACAAAATGGTATTTAAAATAATATATATTTATTGATGACATTTTCAGAAATACAAATAAAGTAAATAAGAGAAAAAAAAAAGAAAAAGGACAGTTTCTATCGACAGCTTGAACCAAGTCCTTGGCCCAACAACCCACTACAGTGCATGAGATATTCTACATCTTTTTCAATTTCCATAAATAAAAAGTAAACATGAATTTTGCAACTTTGTATGCAAGGCACGAATTACAAACAGCATCCTCATAATTATCATTATTATTAAGTTATAAAATCATTCATTGTGATTAAAGACATTTTTTTAAATCGCTTTGATTAAAGCTTAATGGAAATAGATAATGATAAATAATAGTTAAATTTTTAGTAATAGTACATTATTTAGTAAAGATATAAACATTTTCTTCCCCTCAAATTCACTTTTAAAACAAGAAATGAAGATAAACTTGAACGATTCTTGGGATTCATTGTGATTAAAGAGGTTTTTTTTTTTAAATCGCTTTGATTAAAGCTTAATGGAAATAGATAATGATAAATAATAGTTAAATTTTTAGTATTAATACATTATTTAGCAAAGATATAAACATTTTCTTGCCCTCAAATTCATTTTTAAAACAAGAAATGAAGATAAACTTGAACGATTCTTGGGATTCAATGTGATTAAAGACGTTTTTTTTTTAAATCGCTTTGATTAAAGCTTAATGGAAATAGATAATGATAAATAATAGTTAAATTTTTAGTAATAATACATTATTTAGCAAAGATATAAACATTTTCTTCCCTTCAAATTCACTTTTAAAACAAGAAATGAAGATAAACTTGAACGATTCTTGGGATTCATTGTGATTAAAGACATTTTTTAAAATCGCTTTGATTAAAGCTTAATGGAAATAGATAATGATAAATAACAGTTAATTTTTAGTAATAATACATTATTTAGCAAAGATATAAACATTTTCTTCCCTTCAAATTCACTTTTAAAACAAGAAATGAAGATAAACTTGAACGATTCTTGGGATTCATTGTGATTAAAGACATTTTCTCAAATCGCTTTGATTAAAGCTTAATGGAAATAGATAATGATAAATAATAGTTAAATTTTTAGTAATAATACATTATTTAGCAAAGATATAAACATTTTCTTCCCCTCAAATTCACTTTTAAAACAAGAAATGAAGATAAACTTGAACGATTCTTGGGATTCATTGTGATTAAAGACGTTTTCTTAAATCGCTTTGATTAAAGCTTAATGGAAATAGATAATAATAAATAATAGTTAAATTTTTAGTAATAATACATTAATTAGCAAAGATATAAACATTTTCTTCCCCTCAAATTCACTGTTAAAACAAGAAATGAAGATAAACTTGAACGATTCTTGGGATTCATTGTGATTAAAGACGTTTTCTTAAATCGCTTTGATTAAAGCTTAATGGAAATAGATAATAATAAATAATAGTTAAATTTTTAGTAATAATACATTAATTAGCAAAGATATAAACATTTTCTTCCCCTCAAATTCACTTTTAAAACAAGAAATGAAGATAAACTTGAACGATTCTTGGGATTCATTGTGATTAAAGACGTTTTCTTAAATCGCTTTGATTAAAGCTTAATGGAAATAGATAATAATAAATAATAGTTAAATTTTTAGTAATAATACATTAATTAGCAAAGATATAAACATTTTCTTCCCCTCAAATTCACTGTTAAAACAAGAAATGAAGATAAACTTGAACGATTCTTGGGATTCATTGTGATTAAAGACGTTTTCTTAAATCGCTTTGATTAAAGTTTAATGGAAATAGATAATAATAAATAATAGTTAAATTTTTAGTAATAATACATTAATTAGCAAAGATATAAACATTTTCTTCCCCTCAAATTCACTGTTAAAACAAGAAATGAAGATAAACTTGAACGATTCTTGGGATTCATTGTGATTAAAGACGTTTTCTTAAATCGCTTTGATTAAAGCTTAATGGAAATAGATAATAATAAATAATAGTTAAATTTTTAGTAATAATACATTATTTAGCAAAGATATAAACATTTTCTTCCTCTCAAATTCATTTTTAAAAGAGAAAATGAAGATAAACTTGAACGATTCTTGGGATTCATTATAATTAAAGACATTTTTTTAATCATTTTGATTAAAGCATAATAGAAATAGATAAAGTATAAATAATAGTTCAATTTTTAGTAATAATACATTAATTAACAAACATTTCTTCCCCTCAAATTCGCTTTTAAAAGAAAAAATAAAGATAAACATAAACAATTCTTGGGATTCGTTGTAATTGAAGACTTTTTTTTAAACCATTTTGATTAAAGCTTAATGGAAATAGATAAATAAGCTATAAATAGATAAACAGAAAGTTGCATTCGATACTGAATTGAAATCCAAGATAACCGTAACAAAAAATTTTTGCTTATTTATTAAAAATCAATTTCGAAAATCAAAATCGTACCTGCAAAATTCTCGTTTTCATATAAAGTGATGTAAGTAAGAAAAATCGAATAAATCAAAATGATTATTGACGTTATAATTTTAATTCCCCCATTGTTTGAGTGATTTAACGATTTATTCATCGATTTATAAACAAATTTTATGTTAAAACGAAACGGAAAGATTTAACCTAAAAACGTCAAAAGAAAAATTAAAGAAAATATTCAACATGGAAGGATTTAAGTGATACCAACCAAAATTAATTTAAATAATTTTTAATTAATTAATTAATTAAAAGGATATTTTACCTGCAATATTTCCTTGGATATTGAGATTTTTTCCAATACAGAGATAACTTCCAGGACGGCGGGCATATCAATAACCTAAAAAATGAGGAATAATCAATAATATTGCAAAAAATTATTGAGGTTATGTTTTTTCTTTTTTTTTTTTGGTTAAATAAATTCGATTATTAAAATGGATCGGATTTCGAGGGGATTTTTATAAAAACGGTTAGTTTTATGCGGGGGTTTGAAGAAAAATTGCAAATTTTAATGTGAAATTGAAAGGTAAAAAGGGAAAAGAGCCGCGTAAAACCTCTCCTACGACAGACAGAAATGTCGCCTGCGCGAACTCGCTCGTGTTTGGTGCTTGCGAACCGACACCGAAACGAAAATTTCCAATTTCCGTCAAAATCGTATCGTTTACTTACGTTATAGACATCGTCGAGCGATCGCAACAGTTTCTGCGACAATTCGCCGGCGTCTTGCTGCATTTAGCGGGGCCGCTTGTACCGATAAAATCGTATGTAGTTGGAGAGCCGTCGGCGACGTTGCGTGCGGCCACAATGGCGGAGGTACATTGCGTTTTGTCCTGTTCTCCGGTCGGCACTGTGATACGGGAAACGCGGGCCTCGCCGAACAGACTGATGGTGGGGATGCGAAACCAGAATGACCGCACCCAATGCGCACGCGCCCCAAACAACATCCCCAAACCACACATCAAATTACGTCCATTTCTAATCTATTTAAACCTAAATTTTTTAAATTTATCCAAATTATTTCATTATTTACCAAATAGAATCGATTTCAACAATAATATTTAATTAAAAATCGATTTAAACCAATTTTTATTTTGACGTATTCGCCTAGTTACTTTCGTTTCGGTTGGTAGGATCGATTTTTTTTTCTTAATTATGATTTAGTTGATTAATTTTAAACGAAAAAATCGTTTTAATTAATTAATTAAATCGTTAATTTGATTCGTACTTTAATTATTTGTTAAGGAAATAAAAAAAAATTGAATCGAAATTAAGTTGGTACCGAAAAATTTTTTGGCGGAAATTTCGAATTTAAATCACTCAATACGAAATTAAACTCGTTTATTCTCAATTTTCTTTCCTAAAACGAATAAAATAAACAAAAATTAATTAAAAGTGGAATTAAAAGGAATAAAATGAAATAAAAATGAATAAAATTAGCAAAAAAAAAGAAAAAAATTTGTTAATAAAAATTAATTAAGACAAAAAAAATGAATTAAAACAAAAAAAAATGAATCAAAACAAAAAAAATGAGTCAGAACAAAAAAAATGAATCAAAACAAAAAAATGAGTCAAAACAAAAAAAATGAATCAAAACAAAAAAATGAATCAAAACAAAAAAAAATGAATCAAAATAAAAAAAATGAATCAAAACAAAAAAAATAAATCGAAACAAAAAAAATTAATTAAAACAAAAAAAAAATGAATCAAAACAAAAAAATGAATAAAAAAAATTCAAAATATACAAATACAGATATAATTTTCTTTAATATCCTTCATCTACTTCAATAAAATCGGCACTTAGACAATCCATATCTCTTCTTATCGTTAAATAATTCTCTTAAATTATTCTCTTAAATTAATATTAGTCAAAGGTCCTCAAAAAAGGCAACTCTTGATTTCGTCGAGCCGGACTTGCTTTTTTTCAGCGTCGAATACTTGTTCTCGCCCATTTTGATCTGTTCGTCGTGGATGTGGTCCAATTCGGACTGTTTCTCGCCGACTTTTAGCACTTCGATTTCGGATCGGAGCTGGACGAGTTGGTTTTGGAGGTGCTTCGATTTTTGGAGGTACTCGACTCGTTCCTTTTCCATTTCTAGGGAGAGAGGGTCTTGTTCGGCGGATCCGCCGCCCAAGACCAGGTCGTAGGCGGCTATCGTTATGTCGCCCATGGGGTCGCAACATTCGATGGCTTGTAAATCCGATTGGTAGGATGCTGTTAGTTGGTTTGAGTATAGATTTGTTACTGACTGGAATTGAAAAAATTATAACTATTAATAAAGACTAAGGTTTGGCCAACTATGATTTTGGCCGGTTAACGACTATCCGACTAATCGGCCTCAAAAGGGCCGATTAGTCGGCTGATTAATCGGCCATTGCCGATCATTCCAAAGTTCGGACGTGTTCGAATACTTTTGGAAGCGCTTTATGCTACTGTAATGTTTATGAATAATCACTCTTGTATTATAATATAATATTTATTATATGTTTGTAACAAGTAAATTACACTATTTTAACTTTTAATGAAATCACAGGAAGCATGCGCGAACGCTCTCTTAACACGTTGAATGCCACCATATATTCGACAAATGGGGTCCCACTGGCCAATAGTTTTTTATTTTAGAATCTTGTAATTATTGCTCTACAGATTCAGGAATTAACATAAATTATTATTATAATTTTTTTTTTGATATTTATTTAAAACTTTTATTTTATGGTGACACGTTGGTCTCGCGCGGCCTACAATAGACGCGTACATCTCGAGTAGCCATGTGAGTCCAATGTAAAATCTCTCATACACGTGTTTACGGCGATCGAGTATTACTTTTCGCAGTCTTTGTTTGGATGTTGTGAGTGTAATTGTGAATGTGAATATGTCATACGAAAGAGAACAAGCACGTTTGAAGAAGTTATGGAAAGAGTTGCTTTCTGGTGAAGAAAGTGAGGCAAATATTTTTGACGGCGACGAAATATACGAACCGGTTACAGAAAGTTCTGAATCGGAGGACGATTATCGGTCTAAATCTAAACGGTTCAAAAAAAATAATTGTACACCATCTTCGCAAAAACCAGAACCGTCTACCTCACAAAAAATTATAGAAAGCCCCAATTACATGGATGAAATAATAGAAGAAGTTATAAGAAACATGCGTTATGACGACTTGGGTGATGAAGAAAATAATAATGATATTGAAAAAGAAGCAAATAACCAGAGTAATGAGTTTAGAGTGGGCTCATGCAACTGGGAAAAATCTAAAAAACTTACAGTTTAGTGTCCCAAACTCTGGTTTTCGTATTGCTCTGTATGAACAATACGACAAACTGCCATATGATTTTTTCAAAGTTTTTGTGAATGACGACATCATAAGCTTAATCGTGAGTCAAAAAATCTTCTATTAAAATAACATAATAATAATATATATTTTAGGTAGAAGAAACAAACAGATACGCTGAACAGTGTAAACGAAGTAATATTCTACCAAACGCACGTATTCTGAAATGGACTCCCACAGACCCTACAGAAATAGAACATTTCATTGGTATTATTTTGTGGATGGGGTTGTGTTCTTTCCCAGAACTTTCTTCATACTGATCAACGAAACGATTGTACAAAAATGCAATCCCAAGTGTAATGTCCAGAAATCGTTTTCAGTTACTTCTGAAAATGATACATTTTAGTAATAATGAGGAAATCAGTGATGATAAATTACACAAGATAACACCACTTGTGAACAAGCTTCGGACATCATTTCAGTGCCAAATGACACCCTCCGAGTACGTTTGTATAGATGAGACTCTTGTACCTTTTAGAGGAAGACTGAAATTTCGTCAATATATATCCAATAAGCGACATAAGTTCGGAATCAAATTATTTAAGCTGTGCCTAAAAGATGGGTACACATATGATTTCCAAGTATACTGCGGCAAATCGAAGGATGGTCATGTGTCAGTGCCTACAAAAGTTGTAATGGATTTGATGACAAATCTTTTAGACAGCGGACGTACTTTATGCACTGACAACTATTACACATCAGTGAGTTTAGCTAATGCACTATTACATAGAAAAACACATCTTCTTGGAACATTACGATCTAATAGAAAATATAACCCCAAAAGGGTTGTAGATAAAAAGTTGAAAGTTGGAGAAGTAATAGCTGAAAAATGTAAGCAAGGAATAGTAGTTGAAAAATGGAGAGATAAAAGGGACGTATTAGTATTGAGCACTAGATATGGAAATGAAATGGTTACTTTAATCAAAAGAGGTAAAGAAATACAAAAGCCCAAAAATGTGGTTGAATACAATAAATATAAATCATATATTGATATATCTGATCAGTTAAAATCTTATAATACCTGCCTTTACCGTAGTATGAAATGGTATAGGAAATTGGCGTTCGAGTTATTAACTGGAAGTGCAATAGTAAATGCCTACATTGCGTATAAAGAAATAACCAATAATAAAATATCAATAACTGCGTTCAAAGAAGAAGTCATAAGTGGTCTGTTGAAAACAGCGAGACAGGAAGAAATATCTGAAAACATGACCGAAATAGAGCATAAATTAGAAGATGTTGGTCGTTCTAAAAGACGTCGGTGTGTAATATGCTACAAGAAAATTTCAAACGAATCTGGAAGAGAACAAGCATCGAGGAAAACTCCCCAAACTACGTTGAAATGTAGTGCTTGCGATCAATATTTTTGTTTGAACTGTTTTTTTGAAGCACATACAAGCTGTGCTTGATATCTGTGATATCTGTGATATCTGTGTTGTATTAATGTATTAAGAATTATATATTTTTTTTTCTATTTCTATTTGTTTTTTTCTAACTTTATTGCATTATTTACATATTACAGTTCCTTATGCCACGTGGTGACATATTGGTCTCACAATAACAGGCCAATGACATAAGTCGTTTCTTCTGGCCGTCTACTCTGCTACCACATGTATTTCAATGCATTACGTGATACCACCGTGGTCACACACGGCCAAATGTAAAATTGTTTAATATGAGACCAGGGTGGACTCGCGCAGTCTCTACGTTCCAATACAACATGAGACCAACGCGATCTCATATGGCACTCAACGTGTTAACATTATTGCAACGACACCTTACGGTTACTATTTTATATTATTAGTCAGCTATTACAGTCCTCCCCTTCTAACTATTACAAAAAATTTACAAATTTAATTTAGATGGCGGTTTTATTTTATCTCGAGGTCTTAAATTTCTGGTTATGTCTTCTTTAATATTTTCTTTCTTACTTATAGAATCTTCTTTTGCTTCTTCTAATCTCTTTTTTAGTTCGCCCTTCTCTTGTATGTCTTTCGTTCCTCTTTCCATTGTCAAAGGACACAGGAACCTTCTCATTTCTGCCTCATTAATTTTTGTTTTTTCTAATTCTGTCGCCTCAAATTTTTCCATACAATCACCATAAAATTCTCCGATTTTAACAATTTGGTCTGCGTGTCTTTTCCAAATTAAGGATGCATCATCCATTACCTTGCACAAATATGAACGTATTCCTAATACCTTTAATATTTTTGCCTTAGTCCATGTAGTTTCATCTGGTCTTCTGTAATCTTTCATATACACCACCTCCCCCTCTTCGAAGTTCACGTCTCTATTTCCTTTAAAATATTTTATTTGTCTTTCTAATTGTTTATCGAAATCTACTCTATTTAAAATATTTAATCTAGTTTTTATATTGCGTTTGAACATTAACATTGAAAGTGTTTCATTTGTGACACAATGTGGTGTATTTCTGTACGCAAACAAATATCTACTTATAATGGTTGAAAGTGATACATTTCTGTTTCTTTCGTCATATAAAGCTTTTTTTAAACCAATCTTGAACGATTTTACAGCATTTTCCGCAGCTCTGTTTGTTGCTGGGTGATAAGGTGCTGATGTTATATGTTTAATATCATTATGTCTACAAAACTGTTGAAATTCCTCAGATACAAATTGAGTTCCATTATCACTAATTAATTTATTAGGTAACCCAAACCTCGAAAAACAATCTCTCAACTTTTCTATGGTACTTTTAGAGTCTATTTTATTCATTAGATAAACCTCAGGCCACTTCGAATAAGAATCTGTTATTATCAAAAATATTTTACCTTTAAAAGGTCCCCATAAAATCTCTATGAACTCTTTCAAATATTTCCTTTGCCTCCGTAAACTTCTTGAATTTCATCAATTCTGGATTTTTAGAAAAAGTCATACATGCTTCACAACTTTTTACATAATTTTCTATATCTTTGTCAATATTCGGTCACCAAAAATATTGTCTTGCCAATGCTTTCATTTTGGACATTCCGAAGTGTGCTACATGTAATTCTTCTAACATCTGTTTCTTAAAAATTTCAGGTATTATAACTCTATAACCCCACATCAAAATATTTATCTCTAAACTAATTTATTTTTTTTTATTTGCAAACAGTTTTAATTATTCTTCTACACTTTCTGGCCACCCTGATCTAACGTATGTCATTATTTTACTTTACCTTTTGTCTCTCTTTATTTCTGCAATAATTTGGTCTCTATTCAATGGTAAATTCTCTGCTACTAGAAAATTGAAATAATCGAATCTTTCTTCAGTATCTTTTTGATCTAAGGGTAATCTCTGCTAATATATTTTGATTTCCTTTAATATGTTCTAACTTATATTTAAACCCACTTAAAAATAACGCCCACCTTTGCAACCTTCCTGCTGCCATCTAAGGTATTCCCTTATTCTGCCCAAATAGCGCTTCCAATGGTTTATGATCTGACTGCAGAATAAATTCGTTCCCCATTAAATACTGATAAAATTTTTGTACAGCCCAATAAATAGCTAATGCTTAAATAATAATATAATAGAATTCGCTTTTGGGGATTTCTAATTAACTTGAGATAGCTATAAATGTTCACGTTGAATTTAATGATTTATATTTCAAAAACGAATAAATAGACACTTTCCTCTATAAATCATGAATAGTTCATTAAGATATCTTAAGAATTCGATTTTTCGTAATTTTTTAAAACAAGATTATTAATTTCAAAAAATCATATAAATTAGGTTAACTTAAATAATCTTTATCTCAAAAACGAATAAGGATTTTCTAATTTGGTTCTCACCATGACCAAATAGATACTAACTTCTATAAATTTTGAATGTTTCATTAAAATATTTCAAGAATTCGATTTTTGGTGATTTTTAATTAACTTGAGATAGCCATAAATGTTCACGTTGAATTTAATGATCTATATCTCAAAAACGAATAAATATTTTCAAGATCCGCTTTCATCACCAAATAATAGACACTTTCCTCTATAAATCGTGAATAGTTCATTAAGATATCTTAAGAATCCGATTTTTCGTAATTTTTTAAAACAAGATTATTAATTTCAAAAAATCATAAAAAATTAGGTTAACTTAAATGATCTTTATCTCAAAAACGAATAAAGATTTTCTAATTTGGTTCTCACCATGACAAAATAGATACTAGCTTCTATAAATTTTGAATGTTTCATTAAAATATCTCAAGAATTCGATTTTTGGAAATTTTTAATTAACTTGAGATAGCCATAAATGTTCACGTTGAATTTAATGATTTATATTTCAAAAACGAATAAATATTTTCAAAATCCGCTTTCATCACAAGAAAATAGACACTTTCCTCTATAAATCATGAATAGTTCAGTAAAATATCTCAAGAATTCGATTTTTGGAGATTTTTAATTAACTTGAGATAGCCATAAATGTTCACGTTGAATTTAATGATTTATATTTCAAAAACGAATAAATATTTTCAAAATCCGCTTTCATCACAAGAAAATAGACACTTTCCTCTATAAATCATGAATAGTTCAGTAAAATATCTCAAGAATTCGATTTTTGGAGATTTTTAATTAACTTGAGATAGCCATAAATGTTCACGTTGAATTTAATGATTTATATTTCAAAAACGAATAAATATTTTCAAAATCCGCTTTCATCACCAGAAAATAGACACTTTCCTCTATAAATCATGAATAGTTCATTAAGATATCTTAAGAATTCGATTTTTCGTAATTTTTTAAAACAAGATTATTAATTTCAAAAAATCATAAAAAATTAGGTTAACTTAAATGATCTTTATCTCAAAAACGAATAAAGATTTTCTAATTTGGTTCTCACCATGACAAAATAGATACTAGCTTTTATAAATTTTGAATGTTTCATTAAAATATCTCAAGAATTCGATTTTTGGGGATTTTTAATTAACTTGATATTGCCATAAATGTTCACGTTGAATTTAATGATTTATATCTCAAAAACGAATAAATATTTTCAAGATCCGCTTTCATCACCAGAAAATAGACACTTTCCTCTATAAATCGTGAATAGTTCATTAAGATATCTTAAGAATTCGATTTTTCGTAATTTTTTAAAACAAGATTATTAATTTCAAAAAATCATATAAATTAGGTTAACTTAAATAATCTTTATCTCAAAAACGAATAAAGATTTTCTAATTTGGTTCTCACCATGACCAAATAGATACTAAATTCTATAAATTTTGAATGTTTCATTAAAATATTTCAAGAATTCGATTTTTGGTGATTTTTAATTAACTTGAGATAGCCATAAATGTTCACGTTGAATTTAATGATCTATATCTCAAAAACGAATAAATATTTTCAAGATCCGCTTTCATCACCAAATAATAGACACTTTCCTCTATAAATCGTGAATAGTTCATTAAGATATCTTAAGAATCCGATTTTTCGTAATTTTTTAAAACAAGATTATTAATTTCAAAAAATCATAAAAAATTAGGTTAACTTAAATGATCTTTATCTCAAAAACGAATAAAGATTTTCTAATTTGGTTCTCACCATGACAAAATAGATACTAACTTCTATAAATTTTGAATGTTTCATTAAAATATCTCAAGAATTCGATTTTTGGAGATTTTTAATTAACTTGAGATAGCCATAAATGTTCACGTTGAATTTAATGATTTATATTTCAAAAACGAATAAATATTTTCAAGATTCGCTTTCATCACCAGAAAATAGACGCTTTCCTCTATAAATCATGAATAGTTCATTAAGATATCTTAAGAATTCGATATTTCGTGATTTTTTAAAACAAGATTATTAATTTCAAAAAATCATAAAAAATTAGGTTAACTTAAATGATCTTTATCTCAAAAACGAATAAAGATTTTCTAATTTGGTTCTCACCATGACCAAATAGATACTAACTTCTATAAATTTTGAATGTTTCATTAAAATATCTCAAGAATTCGATTTTTGGAGATTTTTAATTAACTTGAGATAGCCATAAATGTTCACGTTGAATTTAATGATTTATATTTCAAAAACGAATAAATATTTTCAAAATCCGCTTTCATCACCAGAAAATAGACACTTTCCTCTATAAATCATGAATAGTTCATTAAGATATCTTAAGAATTCGATTTTTCGTAATTTTTTAAAACAAGATTATTAATTTCAAAAAATCATAAAAAATTAGGTTAACTTAAATGACCTTTATCTCAAAAACGAATAAAGATTTTCTAATTTGGTTCTCACCATGACAAAATAGATACTAGCTTCTATAAATTTTGAGTGTTTCATTAAAATATCTCAAGAATTCGATCTTTGGTGATTTTTAATTAACTTGAGATAGCCATAAATGTTCACGTTGAATTTAATGATTTATATCTCAAAAACGAATAAATATTTTCAAGATCCGCTTTCATCACCAGAAAATAGACACTTTCCTCTATAAATCATGAATAGTTCATTAAAATATCTCAAGAATTCGATTTTTAATTAACTTGAAATAGCCATAAATGTTCACGTTGAATTTAATGATCTATATCTCAAAAACGAATAAATATTTTCAAGATCCGCTTTCATCACCAGAAAATAGACACTTTCCTCTATAAATCATGAATAGTTCATTAAGATATCTTAAGAATTCGATTTTTCGGAATTTTTTAAAACAAGATTATTAATTTCAAAAAATCATAAAAAATTAGGTTAACTTAAATGACCTTTATCTCAAAAACGAATAAAGATTTTCTAATTTGGTTCTCACCATGACAAAATAGATACTAGCTTCTATAAATTTTGAGTGTTTCATTAAAATATCTCAAGAATTCGATCTTTGGTGATTTTTAATTAACTTGAGATAGCCATAAATGTTCACGTTGAATTTAATGATTTATATCTCAAAAACGAATAAATATTTTCAAGATCCGCTTTCATCACCAGAAAATAGACACTTTCCTCTATAAATCATGAATAGTTCATTAAAATATCTCAAGAATTCGATTTTTAATTAACTTGAAATAGCCATAAATGTTCACGTTGAATTTAATGATCTATATCTCAAAAACGAATAAATATTTTCAAGATCCGCTTTCATCACCAGAAAATAGACACTTTCCTCTATAAATCATGAATAGTTCATTAAGATATCTTAAGAATTCGATTTTTCGTAATTTTTTAAAACAAGATTATTAATTTCAAAAAATCATATAAATTAGGTTAACTTAAATGATCTTTATCTCAAAAACGAATAAAGATTTTCTAATTTGGTTTTCACCATGACAAAGTAGACACTAGCTTTTATAAATTTTGAATGTTTCATTAAAATATCTCAAGAATTCGATTTTTGGGGATTTTTAATTAACTTGAGATAGCCATAAATGTTCACGTTGAATTTAATGATTTATATCTCAAAAACGAATAAATATTTTCAAGATCCGCTTTCATCACCAGAAAATAGACACTTTCCTCTATAAATCATGAATAGTTCATTAAAATATCTCAAGAATTCGATTTTTAATTAACTTGAAATAGCCATAAATGTTCACGTTGAATTTAATGATCTATATCTCAAAAACGAATAAATATTTTCAAGATCCGCTTTCATCACCAGAAAATAGACACTTTCCTCTATAAATCATGAATAGTTCATTAAGATATCTTAAGAATTCGATTTTTCGTAATTTTTTAAAACAAGATTATTAATTTCAAAAAATCATAAAAAATTAGGTTAACTTAAATGACCTTTATCTCAAAAACGAATAAAGATTTTCTAATTTGGTTCTCACCATGACAAAATAGATACTAGCTTCTATAAATTTTGAGTGTTTCATTAAAATATCTCAAGAATTCGATCTTTGGTGATTTTTAATTAACTTGAGATAGCCATAAATGTTCACGTTGAATTTAATGATTTATATCTCAAAAACGAATAAATATTTTCAAGATCCGCTTTCATCACCAGAAAATAGACACTTTCCTCTATAAATCATGAATAGTTCATTAAAATATCTCAAGAATTCGATTTTTAATTAACTTGAAATAGCCATAAATGTTCACGTTGAATTTAATGATCTATATCTCAAAAACGAATAAATATTTTCAAGATCCGCTTTCATCACCAGAAAATAGACACTTTCCTCTATAAATCATGAATAGTTCATTAAGATATCTTAAGAATTCGATTTTTCGGAATTTTTTAAAACAAGATTATTAATTTCAAAAAATCATAAAAAATTAGGTTAACTTAAATGACCTTTATCTCAAAAACGAATAAAGATTTTCTAATTTGGTTCTCACCATGACAAAATAGATACTAGCTTCTATAAATTTTGAGTGTTTCATTAAAATATCTCAAGAATTCGATCTTTGGTGATTTTTAATTAACTTGAGATAGCCATAAATGTTCACGTTGAATTTAATGATTTATATCTCAAAAACGAATAAATATTTTCAAGATCCGCTTTCATCACCAGAAAATAGACACTTTCCTCTATAAATCATGAATAGTTCATTAAAATATCTCAAGAATTCGATTTTTAATTAACTTGAAATAGCCATAAATGTTCACGTTGAATTTAATGATCTATATCTCAAAAACGAATAAATATTTTCAAGATCCGCTTTCATCACCAGAAAATAGACACTTTCCTCTATAAATCATGAATAGTTCATTAAGATATCTTAAGAATTCGATTTTTCGTAATTTTTTAAAACAAGATTATTAATTTCAAAAAATCATATAAATTAGGTTAACTTAAATGATCTTTATCTCAAAAACGAATAAAGATTTTCTAATTTGGTTTTCACCATGACAAAGTAGACACTAGCTTTTATAAATTTTGAATGTTTCATTAAAATATCTCAAGAATTCGATTTTTGGGGATTTTTAATTAACTTGAGATAGCCATAAATGTTCACGTTGAATTTAATGATTTATATCTCAAAAACGAATAAATATTTTCAAGATCCGCTTTCATCACCAGAAAATAGACACTTTCCTCTATAAATCATGAATAGTTCATTAAGATATCTTAAGAATTCGATTTTTCGTAATTTTTTAAAACAAGATTATTAATTTCAAAAAATCATAAAAAATTAGGTTAACTTAAATGACCTTTATCTCAAAAACGAATAAAGATTTTCTAATTTGGTTCTCACCATGACAAAATAGATACTAGCTTCTATAAATTTTGAGTGTTTCATTAAAATATCTCAAGAATTCGATCTTTGGTGATTTTTAATTAACTTGAGATAGCCATAAATGTTCACGTTGAATTTAATGATTTATATCTCAAAAACGAATAAATATTTTCAAGATCCGCTTTCATCACCAGAAAATAGACACTTTCCTCTATAAATCATGAATAGTTCATTAAAATATCTCAAGAATTCGATTTTTAATTAACTTGAAATAGCCATAAATGTTCACGTTGAATTTAATGATCTATATCTCAAAAACGAATAAATATTTTCAAGATCCGCTTTCATCACCAGAAAATAGACACTTTCCTCTATAAATCATGAATAGTTCATTAAGATATCTTAAGAATTCGATTTTTCGTAATTTTTTAAAACAAGATTATTAATTTCAAAAAATCATATAAATTAGGTTAACTTAAATGATCTTTATCTCAAAAACGAATAAAGATTTTCTAATTTGGTTTTCACCATGACAAAGTAGACACTAGCTTTTATAAATTTTGAATGTTTCATTAAAATATCTCAAGAATTCGATTTTTGGGGATTTTTAATTAACTTGAGATAGCCATAAATGTTCACGTTGAATTTAATGATTTATATCTCAAAAACGAATAAATATTTTCAAGATCCGCTTTCATCACCAGAAAATAGACACTTTCCTCTATAAATCATGAATAGTTCATTAAGATATCTTAAGAATTCGATTTTTCGTAATTTTTTAAAACAAGATTATTAATTTCAAAAAATCATAAAAAATTAGGTTAACTTAAATGACCTTTATCTCAAAAACGAATAAAGATTTTCTAATTTGGTTCTCACCATGACAAAATAGATACTAGCTTCCATAAATTTTGAGTGTTTCATTAAAATATCTCAAGAATTCGATCTTTGGTGATTTTTAATTAACTTGAGATAGCCATAAATGTTCACGTTGAATTTAATGATTTATATCTCAAAAACGAATAAATATTTTCAAGATCCGCTTTCATCACCAGAAAATAGACACTTTCCTCTATAAATCATGAATAGTTCATTAAAATATCTCAAGAATTCGATTTTTAATTAACTTGAAATAGCCATAAATGTTCACGTTGAATTTAATGATCTATATCTCAAAAACGAATAAATATTTTCAAGATCCGCTTTCATCACCAGAAAATAGACACTTTCCTCTATAAATCATGAATAGTTCATTAAGATATCTTAAGAATTCGATTTTTCGTAATTTTTTAAAACAAGATTATTAATTTCAAAAAATCATAAAAAATTAGGTTAACTTAAATGACCTTTATCTCAAAAACGAATAAAGATTTTCTAATTTGGTTCTCACCATGACAAAATAGATACTAGCTTCCATAAATTTTGAGTGTTTCATTAAAATATCTCAAGAATTCGATCTTTGGTGATTTTTAATTAACTTGAGATAGCCATAAATGTTCACGTTGAATTTAATGATTTATATCTCAAAAACGAATAAATATTTTCAAGATCCGCTTTCATCACCAGAAAATAGACACTTTCCTCTATAAATCATGAATAGTTCATTAAAATATCTCAAGAATTCGATTTTTAATTAACTTGAAATAGCCATAAATGTTCACGTTGAATTTAATGATCTATATCTCAAAAACGAATAAATATTTTCAAGATCCGCTTTCATCACCAGAAAATAGACACTTTCCTCTATAAATCATGAATAGTTCATTAAGATATCTTAAGAATTCGATTTTTCGTAATTTTTTAAAACAAGATTATTAATTTCAAAAAATCATATAAATTAGGTTAACTTAAATGATCTTTATCTCAAAAACGAATAAAGATTTTCTAATTTGGTTTTCACCATGACAAAGTAGACACTAGCTTTTATAAATTTTGAATGTTTCATTAAAATATCTCAAGAATTCGATTTTTGGGGATTTTTAATTAACTTGAGATAGCCATAAATGTTCACGTTGAATTTAATGATTTATATCTCAAAAACGAATAAATATTTTCAAGATCCGCTTTCATCACCAGAAAATAGACACTTTCCTCTATAAATCATGAATAGTTCATTAAAATATCTCAAGAATTCGATTTTTGGAGATTTTTAATTAACTTGAAATAGCCATAAATGTTCACGTTGAATTTAATGATTTATATCTCAAAAACGAATAAATATTTTCAAGATCAGCTTTCATCACCAAAAAATAGACACTTTCCTCTATAAATCATGAATAGTTCATTAAGATATCTTAAGAATTCGATTTTTCGTGGTTTTTTAAAACAAGATTATTAATTTCAAAAAATCATAAAAAATTAGGTTAACTTAAATGATTTTTTCTCAAAAACGAATAAAAATTTTCTAATTCGGTTCTCACCATGATAAAATAGACAAAATAGCTATTATTATAATGAATCATCATAGGTGAGTTTGGTTAATGTCTAGAATTTTTATAATATGGGTGTTTGGATAAACTTGAAATTGATAAAATCGATCTGAATTCTTTTGAGATACAATTCAGTGAGAAGATGTTCGAATTTTACCTAATACATGTAATTATATTTTGCCAAATTTTATCTTCCTTCCAAGATTTTTTGTTTCTTCCCGTGTTAGAAAGCAATTAAAACGCAGAAGTCGTAAAAAGCCCATGAATTTATCAAGAAACATTTCCTCCTACAGATAGATCTTGTTTTTGAGTAATACCCGGAAACGTCCAGTAATTAGTAAAGTCCCAAAAAATTCAATATCGGTCCGATATCTCCTATTGGACCTTTCAGAAACCCAATGGACGGATATCGCTCGAGTTATCGATCAACAGCACAATATCAGTTGGATATCGACATGTGAATACGTACGAGAAACCGGCCATGAATATTACATCTGGAATACTTGGATTTCTTCTTGTAAACTTGATGCTGCTTCTATACTTCGTTCACCGAACACATGCAGTGATTTGAAAAATTATCTCCTCTCATAAGTACGCAACAAATTTTTCTATTGGTACGCCTGGTTTACATAAGTCAATCAGAAAAAACTATAATTTGCTTTTAATCGGTATTTTTTCGATGAAACAGCAAGACAACAGATTGCAATTTCCTCATATCACTCTGTTATTATGGAGGCAAATAAAAAGAGAAGTTGTAAGAAATAATAGTATATTTAAAATTAGAAATCTGCATCCATCGTTTCCACAAGCTGTAAGCAGATAGTTGGAGAAATGCTATTCGTGGAATCTAATGCGCAACATGATTTAAAACCTATCAAAATTAAACGGCGCTATTGCACATTCGAAATTTTTAAATAGTAGTAAACAGAAAGAAAAATGTGGTAAACCAAATGTAGCAAATGTATATCATGACAAGAATCACAGAGAATTTGAGTTCTATCTGGAAATTAGCTCAGACATAATGTTAAAAAAATTCAAGCATCTCCTTACAAAATAAAAAAAAGTTATGATACTACTCCCTATCAAATAGATGAAGATGTAGATTATAAAGTTATTTATTTTTTTTTATATAACTGTTATGATTTATAATCTATTTGTCAAGTTTGACATTTAGTTTAATATCAAGGCTATAATTAAACCACTTAGGGGTGCAATTTAGTATAGAGAATAAAGATCAATTGGATTAAATCTCTATAGATCTCTATAAGTAGAAATTTGTAACTTCAATAGCTATAAAAGTAATTAGAATGGCATTTACAAATACCAGAAAGCTATTCTTTTCAGTGTTACTAGTATACTACATTAAAACCATTCCAACATAAGATAAAATTGATATTCCATGAAGAAAACAACGTTATTAAAGACAATATTAAGACGCTATTAGGGATGATATCTCAAACAATTAGATATATCGAGATGATCAAAAGTTTTAGAGCAAAATTGTCTCAAAAACGATATTAAATGAATTATTTAAATCGATTTTTTGATGAAATATGCCACAATCACCATTTAAAAAATCAAAGTTGATGTCAAAACCAACAAAGGAGAGTTTTGAAAGATCTAAAAAACGATTTTGGGTGACATTGGACACTATAAGTAAAAATAAAACTAAAATTATAACTAAATTAAAATTACATTAAGTTAATTAACTCACCGATAAAGGACTCGAAGCAACCGACCCGCCATATCTCCCCCGATTCAAAAAATCCAGCAACTTCTCCTTCGCCAATTTCTCCGCCGTTCTCGCCTTCAACAACTCATCCTTCAACTTATTCGCCTCCAAAGCCCTCCTTTCCGACTCCTCCACCAACCTCGCCGTCAACAACTCAGCCTCCCGAGTTTTCCTCTCCAACGTAACCCTCTCCTCCTCACTCCGCATTACGTTCAACCGCATCTTTGTCATTTCTTGCTCGGCTTTCGTCGCTTTTTGACTTAAAAGTAACGCTTCTTCTTCGGCTACGCGACTCTTTTCCGCCAAAAGATCCGCGCTCTCTTCCGATCGGCGTAAAGCTTCGTTTGCTAATCGAATGTCTTCTTGGTATTGTAGTAATCGTTGTTCCATGTTGGCTTTTTCGCGTTCGGCTTCTTCGCGGAGTTGTTTTTCTTTCGCGAGGCGATTTCGTTGGACTTGGCGGCGTTGTTTTTCTTCTTTTGCTGCCGCTTTCATTTGTTGGAGTTCCATTGAGTCGGGTTTTCGGCGTCTCATAAATAAATCGTGGTTACCGATACATAAATCTAAAATCTGTAATAAAAAGAATTAATTATATAGATAGATAGATTTAAGGGGTATTGCTATAATGATTTTGAACGATTGATGATTTTTCATTCATAACATTAATGATGATGTTAACAAAAAATGTTGTTAAATAAGTGCACTTAACTTACGTTTACTTGATATAATTTCTTTATATCTTAATTGTTAATTGAGATAAATATGTCGTCACGATGGGGATATATTCAAAAATGTCTAAATTAAGTCAACTTCCGGTTATCAATGTCAATCTTTAATGTCAATAAGTACCTAACTTCATCTTACAACAATATACGTCAATTTTTTGTTATATCTTTGTTGTTTACTGACATAAATATGTCGTTTTGGGTCTTATTTTAAAAGATTTTTAATGAAAATTAAGAATATCATGAGTTATTTCACAAAATTTCTGAAATATGTCAACTTCCAATACTCAATGTCAACTTCCGCTTGTCAATGTCAAATTTAAATTTGATATATTCTTATTATTTATTAAAAATCTTTTAAAATCAGCCCCAACACGATGGGGTTATATTCAAAAATGTCTAAATTAAGTCAACTTCCGGTTATCAATGTCAATCTTTGATGTCAATAAGTATCTAACTTCATCTTACAACAATATAAGTCAATTTTTTGTTATATCTTTGTTGTTACTGAGATAAATATGACGTTTTGGGTCTTATTTTAAAAGATTTTTAATGAAAATTAAGAATATCATGAGTTATTTCACAAAATTTCTGAAATGTGTCAACTTCTAATACTCAATGTCAACTTCCGCTTGTCAATGTCAACTTTAAATTTGGTATATTCTTGTTTATTATTAAAAATCTTTTAAAATCAGCCCCAACACGATGGGGTTATATTCAAAAATGTCTAAATTAAGTCAACTTCCTGTTATCAATGTCAATCTTTGAGGTCAATAAGTATCTAACTTCATCTTACAACAATATACGTCAATTTTTTGTTATATCTTTGTTGTTACTGAGATAAATATGACGTTTTGGGTCTTATTTTAAAAGATTTTTAATGAAAATTAAGAATATAAGTTATTTCACAAAATTTCTGAAATACGTCAACTTCCAATACTCAATGTCAACTTCCGCTTGTCAATGTCAAATTTAAATTTGATATATTCTTGTTTTTTATTAAAAATCTTTTAAAATCAGCCCCAACATGATGGGGTTATATTCAAAAATGTCTAAATTAAGTCAACTTCCGGTTATCAATGTCAATCTTTGAGGTCAATAAGTATCTAACTTCATCTTACAACAATATACGTCAATTTTTTGTTATATCTTTGTTGTTTACTGAGATAAATATGTCGTTTTTGGACTTATTTTAAAAGATTTTTAATGAAAATTAAGAGTATCATAAGATATTTTACAAAATTTCTAAAATATGTCAACTTCCAATTCTCAATATCAACTTCTGATTTTTTCAATATCAACTTTAAATTTAACGTAACAAATTTAACATATAGGTTGAGTTTACAACTTGATATCTCAAACACGATGTGAAATTTTCAAGCGTACCTTTTTAAATCATGGAAATTTCATTACGATATCTTAAGAATTCGATTTTTTACGATTTTTCAAAAATTCTTAAGAAAATTGTTGATTTTTATGATATCCTACAAATTTAGGTTGAATTCCAAATTTGATATCTCAAAAACAAATTTAGATATTGAATTATCATAAAACACATGCAATCCTTTATAAATCATAAGAAAATTGATCCAGATATCTTCAGAATTCGATTTGTTACGATTTTTTTTAATTAAAAAAAACTTGAAATGCTTGCTGAAGACTTGATATTACTTTTAGAAGGCTTACAATGCTCCCAGAAGTTTTGAAATACTTTCAAAAGATTCAAAAAAAATCCAGAATGTTTGAAATACTTCCAGAAGACTTAACACTGTATCTAGAAGAATTAAAATACTCCCAGAAGACTCGATATTGCGCCTCTGGAAAATATTAAATGCCTCAAGAAAATTATTATTTTTTTACACTGCTTCTAGAAGACTTGAAATGTTCCGAGAAGATTTGAAATGCTTTCAGAAGATTGGAAACACTTCCAGTGGACTTAATACTGCTTCTAAAAGACTTGAAAACCTTCTAGAAGATTGGAAATACTTTCAGAGGACTTGATACCGCTTCTAGAAAATTTTATATTGCCTCTGGAAAACATGAAATGCTTCCAGAAAACTTAACACTGTTTATAGAAGACTAAAAATGCTTCAAGAAAATTAGAAATTCTGCCAGAAGACTCGATATTGCACCTCTGGAAAATATTAAATGCCTCAAGAAAATTATTATTTTTTTATACTGTTTCTAGAAAACTTGAAATATTTCCAGAAGATTTGAATTGCTTTCAGAAGATTGGAAACACTTCCAGTGGACTTAATACTGCTTCTAGAAGATTGGAAATACTTTCAGATGACTTGATACCGCTTCCAGAAAATTTGATATTGCCTCTGGAAAACATGAAATGCTTCCAGAAGACTTAACACTGCTTATAGAAGACTAAAAATGCTTCCAGAGAATTAGAAATTCTTCCAGAAGACTCGATATTGCACCTCTGGAAGATATGAAATGCCTCAAGAAAACTTTATACTGCTTCTAGAAGACTTGAAATGTTTCCAGAAGATTTGAAATGCTTTCAGAAGATTGGAAACACTTCCAGTGGACTTAACACTGCTTCTAGAAGACTTGAAATGCTTCTAGAAGATTGGAAATACTTTCAGAGGGCTTGATACCGCTTCTAGAAAATTTGATATTGCCTCTGGAAAACATGAAATGCTTCCAGAAAACTTAACACTGTTTATAGAAGACTAAAAATGCTTCAAGAAAATTAGAAATTCTGCCAGAAGACTCGATATTGCACCTCTGGAAAATATAAAATGCCTCAAGAAAACTTTATACTGCTTCTAGAAGACTTGAAATGTTTCCAAAAGATTTGAAATGTTTTCAGAGGATTGGAAATACTTCCAGTGGACTTAATACTGCTTCTAGAAGACTTGAAAACCTTGTAGAAGATTGGAAATACTTTCAGAGGACTTGATAGCGCTTCTAGAAAATTTGATATTGCCTCTGGAAAACATGAAATACTTCCAGAAGACTTAACACTGCTTATAGAAGACTAAAAATGCTTCCAGAGAATTAGAAATTCTTCCAGAAGACTCGATATTGCACCTCTGGAAAATATTAAATGCCTCAAGAAAACTTTATATTGCTTCTAGAAGACTTGAAATGTTTCCAGAAGATTTGAAATGCTTTCAGAAGATTGAAAATACTTCCAGTGGACTTAATACTGCTTCTAGAAGACTTGAAAACCTTGTAGAAGATTGGAAATACTTTCAGAGGACTTGATAGCGCTTCTAGAAAATTTGATATTGCCTCTGGAAAACATGAAATGCTTCCAGAAGACTTAACACTGCTTATAGAAGACTAAAAATGCTTCCAGAGAATTAGAAATTCTTCCAGAAGACTCGATATTGCACCTCTGGAAAATATGAAATGCCTCAAGAAAACTTTATACTGCTTCTAGAAGACTTGAAATGTTTCCAGAAGATTTGAAATGTTTTCAGAAGATTGGAAATACTTCCAGAGGACTTAATACTGCTTCTAGAAGACTTGAAATGTTTCCAAAAGATTTGAAATGTTTTCAGAAGATTGGAAATGCTTCCAGTGGACTTAATACTGTTTCTAGAAGACTTGAAATGCTTCTAGAAGATTGGAAATACTTTCAGAGGACTTGATACCGCTTCTAGAAAATTTGATATTGCCTCTGGAAAACATGAAATGCTTCCAGAAAACTTAACACTGTTTATAGAAGACTAAAAATGCTTCAAGAAAATTAGAAATTCTTCCAGAAGACTCGATATTGCACCTCTGGAAAATATGAAATGCCTCAAGAAAACTTTATACTGCTTCTAGAAGACTTGAAATGTTTCCAGAAGATTTGAAATGTTTTCAGAAGATTGGAAATACTTCCAGAGGACTTGATACTGCTTCTAGAAAACTTGAAAACCTTCTAGAAGATTGGAAATACTTTCAGAGGACTTGATACCGCTTCTAGAAAATTTGATATTGCCTCTGGAAAACATGAAATGCTTCCAGAAGACTTAGCACTGCTTATAGAAGACTAAAAATGCTTCCAGAGAATTAGAAATTCTTCCAGAAGACTCGATATTGCACTCGAAATATGAAATGCCTCAAGAAAACTTTATACTGCTTCTAGAAGACTTGAAATGTTTCCAGAAGATTTGAAATGCTTTCAGAAGATTGGAAATACTTCCAGTGGACTTAATACTGCTTCTAGAAAACTGGAAAACCTTCTAGAAGATTGGAAATACTTTCAGAGGACTTGATACCGCTTCTAGAAAATTTGATATTGCCTCTGGAAAACATGAAATGCTTCCAGAAGACTTAACACTGCTTATAGAAGACTAAAAATGCTTCCAGAGAATTAGAAATTCTTCCAGAAGACTCGATATTGCACCTCTGGAAAATATTAAATGCCTCAAGAAAACTTTATATTGCTTCTAGAAGACTTGAAATGTTTCCAGAAGATTTGAAATGCTTTCAGAAGATTGAAAATACTTCCAGTGGACTTAATACTGCTTCTAGAAGACTTGAAAACCTTGTAGAAGATTGGAAATACTTTCAGAGGACTTGATAGCGCTTCTAGAAAATTTGATATTGCCTCTGGAAAACATGAAATACTTCCAGAAGACTTAACACTGCTTATAGAAGACTAAAAATGCTTCCAGAGAATTAGAAATTCTTCCAGAAGACTCGATATTGCACCTCTGGAAAATATGAAATGCCTCAAGAAAACTTTATACTGCTTCTAGAAAACTTGAAATGTTTCCAGAAGATTTGAAATGTTTTCAGAAGATTGGAAATACTTCCAGAGGACTTAATACTGCTTCTAGAAGACTTGAAATGCTTCTAGAAGATTGGAAATACTTTCAGAGGACTTGATACCGCTTCTAGAAAATTTGATATTGCCTCTGGAAAACATGAAATGCTTCCAGAAGACTTAACACTGCTTATAGAAGACTAAAAATGCTTCCAGATAATTAGAAATTCTTCCAGAACACTCGATATTGCACCTCTGGAAAATATTAAATGCCTCAAGAAAATTATTATTTTTTTATACTGTTTCTAGAAAACTTGAAATATTTCCAGAAGATTTGAATTGCTTTCAGAAGATTGGAAACACTTCCAGTGGACTTAATACTGCTTCTAGAAGACTTGAAATGCTTCTAGAAGATTGGAAATACTTTCAGAGGACTTGATACCGCTTCTAGAAAATTTGATATTGCCTCTGGAAAACATGAAATGCTTCCAGAAAACTTAACACTGTTTATAGAAAACTAAAAATGCTTCCAGAAAATTAGAAATTCTTCCAGAAGACTCGATATTGCATCTCTGGAAAATATGAAATGCCTCAAGAAAACTTTATACTGCTTCTAGAAGACTTGAAATGTTTCCAGAAGATTTGAAATGTTTTCAGAAGATTGGAAATATTTCCAGAGGACTTAATACTGCTTCTAGAAGACTTGAAATGCTTCTAGAAGATTGGAAATGCTTCTAGAAGATTGGAAATACTTTCAAAGGACTTGATACCGCTTCTAGAAGACTTAAAATGCTTCCAAAAGATTGGAAATACTTTCAAAAGACTTGATACTGCTTCCAAAAGGCTTGATATTTCCTCTAAGAAATATGAAATGCGTCCAGAAAATTTGGTACAGCTTTTAGAAGGCTTAAAATACTTCCAGAAGTTTTAACAAGCTTCCAGAAGATTAAAAATATTTCCAGAAGATTTAAAATACTTCCAGAAGATTTAATATTGTATCTAGAAGACTTGAAATACTACCAGAGGAGTTGATAGTGCGCCTCTGGAAATATGAAATGCTTCAAGAAAACCTTATACTGTTTCTAGAAGATTTGAAATTCTTGCAGACGATTGATACTTCTAGAAGTAGCATCTAGCTTTCTGCAAGAATTTCATGTGTTCAAGAAGCAGTATCAAGTTTTTTGGAATCATTTTTCAAAAGATAAGACATTCTTCCAGAAAATTTGATGTCGGTTGTAGAAGATTTGAAATATTTTGAGAAGATTTGAATTTTTTTTAAAACGCTTTCAAAAGAGCACAAAATTGTTAATTTTTTAAATCTGGATTGAAGTTAATATTTTCAAATAATCTTTTAATTGAACTAACATTTTAAACTTATTCTTTCTAATTCCTTCTCTAATTGCAGATTTAAACGTTTTTTGAAAAGCACGCGGTTTGTATTTTTTCAGATCCAATTCAGACTTTTTTCAGCTCTGATAAAAGAGAGAATTAGAAGAGAAGAGAATTAGAAATTCTTCCAGAAGACTCGATATTGCACCTCTGGAAAATATTAAATGCCTCAAGAAAATTATTATTTTTTTATACTGCTTCTAGAAAACTTGAAATATTTCCAGAAGATTTGAATTGCTTTCAGAAGATTGGAAACACTTCCAGTGGACTTAATACTGCTTCTAGAAGACTTGAAATGCTTCTAGAAGATTGGAAATACTTTCAGATGACTTGATACCGCTTCCAGAAAATTTGATATTGCCTCTAGAAAACATGAAATGCTTCCAGAAGACTTAACACTGCTTATAGAAGACTAAAAATGCTTCCAGAGAATTAGAAATTCTTCCAGAAGACTCGATATTGCACCTCTGGAAAATATGAAATGCCTCAAGAAAACTTTATACTGCTTCTAGAAGACTTGAAATGTTTCCAAAAGATTTGAAATGTTTTCAGAAGATTGGAAATGCTTCCAGTGGACTTAACATTGCTTCTAGAAGACTTGAAATGCTTCTAGAAGATTGGAAATACTTTCAGAGGACTTGATACCGCTTCTAGAAAATTTGATATTGCTTCTGGAAAACACGAAATGCTTCCAGACAACTTAACACTGTTTATAGAAGACTAAAAATGCTTCCAGAAAATTAGAAATTCTTCCAGAAGACTCGATATTGCACCTCTGGAAAATATGAAATGCCTCAAGAAAACTTTATACTGCTTCTAGAAGATTTGAAATGTTTCCAAAAGATTTGATATGTTTTCAGAAGATTGGAAATGCTTCCAGTGGACTTAACACTGCTTCTAGAAGACTTGAAATGCTTCTAGAAGATTGGAAATACTTTCAGAGGACTTGATACCGCTTCTAGAAAATTTGATATTGCCTCTGGAAAATATGAAATGCTTCCAGAAGACTTAACACTGCTTATAGAAGACTAAAAATGCTTCCAGAGAATTAGAAATTCTTCCAGAAGACTCGATATTGCACCTCTGGAAGATATGAAATGCCTCAAGAAAACTTTATACTGCTTCTAGAAGACTTGAAATATTTCCAGAAGATTTGAAATGTTTTCAGAAGATTGGAAATACTTCCAGAGGACTTAATACTGCTTCTAGAAGACTTGAAATGCTTCTAGAAGATTGGAAATACTTTCAGAGGACTTGATACCGCTTCTAGAAATTTGATATTGCCTCTGGAAAACATGAAATGCTTCCAGAAAACTTAACACTGTTTATAGAAGACTAAAAATGCTTCCAGAAAATTAAAAATTCTTCCAGAAGACTCGATATTGCACCTCTGGAAGATATGAAATGCCTCTAGAAAACTTTATACTGCTTCTAGAAGACTTGAAATGCTTTTAGAAGATTGGAAATACTTTCAGAGGACTTGATACCGCTTCTAGAAGACTTGAAATGCTTCCAAAAGATTGGAAATACTTTCAAAAGACTTAATACTGCTTCCAAAAGGCTTGATATTTCCTCTAAGAAATATGAAATGCTTCCAGAAAATTTGGTACAGCTTTTAGAAGGCTTAAAATACTTCCAGAAGTTTTGACAAGCTTCCAGAAGATTAAAAATATTTCCAGAAAATTTGAAATACTTCCAGAAGATTTAATATTGTATCTAGAAGACTTGAAACACTACCAGAGGAGTTGATAGTGCGCCTCTGGAAATATGAAATGCTTCAAGAAAACCTTATACTGTTTCTAGAAGATTTGAAATTCTTGCAGACGATTGATACTTCTAGAAGTAGCATCTAGCTTTCTGCAAGAATTTCATGTGTTCAAGAAGCAGTATCAAGTTTTTTGGAAGCATTTTTCAAAAGATAAGACATTCTTCCAGAAAATTTGATGTCGGTTGTAGAAGATTTGAAATATTTTGAGAAGATTTGAAATTTTTTTAAAACGCTTTCAAAAGAGCACAAAATTGTTAATTTTTTAAATCTGGATTGAAGTTAATATTTTCAAATAATCTTTTAATTGAACTAACATTTTAAACTTATTCATTCTAATTCCTTCTCTAATTGCAGATTTAAACGTTTTTTGAAAAGCACGCAGTTTGTATTTTTTCAGATCCAATTCAGACTTTTTTCAGCTCTGATAAAAAGTTTCAATAAACTTTACCGCAATTTTTTTCATCGAGCGATTTCGAAAATATCGGTCTCTAAAGTGAGGGGTCTCGACTTTTGGCACGGATAATAGACGTCTTTGCAACAACTCTTTTTTGGAAAGATCTTCGTGTATGGGTTTTATAGTCATTAAAACATCTTGAGGAAGAGGCTTGTAAGTATGTACAAAGGCAGGAATCTTATTTTTTCTCCTACTGCTGGAGGATTCAGGTAGCGATGCGAGAGCTTTTTGCCATTCACACCATCAATCACTACCGACAGGGCATTTTTCGTGTTGCGGGCGATTATCCGTGGAAGTACAATAAAAGGACGTTCCCCGAATATTATTTTACATTTTTTAAATTGAATCGGGATTACGTCGAATCGCTAGTTCGTAATATGTCGTCAATTTGTCCATCATTTTAGCAGTAACTTTTCCTTGTTCACCAAAACTTTTATTTTTCTTCTTTATATCTCCCAACTTAGTATATCAGCCATTAGTTTTTGCACATTCCCAATGCACTCCTTTTTTTGGACCTCGAGATCTTTATATGGTGCAACATCTTAACCATCCGGTTCAAATCCATTTTTCCTGATGATCTTACGCGATTACCAAAGCATTTATTCTGATATGTTATCTTTTTATTCTTCATTCTCAGCTGTATCACTTTCTTTTTCCCATTTGCAATAAGCACTTTTTATCCCAATGTCGATTATCTTGCCTGTATGGTATCAAATAAGAGAAAAAACTCCATACAAGTAAGAGAACCCACGTTTCTTCCACGTTCCATCACCAGATACTGTCAAATGACGTTTATTTGGTCTATGAATGAATGTTTTTTATTTCTTCTCGTACAGCACAACTCATAAGAGTATCAAATACCGCTTTTACAGAATCACGTAAAGGCCGTATTCGATAACTCAGACTCAAGAATTGTGGCATGTCCATGAGCCCACAAAATTTTGGAGTTTGAAAGGCCAATATAAAGTTTATAATTCGATATATATATGTTTTAAAAGCAGGTTTCTGATAAATGTACTTATTTAACAATATTTTAGTTCAAAATATAATTATAGTTCTTTTAAATAAACAGGTTTATGAAAGATACTAATGATATTAATTCATGATGAAGAGGTACGAATATTCATGTATTACATGAATGTATTAACATATACAGAGTGTAGTATATGTTTTTGTATAGTTTAAGATGCCAATAATACAATAACAACAGCAACACCCCAATAAAATAAAACTTCAAATCAAATAAAAAAATTTTAACTTACCAATTTATTCATCCGAACTTTCTGACTAAAAAACACGAAATTCGGGGAACTTTTATCAACGGGCTTAATAATAAACTTCTTATCGTCAAAACTAATATGCCTTATTTCCGACCAAGTAAACGTCGTTTTCGGCTGCAACTTATTCTCCTTCTCGTAAATATTCAACCCCAACGCCGTCACCCCCAACCACAACTCCGTCTCCTTCTTATTCGTAATCGAAAAATAATTCACCCCGTACATTTCGAGATCTTGCGCGATTTTTAAATACTCCATTTCGGCCTCGTCGCGACTCATCCCTCGATGATCCGCGTACCAAACTCGAATCCTCTCCTCCCACATATCAATCGTCATTTGGTACTGATCGATCACCCTTTGCGGCAACAAATCCTCGCTCGCTAACATCCCCGGTTTGTAGGTGTCCTCGTCGAAATCGCCGAATTTCGCTTGAACGGCGTAACTTGCCAGTAGAACGGAAGCTTCGGGGGGACAATAAATGTCCATTGAGAGGATCGCTTGTTTGACTTGTAAGAAAAATAGGTGTTGGGTGACTTCTTGGACGAGTTCTTCGGCTACTTCTTCCGGGTAGAATTTCGCTAAGAACATGAACGAGGCGGTTTTTTGATCGTCTTTTTGTATGCTTTGGTATTGGACTTTTTTGTCGAGTTTTAACCAGGATATTAAGCCTTTTGAGTCTTCGTATTGTAATCCAAAGTACCACGTTTCTCTTAATCCTATTGTGCGGCATACTAAATCGAATAATTCTCTTCCTGTTGCTTTCCACTACAACAAAACAAATTGATTAATAATTAATTGAAAAGTTAATTAAAGTTATGAAAAAGTGAGGAAACATAATGCCAAAGAAATTGTTTGATTAAAAGCACATAACACAAAAAATTGAACTAATTTTTTAATATTTTTTGGTTACGTTTTCACGTAAGCTAAAAAAGAATGTGCTAAGATCGGACGTCCTGTCGACGATTACCGAGTGTTCCCGAAGAGGTGAAATGCTTAAAACTTTTTTATGAAGTACTTTGGAAGAATATGGTTTGAATTTCAGTAGCTAAGAGGGAGAAATTGTTTCAGATGTTTGTATTTTAAATTCTGGAAATTGTCTGAAACCATCTTAAAAGGAAAAAAATGACTTTTTCAAATCAAAGGAGACAAGGATAAGGAAAAAGAAACCAAGGATTTTTTCCAGAATGTAGTGCACAAATTTTTGGGGAATACTAACGGTCATCACTTCTAAAATGTTGTACAACGGATACTTGTAAAGTATGAAGCTCAAGAATGCGGAATGAGCTTAAAAGTTCAATTCTTGAAAATAGCTTAGAAGATAGTGAAAGATATCATCAGGATATTTACGATTTTGGGAGATGTGTCCAAAAACTGAAATGTCAATATGTTTTGGTTAATTACCGTTGAATTCTCAATCGAAAAATCAAAGAAGGAAATTGGAAAAGTGTTCGGAGAAGCAAAAACATGTTATCAGCGGTGGAAGATGATGATGCATATGCAGCCTTAAATTGGCTTATTTTGATGTAAGGACTTCTAAAAAGACAATAATACTCTCAAATTAATGTATTAAATGATTAGACATAACTAGAGGATAAAAACGTCGCGAGGATGAGTCATAGGAAGAGAATTATGGTGTGCTTGATAAGTTGATGTGAATGATCAAGAGAAGGCTGATGAATGTAAAACTTATTGGTTGACGTCCCGTAAAGAAAGTGAAGATCCAGTTGAGAAGGTGCACCTCAACTGGATCCGATAGCAGCGAGAGAAAATCTTATGGAAGAACTAGATACTAGAGACTTGGTAACTGATAAAATATTGTTCAGTACTACAAGTACCGTTCTTATTCCTCATATCACAAATACAGGGACATTCATTCTTCTTCAATTTCATTTTTGTAGCACCGCATAAGTCCTCTAATTGGTCACGATGTCCGCTACGTTCTTTTTGAGACATATTTTTTTGGAAAAAATAAAAAAGACCATAGAATTTGGCACTTATGTCACATCCATAGTACATGTGCTGGTTTTTGAAAATATGTATGGGTGCTAGGTGTTGAAACAAAACTGAATTGGGAATAGATTCAAGTCAAGTGACAAACGGCTATTCTCCAAAAAAAAAAAAATCTGAATTTGTTTGAAAAGGTCTGAAAATGCAAAATATCATACGCATCCTCAAAAATGAGAATAACCTCAACAAAATGTTAAAATTAAAAAATCAATTGAAAGTGATAACTTCAATCCAGATGAAACCATTAACAATTTAGAATGGATCTTCTCTTTTGGAAGCATTTCTAGACTTCTAGAAGCGCTTCAACTTCTCCAGAGAAATATTAAGTGTTTTTGGAAGCATTTCAAATCTTCCAAAAACAGAGGAAGCAATAACAAGTCTTCTAGAAATATTAACTTGACAGACTTGATGCTGTCTTTAAATGATTTGAAATAACTACAGAAAACATTTTTAGAAGGCTTAAATGGTTTTAAAAGACTTCATACTCTTCTAGAAGACTTGATATTGCTTCCAGAAGACTTGCAATAATTCGAGAAGCCTTAATACTGGTTCTGAAAGATTTGAAATGCTTCCATAAGACCTGAACTGCTTCCAGATTTACTAAAACTTGATATTGCTTCCAGAAAACTTGAAATATTTCCAGAAGATTTGATATTGTTTCTAAAAGACTTGAAATGCTTCTAGATCAGTTAATACTGCTTCTAAAAGACTTGACATCGCTTCTAGAAGGCTTGAAATATTTCCAGAAGACTAGATATTGTTTCTGGAAGACCTGAAATGCTTCCAGATGACTTGGTACTGCTTCTAGAAGAGTTGATATTGCTTCCAGAAGGCTTGAAATATTTCCAGAAAACTTGATATTGTTTCTGGAAGACTTCATATTGCTTCCAGAAGACTTGAAATGCTTCCAGATGACTTGATACTGCTTCTAAAAGACTTGATATTGTTTCTGGAAGACTTGAAATGCTTCTAGATGACTTGATTCTGCTTCTAGAAGACTTGATATTGCTTCCAGAAGGCTTGAAATATTTCCAGAAAACTTGATATTGTTTCTGGAAGACTTCATATTGCTTCCAGAAGACTTGAAATGCTTCCAGAAGACTTGAAATGCTTCCAGATGACTTGATACTGCTTCTAAAAGACTTGATATTGTTTCTGAAAGACTTGAAATGCTTCAAGATGACTTGATACTGCTTCTAGAAGACTTGATATTGCTTCCAGAAGACTTACAATAATTCGAGAAGTCTTAATCTGAAAGATTTGAAATGCTTCCAAAAGACCTGAACTGCTTCCAGATTTACTAAAACTTGATATTGCTTCCAGAAAACTTGAAATATTTCCAGAAGATTTGATATTGTTTCTGAAAGACTTGAAATACTTCTAGATCAGTTAATACTGCTTCTAGAAGACTTGACATCGCTTCTAGAAGGCTTGAAATATTTCCAGAAGACTAAATATTGTTTCTGGAAGACCTGAAATGCTTCCAGATGACTTGGTACTGCTTCTAGAAGAGTTGATATTGCTTCCAGAATGCTTAAAATATTTCCAGAAAACTTGATATTGTTTCTGGAAGACTTCATATTGCTTCCAGAAGACTTAAAATGCTTCCAGATGACTTGATACTGCTTCTAAAAGACTTGATATTGTTTCTGGAAGACTTGAAATGCTTCCAGATGACTTGATTCTGCTTCTAGAAGACTTGATATTGCTTTCAGAAGGCTTGAAATATTTCCAGAAAACTTGATATTGTTTCTGGAAGACTTCATATTGCTTCCAGAAGACTTGAAATGCTTCCAGATGACTTGATACTGCTTCTAAAAGACTTGATATTGTTTCTGAAAGACTTGAAATGCTTCAAGATGACTTGATACTGCTTCTAGAAGACTTGATATTGCTTCCAGAAGACTTACAATAATTCGAGAAGTCTTAATCTGAAAGATTTGAAATGCTTCCAAAAGACCTGAACTGCTTCCAGATTTACTAAAACTTGATATTGCTTCCAGAAAACTTGAAATATTTCCAGAAGATTTGATATTGTTTCTGAAAGACTTGAAATACTTCTAGATCAGTTAATACTGCTTCTAGAAGACTTGACATCGCTTCTAGAAGGCTTGAAATATTTCCAGAAGACTAAATATTGTTTCTGGAAGACCTGAAATGCTTCCAGATGACTTGGTACTGCTTCTAGAAGAGTTGATATTGCTTCCAGAAGGCTTGAAATATTTCCAGAAAACTTGATATTGTTTCTGGAAGACTTCATATTGCTTCCAGAAGACTTGAAATACTTCCAGATGACTTGATACTGCTTCTAAAAGACTTGATATTGTTTCTGAAAGACTTGAAATACTTCTAGATCAGTTAATACTGCTTCTAGAAGACTTGACATCGCTTCTAGAAGGCTTGAAATATTTCCAGAAGACTAAATATTGTTTCTGGAAGACCTGAAATGCTTCCAGATGACTTGGTACTGCTTCTAGAAGAGTTGATATTGCTTCCAGAAGGCTTGAAATATTTCCAGAAAACTTGATATTGTTTCTGGAAGACTTCATATTGCTTCCAGAAGACTTGAAATACTTCCAGATGACTTGATACTGCTTCTAAAAGACTTGATATTGTTTCTGGAAGACTTGAAATGCTTCCAAATGACTTGATACTGCTTCTAGAAGACTTGATACTGCTTCCAGAAGACTTACAATAATTCGAGAAGTCTTAATACTGGTACTGAAAAATTTGAAATGCTTCCAAAAGACCTGAACTGCTTCCAGATTTACTAAAACTTGATATTGCTTCCAGAAAACTTGAAATATTTCCAGAAGATTTGATATTGTTTCTGAAAGACTTGAAATGCTTCTAGATCCGTTAATACTGCTTCTAGAAGTCTTGACATCGCTTCTAGAAGGCTTGAAATATTTCCAGAAGACTAGATATTGTTTCTGGAAGACCTGAAATGCTTCCAGATGACTTGGTACTGCTTCTAGAAGAGTTGATATTGTTTCTGGAAGACTTTAAATGCTTCCAGATGACTTGATTCTGCTTCTAGAAGACTTGATATTGCTTCCAGAAGGCTTGAAATATTTCCAGAAAACTTGATATTGTTTCTGGAAGACTTCATATTGTTTCCAGAAGACTTGAAACGCTTCCAGATGACTTGATACTGCTTCCAAAAGACTTGATATTGTTTCTGAAAGACTTGAAATGCTTCAAGATGACTTGATACTGCTTCTAGAAGACTTGATATTGCTTCCACAAGACTTACAATAATTCGAGAAGTCTTAATACTGGTTCTGAAAGATTTGAAATGCTTCCAAAAGACCTGAACTGCTTCCAGATTTACTAAAACTTGATATTGCTTCCAGAAAACTTGAAATATTTCCACAAGACTTGATATTGTTTCTGAAAGACTTGAAATGCTTCCAGATCAGTTAATACTGCTTCTAGAAGACTTGACATTGCTTCTAGAAGGCTTGAAATATTTCCAGAAGACTAAATATTGTTTCTGGAAGACCTGAAATACTTCCAGATGACTTGGTACTGCTTCTAGAAGAGTTGATATTGCTTCCAGAAGGCTTGAAATATTTCCTGAAAACTTGATATTGTTTCTGGAAGACTTCATATTGCCTCCAAAAGACTTGAAAAGCTTCCAGATGACTTGATACTGCTTCTAAAAGACTTGATATTGTTTCTGGAAGACTTGAAATGCTTCCAGATGACTTGATACTGCTTCTAGAAGACTTGATATTGCTTCCAGAAGGCTTGAAATATTTCCAGAAAACTTGACATTTTTTCTGAAAGACTTCATAGTGCTTCCAGAAGACTTGAAATACTTCCAGATGACTTGATACTGCTTCTAAAAGACTTGACATTGTTTCTGAAAGACTTGAAATGCTTTAAGATGACTTGATACTGTTTCTAGAAGAGTTGATATTCCTTCCAGAAGACTTGAAATATTTTCAGAAGACTTGATATTGTTTTTGTAAGACTTGAAATGTTTCCAGATGACTTTATACTGCTTCTAAAAGAGTTGATATTGCTATCAGAAGTCTTGATATTGTTTCTGACAGACTTGAAATGCTTCCAGATGACTTGATACTGCTTCAAGAAGATTTGATGTTGCTTTCAGAAAACTTGATATTACATTTAGAAGACTTGATACTGCATCTAGAAGATTTGAGATTCTTCCAGAAGACTTGAAAACTGCTTCTAGAAAACTTGATATTGCTTCTTGAAGACTTGATATGCTTCAGAAGACTTGATACTAATTCTAGATGACTTTATATTGCTTCTAGAACCAACAGACTTAATACTGCTCCTAGAAGACTTGATACTGTTTCCAAAAGACTTGATACTACATCTAGAAGATTTTTATATACTTCTAGAAGACTTGATACTGCATCTAGAAGAAGGAAGAACCAGTTCTTACAGATTTCTTATTATATTTGTGTCCATAACCTTATCGCTAATGACGATGGTCGTGAGATATTTGAGATCAAAGAAATACAATACGCAGTTGTAAAAAATATTAAAATCCTTTAATGAATTTAATATCTCACACTTATTACAACATACACATTTTTGAAAATGTTCAATATCTAATAAAATAACTCTTAATATCTATAAATAAGTCTTAAGAAGAACTTGATACTGATTCTAAAAGAGTTGATACTGCTTCTAGAAGATCTAAAATGCATGCAGAAGACTTAATCTGATTACAGAAGACTTGATCTGCTTCCAGAAGACTTGACACTGCTTCTAGGAGAATTGATACAGCTTCCAAAAGACTTGAACTGCTTCTAGAATTCTAGATACTGCCACTACAAGACTTGATATTGCCTCTAGAATACTTGAATTGATTGCAGAAGACTTGATACTGGTTCTAGAAGACTTTAAGTGTAGAAGAAGTATAAAATCTTCTGGAAGTATTTTAAGTGTTCTAGCTGCAATATCATACCTTCTGGAAGCAATATCAAGTCTTCTAGAAGTAGTATCAAGTCTTCTGGAAGCATTCTAAGTCTTCTAAAAGTAGTATCAAGTCTTCTGGAAGCATTTCAAGTCTTCAGGAAGCAATACCCAGTTTTCTAGAAATGTTAAGTCTTCTCAAAATATTTCCAGTGTTCTAGAAGCAGTATCTAGTCTTCTGGTAGCAGATCAAGTCTTCTATAATCCCTTCAAGTCATTTGCAAGCTAAATCAAGTATTATAAAACCAGTATCAGTTTATCTAGAAGCAATATCTAGTTTCCTGGAAACAGATCAAGTCTTCTAGAATCATTTCAAGTCGTCTGCAAGCAATATTAAGTATTCTAGAAACAGTATCAGGTCATCTAGAAGCAATATCTAATCTCCTGGTAGCAGATCAGGTCTTCTAGAAATATTTTAACTGCTCTACGAGCCACATCACGTACTCTAGGAGCTGTATCAGGTCATCTAAAAGCAATATCTAGTCTCTTGGAAGCAGATCAAGTCTTCTAGAATCACTTCAAGTCGTTTGCAAGCAATATCAAGTATTCTAGAAGCAGTACCAAGTTATCTAGAAGCAGTATCTAGTTTCCTGGAAGCAGATCAAGTCTTCTAGAAATATTTAAACTACTCTACGAACAACATCAAGTATTCTAGAAGCAGCATCAAGTCATCTAAAAGAAATATCTAGTCTCCTGGAAGCAGATCAAGTCTTCTACAATCATTTCAAATCGTCTGCAAGCAATATCAAGTATTCTAGAAACAGTATCAGGTCATCTAGAAGCAATATCTAATCTCCTGGTAGCAGATCAGGTCTTCTAGAAATATTTTAATTGCTCCAAGATCAACATCACATACTCTAGAAGCTGTATCAGGTCATCTAAAAAGAAATATCTAGTTCTTTGGAAGCAGATCAAGTCTTCTAGAATCACTTCAAGTCGTTTGCAAGCAATATCAAGTATTCTAGAAACAGTACCAGGTCATCTAGAAGCAATATCTAATCTCCTAGTAGCAGATCAGGTTTTCTAGAAATATTTTAATTGCTCTAGGAGCAACATCACGTACTCTAGAAGCTGTATCAGGTCATCTAAAAGCAATATCTAGTCTCTTGGAAGCAGATCAAGTCTTCTAGAATCACTTCAAATCGTTTACAAGCAATATCAAGTATTCTAGAAGCAGTACCAAGTTATCTACAAGCAGTATCTAGTCTCTTGGAAACAGATCAAGTCTTCTAGAAATATTTTAACTACTTTACGAACAATATCAAGTATTCTAGAAGCAGCATCAAGTCATCTAAAAAAAATATCTAGTCTCCTGGAAGCAGATCAAGTCTTCTATAATCCCTTCAAGTCGTTTGCAAGCAATATCAAGTATTATAAAATCAGTATCACTTCATCTAGAAGAAATATCTAGTTGCCTGGAAACAGATCAAGTCTTCTAGAATCATTTCAAGTCATTTGCAAGCAATATCAAGTATTCTAGAAACAGTATCAGGTCATCTAGAAGCAATATCTAATCTCCTGGAAGCAGATCAGGTCTTCTAGAAATATTTTAACTACTCTACGATCTACGAGCAACATCACGTACTCTAGAAGCTGTATCAGGTCATCTAAAAGCAATATCTAGTCTCTTGGAAGCAGATCAAGTCTTCTAGAAATACTTTAAACGTTCTAGGAGCAATATCAAGTATTCTAGAACAAGTGTCAGTTAATCTAAAAGCAATATCTAGTCTCCTGGAAGCAATATCAAGTACTCTAGAAACAATATCAAGTATTCTAGAAACAATATCAAGTCATCTAGAAGCAATATCTAGTCTCTTAGAAGCAAGTCAAATCTACAAATAATTTAAGTGCTCTACGAGCAACAGTCTCTACGAGCAATAGTCTGCTGGGAGCAGATCAAATCTTCTAGAATCACTTCAAGTCGTCTGCGTGCAATATTAAGTATTCTAGAAGCAGTATCAAGTCATCTAAAAGCAATATCTTGTCCCTTGGAAGCAGTTCAAATCTTCTAGAATCATTTCAAGTCGTCTGAAAACAATAACAAGTATTCTAGAAGCAGTATCAGGTCATCTAGAAACAATATCTAGTCTCCTGGAAGCAGATCATATCTTCTGGAAATATTTTGACTGCTCTACGAGCAACATCAAGTACTCTAGAAGCAGTATCAGGTCATCTAAAAGCAATATCTAGTCTCCTGTAAGCAGATCAAGTTTTCTAGAATCATTTCAAGTCGTCTGCATGCAATATCAAGTCTTTTGGAAGCATTTCAGAATTTCTGGAAGCAGTATCAAACCTCTTCTTCAATCTGAATAAAATCGTTAACAATTTTATATGAATCTTTGCAGATCCAGAGCACTTACATATTCAGTACCATCGATTGTGGTATTGGCTCTTTTGAGGTCTAAATTTCAAGATAGAAACTGTAAATTCGGTATGTATTAAACCACACTACTTAGTCCTACGTAGCATGGTGTGGGAATAATTTGCAAAAATGTCAAAATTGGCAAAATTTAAAGTAAAGTAAATTTACTTCACAAAATTTGGAAATTATTCATTTTTTTGGGACAAAAATTAAGAAAAATGAAATGATACTTAAATTTATGGTACCTTCTTTCGAGATTACTACCTTTATTAGGAGTGGCTCGTTTATTGCCTGGTTGGTAATATACCACCTTTAGTCAAAGTACTTGAAAAAAAGTACTTGACAAAAAAGCAGAAAGAAATCCGCTAAGATCGACAGCACGGCCGACGATCACCGAATATTCTCGAAGAGATGAAATGCTTACAACAATTTTATTAAATCCTTTGGAAGAATATGGTTTGGATGTAGTAACGAAGATACGGGAATTGTTTAAGATATTTATGTTCCAAGTTCTCGAAACAATCTGAAATCAAGTTAAAAGGAGAATTTTTATTGGTCCAGACAAAAAAAATCTGATCGAAACTTTTTGAAAACAAAGAATAAGTAAATCTTACAGAATTCTATGATCAATTTTAATTAAATAAGTTACAGAGAACTGTAACGAACATAACCTCAAAATAATGAACATTAAAGATAATAATAATTTTTAGTGATAATAATGATTAAATTCGATTATTTATATATAAATGAGTAAGAAATGTCCCAAAGATGAGATAAACCTTAAATATCAAGGAGGGATTCAAACTTTAATTAAGAATGAGTGAAAAAGACACAAATAAGGTTCTTACTAACAAAGTAAGTTGATTTATTAAAAATTTATTTATTTATCTTATTTAGGAGGAGCCAAATTTAGGATTAAACGAATCACCGATTGAAAATGAGGATGAATCACCTTTACATTGCGCCATTAAATCCAACAACATCGAAACAGTTTTATCGCTAATTAAAAATGGAATTGATGTTAATGTAACAAATAAAACTGGTGAGACACCTCTCCATTACGCTTCGCAAAGCTCAAACGTCGAAATTGCCAAAATTCTAATCGAAAACGGTGCGAAAATCGACGCAAAAAATTATGACTTAGATACCCCGTTACATCGAGCTTGTATCTGGGATAACATTGAAATTGGATGCTTTCTCATTAAAAAAGGGGCCAATGTTAACGCTGAAAACATCTATAAATACACCCCATTACATTCATCGACGAAAAGTTTGGAGCTGAGTCTTTGTTTAATTGAGAATGGGGCTGATGTTAATGCGATGAATCAGTTTAAATTTTCTCCTTTGCATTTTGCGGCTGTTTCGAAAAATGTAGAACTTGGATCAGTTTTGATTAAAAAAGGGGTGGATGTTGATGCTAGGGATGAAAGGGGACAAACTCCTTTTCTTGTTGCGGCCGATCAATTTAATAATTTCGAATTTTCTCGGTTTTTAATTGAGAATGGTGCTGATGTTAATGCTAAAAACAATGAAGGAAAAACTGCTTTACATTTTGCGGCTAGAACGAAATGTTTGGAGTTGGCTAAATTGCTCGTTGAGTTTGGGTTGGATGTTAATGCGAAGAATGATAAGGGGAGGACTCCTTTGTATTATGCAATTCGAAATTGTAGGTTTATTGATGAGAAATTGGAAATGTGTAAGTTTTTGGGGGGAAATGGTGGCAGATTGTGATTAGATTTAGTTTAATTAAAGTTGGTTGTTATTATAATAAATAAACAAAAATAGAAATAAATCAATTAAATATAAAGAAAACGCGTTTCAGCAACTTTTAGAATCCTTCAAAAATCTTTAATTCAATGTTTCTTTTATATAATTTACTTGTTCAACAAAGAAAAAATAATAACAAAATCGTTTCAAAACATGAATTTAAACCCAAAAGAAGAAGCTTTATTATTATCCAGAGAAAGCTCCTCGATAAATTACATCGAAATCGGCAGAAACAAACCAGAAATATTCTTGCCCTACCGAAATCATCAACCATGGATTCAAAATTCAAACATTTTTGACGTTCAATTACACAATAATTATTATCTCAACGATGCTTGCATGTAAGGAACATGTAAGAACTCATCATTTATACAGCCAAACATACTGCTAATAAAGCAATTTCTGTTCTTTGCCAATACAAAACTTGGCGGAAGTTCACGCTTGCTTTTTCGAATTGTACCGATAAAAGAAATGTTATTTTGTTTTAAAAAAAGTAGAATTAAAAAAAAAATCGCTATGGCTAAAATAAATTTGCTCAAAAATAACAAATCCCCAGGACCAGATAATATAACAGCAGAGGTCATAAAAACATTAAAATTTAAATTAACACCAGTACTTAAAGTTCTGTTCAATGGCTGCCTGGCACAGGGAAAGTTTCCAAACATTTATAAGCAAGCAGAGGTAATCATTTTGCAGAAGGGAAACGACAAAGACCCTCTGGATCCAAAATCCTACTAAAATCCTATACTATCCTGGGTAAAGCTCTCGAGAAATTAATCTGCCGCAGGTTACAAACGCATAGAACAACAACAGGATCGATGCACCCGAACCAATTTGCTTATAGGAAGGGCAAATCAACTGAAGACGCCATAAATGAAGCAACACAAACAACGATGCAAATCAAAAGCAAATATGGTATAGGTATCTTTGTAGATATCTCCGGGGCATTCGACAATATGTGGTGGCCAGCATTACTTCAGCAATTAAAGTCAATAAACTGTCCGACTCCCCTGTACAAGATCTTCAGGAGCTACTGCCAAAATAACAAACGACCAGAACCTTCAAATAGAGAAACATCTTACAAAAGGGTGCCCGCAGGGGTCGGTCTGTGGTCCGATTTTCTGGGACGTGGTACTGGAGAACCTTCTCCATAAATTGCAATTGGAAAAATGCATAACGAAAACTGTAAAAAACTGACTATCTATTGATCATAATTGAAGGAAATAACAGGAATTAAAAAATTGCAATGAATTTAACTGCAGAATGGAGCCACTTAAATAAACTAAAACTGTCCCAGGAAAAGACCACATATATGATGCTAAAAAGCACCCTAAAACGAGACCCAACAGTGAAGGTAGAAGGTGTTACCATCAAGCGGAAAAAGGTTGTGAAATATCTAGGAGTATACATCGGGGAAAGGCTAGATTACAAGACCTATGTCAAAAAGATAACTGAAACAGCTACAAAAGCCATGCGATAGGCAGCTACGCAAGCCTATCGCAAGTCTTGCCCAGAGAAAATATAAGTTGAACATTAAACTTATACAGACATACATGAGAAGTGTAATGGTTGCAATAATAACCCATGCAGACAGCGTCTGGACAGACAAAGCATTACAAGTGAAGGCAGGGGAATCTCTGAATAGAGCACAGAGGAACATACTACTTCGTTTAACAGGTGCCTACAGGACAACAGCAACTGATGCTCTAACAACGATAACGAGAAACTTGCCGATGGACTTAGAGGTGCGAAAAAGAGCAGCATGCTATTGGCTAAAAAAAGGTAGGCAGGATAAAATCGAACAGCTATTAGGAAAACAAATTGAATCAGCAAAGCAGGCAAAAGACATAGTACTTCAGCTATGGCAAGACAGATGGGAGACCTCCACAACAGGTAGAAGACTCTTTGGATTTTTTCCAAGAGTAAAGGAATGACTAGAAAATCGTAAACAAATCCAAAGAGAGACGATACATTTTCTGACAGGACACGGTCCTTATGAATCGTACCTGTCAGAAAGGAAAATCATAAACTCTAACCTGTGTGAATGTGGAGAAATTGGAACCCCGGAACACAAAGTTTTTATGTGCAGACTACTAGAAGAGGAACTTCAAGAGCATAGAACTCAAATAAGAGATAAGTCAATATTACTCTCGGAAAATCTGGAAAAACACCTAAACTGCATAACAACAATTATCGACACGAAGGGACACAATAAAAAAAACCGAAAGAAACCGAACAACGACCAAAGACAAGTCATGAAAAATAATATAAATCCCGAGACCAGAAGAACAGGTCAAATTCGAGAAATGTCAGGATACCGGATAAATCCGATGAACCGACATACAACAGACGAAAGACATTTATACCGATCATGAAAGCGCAAATAAGGCGCAAAGCTTTTAGTTTTAGGTTTTAAGTTAATTTAATTTTATGTTTTAGATGGTAGCTTAGATTAATTTAATTTTAGTTTAGTTTAAGTTAGTTAGGATTTTCTATGAATTTAGGGCCAAGTTTTCTAAAAAGAAATGCAATGATCGTAGAACAACAAAGTGCGCCTCCCCGAGATTAGGGACGGAAACGAAGCAGGGGTAACTGTCTCGACAGCAATAAAAATCCCCTGCACGGCCAAAGCACACAAATTAAGATAAATAAAAAAAAGTCGTTAAAACAACTAATAAAATTGTATGAAAACTAACGCATAATCTAACATATAATCTAAAAAATAGCTTAGAACTTACGAATTAGAATTAATTTGCATGAAGTAGGATATAACACATACTGTGAGCGTCAAAAAAAAGTAAGCAGCTGTTGTTTTTCTATTAAAAGGTTAATAAAAATGCAGTTAATAACGAAAATCAAAAAGTTTTATTGCAGTCTTCACAACTCATCTATACTATATTTAAATCAATAGAAACATGAAAAAAAAAACAAATCATTACCCGTAATAATTCAGATTATTGTAAATATCTACCGAATTTAGGCGTCAAAAGAAAGTAAACAGAATTCGGAACTAATAGGTATTAAGTACAAAAATAAATATAATATTAACTTTTAATACTTGGTTTGAGCTCCTTTGGCCTTCAAACCTCCCTTAATCTCCTTGACATGGATTCCACCAAGTTTTTTGTAATATTTTGAGGGATTTTCATCCATTCTTCAGTTAAAGCTTTTTTAAGGTCGTCTTTATTTGAAATTGTCCTTTCTCTGATCTTCCTGTCAAGGTGATCCCACAGATGTTCTATAGGATTAAGGTCTGGGGACTGCGGTGGATGATCAAGGGTTTTAGGGACTCGGTATAGCATCCATTCCTTCACAATTTTGGAAGTGTGCTTTGGATCGTTATCCTGTTGGAAGATCCATTTCTCTGATAAGCCCAATTCATTAATACTCGGGGAAATATTGTTCTTTAAAATGGTTAAATAGTCCATTTTATTCATTGTTGATTCAATAAAAACTAGATTACCGACCCCTGACGCCGCCATACAGCCCCAGACTATAACCGAGCCTCCACCGTGTTTGATGGTATTGGTAACAAATTTCTCTTTGAAGGTCTCATTTTTTGGCCGCCATATCTTTGGTGGTTTTCTTTTAGCAAAAATTTCAAATTTACTTTCATCACTAAATAATATATTTTTCCAAAAATCTGGAGCTTCGTTCTGATATTTTTTTGCGAAATCAAGACGTTTCTGTTTATTTATTTTCGATATGTAAGAACACTCCACTTCTATGGAGTGTTCTTCGTATGGTACTGGAACTTATGGTTGTGTTTGCTATCTGCGATATGTCGTTTGCTATTTTAACCGCACTTGAACATGGATTATTCTTCACTTTTCTTACCACTGCTCTAGCCTGTGCTTCTGTAAGGCGCTTTGGTCGTCCAACGCGTTGTAAATCGGCTACAGTATGATGTTTTGCATATTAATCCAAAATTATTTTAATTGTGCAGTGATTTTGTTCCATTATTTTAGCTATTTCGCGTAAGGATTTACCTTTTTTATTTAAACTTAATATAATTTAACGCGTTTCTATACTTGTTTGTTTTCCCATGATAATTTTTGGTATTTATAATTAATTTCGACGTTCAACCACTTGCTGTTTCTTCTAAAATGTTCTAAAGTTGTCCTGGAGGGGTTTATAAGTATTTATACGAAAAGTGTGGTACTTCCCCTAAATCTAAAATGAATTTACAACAACCGGGCCGGCTGTTTACTTTCTTTTGACGCGTAAAAATCGGGGTATTTTTACTCTAAAGGGGATTTACCATATTTGTAGGGTTTTTTGCTTAACTATTTTTTACGATAGGATTGCTCACAAATAAAGCCGTAAATTTTGGTATATAAATTTTTATTGTAAGTTAACAGAATCGTAGTAAAAAGGGTTTTTAGAAGTAAACAGCTAGTGTTTACTTTCTTTTGACGCTCACAGTATGTGGTTTGACTTGCGTCGAGTCTTCAATTCATTTAGCTGTATTAAAGTTACTCGAGTGACAGTGTGAAGTTCTTGCGTAGTACAATGCCGAAACCAATGCCGAAGCCAACCGTAGAAGAATGGATTAAAGATTACAAGGAATTGAAATATGAACGCAATCGTTTATTTTGCCAAGCCTGTTCAAAAATCGTAAGTATTGATGGAGTTAATCGAATAAAAACAATTAATTATATTAATTATAGAAATAAAATTCACTATTGATTCAATGTAGTACTTCGATCACTAAAATTAATAGAACAATATATTGATTGTTTAATAATTATGGAAGATATTATAAAATACTGACGTTATTAAATTACTGTTAATAGATTGATTGTGACAAGAAATACTACATAATTCAGCATGTCAAAACATCATTGCATCAGGAAAAATTAAAACTGACCAAAACTCAAACCAAAAAACAACAAACTATAGGTACAGCTATACAATCTGTGGCATCAACATCCGGCTACACAGAACAATCAAAATTCAATTTTGATCTTTGCAAAGCTTGAATGATAAAATTTTACTGATGGTGTCTGTATTAGACGCAGCGGCATACATGGTAAAAGCTGCGTCTAATATGAAGATTTTTTACCCTAATTTAATTCATTGTACTTGCTTAGCACACGGGCTTAATCGAGTAGCAGAATCTATAAGGTTACAGTTCCCATTAGTTAATAAATTAATAAAAAGCGGTAAACAAATATTTGTTAAAGCCCCTTTAAGGGTAGAATTGTTTAGAGAGAGGTTACCACATACCCCATTACCACCACAACCAGTTCTAACAAGATGCTATATTTATCATGGTTCTAATATACCATGATAAATATCTTTTTAATTTATTTCCCTTGTCGTGCTTTATTTTGTTATGGTTTTTTTGGAAGCAGTATCAAGTTTTGCAAGCATTTTAAGTCTTTAAAGGTAATGTTCAGTTTTCTGAAAACATTCCAAGACTTTTAGAAGAGGTATCAAGTCATTTCAAGTCTTCTAGAAGCAAAATCAAGTCTTCTAGAAGAAGGATTAAGTCTTCTTAAATCACTTCATTTTTTCTGGAAGCTTTTCAAGTCCTAAAATTACAATATCAATTCTTCTGAAAATAGTATCATGTCTTCTGGAAGCAGTATCATATCTTTTGGAAGCAGTTTAAGTAGTCTGGAAGTAATATTAGATCTTCTGGAAGCAGTGTCACCTAATTTGAAAGCATTCCAGCCTTCCAGAGGTAATGTGTAGTCTTCCAGAAATATTTCAAATCTTCTAGAAGCAGTATTCAGTCTTTTGGAAGAAAGTTTTCAAGTTTTCCAGGGCAATACTAAGTCTTCTGGAAGTGTTACAAGTCTTTTGGAAACAACATCAACTCTTCTAGAAGCAGTATCGAATGTTTTGAAAGAATTTCAAGTCTTCCAAAGGCAATACTAAGTCTTCTAGAAGCAATATCAAGTCTTCTGGAAACATTTCAAGTAATTTCAAAGGTGATAAATCTTCTGGAAGTGTTACAAGTCTTTTGGATTCAGTATCAAGTCGTCTAGTTTCAGTATTGAGTCTTCTGGAATCAATTCAAGTCTTTTGAAAACAATATCAAGTCTTCCAAAAGCAGTATCGAGTCTTTTGGAAGCAGTTCAAGTCTTTTGAAAACAACATCAAGTCTTTTAGAAGTAGTATCGAGTTTTCTACAAACAGTTCTAGTATTCTGCAAGCATTTCAACTCCTCCAGAAGCAATATCAAATCTTCTGGAAGCATTTCAAGTCTTCCGGAGCACTGTCAAGTATTCTGGAGTATTTCAGGTCTTCTGGAAGTGATTTAAGTCTTTTGGAAGTATTTCAAATATTTTGCCTACAGTATGATGTCCTTCAGAGGTATTATCGAGTCTAATTAATTCAGATTTCTGGTAGTAATCCAAGCCTTTTGGAAGCAAGAGCAGTCTTCTGGAAACATTTTAAAGTAGTTAGAAGCTGTATCAAGTTTTTTAGAAGCAGTATCAAGTTTTTTGATAGCAGTTTCAAGTCTTCTGGAAGCAGTATCAAGTCTTCTGGAAGCATTTCAACTCCTCCAGAAGTACTAGAAGTATACTACACAAACGCCGTAGATCATTTTAAACAATTAATAAATGAATTTCCGGCTACAAATAGTAAAGCAATACAAGATTACCAGATTTCTCATTTTTATGCCTTTTTAATGCTTTTGTTGCCAAAATTTCATGCCTTTTTAAGTGCCTTTTTCCGTCTTTTTTGTGCCTTTTAATCCGGTCTTTAGTCATCAGACGGTATGGGATATGAGATATTTCCTGCTACAATGGCAAAACGGAGGTTCGTCTTCTTATTGAAATGCATTCGCTTAGACGATACCACAACTAGAGATCAAAGAAAAGAAATGGACAAACTAGCAGCAGTTCGTACTATTGTTGACAAGTTCAACGACAATTGTAAGAAAACTTATTCTGTGGGCGAGTATGTAACATTAGATGAAATGCTGCTTGCCTTTAGGGGTAGGTGCAGTTTCCGAATGTACATTCCAAGTAAACCAAACAAATACGAATTGAAAGTCTTCGCCGTTGTTGATGCCAAAACATTTTTCACTTCACACATAAAAATTTACGCTGGTGTTCAACTCAATGGTCCATATAAAACTGACAACTCTACCGCTGCAGTAACTAAAAGAATGTGTTCACATTGATTAGGATTAGGAGGAAATGTTACAATAGATCGTTGGTTCACAGGATATCCAATTGTAAAGAAACTGCTAAGAGAGTACCGGCTTACTGTGGTTGGTACAATTAAAGCCAATAGAAGAGAACTACCTCTTGAAATAACACAAGTTAAAAACAGGAAAGTATATTCTTCGTTATTCGCATTTAGTAATGATGTGACTACAGTTTCATATATACCCAAAAAAGGAAAGAATGTGCTTGTAGTTTCAACAATGCACCGAGACGATCATATCGATGAAGCTACCGGTGATCGAAAAAAGCCCGAAATAATTACTTTCAATAATAGCACAAAAAGTGGAGTAGATGTTGTTGATCGAATGATTACATCATACAATGTTGCAAGAAACACAAAGCGTTGGCCAATGGTAATTTTCTATAACCTCCTCAATATAGCAGCAATTAATGCTTTTGTTATCTACAAAGACAACATACCATATGGTGAATTTGCTAAAACTCGCAGACTGTTTCAAAAAAATCTTGGTATGGAGTTAGTAAAAAATAACATGCAAAGAAGAGCCGTTGATAAGCACTTGACCAAAAGTGTGCCTACTTCTGCCTTGAGGCTCTCAGGTACTGAAGAGGAAATTATTCCAGGGCCACAACCAGGGAAAAGAGGAAACTGTAAATATTGCAAAAGACGAAAAACTCGTTATTTTTGTAAAATTTGTAAATGTTGGTTGTACATGGAGCACATAACAGCGTGTTACAACGATTGTTTGGGAAATATGGAGAAAACAGTTTAAAGCCCTCCAGTTTGTGCATAGAATATTATTCTTTAGTTAAGACATTTTTTATAACACTTTATACATTTTTAAATATATATTATTATAGATCGATTTTCTTTTCCTTTATAATAATATAATAATAATAATAATAATATTTATTGATGTACCTCAAAATAACATGATATAATATATAAAAAAAAAGAAAACAGAGATAGAGGTCATCAAAAGGGGTTGAGTCAATGCACCTGTAAGCAGGCATATTGTTTTTCATCAACCCCTCAAACAACCAAAAAAAGAAACAAAAAAAATAAACAAATTATGTAACCTAAAAACCAAACATAAACTAAATTAAATTAAATTACACCTTATCATAGCCGCACAACTTATAAATAATAATTTTAATATAAAAAGAAACACAAAACGTATATATATAAATTAAATATTAAATTCCAAAGAGGTAAACAACAAGATGAGTTATACTAAACAGCCCGTCACTGAAGCAAGTACATCTTAAAAGCCGTCTTAAAGCCAAGCTCACTTCGCTGCAAAATGTTCAATGGGATGCTATTATAAACACTGCAAATAACATAAGAATAAGAGCGTTTAAACAGTTGTGTACGATATCTAGGAATGGAAAGCCTAAAACGATGTCGAACATTAATATTATGTACATCACAACGGTAGCGAATTCTAGTGGACAAATAAGGAAGTGTTCCAGATAAAACTAATCTATGAAAAAAACAAGCAGAATGTAACCTCCTACGCTGTGACATGTTCAACCAGTTAACCTTGTTTCTTCTTTTTATACCATATATAAATCTTAGACAAGCGTTTTGCAAACGTTGAATTTGGAGGGTAGTAGCTACATCAAGACAAGAATCATAAATTACATCGCAATAGTTGAGTAAGGACAACACAATTGAATCACAAAGTTGAATACTTAGACGCCGATTCAATAAGTTGCGATTAAGCAACTTAAGCAGCGCAGCATAGGCTCGCTTAAGTAAATTGATATATATGTGCACGAAATCTTAATGATGAATCGATGGTAACACCCAAGCTTTTTGCCTCATTGCTGAACTGTAAATTAACACCACAAACACTAATGTCAAAGGACTCTCGAACATGGGCAACTGCACTCTGATTTATTTGGACCAATAAACGACAGCTTAAGGGTAGGAAAATCTTTATGTCGGAATCCCTTACTGTACGTCGACTTCAACTTTACATTAAAGTTAAAGCTGCGGTGGGTCCTGAAAATGCATGGACGTCGGATGGCCGGATCTACGTTTCGTTGTCGGGGGATGGTAAGAAGAGGAAAGTCATACGTAATTTGTCGGATCTTGATGGATGCCCCCGTGTCTTGCATCGTCGCGGGATAACAACCCGTAGCCGGGCTGCTAGGGAATAGGTTATGATTTGTTTATAACAGGTTATAAATTATTTCATGAATTTTTCTTTAATAGCATATTCAGTTTTGATTGTTTTGATTATTATGCTAAGATGTTTTCACGGTTATTTATTTTACCTTACATATATATATATTATTTTTTTTTGTTCTTTTGTTTTTTGAGATATTTTGTTATTGTTTATTTTCGTTTTTTTCCTTTTTTTATCTCTTCGTTAGGGGAACTTAATTCGTTGGTCTCAGTTCTCACTGTAGCGACCTGCCCGGTTTTCGTTGTATGAATTTGCATCATTTTTAGTTTACTTAGAATAATTTTTGTTTCTTTTATCTACTACTTTTGTATACATTATTCACACACATTTATATATATTTATATTTTTTTTTTGTTTTCTCTATTTCAAGTTTTTGTTTGTCTATTAACTTTTGTTTGTTTTTTCTTTTTCCTTTTCTTTTTACTCTTTTTTTGTTGTTTCTGAATGGATGTTGGTATCAGTTGTTCATCTGATTCTTCTTCACAATCTTTCCTTTCTTGTGCTACTTCTATTGACTCTTCTCTCACGGCATCAATGGAATCTCTCCTTGATGTCGAGGATGGTGTTGGTGTGACTAATGCCGCTGACTATACGGGGATCCCCTCAACTGATCTTTTCCGAGGACTGACCAACTTCATTTCAGTTTGTCATATAAACGCGCAAAGTATTTGTGCTCACTTTAATGATCTTTTGCTTACATTTGAATCCGATATCTTTGATGTTATCATGGTTAGCGAAACGTGGCTCAAGCCTTCGTTACCTTCTACTTTATACACTCTTCCTAATTACTATTTGTTAAGGAAAGATCGTATGTTCTTACGTGGTGGGGGAGTGGCCTTGTTTATTCGAAACACTCTACATGCTACCATCGTAGAAACCTCCGATGGAACGTTGCCGAATGCGGAGTTTTTGCTTGTACAGCTGAAAACCGATAATAATAAAATATTACTCGGTGTTTTTTACTGCCCTCCTTCTATGAACTATTTTGATCAGTTGGAGGAGATTTTGGAAGGGCACTCACTTATCTATGACACTATCCTGTTATTGGGCGACTTTAATACCTGTCTGTTGAGAAATGATACTCGTAGTGAGAAACTTCAATTCGTTACTTCTTCTTTAAACTTATCTATCTTACCCTCTCTGCCTACTCATCATCTTCCTACCTCACATTCTCTTCTTGATCTTATTATTACATCCTGTCCAGACAGGATACTTACACACGGTCAGCTACCTGCCTTCCAATTTTCTGAGTCGTCATCTGAGTCGTTCTCGGCGTGTTGTGACTTACCGTGATCTAGGGCGAGTTGATACTAATTTGCTCTTGTCAGATGCGCTGATGATTGATTGGCTTCCACTATATCGTTTAGCAGATATTGATGCTAAAGTGGACTACTTTAATTCTAAAATTATTAAGCTCTATGATAGACATGCCCCCCTTATACAACGCAAGATGAGGCATCCGCCTGCACCTTGGCTGAGTGATGAGATAAGGATCTCTTATGCGACTGCGTAACCATGCAAAGTTGGTATTTAAACGTACACCCTCTAGTACTAATTGGGAAAACTATCGAATTCTACGCAACCGCTGTAATCATAAGTGCAAGTATGCTAAGAGATCTTATTTCTACCAGAGGCTGTCTGGAGTCGCGCCGAGAACATTTTGGAGGACTATGAGGTCTCTCGGAGCGATAAACTCTCCGTCTGACCAGATGGATCTTGATTGTGAGTCGCTGATCTTGATGATTGATGACGTAACTAAGGCGGCTACAATTAATGAAATTCTTACTGCTCCTAAATCGTGTTTCTTCTCTTTTACGCTTGTAACCGCGACCGAAGTGGGTGATGCTATGGCATATTCAAAGTCCCCTTGCGTGGGTTCTGATGGTATCGGTCTCAACCTTCTTCGTCCTATACTGGATATAGTGCTTCCACCATTAACACATATCTTCAACTTTTCTTTTGAACAGTCTTTATTTCCCTCTATCTGGAAAGTAGCTCATGTCGTCCCCATACCTAAATCCAAGTCCCCTTCATGTAACACTGATTTCCGTCCGATTTCAATTTTATCCGTACTATCAAAAGCTCTTGAACGTTTAGTTTATTTACAAGTCCAAGGATATCTCGAAAGGTTTAATTTACACAATGAGTTGCAATCGGGTTTTCGCAGTGGGCATAGTACGACTACTGCCCTCATTAAAGTTACTGATGATATTAGGTATGCCTGTGACAACAGATGTGTTACTGTGCTAGTTCTACTCGATTTCAGCAAGGCTTTTGATTCTGTCGACCACAACATACTTTTAGCATCTCTTTCTGCCTACGGATTCACTCCTTCCTGTGTTTCTTGGTTTCATTCCTATCTTTCCCATCGCTCCTTCTGCGTACGCGCTAATTCTTCAGTTTCTTCTGCTTGTGCAATCAAATGTGGTGTTCCTCAGGGCAGTGTATTGGGACCGTAACTTTTTTCTTTGTTCGTTAATAGTGTTACTAATCATATCTCGTGTAATTATCATTTGTATGCTGACGACCTCCAAATATACACTACTACAACGGTTGCTAAATTTCCGGAAGCTATTGTGCGACTTAATAATGATCTATCTAACGTCTTGAACTGGTCTCGGAGATACGGACTTAAGTTGAACTCAGTTAAAACGCAAGCTATTGTGTTTGGTACTCGTCAATTACTTGGTAAGATCAGTCCATCTAGCTGCAGTTATCTGCTGCTGGATGGTACTGTCATACGGTTTTCTGACACAGTTAAGAATCTCGGAGTCTTTATGGATTCTTCACTGTCTTGGAGACCGCAAATTCAACATGTTTGCAGAAAAGTTTATGCTTGCTTCCACTCTTTAAAGAGACTTCGTTGCTCTCTTCCTCCTTTGGTCCGTCGTAATCTTTGCTATTCACTTATATTTCCTCACTTCGACTATGCGGACGCGGTTTATCCCGATCTCTCGGTAACTCTCCTCGATAAATTGCAGCGGCTACAGAATAATTGCATCCGGTTCATATTTGACATAAATAGATTTGAGCATGTAACGCCGTATCGCAATTACATTCAGATGTTAACTTGTGAGAGACGTAGATCCTTTCGTTTATTAACCATTTTATTTAAAATTCTTCATAACTGCACCCCAAAGTACTTATCAGATAGGTTTCAGCAATTATCATCTCATGAGTTTGCTACTCGTTCGTGTTCTGATGCTATTCTTACATTTCCCGTTCATAGCACTGAAATTTATCACAGATCATTTACAGTACGGTCGATTGCGCTGTGGAATGGACTGCCTTCTGAAATTCGTAATATTTCTAATATTGCTAATTTTAGATGTGTTTTAAAGAGCCACTTGCTTGCCCTTCAATTGTCTGTTTCCTGATTCTTTGTTCTTTGTCTTTCTCTTTTTCCTCTCTTCAACTGCTTTCACTTGTTGGCAACTGATATCCGGCAAATTCTTTTGTTTTTTTTTTTTAGCTTCTGTCTCTCTTGTCGTATCTTTTTCTTTACTTTTGTTCTTGATTAATCTTATTTGGTGATAAATGTTAATGATATCTAATTATCACTACTTGCCATATTAATCCTAGGATAATTTTGCTTTAGTAAATACTATTTTGTTTGTTCTGTTGGGTCATTTGGCAGATATCGCTTGTGCGATAAAATGATCCATTTGCTTATACTGTTTAAGTTTAAGTTTATTCATTGCTCGACTAACAATCGACAATGGGATTATGCATACATATATTTTGTTCTTATTTTTTTTTTCTCTTCTTGTGTATTTTATGTAGCTTTGTATTTTATTTGTGGCAATAAATGGTAATAAATAATTCCCAAAAACCATCATGGATGACTTACTCGGATTAATATTTAGGCACAGTTGGAAAGCACGATGAATTAATTTGTCTAAATCAAAATTAATATAATTCTGAGCAATATGCATTTGAGCAGGATCAAAGGAATAATGAAGCTGAGTGTCATCAGCATACATATGCATATTGCAGTGATGCAACATACCAAAAAATTTACTTGTATAAATTAAGTAGACAATTGGGCCTAAGATAGATCCTTGCAGAACGCCAGACAACACAACAGCTTCATCAGACCAGTTACCATCAAAAGAAACTCTCTGTCTGCGATTCATCAAATAATGCTCAAAAAAAGCACAGGCATTGCGCGATAGACCGGAATTCCAAAGAATTGCCAAAAGCGTTCTATGGTGTACCGTATCGAATGCCTTGGAGAAGTCAAGCAGAACAAGAACCGTGGTCTTGCCAATATCCCTCTGATAATAGTAAAGTCCAAAAGTGCAGTAGCGCAACTATAACCCTTCCTGAAACCAGACTGGGTATTAGGTAATATGGAGAAGGTTTCCAAATGTTTCCTTAGTTGACAAGCGACAAATCGTTCTAAAATCTTAGATATTGCAGGTAATACACTGATCGGGCTTAAATCATTATAATTGGAAGGATTAGTCGTTTTCGGCATCGGTGTAACTAAAGCAACCCTCCAGCAATCCGGAAAAACAGAAAACTCAAGACAAAAGTTGACAATGTGACATATATAAGGCAAGATAACTGGACAACACAGTACCAGCATTTCTGCACTGACACCATCGAAACCAATCGCATTTGTTTTTATTGAAACCAACATGTCCATAACCTCCTCCTCTGAGGCTAAAGAAAATTCAAGCTTCTCAGTAACCGTAGGGATTACATTTGATGAAAAGAAAGTGATTAAATCAGTATCACCCTGCGAGTTATTCTGAGAGGACAAAAAGAAATCATTTAAAGCATCGACATCAACAAGACCTTCAGGAATAGAACACTGTCTAGTATTTAGAATACCCATCCTTCTGAAACCACCCCACAATTCATGACTACTTTTGGTATTCAGCATATACTCAAGGTAAGCCTTTCTTTCCCTTTGAACACTAGAATTAGTAAAATTACGCAATTCCTTATAGGCTAGATAATCGCGTTCACACTTAGTCCTCTTAAATTTCGAGTAAGCATCATCTCTAAGTTTCATCAACAATTTAATGTTATCAGTTATCCAAGGACGAAAATTTTTCCTTGCTGAGATAACCCTAAAGGGAACATAGACATCGAATAAGGACAAAATAAAATGATTAAACAGGCACACCTTGTCATCAATATTTTCAAGGTATATGATCTCATTCCAGGGAATTTGAGATAAATCACGAGCAAAATTGTTACGGTTAAAATGTTTAAAATCCCTAAAGCTAATTGGTCGTGGCTCAGAAGTAGGCCCACCTGCGAAGCATAGCTCTATACAAACTATCGTATGGTCTGCAACGTTATGAACAGGTACCACAGCTGCGCCCAGTAGTCGAGTATCAGAAGTTACAATTATATGGCCAATAAGCGAGGCGGAAGTTGACGTAACCGTGGTTGCAGCCTCAATTACTTATTATTATTTAGGCGTTGTTTCCAAATTTTGAAAAATATGTGATTAAATTGTAAGCATTTTCTTGAAATCAAATTAACATAAAACGTGAGTTTGGAATTGGCCCTGTATTAGGCTATTATATAGTATAAGCATCATATAAAACATATTTATGAGAAATTAGCACTGGAGGACACGTTGGCGTCCCTTAAAGTTTTTTCTATTTTGGACTCCACAGACCACACCCGATTGAAAGTGTTAAGAAAGCGCGCCCGACAGATGGAGGATTAATAGTGTTGCGTACTTGTAGATTCATCATTAAATGTTTGTTACATTCAACAGTTCTTCATTGCTTTTGTAGTCGAAAATCATATAAATCGAAATCTTCAGATTGCTTGTTTTGCCTGAGAATATTGATGGTATTGTATCAATATTTTGTACTTTTTATTTTGTATTTTTAGCTGTTTCTATAACATTTTTGTCTTAAATTTGATCCATAAATCATTCCATTATCTCAATTATTTTAGCCATAGCGACTTTTTTTAATTCTCCTATTTTTTCTATTTTAATTTTAATTTTGTTTTCGAGTTGCAGAAATTGGTCATTCTTTGATTTTAACGGAAGAGTATATGGCGCACTTGATATTCATAATTTTGGGAATTTTTTTCTCCCTTAAATGAAAACACCCCCTCGTAATATTTTGAATAGGGGTTCTTCTAAGAGTGCTAAACGCGAATCTGAATTTTAATTTTGGATTCGAGTTGCAGAAATTGGTCATTTTTCGATTTTAACGGAAGAGTATATGGCGCAAGTGATATTCATAATTTTGGGAATTTTTTTTCTCCCTTAAATGAAAACACCCCCTCGTAATATTTTGTGAAGGAGTACTTCTAAGAGTGCTAAACGCGAATCTGAATTTTAATTTTGGTTTCGAGTTGCAGAAATTGGTCATTTTTCGATTTTAACGGAAGAGTATATGGCGCACGTGATATTCATAATTTTGGGAATTTTTTTCTCCCTTAAATGAAAACACCCCCTCGTAATATTTTATGAATGGGTTATTCTAAGAGTGCTAAACGCGAATCTGAATTTAAATTTTGGTTTCGAGTTGCAGAAATTGGTCATTTTTCGATTTTAACGGAAGAGTACATGGCGCACGTGATATTCATAATTTTGGGAATTTTTTTCTCCCTTCAATGAAAACACCCCCTCGTAATATTTTCAATAGGGGTTATTCTAAGAGTGCTAAACGCGAATCTGAATTTTAATTTTGGTTTCGAGGTGCAGAAATTGGTCATTTTTCGATTTTAACGGAAGAGTATATGGCGCACGTGATATTCATAATTTTGGGAACTTTTTTTTCCCTTAAATGAAAACACCCCCTCGTAATATTTTGTGTAGGGGTTCTTCTAAGAGTGCTAAACGCGAATCTGAATTTTAATTTTGGATTCGAGTTGCAGAAATTGGTCATTTTTCGATTTTAACGGAAGAGTATATGGCGCACGTGATATTCATAATTTTGGGAACTTTTTTTTCCCTTAAATGAAAACACCCCCTCGTAATATTTTGTGTAGGGGTTCTTCTAAGAGTGCTAAACGCGAATCTGAATTTTAATTTTGGATTCGAGTTGCAGAAATTGGTCATTTTTCGATTTTAACGGAAGAGTATATGGCGCACGTGATATTCATAATTTTGGGAATTTTTTTCTCCCTTAAATGAAAACACCCCCTCGTAATATTTTGTGTAGGGGTTCTTCTAAGAGTGCTAAACGCGAATCTGAATTTTAATTTTGGTTTCGAGTTGCAGAAATTGGTCATTTTTCGATTTTAACGAAAGAGTATATGGCGCACGTGATATTCATAATTTTGGGAATTTTTTTCTCCCTTAAATGAAAACACCCCCTCGTAATATTTTGTGTAGGGGTTATTCTAAGAGTGATAAACGCGAATCTGAATTTTAATTTTGGTTTCGAGTTGCAGAAATTGGTCATTTTTCGATTTTAACGAAAGAGTATATGGCGCACGTGATATTCATAATTTTGGGAATTTTTTTCTCCCTTAAATGAAAACACCCCCTCGTAATATTTTGTGTAGGGGTTCTTCTAAGAGTGCTAAACGCGAATCTGAATTTTAATTTTGGTTTCGAGTTGCAGAAATTGGTCATTTTTCGATTTTAACGAAAGAGTATATGGCGCACGTGATATTCATAATTTTGGGAATTTTTTTCTCCCTTAAATGAAAACACCCCCTCGTAATATTTTGTGTAGGGGTTCTTCTAAGAGTGCTAAACGCGAATCTGAATTTTAATTTTGGTTTCGAGTTGCAGAAATTGGTCATTTTTCGATTTTAACGAAAGAGTATATGGCGCACGTGATATTCATAATTTTGGGAATTTTTTTCTCCCTTAAATGAAAACACCCCCTCGTAATATTTTGTGTAGGGGTTCTTCTAAGAGTGCTAAACGCGAATCTGAATTTTAATTTTGGTTTCGAGTTGCAGAAATTGGTCATTTTTCGATTTTAACGAAAGAGTATATGGCGCACGTGATATTCATAATTTTGGGAATTTTTTTCTCCCTTAAATGAAAACACCCCCTCGTAATATTTTGTGTAGGGGTTATTCTAAGAGTGATAAACGCGAATCTGAATTTTAATTTTGGTTTCGAGTTGCAGAAATTGGTCATTTTTCGATTTTAACGGAAGAGTATATGGCGCACGTGATATTCATAATTTTGGGAACTTTTTTTTCCCTTAAATGAAAACACCCCCTCGTAATATTTTGTGTAGGGGTTCTTCTAAGAGTGCTAAACGCGAATCTGAATTTTAATTTTGGATTCGAGTTGCAGAAATTGGTCATTTTTCGATTTTAACGGAAGAGTATATGGCGCACGTGATATTCATAATTTTGGGAATTTTTTTCTCCCTTAAATGAAAACACCCCCTCGTAATATTTTGTGTAGGGGTTCTTCTAAGAGTGCTAAACGCGAATCTGAATTTTAATTTTGGTTTCGAGTTGCAGAAATTGGTCATTTTTCGATTTTAACGAAAGAGTATATGGCGCACGTGATATTCATAATTTTGGGAATTTTTTTCTCCCTTAAATGAAAACACCCCCTCGTAATATTTTGTGTAGGGGTTATTCTAAGAGTGATAAACGCGAATCTGAATTTTAATTTTGGTTTCGAGTTGCAGAAATTGGTCATTTTTCGATTTTAACGGAAGAGTATATGGCGCACGTGATATTCATAATTTTGGGAATTTTTTTCTCCCTTAAATGAAAACACCCCCTCGTAATATTTTGTGTAAGAGTTCTTCTAAGAGTGCTAAACGCGAATCTGAATTTTAATTTTGGTTTCGAGTTGCAGAAATTGGTCATTTTTCGATTTTAACGGAAGAGTATATGGCGCACGTGATATTTATAATTTTGGGAATTTTTTCTCCCTTAAATGAAAACACCCCCTCGTAATATTTTGTGTAGGGGTTCTTCTAAGAGTGCTAAACGCGAACCTGAATTTTAATTTTGGATTCGAGTTGCAGAAATTGGTCATTTTTCGATTTTAACGGAAGAGTATATGGCGCAAGTGATATTCATAATTTTGGGAATTTTTTTTCTCCCTTAAATGAAAACACCCCCTCGTAATATTTTGTGAAGGAGTACTTCTAAGAGTGCTAAACGCGAATCTGAATTTTAATTTTGGTTTCGAGTTGCAGAAATTGGTCATTTTTCGATTTTAACGGAAGAGTACATGGCGCACGTGATATTCATAATTTTGGGAATTTTTTTCTCCCTTCAATGAAAACACCCCCTCGTAATATTTTCAATAGGGGTTATTCTAAGAGTGCTAAACGCGAATCTGAATTTTAATTTTGGTTTCGAGGTGCAGAAATTGGTCATTTTTCGATTATAACGGAAGAGTACATGGCGCACGTGGTATTCATAATTTTGGGAATTTTTTTCTCCCTTAAATGAAAACACCCCCTCGTAACATTTTGTGTAGGGGTTCTTCTAAGAGTGCTAAACGCGAATCTGAATTTTAATTTTGGTTTCGAGTTGCAGAAATTGGTCATTTTTCGATTTTAACGGAAGAGTATATGGCGCAAGTGATATTCATAATTTTGGGAATTTTTTTCTCCCTTAAATGAAAACACCCCCTCGTAATATTTTGTGTAGGGGTTCTTCTAAGAGTGCTAAACGCGAATCTGAATTTTAATTTTGGTTTCGAGGTGCAGAAATTGGTCATTTTTCGATTATAACGGAAGAGTACATGGCGCACGTGATATTCATAATTTTGGGAATTTTTTTCTCCCTTCAATGAAAACACCCCCTCGTAATATTTTCAATAGGGGTTATTCTAAGAGTGCTAAACGCGAATCTGAATTTTAATTTTGGTTTCGAGGTGCAGAAATTGGTCATTTTTCGATTATAACGGAAGAGTACATGGCGCACGTGATATTCATAATTTTGGGAATTTTTTTCTCCCTTCAATGAAAACACCCCCTCGTAATATTTTCAATAGGGGTTATTCTAAGAGTGCTAAACGCGAATCTGAATTTTAATTTTGGTTTCGAGGTGCAGAAATTGGTCATTTTTCGATTATAACGGAAGAGTACATGGCGCACGTGATATTCATAATTTTGGGAATTTTTTTCTCCCTTAAATGAAAACACCCCCTCGTAATATTTTGTGTAAGGGTTCTTCTAAGAGTGCTAAACGCGAATCTGAATTTTAATTTTGGTTTCGAGTTGCAGAAATTGGTCATTTTTCGATTTTAACGGAAGAGTATATGGCGCAAGTGATATTCATAATTTTGGGAATTTTTTTCTCCCTTAAATGAAAACACCCCCTCGTAATATTTTGTGTAGGGGTTCTTCTAAGAGTGCTAAACGCGAATCTGAATTTTAATTTTGGTTTCGAGGTGCAGAAATTGGTCATTTTTCGATTATAACGGAAGAGTACATGGCGCACGTGATATTCATAATTTTGGGAATTTTTTTCTCCCTTAAATGAAAACACCCCCTCGTAATATTTTGTGTAGGGGTTATTCTAAGAGTGCTAAACGCGAATTTGAATTTTAATTTTGGTTCCGAGTTGCAGTAATTGGTCATTTTTCGATTTTAACGGAAGAGTATATGGCGCACGTGATATTCATAATTTTGGGAATTTTTTCTCCCTTAAATGAAAACACCCCCTCGTAATATTTTGTGAAGGAGTTCTTCTAACAGTGCTAAACGCGAATTTGAATTTTAATTTTGGTTCCGAGTTGCAGTAATTGGTCATTTTTCGATTTTAACGGAAGAGTATATGGCGCACGTGATATTCATAACTTTGGGAATTTTTTTCTCCCTTAAATGAAAACACCCCCTCGTAATATTTTGTGTAGGGGTTCTTCTAAGAGTGCTAAACGCGAATCTGAATTTTAATTTTGGATTCGAGTTGCAGAAATTGGTCATTTTTCGATTTTAACGGAAGAGTATATGGCGCACGTGATATTCATAATTTTGGGAATTTTTTTCTCCCTTAAATGAAAACACCCCCTCGTAATATTTTATGAATGGGTTATTCTAAGAGTGCTAAACGCGAATCTGAATTTAAATTTTGGTTTCGAGTTGCAGAAATTGGTCATTTTTCGATTTTAACGGAAGAGTACATGGCGCACGTGATATTCATAATTTTGGGAATTTTTTTCTCCCTTCAATGAAAACACCCCCTCGTAATATTTTCAATAGGGGTTATTCTAAGAGTGCTAAACGCGAATCTGAATTTAAATTTTGGTTTCGAGTTGCAGAAATTGGTCATTTTTCGATTTTAACGGAAGAGTATATGGCGCACGTGATATTCATAATTTTGGGAATTTTTTTCTCCCTTAAATGAAAACACCCCCTCGTAATATTTTGTGTAGGGGTTCTTCTAAGAGTGCTAAACGCGAATCTGAATTTTAATTTTGGTTTCGAGTTGCAGAAATTGGTCATTTTTCGATTTTAACGGAAGAGTATATGGCGCAAGTGATATTCATAATTTTGGGAATTTTTTTCTCCCTTAAATGAAAACACCCCTCGTAATATTTTGTGTAGGGGTTCTTCTAAGAGTGCTAAACGCGAATCTGAATTTTAATTTTGGTTTCGAGTTGCAGAAATTGGTCATTTTTCGATTTTAACGGAAGAGTATATGGCGAACGTGATATTCATAATTTTGGGAATATTTTTCTCCCTTAAATGAAAACACCCCCTCGTAATATTTTGTGTAGGGGTTCTTCTAAGAGTGCTAAACGCGAATCTGAATTTTAATTTTGGATTCGAGTTGCAGAAATTGGTCATTTTTCGATTTTAACGGAAGAGTATATGGCGAACGTGATATTCATAATTTTGGGAATATTTTTCTCCCTTAATTGAAAACACCCCCTCGTAATATTTTGTGTAGGGGTTCTTCTAAGAGTGCTAAATGCGAATCTGAATTTTAATTTTGGTTTCGAGTTGCAGAAATTGATCATTTTTTGATTTTAACGGAAGAGTATACGCCGAATGTGATATTCATAATTTTGGGAATTTTTTTCTCCCTTAAATGAAAACATCCCCTCGTAATATTTTGTGTAAGAGTTCTTCTAAGAGTGCTAAACGCGAATCTGAATTTTAATTTTGGTTTCGAGTTGCAGAAATTGGTCATTTTTCGATTTTAACGGAAGAGTATATGGCGCACGTGATATTCATAATTTTGGGAATTTTTTTCTCCCTTAAATGAAAACACCCCCTCGTAATATTTTGTGTAGGGGTTCTTCTAAGAGTACTAAACGCGAATCTGAATTTTAATTTTGGTTTCGACTTGCAGAAATTGGTCATTTTTCGATTTTAACGGAAGAGTATATGGCGAACGTGATATTCATAATTTTGGGAATTTTTTTCTCCCTTAAATGAAAACACCCCCTCGTAATATTTTCAATAGGAGTTATTCTAAGAGTGCTAAACGCGAATCTGAATTTTAATTTTGGTTTCGAGTTGCAGAAATTGGTCATTTTTCGATTTTAACGGAAGAGTATATGGCGCACGTGATATTCATAATTTTGGGAATTTTTTTCTCCCTTAAATGAAAACACCCCCTCGTAATATTTTCAATAGGAGTTATTCTAAGAGTGCTAAACGCGAATCTGAATTTTAATTTTGGTTTCGAGTTGCAGAAATTGGTCATTTTTCGATTTTAACGGAAGAGTATATGGCGCACGTGATATTCATAATTTTGGGAATTTTTTTCTCCCTTAAATGAAAACACCCCCTCGTAATATTTTGTGTAGGGGTTCTTCTAAGAGTGCTAAACGCGAATCTCAATTTTAATTTTGGATTCGAGTTGCAGAAATTGGTCATTTTTCGATTTTAACGGAAGAGTATATGGCGCACGTGATATTCATAATTTTGAGAATTTTTTTCTCCCTTAAATGAAAACACCCCCTCGTAATATTTTGAATAGGGATTCTTCTAAGAGTGCTAAACGCGAATCTGAATTTTAATTTTGGTTTCGAGGTGCAGAAATTGGTCATTTTTCGATTTTAACGGAAGAGTATATGGCGCACGTGATATTCATAATTTTGGGAATTTTTTTCTCCCTTAAATGAAAACACCCCCTCGTAATATTTTGTGTAGGGGTTCTTCTAAGAGTGCTAAACGCGAATCTGAATTTTAATTTTGGTTTCGAGTTGCAGAAATTGGTCATTTTTCGATTTTGATATTGATAATTTTGGGCATTTTTCTCTCCCTTAAATGAAAACACCCCGCAAATTTTTGTGTAGGGGTTCTTCTAAGTGGTGATAAGTAGTTTAGAAAGGAACTTTTTTTTAAATTTTTGCTTAAATGCGAGGATGTCAACATATCTCTTCTGGGAAAAAGTGAAGAAAATAAACTCAAAGATGTCATTTTTATGTTGAACAGTGCAATTTAGGAAAAAAATTTTTTTTCTTCTATCATTGGTAAATGATGGAGATGAGGACTAAAACAACGATTTAGAGAACGAAGAAATCGAAACTACAGCTATTTTAGACAATATGCAGTCGCTATTTGGTAAAAACCAAGCTCAGTTGGAAGAAATGGATTTGACGAAGATTCAAAAATGATTCATTTAGCGACAAAGAATTAATCGGCGTTGCCAACAAGCTTTCTAATCATTATGAAGAACTTTAGTGAATCATACAGCAACAATTCATCATTATCATCATACATTTTGGTTTTTAAGTCATAAGAGTTAGTTCTGCAAAACCGAAATAGTCAAATTCCAACGAGTTATGCACCAGGAATTTTTAGACCACAACGAATTATCTTCATGCATAATTTTCTCCATCGATTTTAATTACGAGTTATAATTAATTACTGAAATATTGGCTCTATGGCCAGATTATAATTTTGATGACATCCTGAGCGAGTTAGACAACTTAAGTAGTGACTTCGTAGATCTAGACTTCGTAGCTAAAAAACAAAAATTTATTATCATCTAGGACGTTATTTTCATGATATAGACACAGAGAGAAAGAATTTAATTAATTTTCTTTGATAATTCAGTAAGTATATAAATTAGAGAAGGAAGCAGAGAGAGTTTAGAGATTGGAAGTTTGTTATTATCGGCTTTAGTTATCTTCCTTTAAAATTATAACTGGGAAAATAATAATTTAAGCCTTTTTATTACAAGAATAGAAAGGTTCAAGATTTGTATCAAGAAACGAAGGTCCAAACATAAATATTAAATATTTTTTTATAAAAAATTAATAAAATAAAAAGTTAGGTTAAAATGTCAATTATGACAGATCAAAAAAAAACAAAAAAATAAAGTTAGGTTAATATGTCAAAAAAATGACAAATTAAAAAAAAAGTTAGGTTATGATTAATTTTTCGCCCCAAATTCGACTCGCGCCCTAAAAATTAACCCAAACTCTTCAAAAAAACCCGAGTTAAATCGCGCAAATAATCGCCCGAACAAAAAAATTCTATTGTTTACGTTTTTTTCTTACCTCCAAATTGAACTCCAGTTCGGCGTCGAGCGAACAAACCTTCACGGGGAAGCTCTTCGACGATTTTTTCTTCCTAAACGGTGGCATTCTCTCTCGCATATTACGCGAAAGTTACGAAACGGCGATTTTTCTTCGAGGCACTTATTTCGATCTCATGGTCGTTTTTAAAAACATCCAACCACGAACTGTCAAAACATAACAGATGTGCGTGACGTAAGCTGCAAATTAATCCACACGAAATTAGTCACAAAAAAATAAATTTAATTTAATTTAATTAAATCAAAAAAATCATTAAATTAATAATAAATAATAATAAATTAACGATTAATTATAATAATTATTTTTAATTTTCCCCTTTACGATTTTAATAATTTGACAGGAAAGCTTGCACCTAACTTCACTCAGTTATGATTTACCACTTTGGTAAACACAAAACTTTTTAATTACTTTTTTAAAAATACTTTTAAAACGCCAGATAAGATAATAAAGAGATAATAAAAACGGTGATCGGGCTAAAAACAGTCTTCGAAATCAACAAAAATGTCTTGCAATCATTTCCGATATATACAAGGAGTATCAAAAAACATCCGGTAAAAATTAATTAATTAATCACCCCGCATTAATTAAACCCTTTTTATTTATAATTTAAGCGCTTTCTCAACCACATCATCCAACAAAGACGCCTGGCTCTCAAAGATTTTCGTCCGAAAAATCGAGCCAACGAAAGAGTCTCACAGTCGCATGTTAAGCGATAAAGAAATCGTTTATTCGTTACAAACGCACAATTTTCGCCCTGATTCGAAAAAGGAGTATTTAACGAACGTGTTAGTAATAATATTATTATTATTAATAATAATTTTTGACATATGTCAAAATAAAAATTAACCTCAATTTTATTATTATTATTTTTTTAGTAAAAACACGGTAGATTTAATTAAATCGCAAGAATCGTTATCACAAGCTGTTGAATTAGTGGGTTCTTGGACTGTTAATGTGGGCGATCAAGACCAAGCGCTACATTTATGGTCGTTTAAAGGGGGATTTGAAAAAATTGATTCGGCCAATTCGATTTTGTCGAGTAATAAAGATTACACGAAATTATGGGACGAGCAAGGAAAATTAGTTCGTTCGAGGCACTTACAATATCTATTAGCGTTTAGTTATTGGCCCCAAATTAAGTTAAGAGGTGGAAATAACATCTACGAGATTCGCTCGTATGCTTTAAAACCTGGTACGATGATCGAGTGGGGAAATAATTGGGCGAGGGCGATTAATCACCGTCAAAATAATAATGAGGCTTTTGCTGGGTTTTTCTCGCAAATTGGGAGATTGTATAATGTGCATCATATTTGGAGTATTAATTTTTTTTAAATTTTGGTAAATTTTTTGATTAATTCTTTTTTAGGTTATGAGAATTTGCAAGCTCGTAGGGAAACGAGGGAGAGTGCTTGGAGGAATCCCGGCTGGGATGAGTGTGTTGCTTATACTGTTCCTTTGATTAGGGAGATGCATTGTCGCATTTTGGAACCAACCGGGTTCTCTCCCACTCAATAAGATAAGATAAGAATCCTCTTGTAAAAGATGATTAAACAAGCTTTTTGTATACTTTATAAGATGAAAATTTTAATTTTATTGCAATCGGGGAGTCATTAATTGTATATAAATATGTTAAATAAATTAAATTTGCTCACCTTTTTTGGATTTTCTTGATTTCATCTCCTGTTGCCTAATTTCGGACAATTGTTAGTGTTTAAGCCTTCCTTGTTATTTTGAGTATGTATCTCCTTCTAAGCACTGTAGAAACTAACCTTTTAACCAAAAATTATAAAGTTAGTATTGCTTTAATATAACTCTCTTTTATAAAGAAGACTGAATCCTTTTCTAAATTAAAAAAGATTTAATAGAGTGGAAAGTATTTGAGTGGTACAGGGTTTAAATTTAAAGAAAACGTTTCTCGTAAACTGCACAAAAAAGATTTTGTTTCAACAGTTACAACACTCAGCGAGAGAACAATCCATATCTTTTTTGAAGAGGATATGAGTCCTAATAGAATTAATGATAAATCAAGATTATCATTTCCATTCGAATTTTATCGGGATTGCGTTGCTTTGTAGTGGCTGTGCTCAGGAATTTAAGCGTTATAGGAAAAACTTTGAAACAAAAGTTGTAGGAAGTTTAATTTCGAACAATAATGCTCTCTTGTACTTTTACCCTCAGATGCGTCAACATCAACAAGCACACGACAATGTGAAAATTTCATGACTTCCTCAGGCAATATCAAGTCTTCTGGAATTATTTCAAATTTTTTCGAAGCAGTATCAAGCAATCAGGAATTACTTCAAATGTTCTAGATGTATTATCAAGTCTTTTGGAAGCATTTCAAGTCTTCCAAAGGCAATATCAGCTTTTATAGAAGCATTATCAAATCTTCTGAAAACATTTCAAATTTTCTGGAAGCAATATTAAGTCTTCTAGAAGCAGTATCAAGTCATCTGGAAGCATTTGAAGTCTTCCAGAAACAATATTAAGTCTTCTGGAAGCAATATCAAGTATTCTAGAAGCAGTATCAAGTTATCTGGAAGCATTTCCAGTTTTGTAGAAACAATATCAAGTCTTCTAGAAGCAGTATCAAGTCATCTGGAAGCATTTGAAGTCTTCCAGAAACAATATTAAGTCTTCTGGAAGCAATATCAAGTATTCTAGGAGCAGTATCAAGTTATCTGGAAGCATTTCCAGTTTTGTAGAAACAATATCAAGTCTTCTGGAATCAATATCAAGTCTTCTAGAAGCAGTATCAAGTCATCTGGAAGCATTTGAAGTCTTCCAGAAACAATATTAAATCTTCTGGAAGCAATATCAAGTATTCTAGGAGCAGTATCAAGTTATCTGGAAGCATTTCCAGTTTTGTAGAAACAATATCAAGTCTTCTGGAATCAATATCAAGGCTTCTAGAAGCAGTATCAAGTCATCTGGAAGCATTTCAAGTCTTCCAGAAACAATATCAAGTCTTCTGGAAGGAATATCAAGTTTTCTAGAAACAATATCAAGTCTTCTGGAAATATTTCAAGTCTTCTGGAAGCAATATCAAGTCTTCTAGAAGCAGTATCAAGTCATCTGGAAGCATTTGAAGTTTTCCAGAAACAATATTAAGTCTTCTGGAAGCAATATCAAGTATTCTAGAAGCAGTATCAAGTTATCTGGAAGCATTTCAAGTTTTGTAGAAACAATATCAAGTCTTCTGGAATCAATATCAAGTCTTCTAGAAGCTGTATCAAGTCATCTGCAAGCATTTCAAGTCTTCTAGAAACAATATCAAGTCTTCTGGAAGCAATATCAAGTCTTTTAGAAGCAGTACCAAGTCATCTGGAAGCATTTCAAGTCTTCCAGAAATAATATTAAGTCTTCTGGAAACAATATCAAGTATTCTAGAAACTGTGTCAAGTCATTTGAAAGTATTTATGTCTTCCAGAAATAATGTCAAGTCTTCTGGAAGCAATATCAAGTCATCTGGAAGCATTTGAAGTCTTCCAGAAACAATATTAAGTCTTCTGGAAGCAATATCAAGTATTCTAGAAGCAGTATATTGCTTCCAGAAGACTTACTATTGTTTCTGGAAGACTTGAATTGCTTCCAGATGACTTGATACTGCTTCTAGAAGACTTGATATTGCTTCCAGAAGACTTGCTATTATTTCTGGAAGACTTAAAATACTTTCAAATGACATGACACAGTTTCTAGAATACTTGATATTGCTTCCAGAAGACTTAATATTGTTTCTGGAAGACTTGAAATGCTTCCAGATGACTTGATACTGCTTCTAAAAGACTTGATATTGCTGCCAGAAGACTTGATATTGTTTCTGGAAGACTTGAAATGCTTTCAAATGACTTGATACAGCTTCTAGAAGACTATTGATTCCAGAAGACATGATATTGTTTCTACAAAATTTGAAATGCTTCCAGATAACTTGATACTGCTTCTAGAATACTTGATATTGTTTCCAGAAGACTTAATATTGTTTCTGGAAGACTTAAATGCTTCCAGATGACTTGATACTGCTTCTAGAAGACTTGATATTGCTTCCAGAAGGCTTAATATTGTTTCTGGAAGACTTCAAATGCTTTCAGATGACTTGATACTGATTTTAGAAAACTTGATATTGCTTCCAGAAGACTTGAAATATTTCCAGAAGACTTGATATTGTTTCTGAAAGACTTGAAATGTTTACAGATAACTTGATACTGCTTCTAGAAGACTTGGTATTGCTTCCAGAAGACTTGATATTGTTTCTGGAAGACTTAAAATGCTTCCAGATAACTTGATACTGCTTCTAGAAGACTTGGTATTGCTTCCAGAAGACTTGATATTGTTTCTGGAAGACTTCAAATGCTTTCAGATGACTTGATACTGATTCTAGAAAACTTGATATTGCTTCCAGAAGACTTGAAATGTTTCCAGAAGACTTGATACTGTTTCTGAAAGACTTGAAATGTTTACAGATAACTTAATACTGCTTCTAGAAGACTTGGCATTGCTTCCAGAAGACTTGATATTGTTTCTGGAAGACTTAAAATGCTTCCAGATGACTTGATACTGCTTCTAGAAGACTTGATATTGCTTCCAGAAGACTTGAAATATTTCCAGAAGACTTGATATTGTTTCTGAAAGACTTGAAATGTTTACAGCTAACTTGATACTGCTTCTAGAAGACTTGGTATTGCTTCCAGAAGACTTGATATTGTTTCTGGAAGACTTCAAATGCTTTCATTTGACTTGATACTGATTTTAGAAAACTTGATATTGCTTCCAGAAGACTTGAAATGTTTCCAGAAGACTTGATATTGTTTCTGAAAGACTTGAAATGCTTACAGATAACTTGATACTGCTTCTAGAAGGCTTGGTATTGCTTCCAGAAGACTTTTATTGTTTCTGGAAGACTTCAAATGCTTTCAAATAACTTGATACTGCTTCTAGAAGACTTGATATTGCTTCCAGAAGACTTGATATTGTTTCTGAAAGACTTGAAATGCTTCTTGAAAACTTTATGCTACTTCTAGAAGATTTCATATGCTTCCAGAAGACTTCATACTGCTTCAAGAAGACTTGATGTTGCGTTCAGAAAACGTGATATTGCTTTTAGAAGACTTGATACTGCATCTATAAGATTTGAGATACTTCCAGAAGACTTGATACTGCTTCTAGAAAACTTGATATTACTTCCTGAAGACTTGATATGTTTCAGAAAACATGATACTGCATCCACAAAACTTGATATTGCTTCTAGAAGACTTGATATTACTTTTAGAAGACTTGAAATGATTCCAGTAGCCTTGAACTGTTTCCAAAAAATTTATTACTGCTCCTAGAAGATATAGTCCTACTTCTGCAAAACTTTATATTGCTTGCAAAAGACTGGAAATGCGTGCAGGAGATTTAATATTGCTTCTAGAAAATGTTAAATGATTCCAGAAGATTTAATATTGCTTTTACATGTTTTAAAATGATTCTAAAAGAATTGATATTGCCCCTGGAAGACTTGAAATGTCATATGCATCGTTTGGATATTCTTTAAAATGTTTTTAATTCAACATTTTTAAACTAAATGTGTGTAGTTTGCATCATCTGCCGTATACAGGGTGATTCATAACTTGTGTTTTACATATTTTAGCTTTATAAATAATATGTTGTCAGAAGAATTTTCAGAAAAACGTAAATTATATGATTATAAACTCTTGAAATCACCTACACTCAAACACCTATACAGCTCATAAATGAACACAAAAACGAAAAAATTCTGCACATGAGTTATGAATCATCCTGTATATCAGAATAAAAAGAAAAACAATTTTAAGACATGGAAATAAAAAAAATGATTTCTATTTTAAAGAATGTCCAAACGATGCTAACGACATTTCAAGTCTTCCAGAGACAATATCAAGTCTTTCTTTGTCAAGAAGCATTTCAAGTAGTACCAGGTAATAGTAAATCTTCTGGAAGCATTTCAAATCTTTCAGAACCTGTATTAAGGTTTCTAGAATTATATTTTTCTGTATTTCTAGAAGCAAAAATAAGTCCTTTGACAGCATTTTCAGTTTTCTGGAAGAAGCATAAAGTCTTCTGGAAACATTTCAAGTAGTACCAGAGTGAGTAGTAAATCTTCTGGAAGCATTTCCAATATTTCAGAACCAGTATCTACTTTCAGCTTCAGAATTATACTTTTCTAGAAGCAATATTAAGTCTCTTGACTGCATTTCCAAATTTCTTGAAGAAGTATAAAGTCTTCCGGAAGTATTTCAAGTCTTCTAGATGCAATATCATATCCTCTGGAAGCAATAGCCAGTCTTCTAGAAGTAGTATCAAGTCTTTTTAGAAGCATTTTAAGTAGTACCAGGGTCAACAGTAAATCTTCTGGAAGCATTTCAAATCTTTCAGACCCAGTATCTACTTTCAGCTTCAGAATTATACGTTTCTAGAAGCAATATTAAGTCTTTTGACAGCATTTCCAGTTTTCTCGAAGAAGTATAAAGTCTTCTGAAAGCATTTCAAGTAGTACCAGGGTCAGCAGTAAATCTTCTGGAAGCATTTCAAATCTTTCAGAACCAGTATCTACTTTCAGCTTCAGAATTATACGTTTCTAGAAGCAATATTAAGTCTTTTGACAGCATTTCCAGTTTTCTTCAAGATGTATAAAGTCTTCTGGAAGCATTTCAAGTAGTACCAGGGTCAGTAGTAAATCTTCTGGAAGCATTTCAAATCTTTCAGAACCAGTATCTACTTTCAGCTTCAGAATTATACGTTTCTAGAAGCAATATTAAGTCTTTTGACAGCATTTCCAGTTTTCTTCAAGATGTATAAAGTCTTCTGGAAGCATTTCAAGTAGTACCAGGGTCAGTAGTAAATCTTCTGGAAGCATTTCAAATCTTTCAGAACCAGTATCAACTTTCAGCTTCAGAATTATACGTTTCTAGAAGCAATATTAAGTCTTTTGACAGCATTTCCAGTTTTCTTCAAGATGTATAAAGTCTTCTGGAAGCATTTCAAGTAGTACCAGGGTCAGTAGTAAATCTTCTGGAAGCATTTCAAATCTTTCAGAACCAGTATCTACTTTCAGCTTCAGAATTATACGTTTCTAGAAGCAATATTAAGTCTTTTGACAGCATTTCCAGTTTTCTTGAAGAAGTATAAAGTCTTCTGAAAGCATTTCAAGTAGTACCAGGGTCAGCAGTAAATCTTCTGGAAGCATTTCAAATCTTTCAGAACCAGTATCTACTTTCAGCTTCAGAATTATACGTTTCTAGAAGCAATATTAAGTCTTTTGACAGCATTTCCAGTTTTCTTGAAGATGTATAAAGTCTTCTGGAAGCATTTCAAGTAGTACCAGGGTCAGTAGTAAATCTTTTGGAAGCATTTCAAATCTTTCAGAACCAGTATCTACCTTCAGCTTCAGAATTATACGTTTCTAGAAGCAATATTAAGTCTTTTGACAGCTTTTCCAGTTTTCTTGAAGAAGTATAAAGTCTTCCGGAAGTATTTCAAGTCTTCTAGATGCAATATCATATCCTCTGGAAGCAATAACAAGTCTTCTAGAAGTAGTATCAAGTCTTTTGGAAGCATTTCAAATAGTACCAGGGTCAGCAGTAAATCTTCTGGAAGCATTTCAAATCTTTCAGAACCAGTATTAAGGCTTCTAGAATTATATTTTTCTGTATTTCTAGAAGCAATATTAAGTCCTTTGACAGCATTTTCAGATTTCTGAAGAAGTATAAAGTCTTCTAGAAGCATTTCAAGTAGCACCAGGGTCAGTAGTAAATCTTCTAGAAGCATTTCATATCTTTCAGAACCAGTATCTACTTTCAGCTTCAGAATTATACTTTTCTAGAAGCAATATTAAGTCTTTTGACAGGATTTCCAGTTTTCTTGAGGAAGTATAAAGTCTTCCGGAAGTATTTCAAGTCTTCTAGATGCAATATCACATCCTCTGGAAGCAATATCAAGTCTTCTAGAAGTAGTATCAAGTCTTCTGGAAGCATTTCAAGTAGTACCAGGGTCAGCAGTAAATCTTCTGGAAGCATTTCACATCTTTCAGAATCAGTATCTACTTTCTGCTTCAGAATTATACGTTTCTAGAAGCAATATTAAGCCTTTTGACAGCATTTCCAGTTTTTTTGAAGATGTATAAAGTCTTCTGGAAGCATTTCAAGTAGTACCAGGGTCAGTGGTAAATCTTTTGGAAGCATTTCAAATCTTTCAGAACCAGTATCTACTTTCAGCTTCAGAATTATACTTTTCTAGAAGCAATATTAAGTCTTTTGACAGCATTTCCAGTTTTCTTGAGGAAGTATAAAGTCTTCCGGAAGTATTTCAAGTCTTCTAGATGCAATATCACATCCTCTGGAAGCAATATCAAGTCTTCTAAAAGTAGTATCAAGTCTTCTGGAAGCATTTCAAGTACTACCAGGGTCAGTAGTAAATCTTCTAGAAGCATTTCAAATCTTTCAGAACCAGTATTAAGACTTCTAGAATTATATTTTTCTGTATTTCTAGAAGCAATATTAAGTCCTTTGACAGCATTTTTAGATTTCTGAACAAGTATAAAGTCTTCTGGAAGCATTTCAAGTAGTACCAGGGTCAGTAGTAAATCTTCTGGAAGCATTTCAAATCTTTCAGAACCAGTATCTTCTTTCAGCTTCAGAATTATACTTTTCTAGAAGCAATATTAAGTCTTTTGACAGCATTTCCAGTTTTCTTGAAGAAGTATAAAGTCTTCCGGAAGTATTTCAAGTCTTCTAGATGCAATATCATATCCTCTGGAAGCAATATCAAGTCTTCTAGAAGTAGTATCAAGTCTTCTGGAAGCATTTCAAGTCTTCTAGATGCAATATCATATCCTCTGGAAGCAATATCAAGTCTTCTAGAAGTAGTATCAAGTCTTCTGGAAGCATTTCAAGTCTTCAGGAAGCAACACCAAATCTCCTACAAATGTCAAGTCTTCTCGAAACTTTTCCAGTTTTCTAAATGCAGTATCAAGTCTTTTAGAAGCAGTATCCAGTCCTCTGGAACATATCAAGTCTTCAGGAAGCGATATTAACTTTTTTAGAAGCAGTATCAATTCTTCCGATAGAATTCCAAGTCTTCCAGGACAATATAACAAAAAAGCAAATTTAAGATATGGAGATGGTAAATTAATTTTTTCTAATTAAATCCCATTGTAACCTGTTACAGCAAACATTTTCTAAAAAATAAAAACACTAACTACTTTTTTTTCAATTCGATTAAAATCGTGTTATTGCAGTTTTTATGCAATAACACGTTGTTTCCTAGGAGAAAGCTATTATATCACTCTGACTAATTCAACTTTTATCTATCATTAAAGACCAAATACATATTTTAGACCATGTTTCAATTCTTTTTTCAAAATCTCTCAAAAATGAAAAAAGGATGAAAAGGAATTGAAAGTAATGAAAAGGAACAAGGACAAAAGGTTGAATTTAAAATATGATATTTTGAAGGATTGAATTCTGCAAAATATCCCCCTTTTAATCATTGCTCTATCTCTTATAATAGCCAAGATTTCAATGAGAAGCATTAAAATCTGGACACACTGTATTAAGTGATTTATATAAGAACAGAGATATGTAAAGAAAAATAAAATAAAATGAGATAATACAACTTGTTTTTATACTAAGTTGTTGATTTTTGAAAAATTCTGCTATTTCTATAATTTCACCTATCCCAATCCTGAAAAAAAAAATTATATAGGAATTCTCGATGAGAATCAGGACTTTAAACAGGATACAACTTCCTACAGTACATCTAAAACCAATAAAATTCAAAACGTTATTTAATAATACCAAAAAGAAATGAACATCATCCAAACAAACTCAAAAATCACTTCATATGAATTTGTTTTTTATAATCATTAATCTCCGAGATCATATTCGTAATTTTTTCAGTCCTAAAAAACCAAACGAATCAATATTTAAATTAGATTAACATAATTAATTAAACAAAAAACTTACATATCTTGCAAATTCGATTTAATCGCCTCAATCTGAACATTACCAATACTTTTGTGCTCACTCTTAGTCTGATCGTGCCAATTCTTCATCTGAATTTCCTGGTACTTAATTTTCTCCTTCAACTTTTGAATCGCCTTCCCATACAACACAATTTTCTCCCCGCTCGCCTCCAATTCCCCCAAAAACGATTTTTCCGCCTTACTCGGTTCCACCTTCCTCTTCGAAATCTGCACCAACAAAGTCTCACAACGTTTCAAAATCTCATCCTGTTTATCTTTAATATCTTCATATTTCTCCGCCAAATTCTCCGCGGTATTCCTCAGCGCGATTTGATCATCTTTTAATTTCAAAACATCCCCTTTTTGCATCTCCTTGAATTTCGTTAAAGTTTTTAATCTCTTTTCGATCTCATTTTTGGCAGAAAAATGATTCTTAAACCGCTCTCTCAACAATTTCGATGAACTTTGAAGTAAATCGAAACATTCCTGTTGAGAGGGGTTCGATTTTTGTTGGATTTTTAAGATTGGGTTTGAGGAGAGTTGGAGAATTTTTTGGATTTTTACATCGAACGGCTCGTTTAGGATCGTTTTAAGCGGCGAATTCATCTTTTTTAAATCTTCTGGGTTTAAATCGAGATTGGGGGTTGAAAATAATGAGGATAAAGGTAAAGTGACTAATTGAGAGTTTGATAATAAGATTAGAATCGATGGGAAATCGTAGAAAATCGTGAATCCAATTACGGGGTTTAAATTTTGCGAGTTTTCGTTGAGTTTTTGGCTCAAATTCGTGCATAAAACGTAATCGACTAAAGATGAGTCGCTGAAAACGTCGATTTCTGAGCAATCGTTTTCGTTTGAGTCATCGACGAATTTATTTAAGCGTTCTAAACATTTTAGATGAATCGAGTGGACCCCGGTTAGGTGATAAACGAAGTATTGGCTCGAATTTGCTTGATTTAGATGGAAATTAACTCGATTTATTTTTGAGTCATCGATATACCCCAATTCTAACTCGATACACTCAAAAATATACAAAGATCGATCCGGATTTTTAATAAAACTCGGCCTCTCCTCTTTCGACATCTCCAAAATATAATCTTCATTTTCTTGGTCCGTACTTAAAATGATCCCGTGGTGAATTGTCCCATTTTCCGTTGAAATACACAAAATCGTTGGGGTTGAGTGTAAGGCTAAAATCGAGCAGGAATTTTCCCCATAATTCTCTTGATTTTTCGGAAAAATCTCCAATGGACCTTTCACAACAGCCGAAGACCTAAAATCGCCTCATTAAAATCAAAAATAACTCAAAAAATTAATCCTTACTTTTGATACAACTCCAAAATCACCACATAAACATCCCCATTTTTGTACAAGACATAAATCGGCCAATCTAATTCCTTTTTTTGGTGTTGATCCATTTCGAAACTTGTTATGGTTAGATCGTTGAATCGATCGATCCCCGATTTTGATTTTATCTTCGATTTTCGTTGGGTTTTTTTGATTTCGGGCTGGCCGAAATCGAAATCGACGGCGGTGTCTCCGAGGGCTTCTAAAAATGTGGTTTTTGTGGCTGGGAATCGCCCGATTGGTTGGATTCCGATCGAATAAGTTCCTAAGCATGATGTTGAGCCTTCCGAGACGGTGTATAATCTAAAAATGAATAAATTAATTCAATAAAATAAATTTAAATTTGTGATTTTGAGAAATGTCAAAAATGACAAATTAAAAATGATTTGCGTCAACTTCAGGTTGGTTTAAATTTATTTAATATTAATTAAATTATTTATTAATAATAATTTATTAATTGTTATTAAAACGGGATTAATTAATAATAATTAATTTTGGGTAATAACTTTAAAACTAAATTATTGTAAATTTTAATTGTTGATTATTAAAAGAAATTAAAATGAAGGGTGCGTTCGTTAATTGGAAAATAATATCTTAATAAATCAACTTTAATTTTTTTCAAAAATGATAATAGAAGGTTCATTTTGGAAATTAAATGTTAAATTTTGAGATTAAAATGAGTTTTTTTATTAAATCATTCAAAGAATCTTGATTATATCGTATCAAAACGTTTACGAATTAATGAACGTACTCAGATTTTGAGTCAAAATGACAATTAAATGTCAAATGTCACATTAATTTTTGAATGTGGCTATTTATACATACGGTATGTATACGCAATTGGCTATTTACACATACAGTATGTATATGTAATTGGCTATTTACACATACTGCAAGTACACGCAATTGACTATTTACACATACTGTATGTATACGCAATTGGCTGTTTATACATACAAAAAACTGAAAAGTAACTTGAAAACTAACTTTAATAAATGAAACTATTATTATAATTGTGTAGTTATTATCAAAATATTAAACGAAATAATAGCGTATACAGCCAGTATCAGCAAATAGCCAATTACATATACAGGGTCCTGCAATAGTGCGTCAGGTATCCATAGCTCCTATACCAATTAAGTTAGGAATTTCTTTCAAACGCAGACTTGTACTATATATATAAGTGTAAAAATGTGTGATGACACAAAATGTATTTCTTTTTTAATGGAACACCATCTATTTTTTTGCATATTCTGATTAGCTGCCTTAAATGCTATAACGACACATCTTAAAAAATTCTACAATTGTGGGTTTCAAATTCCGGTTTGGGTCCGTTGAAAAAGATACGCTACACACGGATCCACCAACCATACAGATTTATTTTAGGATTTTGCTGGGAAATACAATTTCCAACATATGTAGATATGTTGGAAATGCATATGTTGGTGTGCTTGAGGGGAAGAATCAGAATACGGGTAAAGAAGTACTGCAGATCATGAATGAGAAGATGAAATTAAACATACAAGAGAGTGATTTGGATAGAGTGCACCGTATTGGAAAGCCAGGAGGGGAAAAGCCGAGGACCATAATTGTTAAGTTTACGAATTATGGTGCAAGAAGTAAGGTTTTTAAGACAAAATCGACACTTAAGGGTACGCATTGGATAATCAGGGAGGACTTGACAAGGATGAGACAGGAGGTTTACCTGGGATATGCCAAGGAATATGGATTTAAAAACACATGGACCGCTGATGGAAATATATTCTACAGGAAGGACGGTCGAATAGTTAAACAGATTAATGATTCTTAAGCGCTGGTAGTTTTGTTTGAAGAATTAACAATTTTGTTTATATGTACTTTTCTTTGTTGTTGTTTTATGGTTATTCAGTTTAATTTGTTACCTAAGTGGAATTTATTATTTTCGATCATGTTTTATTTATCATTTTATTAATAGTGGGATTAGTTTAGCAAATGTATTTTCTTTTTTTAGTAATAATTGCGGCGGTAACCTTAACCTTTACATAAAGGCAGGGCTCTTAACATAACATTGTACTATCAGAATGTGCGGGGATTGAGAACCAAAGCCGATAACTTTTTGATGAACGTTCTAAGTCAGGATTTTTCTATTATCTGTCTGACCGAAACGTGGTTGAATGCGGGTTTCTTTAGCGCGGAGATTGTGGATTCGAGATACAATGTTTTTAGGGTGGATCGAACTGAGACTATGGGTAAGCTCGGGGGTGGTGTTCTTATTGGGGTCAAAACTAAGTATACAGCTTGTATGATCAGTTTGGAAACTGGGCTTGAGATTCAGGCAGTTAAGGTAAATTTTGGTGGTAAGTTGATAATATTGGTGGTATCATATATCAGACCGTCGAGTAGTGTAGAAGTGTACCAAGAATTTATAAACTTGATGACCAATTTGTATATAACATACGAAGCAAATTTTATATTTTTAGGTGATTTTAACCTGCCATTGATTACAGGTATTGGGTTTGACTTTTATTCTGTTGGTAGTACTAAGTACAATAACTTTGGGGATTTTATTAGTTTTTGTAACTGCAAGTCGTCGAATGATATTCCTAATGTAAATGGTAGAACATTGGATTTAATAATTTCTGATATGAACCTTAGTGTCCATAAATGTTATCATCCACTCACGTTTAAGGATAGTCATCATCCCTCATTAGAAATTCAGATAAACTGTTATCTAAATAAAATAGTATTAACTCCTAAATATATGCGTGATTTCCGGAAAGCTAATTTTTTTGGTATTTATCGAGACTTAAGTAGTACTGACTTTTCAAACTATCAAACCTGCTCCATAGAAGGGACATCCACACCTATGATACAAGATACAATTCGCTCCTTAATTTACCTGAATATAGACTTCAGACAAATTCCTCAGGAAGAGATATTTCCTTGTTTAATAGTTTACCAGAAAATATAAAGAACTTGAGTTATTCAGGTTGAGACTTAAGTACTACTGACTTTTCCTTCTTAAGTTCATTTCAAAACGTGAATGACGCTGTAGATGCATTCTATAATATACTTAATGAAATAATTGGAAAGTATACACCAATGAGAAGGGTTTGTTCTAGGAAATATCCTGTTTGGTTTAACCATGATATAATAAAAAGCATTAAACTTAAAAACTTTCACCACAAATTTAGAAACGTTTCTGCATACCATATGGCTAAATTTAAGGAGTTAAGAGCTACCATAAAGCATGACACTGGCATAGCATATAATAGTTACGCGGCCAGGGTGGAGCAAAATATTAAGAATGAGCCACATAATTTTTGGAATTTCATTTCTAATAAAAAAAGAAATTTAAACGAAGCAACGTGTTTTCAAGAACATGGTGTAACACTTTCTTCTGCAGAAAATATAAGTATGGCATTTGGTGAATATTTCACTTCTGTTTTTGATAATGTTTCTGCTTATATGCTTAAAACATGATGAATAAATACCTTCAGAAAAGTTCGTTGAACATGTTTACAATTAATGCCATTTCGAATAATGAAATATTGGAAGCAATAGGAAGATTAAAGCCAAAAAAGGCACAAGGATCAGATAATATACCCCCTTACATCATAAAAGGTTGCAAAGAGTTTTTTATATTGCCTCTCTCTATTATCTTTAACCTAGCCATTTCCACTTGTACGTTTCCTTTACAATGGAAGTGGGCAAAGGTTGTACCTATACATAAGTCTGGTTCTGTAAGTGACGTTGCCAATTACAGACCAATTTCAATAATATCATGTTTTGCAAAAGTCTTCGAAAGCATTATATATATTAGAATATTTAATCACGTTAAGGAGACGCTACATGTTAACCAGCATGGATTTGTGCCCAATAGATCTGTAGAAACAAACTTAATTACTTTGAATGAATATGTTACTTCTGAATTGGATAGAAAAGGTCAGGTTGACTTTTCCAAAGCGTTCGATAAAGTGAATCACGATGTACTTTTGGATAAGTTAGCTTTGTATGGTTTTTCTAGAGAAACATTAAATTTTTTTGTATCTTATCTGACCAATAGACATTTCTACGTCAGTTACAAAAATAGTGAGTCGCAGAAATTTAAAATAAACTGTGGCGTTCATTGCCGTCCATTATAAAGGAGTCTGAATGCCTACTGTTTGCTGACAACCTAAAACTTTTTCGAAGTGTACGTAATGAAAATGATTGTGTATGTCTACAGTCAGATCTTAGAAGACTAATGACTTGGTGCGATGAGAATAGACTCCACCTTAATGAAGAAAAATGTGAAAAAATTACTTTTACATTAAAGAAAGTACCGATTGTTTTTGAGTATTACATCAATAACCATAAACTGAAAACTGTTGCACGGCAGAAGGATTTAGGGGTAATATATACACAGAGCTTTAACTTTGATGAGCATGTGAGAGCTACAACTGCATCAGCACTAAGGTTGTTAGGATTTATTATAAGAAATTGTCACTCCTTTTCCAATATTGACACCATGAAGTATCTGTATAACTCATTAATCAGATCAAAATTGGAGTATGCTGTTGTGGTATGGGACCCTGGAACAGCCTATCATTCGCATATAATTGAAACAGTACAAAATAAATTTATTAAATATATTTTCTACAAAAGTACAACAGATTTATTGGTTTTCAATCCTACGAATTCGCTCGTAGAGGTTTTGATATGACAAAATTATCGGTCAGACGGGGGGTGATAAGTCTTGGTATTTGTATTTGTAATAAGGTGGATGCTCCATCAATTTTGAGAGGTGTTGGTTTGTACGTCCCTGCATATTCTGGTCGCCCTAGGGCTTTGTTTAGTGTAATGCGTTTCTCTACGGAACTTAAAAGGAATTCACCATTAAATAGAATGGTATCATTATATAATAAACTATCAGAAGAAAACTCACTACCAATATTTTCAGTTTTATACAAGGAGTTTAGAGCTAAATACTTTGTAGCGCTTGATTGAGTATTGGTTGAATTTACTACTGTATTTTGATACTTGCTTGATTTTAGTATTATTTTTTTTGAAAAATGATTTGTTTTATTACTATTAGTTGAAACACGTAATTAGGATTACAACCTGTTTGTTTCAATAAATAAATAGTGGAGCAGGGGTGGGTTTCAAATTCCGGCTTGGGTCCGTTGAAAAAGATATGTTACACACGGATTCACTTAACATACTGATTTATTTTAGAATTTGCTTGGAAATACAATTTCCAGGATATATAGTGGAGCGGGGGTGGGTTTCAAATTCCGGTTTCGGTCCGTTGAAAAAGATATGTTACACACGGATTCACTTAACATACTGATTTATTTTAGAATTTGCTTGGAAATACAATTTCCAGGATATATAGTGGAGCGGGGGTGGGTTTCAAATTCCGGTTTCGGTCCGTTGAAAAAGATATGTTACACACGGATTCACTTAACATACTGATTTATTTGAGAATTTGCTTGGAAATACATTTTCCAAGATATATAGTGGAGCAGGGGTGAGTTTCAAATTCCGGTTTGGGTCCGTTGAAAAAGATATGTTACATACGGATTCACGTAACATACTGATTTATTTTAGAATTTGCTTGAAAGTACAATTTCCAAGATAGATAGTGGAGCAGGGGTTGGTTTCAAATTCCGGTTTGGGCCTGTTCAAAAAGATACGTTACACACGGATCCACCAACAATACGGATTTATTTTATGATTTTGTTGTATTCAGCGGATAAGTGATTAATTATATACAAGGTTGTAAGATCTTATTTAATCAACCGTATTCTTTCAAGGCAACCGTCTACGGTGAATTTTTTTGAATTTCTTAGAAAATCAATTAATAAAAATTGATACTGAAAAAATTCAATAAAAAACCAGCTATTCAAATAGAATTTTTGAAAAATTGTTGTTTTAATGCTATTGTCTGCGCACAGATGTATACTTTTTCATCTTTTACGATCTAAATTTACATGTATCTGTTTAAAATTGCCTTTTTCATACCTCATTTCTTGTGAAAAAATTAAATCATTTTTTAAATAGTCTAATTATCTCAAAAAGTACACGTCTCAGATGCACCATATATTTACAAAAATGAAAGGTACTTAATAAAGCCTTCTGAGGCATGGAACGTGTAGGGTGTTTCACCCTGTATAATATTATCCAAAAGTATTAGTGGTGGTCGAAGGGCCCAAGCTTTGTTTATCGATATGCCAAATTGAAATCTTCAATGCTTAATGGTAGTACTGATAATGAATTTTAAGTGACTACATAAATTTTCAAACATTTTCACAAAATGGTTAATAACGTGGTAATTTTGCATGCAAAATTTGAGAATAAGATGTGCAGTTATAGCATTTAAGACAGCTACTCAGAATATGCAAAAAATATTGGGCATTTATTTAAGAAAATACACTTTGTGTCGTTACTCTTTTTGGATCAAGCCGTATATGCGACAATATTTTCCAGAAATACACTCGTATATATAGTACAAGCCTGCATTTGAAAGAAATTCCTAACTTAATTGCTATAGGAGCTGTAATTGGTATATATCCAAGCATACAGTATGTCTAAACAGCCAATTGTGTACACATGTTGTATGTACAAATAGCCAATTGGGTATACATGCAGTATGTATAAATAGCCAATTACATATACATACTGTATGTGTAAATAGCCAATTACGTATACATACTGTATGTATAAATAGCCACATCCTTAATTTTTTAATGTTAAAAGTTATAAAAAAGATTTAGATTTCTTTTGGGATTTTGCTCTAAATTCGTATGTGTGATTAAAAAAGATGCCTAATCTTATTATGGTCGTCGTCTGGCATAAATTTATGAGATGGATTCAAATATTCAAATGAAAGAAAAAGATTGTGTATTCTACAAGTCCATGTGATGACTCAAGACTCAAGAATAATTCATAAAGGTAATATTTATTTATATTAATATCACTGTGTTATTTGCAAATCAATTTGTCCAGATTTGTATAGGATTTTTCACAATTGCACAGTGCTTAGGGATTTATTCTTTAGCACAAAGCTGTTTTGTTGAATACTTTTAACTACAACCACTTCTAACAGATTTCTTATTTAATTTGCACCAGAGACCTCATCGCAAATTAAAATGGTCGTGAGATTAAAGAATTACAATATGCAATTGTAGATCATCCCGCAAATCACAAAGGTTATCAATATCACATATTACCATAATAACAAGTACTTCAAGAACATCTACAAAATCTACGAATCCCAGATATTCTTCCCAAACTTTTGTGTATCGGTTATAACAAATATACTAAAATCTTTAGAGAGTTTGATATCTCACAGATATCACAACACATATTTCTGAAAATATTCAATGTGTAAAACAGTAATGTAAATTTTAAGAGAGTTGACTCTGCTTTTAGCAGATCTGAAATGTTTGAAGAAAACTTGATCTGCTTCCAGATGACTTGATACTACTTCTAAGAGGGTTGATATTGTATCAAAAAAATTTAAAATGCTTTCAGAAGTCTCATTACTTCCACCGGAAGACTTGATATTGTTTCCAAAAGACATGAACTGCTTGCAAGACTCAATGTTGCCCTCTAGGAGACTTGATATTGTTTATAGAAAACTTGACAATGTATCTAGAAAAATTCAAATGCTTCCAAAAGACATGATATTGCTTCCAAAACACTTGATACTATATCTAGAAGACTTGATATTGCTTTCAGAAGACTTGAAATATTTCCAAAAGACTTGATACTGCTTCTAGAAGACTTAACATTGCTTCCAGAAGACTTGAAATAGTTCTAGAAAACTTGATATTGCTTCCAGAAGACTTGAAATAGTTCTAGAAGACTTGATATTGCTTCCAGAAGACTTGACACGCTTTCAGAACACTTTATTCTGCCTCTAGAAGACTTGATATATCTTCCAGAAGACTTGATACTACTTCTTAAAACCTTGATATTGTTTCCAGAAGACTTGAAATATTTTCAAAAGACTTGATACTGCTTCTAGAAGACTTAACATTGCTTCCAGAAGACTTGAAATAGTTCTAGAAGACTTGATATTGCTTCCAGAAGACTTGACACGCTTTCAGAACACTTTATTCTGCCTCTAGAAGACTAGATATATCTGCCAGAAGACTTGATACTGCTTCTTAAAACCTTGATATTGCTTCCAGAAGACTTGAAATATTTCCAAAAGACTTGATACTGCTTCTAGAAGACTTAACATTGCTTCCAGAAGACTTGAAATGCTTTCGGAAGACTTGACACGCTTCCAGAAGACTTTATACTGTTTCTAGAAGATTTGATACTGCTTCTTAAAACCTTGATATTGCTTCCAGAAGACTTGATATTGCTTCTAGAAAAGTTGGTATAGCTTGCAGAAAAGTTAATACTGCTTCTAGAAGACTTGAAATAATCCCAGGAAACTTGATATTGCTTTTGGAGAATTTGAAATACTTTCAGAAGACTTAATATTGCTTCTAAAAACTTAATATTACGTCCAGAAGATTTGAAATGATTCCAAAAGACTTGAACTGCTTCCAAAAGATTTATTACTTCCCCTGGACGATATAATACTACGTCTAGAAAACTTTATATTGGTTGCAGAACATTTGAGATACTTGCAAAAGACTTAATATTGCCTTTGGAAGACTTGAAATGTTCCCATAAGACTGGAAATGCTTCTAGAAGATTTAATATTGTTTCTAGAAAATTTAAAATGCCTTGATACTGCTTCTATGAGACTTGATATGTTCCCAGAAGACTTGAAGTGCTTTCGGAAGACTCGACACGCTTCCAGAAAACTTTATACTGGTTCTAGAAGACTTGATATATCTTCCAGAAGACTTAATACTGCTTTTCAAAGCATTGATATTGCTTCCGAAAGACTTGATACTGCTTTTCAAAGCATTGATATTGCTTCCGAAAGACTTGATACTGCTTCTAGAAAACTTTGTATAGCTTGTAGAAGACTTGATACTACTTCTAGAAGTTTTGAAACATATCCAGAAGATTTGATACTGCTTGCAAAAGATTTGAAATAACCCCAAAAGACCTGATATGACCTTTGGAAGATTTGAAATACTTTCAGAAGACTTAATATTGCTTCTAAAAAACTTAATATTACTTCCAGAAGATTTGAAATGATTGCAGAAGACTTGATATTGTTTCCAGAGGACTTGATATTGTTTCTGGAAGATTTCAAATGCTTTAAGATGACTTGATACTGATTTTAGAAGACTTAATATTGTTTCCAGAAGACTTGAAACATTTCCAGAAGACTTGATATTGTTTCAGGAAGAGTTAAAATGTTTTCAAATGACTTGACACTGCTTCTAATATACTTGATATTGCCTCCAGAAGACTTGAAATATTTCCAGAAGAATTGATATTGTTTCTGCAAGACTTGAAATGCTTCCAGATAACTTCATACTCATATAGAGAATACTTGATATTGTTTCTGGAGGACTTCAAATGCTTTCAGATGACTTGATACTGATTCTAGAAGACTTGATATTGCTTCCAGAAGACTTGAAATAATTCCAGAAAATTTGACATTGTTTCTCTAAGATTTGAAATGCTTTCAAATAACTTGATACTGCTTCTAGAAGACTTGATATTGCTTCCAGAGGACTTGATATTGTTTCTAGAAGGCTTCAAATGCTTTTAGATGACTTGATACTGCTTCCAGAAGACTTGATATTGCTTCCAGAAGACTTGAAATGTAAGGTAGTGATTTAAACGTCACAAAATTGCATTTTATTGCTAACTGAGGCAGCTATGCTGCCGAAGCAGTGATTTTAAATGTTATAAAATTACACCTTATTACAGACCGAGGCAGCTATGCTGCCGAGGCAGTGATTCGAACATTGTAAAATAACATATTATTATAGAGCGAGGGAGCTATGCTGCCGAGTCATTAATTTTAGCGCCACAAAATTGTATTTTATTGCAAACTGAGGCAGCTATGCTGCCGAATTACATTTTATTGCAGACTGAGGCAGCTACGCTGCCGAAGCAGTGATTTAAATGTTATGAAATTACATATTATTGCAGACTGAGGCAGTTATGCTGCCGAAGCAGTGCATTAGATGTTATAAAATTACATCGTTTTACAAATGTTATAAAATTACATATTATTGGAGATTGAGGCAGCTATGCTGCCGAAGCAGTGATTTAAATGTTATAAAATTATATCTTATTGCAGACTGAGGCAGCTATGCTGCCGAAGCAGTGTATTAGATGTTATAACATTATATCGTATTGTAGACTGAGGCAGCTATGCTGCCGAAGCAGTGATTTAAATGTTATAAAATTACATTTTATTGCAGACTGAGGCAGCTAAGCTGCCGAAGCAGTGATTTAAATGTTATGAAATTACATATTATTGCAGACTGAGGCAGATATGCTGCCGAAGCAGTGCATTAGATGTTATAAAATTACGTCGTTTTACAAACTGAGGCAGCTACGCTGCCGAAGCAGTGATTTAGATGTTATCAAAATTACATTTTATTGCCGACTGAGGCAGCTAAGCTGCCGAAGTAGTGATTTAAATGTTATGAAATTACATATTATTGCAGACTGAGGCAGCTATGCTGCCGAAGCAGTGCATTAGATGTTATAAAATTACATTGTATTACAAACTGAGGCAGCTACGCTGCCGAAGCAGTGATTTAAATGTTATAAAATTATTACACCGTTTCGTAATTGCCTGCAAATGCTAACGGGTCAAAATCGTCTCTTATTTCACATACTAGGTATTCTACACAAAGTTGTGCTCCGCCGGTCTCCCACTTACTAATCGAGTACTTTTCAGTTCTTAGCTTCTCATAATCTGTCCACTAGATCACGGTCAGACAATATACTGTGCAATCGATCATTTTTGACTATTCCAGCTGTTGTTAATGATCGAGGAACATCACTAACCGGTTTTTGCAGTGTCCAGTGGTGGTAATAGACTAGTTCAATCAAAGCACAGTTATCAACATTATGGAGTACTTTGGGTTACAAGTTAAAAGACATTCGGGTTATTTTCTCAAATATGAAGTTCAGTATCGATGCGTTGATTGAGTCAGTGCCCCGTCATACCAGGGTGTTATCAATATTAAATTATTATATACTTATGAGTGATAATGTATATTTTGAGTATTACTAATTCATTTAACCGAGGTATCGGTTATCTTATCGTATCTATCGGTTACATTTATACAGGCTGTTTCTGAACTGTATTTGTTTTATTTTGTTGAATACAAGATTGATTAGGGTCAATCCACGTTTTTTGACAAGTCTTATAGCATCAGGACGATGTAATAATTCCATTGATAATCACTGCTACTTCCAGAATGAAATTTTTGAGATCATCTGGATGCCGACAGTTGTAGAATAAACCACAAATTTCTGTTAGATCAAGAACTTATGATGGCCATTTCACAGGTCTGTTACGACCTGTTATCATATGCTCTCTTTAAATAATCAGTGGCAACATGAAAAAAGTGAGATGAGAAGGACACCTATCGGCAATCAGAATGTCTTTTAAGAGCACTTGCAAAATATTTTGCAAAAAAATCGAGTAGATATTACGAAAAGCTTGAATGGTACTGGTAAAAAGAAAGGGCCGATGAGGTTCCACCAAGAAGATCATATCAGTTATTTAAGGAAAAGTATGTTGGTAATGAGTAGAAGGAGTCGTATGAGAGGTCACTAACTAGAATAAGAAGTAGCTCAGGAAGTTAGGGTTGAATTGGCAGAAATTTCTGTTTTAGACTTCTGGCAATAAAATCTTGCACATATGATAACGTGATATGATAACATCGTTAGGTTTTATCTGATAATTAATTAAATATTTTGGGATTATAATAAACAATTTTTGTTAATGATATTCATTTCTATCTACTTTGATTTTCGAGTTACATCCTATGCTTATAACCAAAATTGTCGATTTTGACATTTTCTACATAAGTTATATGGGGGAGGTCATAAAAAGAAAGGTCGGATGAGATTGTCATTAAGATCAGACGAGATATTTAAGGAAAAACTATGTCGGTAGTCATTGGAAGCAATCGTTTTAAATCTTGCACAATCAACTTGGTATGGATACAATTCTAGTTCACACAATGTCCCCATTAGCTTAAATTTTAGGAAAGTTTTTAAATTTTACTTACCTTAAGACATTATTTGAAGTCAAAATCAAGACGTGATTATCATGATGACTCCCAATATGAAACTTGACTTGGCGTATCTCAACGTTTCCATTAAAAGCCAAAGACTCCAACAACGCGTGACTTCTACAACAGAAACAAAATAACAAATAAATACAAGATTTTCTTTGTATAAATCACGAAAACTTAAAATTAACTAGCAAGACAATTTGCATAGAACGTACGCGCGTATGTATTTAGCCCTTAACGACTTTTGAAGTTTCATCCGGCGACGCGGAATTTTGCAATAAATACATCCGGCCAAAACTCGTGCAGAGGGGGGTCCTCGACTCGCCGCGAGGATGAGGATGAGGACGAGGACGAGAACGAAGGGGGCAAGACGCGGAGGCAAATTGCGAACAACTTTAATTTAATGTGCAATATATATCCTATTTAGAGGTGGGCCGCCGTGACATAATGGCTCTGAGGAGACACTTTATAATGGAAGTTTGAAAATTCGGGGGACAGGTGTTGCCAACATCGCGTTAGAAAAGAAATTAAGCGCCCGGCCCGACCTAGACCGGGTTAAGAGCGCTTCGTTGTATTTCGATTTAGACGAGGAGGAGGAACTCAAAACTCAAACGGCGAAGACAAGAAGATTAAGAAAATTTTACTTTTAATGGCTCAAATTAAAACTTTTTTAATAAAAAAATAAATTTGATAATAAATAAATAAATAAATAAAATAAATGGGGATCAATTCGTTTCGTTTAAGTAAGTGTTAAGAAGGGAGCAGTACATTTTCGCCCCCTTTACCCCAAAGGCATAGATTAATTAATGAATAAATAATCAAGTGCGGGTTTTGGACGTTGGAATCGGGCGAATTGGGTTTAAGGGGGTGGATTTCGTGGGTATGGGGCTGATCATAAGATATAGGCGAAAACGGCCCCCCCAAAACCGAGCGCCGCGCCGAAATAAGGCCATATTTTAGCCGTTACCATCTTCTATTATGTATCAGGCGAACCGCAACCTGGACGATACACCGTTATATTGGTTTCGGGGTTGAATCGTGTTTAATTCCGCGCCTAAACAAAAAATAAAATTCCCAAAATCACTTTTTAATCCGCACATTTCCGAATGAGAGAACATTAATTTTTGAGTAATGCCCGTTTCTTCGTCGCGCGCGAGGTTAAAATTTTGTGCGGCGTCGGTTTCCGGCGAAGATAAATCGCCGTTTCAACGAAAAAGAGAAAGGGGGCGGAAACTCGCACGTTTAAAAATTATCTAAGCGGCGGTATTGACCCCACCTTGCCTCGGGAACCCTTTTCCGCCCAAACATAAAGTTAAAAGAAAAAATCACGTTACTTTATAACCTATACACGGTATATTATAATGTTTAATATGTTATCTTTAAGTAGAAGTGCTACTGAGGTAGTGATTTAAACGTCACAAAATTGCATTTTATTGCTAACTGAGGCAGCTATGCTGCCGAAGCAGTGATTTTAAATGTTATAAAATTACACCTTATTGCAGACCGAGGCAGCTATGCTGCCGAGGCAGTGATTCGAACATTGTAAAATAACATATTATTATAGACCGAGGCAGCTATGCTGCCGAGGCATTAATTTTAGCGCCACAAAATTGTATTTTATTGCAAACTGAGGCAGCTATGCTGCCGAAGCAGTGATTTAAATGTTATAAAATTACATTTTATTGCAGACTGAGGCAGCTAAGCTGCCGAAGCAGTGATTTAAATGTTATAAAATTACATATTATTGCAGACTGAGGCAGCTATGCTGCCGAAGCAGTGCATTAGCTGTTATAAAATTACATCGTTTTACAAACTGAGGCAGCTACGCTGCCGAAGCAGTGATTTAAATGTTATAAAATTACATATTATTGGAGACTGAGGCAGCTATGCTGCCGAAGCAGTGATTTAAATGTTATAAAATTATATCTTATTGCAGACTGAGGCAGCTATGCTGCCGAAGCAGTGTATTAGATGTTATAAAATTATATCGTGTTGTAGACTGAGGCAGCTATGCTGCCGAAGCAGTGATTTAAATGTTATAAAATTACATATTATTGAAAAATAACGACGGAATTTTATTTATTATTACAATCCATTGGTGCTGCCTACACAATTCACCAGCAATTTGCAATCTACGTTAGCAACAAAGTGAAAAGTCAATTGTCATAATTGACTTTTATTTTATTTCGTTTATGTCTACAGTAATTGATAGAAGTGTGGAAAGGTAATATCAAAGAAATTATATAACTGGGGGTGCATATAAACAATCAACGAGTATTTGCGAAGAGGTGAATTGCTTGCAAAAATTTTGTTACATACTATGGAGGCATATGATAAAGACAGCGTGTCCAAGAATATGACAACGATTCTTCCAGTAATCGTTGTTAATCATTGTTCTTTAAAGAGAAGTAAAATAAAACTTATTTAATAAACCATTGTTGGTTTTTATCAATTAAAGCTAGAAGTGGAAATTTAAATATACATAAGTATGTAACCTATATAGCATTCAAATTTCGGGGTTTATTGAAATTACTTATAAAAGTAATTTCAATAAATAAGGGGATTGTTATAAAACAATCCCCTTGGCGGCGCTGCTTTCAACTTGGTCGTTAAATTGAGGGGGGAGAAATGCTTCTATATAAGTATTAAATATTTGAACTAAAATTAGAACTAACACTACTAGAACTATCACTAGGACTAACACTAGATCTAAAACTAGAAACTTTCGGGTTTCGACGTGCGTTTTTTGAAAAAATGTTTGACGTTTCGGATGCCATGTTGCAACCTTCTTCAGAAACTGGTTCTAACTGACAAAATCGGGGATCGTAAAACAATATATAGGTTGAAAAACTAATTAATAATTAATTTATATTAATTACAAGTTAATTACTAACTAATTACTGCGTCGCGTCCGGTTTGGAAGTCGTGTTCGTCTTCACCACCATCTTCCATGTTCTGCTGAGTTCCCAGCCATCTTCTCTGTTGACGTTGTTTTTATGTCGGTGGATTTCTATGGCTTCTCTTGTCAGCCGTTGATGATATTTATTATTCCTAGCCAGAACCTTTGTTTTGTCGAAGTTTATTCGGTGTCCCTCCGAATGGCAATGTTTCGCAACCGCCGACTGTTGAATATTCCTCAGCCTCACATCCCTCTCGTGTTCCTTGATACGGCATTCGATGTTTCGTCCGGTTTGGCCAACGATACCACCAAGAATTTATGGACTACCGAAGATCCATAAACCAGACGTCCCCCTTCGTCCTATCGTCAGTGCCATTAATTCCCGGACGTACCTACCAGCCAAACATCTCGCTAAAATTCTCTCTCCTTTTATAGGCAACACGGAATCATATGTTAGGGACTCGACACATTTCGTGGAATCAGTGAAAAATGTAAAGTTAGATGCTGAGGATATTTTGGTTAGTTTCGATGTAGAATCTCTTTTTACTAGGGTACCAATTAAGGATGCGGTAGAGGGTCTTCGCCAAAAACTCATTCCGGAGGGTTTGCCAGAGTACGTGCCAGATTTAGTGGAATTTTGTTTATCGTCGACGTATTTCAGTTGGAAAGGAGAGTTTTACGAACAGTTTGAGGGGGCAGCCATGGGATCTCCTTTGTCGCCGGTGATAGCTAACTTTTACATGGAATTGTTCGAAGAAAATGCTCTGAAGAAGAGCCAATGGAAACCAAAGCTATGGCTCCGATATGTGGACGACACGTTTGCGGTATGGCAACATGGTAGGGAACGCCTCTTTGAATTTCTAGGTCATCTAAACGCTCAACATCCCATGATCAAATTTACCATGGAAACAGAATCCGCCAAGCAGTTGCCCTTTTTAGATGTATTGGTCATTAGAACGACAAATGGTGATATGCAACTGGGGGTGTATCGAAAGAAAACCCACACCAATAGGTACTTAGCGGCAACATCGCACCATCATCCCCAACAGAAGAGGTCCGTAATTCGCACTTTGTTTCAGAGAGCAACAAGAATATGTAAAGGAGATAACCTAAAGAAGGAAGAACGGTTTCTACGGAACGTACTACAGAAAAATGGATATAGTTTTAAGGACATCAACCGAGCCACCAAGCAGCGGAAGCAGGGAGAAGAAGCTGTAGCAAGTACAGAACCAGCTGGTTTCATCTGTCTTCCTTACGTTTCCGGTGTAACGGAACGAATTGCAAGACACCTCAAGAAAAACGACATCGTGGTCCATATGGAACGGTCACCAAAAGTCGGAATACACTCCCGGTAGCCAAGGACAAGCTACCTCCATTAAAAGGAGCGGATGTCTATCGGCTGTCATGCAGTTGTGGAAAGTTTTACGTTGGCCAAACCGGACGAAACATCGAATGCCGTATCAAGGAACACGAGAGGGATGTGAGGCTGAGGAAGATTCAACAGTCGGCGGTTGCGGAACATTGCCATTCGGGGGGACACCGAATAAACTTCGATAAAACAAAGGTTCTAGCTAGGAATAATAAATATCATCAACGGCTGACAAGAGAAGCCATAGAAATCCACCGACATAAAAACAACGTCAACAGAGAAGATGGCTGGGAACTCAGCAGAACATGGAAGAACCGGACGCGACGACCGGAATATAAATGAATTATTAAGTAGTTTTTCGACCTATATATTGTTTTAGGATCCCCGATTTTGTCAGTAAGAACCAGTTTCTGAAGAAGGTTGCAACATGGCATCCGAAACGTCAAACATTTTTTCAAAAAACGCACGGCGAAACCCGAAAGTTTCTAGTTTTAGATCTAGTATTAGTCCTAGTGATAGTTCTAGTGTTAGTGCTAGTGTTAGTGCTAGTGTTAGTTCTAATTTTAGTTCAATTAATACCGGTCGTGAAAGCCTTCGTACTTATATTAAATATTTTCTATGATTAATAACTAAATTTTGTTAGCAACAACATCACTATCGATGTCGTGTGCACAGCATGCTACAGTGACGTTCTATTGTATAACGAGGCAGCTATGTTGCCGACGTAGTGAATTAAACATTATAAAATAACATTTTATGGTAAACCGAGGCAGCTATGCGGCCAAGGTAGTGATTTGAGTATCATAAAATAACATGTTATTAAAAACCGAGGCAGTTATGCTGCCGAGGTAGTGAATTAAATATTATAAACTAACATTTATTGTAAATTAAGGCTGTTATGATACCGAGGTAGCGATTTAAATATTAAAAAATGACATTCTGTTGTAGACCGAGGTAGCTATGTTGCCGATGTAGTGATTTACATACTATAAAATAACATGTTATTAAAAACCGAGGCAGCTATGCTGCCGAGGCAATTTATGTCATGAATAATATCGTCTATTACTCGTGGTTAAATCGACAAGGAAACTTGGTCACTAAACCGAACGGCTTCACCCTCAGAAGACGACCCTCGACATCGTTGTCGAGAAGTTGGATGGGCACGATGTTGGGATGATAATGCATTCTCTTTTCATGTTTAGAAGCGAATTATACAATTTCTGATGACACATTGCTATTTCCAAGTATGAATGAAGAAATTACGCGAGTCCCGCCGGGTCACGATGGGTCATGCGTTATGTGACCATACGTCCTGTTTTGAACGGGATTGTTCCGTTCTTTTGTTAGTAGTCCCATCGTCCTGAATAAACTCTAAAACGTCCCGTTTTCATAATCACAGAAGTGCATAACAGAGAAAGAGACTATTCCACATAGTGAGACTGATTAAGGACAACAGTGACTTGGCCCTTGTCAGCAGGAACAACTGGAAGGGGGTCATCAGGCCTAGGTTTTTTTTAAGAATGGGACAGTTTCTGATTTGAGACGGGAGATCAGACCATTCAGGGGATAGGGAGTGTCCCTAATATTCATTAGGTTTGTATGAAGATTGGTTATGTTACCCTGGCTCTCGTAGAATTTGAACCATTATCAAGAATAGACCTAAATATCGACTCTACATCTCCCAGGATCTGGGGGATAAGGGAGGTGTCGACAGGCACTGGTAAACCAAACTTAGGGCCCAAAGAGAGAAAGTTGGAAACATATGGAGGTATGTCACAATTAGAGATGTTTTTTAATGTAATTGAAATATTTATTATATCTCTTATCTAGGTGGTTTTTTAATTCTAAATATATATTAGGGGGAATTGAGTCACTTACTATTTTTTTAAACTATTGAACTGATTATATAAACTATTTAAGGTTAGAAATGTGATTTCAAAATTTAAGAACTTAATTCCTAGCCTAGGTATGCATCCATCGATCTTTTCCAACATTTGCTTGGATGCTCCATCGAAGATGTTGTAAAGATATCTTGAGTTGTCCTTGATGTGACGAGGAACGATGCCTCTTCGGCACTTAAGAAGGAAATGCTTCTTAACAAGTACAACCAGTACTTCCACCCTAACTTAAAATATAGACTTCTCAACTCTAAACAATCAAGTAACTCTAAACAAAGAGTTAATTTGCACTCTTTTAAATTTTGAGTCATTGCTTTGGTGGCAAAATTGTCTCAGTGCCTGCAAAACATAAATTCACATAAGAAATCTTTAATTTTCGTTCATTCAATCTTGCAACGTTACCTCAATCACAGTCTTGACAAACAAATTATCTTAACTTTCAAATAAAGTATTGATCAATCATTGCCTCGTCGACTTGGCTGCCTCGCTGCTCGTAAAATAATTAATATAAAAAATTGAAATTTTAAAGTAGAAAATAACAAAATATTTTATGTTTAGTAATAAGAGATTCAGATAGAGTTTCCATAATATGTTGATGTAGAATTTAAGTTAAACTATCATCATTTCAATTAAAAAAGAGAAAGTAGGGGGCAAATTTCCACGATTAAAAATTATCTAAGCTATGATATTGCGTCGGGGATCCCCCCTCACACAAAAATAAAGCACAAAAAAAAGTCACGTAACTTTCTAACCCTTCATTCCCTTAATCGTAAATTTAAAATTATCGTTTCACTAATTTTTTTTCTCCTTTTTCTCAAAGAGGGGGGTTGAAATATACGAATTACGCTTTGCACCTTTACTCTCACCCCCATCTAACTCCGTAAGGGTTATTTTTTCCCGTTGGGGCGAAGTCGCAATTAGTTTTCCTTTTCATTAAGACTCGCGCGTATTTCGTCATAGTTTATGTAGAATTTTATTTCAAATTTTTTCCCTTCCTTTTCGCGTAGGAAGAAGAAGCCGTTGTTTTCAAGTTTTGCCGCAATCGCGTTTGTTACACGCCATAAAGCGCGAGTTAAATAAATTCGGGGTCACACCCCTTCTATTTTATTATTTTTTTTTTTGGTAAATTTTTTGTGGTGTGGCGAAAAAACCGCGTAGGTATTAATAAATTTCGTTGTGAAAATTTTCTTTCTTACTAAATAATACAAAAAAGAATGCAATAAAAATTTAACAAGTGGAAAAAAGGGGGAGGGGGATTTTTTTTGTAGAAAAAGTACAAAACAGTATCAAGGGGAGAGAGGGCCGAAGTGCAAATAGGTAGAGAGAAATTAAAACCCGCTATCGATGCGAATAACCCTATCCAAACGCAATAATTCAGGGCCGCGGGTCCGAAAAAGGGAAAAACTAGAGAAGAAGGGAAAATACGTGCTCAGCGCTGGCTCGCGCAGATAAAAACCGCCAACGACGGCACGCGCCCCATCTACCCCACATACAAACGACTTTCTCGATATTAGTCTTATTATTACAACAAAAAGTTTATAAAAAAATCATCAAAATTGAAAAAAATTATGTTCAAATCAATTTCGTGCTCCATTTATCGAAATTTATTATTATTTAACATAAAATATTTCATATTTTTCTATTTTTTTGACTCTATTTGCCTGAAAAGTTTTTAGTTTTAGTTATTTTACGATTTTGGTTTGGAAGCTGAGACAATAATCCAGATTTATTTATAAGATGTATCTTTATCATGATACATTTTTGAATAAGTTATATGACAAATGTCACAATCACAATGCGGATTAACTTTCTAGATCGATTAGTTATTATTAATTTAAATTTCAACTAAAATAACTTAAAAAACAAAAGCATTGTGAATATTTTATCCAAAATATTTAGGTGTGCAAAATCAGGATATATAATAAAAACTATATCATTCCATTTAAAATGATATGTTTATTAAGTTGTTATGAAACACCCTGTGTATATAAATGAGTTACAACTGAAATTTACAACATAACAAATAAAGATTGTTTATACTGGGACAATTGACTTGAGATGTAATAAAAGATTATTCACAACGAGCTGATACACCTAGAATCTTAAACAATCTCAAAGCTGATGTATTTGAATTAATAAATAAAAAAGTTAGGTTGGAAGCTGCCAATGTCAAAATTCTGTTTCACGATTTTTAGATAAATTTTATTGCGAATAAGAATCAAAAATGCTCTCTTTTGATGCCAAATTTAACATGTTTTGAGTTCAAGAATAAAAATGTTATGTTATAAACCGACAAATGTCAAATATTTTGATCTGTTTGGATTAATAATTAAAAAAAACTAATTGTAAGAGTAGAAACTGAAAAATGTCAAACTTTGTGATGTTAATCCAAACATCATATTTTAAAAATAATTAAGGTTATAAACTGACAAATGTCAAACTTTTTGATGTTTGGATTAATAATTTAAAAAGAACTAAGGTTATAAACTGACAAATGTCAAACTTTTTGATGTTTGGATTCATAATTTAAAAAGAACTAAGGTTATAAACTGACAAATGTCAAAATAGTTAGGTTATAACCCAACAAATGTCAAAATAGTTAGGTTATAAGCTGAGAAATGTCAAAATAGTTAGGTTATAAACCAACAAATGTGAAATATTTTGATTTGTTTGGATTATTAAATAAAATAGTTAGGTTATAAACTGACAAATGTCAAACTTTTTGATGTTTGGATTAATAATTTAAAAAGAACTAAGGTTATAAACTGACAAATGTCAAACTTTTTGATGTTTGGATTCATAATTTAAAAAGAACTAAGGTTATAAACTGACAAATGTCAAAATAGTTAGGTTATAACCCAACAAATGTCAAAATAGTTAGGTTATAAGCTGAGAAATGTCAAAATAGTTAGGTTATAAACCAACAAATGTGAAATATTTTGATTTGTTTGGATTATTAAATAAAATAGTTAGGTTATAAACTGACAAATGTCAAACTTTTTGATGTTTGGATTAATAATTTAAAAAGAACTAAGGTTATAAACTGACAAATGTCAAAATAGTTAGGTTATAAACCGACAAATGTCAAATATTTTGATCTGTTTGGATTATTAAATAAAATAGTTAGGTTATAAATTGACAAATGTCAAACTAGTTAGGTTATAAACCGACAAATGTTAAATATTTTGATCTGTTTGGATCATTAAATAAAATAGTTAGGTTATAAACTGACAAATGTCAAACTAGGTAAGTTATAAACCGACAAATGTGAAATATTTTGATTTGTTTGGATTATTGAATAAAATAGGTTATAAACTGACAAATGTCAAACTTTCTAATGTTTGGATTAATAATTTAAAAAGAACTAAGGTTATAAACTGACAAATGTCAAAATAGTTAGGTTATAAACCGACAAATGTCAAATATTTTGATCTGTTTGGATTATTAAATAAAATAGTTAGGTTATAAACTGACAAATGTCAAACTTTCTGATGTTTGGATTAATAATTTAAAAAGAAGTAAGGTTATAAACTGACAAATATCAAACCTTTTGATGTTTGCAATAATAATTTAAAAAAATAAGGTTGTAAACTGACAAATGTCAAAATAGTTAGGTTATAAACTGAGAAATGTTAAAATAGTTAGGTTATAAACCGACAAATGTCAAATATTTTGATCTGTTTGGATTATTAAATAAAATAGTTAGGTTATAAACTCACAAATGTCAAACTTTCTGATGTTTGGATTAATAATTTAAAAAGAAGTAAGGTTATAAACTGACAAATATCAAACCTTTTGATGTTTGCAATAATAATTTAAAAAAATAAGGTTGTAAACTGACAAATGTCAAAATAGTTAGGTTATAAACTGAGAAATGTCAAAATAGTTAGGTTATAAACCGACAAATGTCAAATATTTTGATCTGTTTGGATTATTAAATAAAATAGTTAGGTTATAAACTGACAAATGTCAAACTTTCTGATGTTTGGATTAATAATTTAAAAAGAAGTAAGGTTATAAACTGACAAATATCAAACCTTTTGATGTTTGCAATAATAATTTAAAAAAATAAGGTTGTAAACTGACAAATGTCAAAATAGTTAGGTTATAAACTGAGAAATGTTAAAATAGTTAGGTTATAAACCGACAAATGTCAAATATTTTGATCTGTTTGGATTATTAAATAAAATAGTTAGGTTATAAACTGACAAATGTCAAAATCTTTGATGTTTGGATTAATAATTTAAAAAGAACTAAGGTTATAAACTGACAAATTTCAAAATAGTTAGGTTATAACCCAACAAATGTCAAAATAGTTAGGTTATAAACTGAGAAATGCCAAATTAATTAGGTTATAAACCAACAAATGTCAAATATTTTGATCTGTTTGGATTATTATATAAAATAGTTAGGTTATAAACTGACACATGTCAAAATAGTTAGGTTATAACCCAACAACTGTCAAATATTTTGATTTGTTTGGATTATTAAATAAAATAGTTAGGTTATAAACTGACAAATGTCAAACTCTTTGATGTTTGGATTAATAATTTAAAAAGAACTAAGGTTATAAACTGACAAATTTCAAAATAGTTAGGTTATAACCCAACAAATGTCAAAATAGTTAGGTTATAAACTGAGAAATGTCAAAATAGTTAGGTTATAAACCAACAAATGTCAAATATTTTGATTTGTTTGGATTATTAAATAAAATAGGTTATAAACTGACAAATGTCAAACTCTTTGATGTTTGGATTAATAATTTAAAAAGAACTAAGGTTATAAACTGACAAATTTCAAAATAGTTAGGTTATAACCCAACAAATGTCAAAATAGTTAGGTTATAAACTGAGAAATGTCAAAATAGTTAGGTTATAAACCAACAAATGTCAAATATTTTGATTTGTTTGGATTATTAAATAAAATAGGTTATAAACTGACAAATGTCAAAATAGTTAGATTATAAGCTGACATATGTCAAAATTGTTAGCTTATAAACCAAAAACTGTCAAATATTTTGATTTGTTTGGATTATTAAGTAAAATAGTTAGGTTATAAACTGACAAATGTCAAACTTTTTCATCTGTTTGTATTAATAATTAAAAAAGTTAGGTTGAAAATTGACATATATCAAACTTTTTGACACGTTTGGATTGATGATTAAAAAAATTAAGGTTAGAAACTAACAAATGTCAAAATTTTTGATATGTTTGTATTACTCAATATAAAGTTAGGTTATAATCTATCAAATGTCAATATTAAATAACTATTTTTGATAAAATTCAAATAGTTTGAATAAGAATCCAAAATGCTGTAAATATGCTACCAAATTTGATATTTTTAGGTTAAAAAATAGCACTAAGGTTATAGATTGTCAAAATTAAATGTGTTATAATCTTGATAAGAATAAAAAATGACCTATTTTGACGAAAAATTTGACATATTTGTATTGAAAAATAACAAGTTAAACAATAACTATCAAATATTAAACTTAAATAAGCGATAATGCTTTTATTTAATATCAAACATCACTTATTTAAGTTGAAAAATAAAACATTTAACACAAACTGTCAAATGTCAAACAATCGCCATTTTGTTTAGTTAAAAATTAAGATATCTCGATAACGATTAAAGATAAATACATCGAGTTTGGATTCATTTTAAAAGTTTCTTAATTTCCTACCAAACATCACTATTTGTCGTCACGAAAAGTTACGTCACATCCAAACTTTATTGCTAACACATTTTTTAGATAATTTCCGATCGATTCGAATCGTCGATTTTCAAACAACCTTGCTGATCTTGAATTTTTTAGTGTTACAAAAAAAATTGTGGTTTTTATCGCGTTTGATTTTTAATTCAATCAGGATTAAAGATCTTATCTTAAAGAGTTTTCTAAATCAGATATAACATAACACTGTGATGCAAAATTATTATATGAACTAATGCATATGATCAAATGTGATGAAAAATGACGTCTATGACAAAATAAAATGAGGACGATGACATGATAAAATCGTTTAAAATGTTTTAATTTTGAATTACTGTGTATGTATATGATGAACTTACAAGATAGTTTATTCTTAAGGAAGTTGTATGCTCTTATACATTTCTGCAAACAATTTCCCAGCTTTTTTAGCACTTTGGATATTGGTTTAAATCAATTTTCAATGACTTTATAACCTTAGTAGAATAAGTGATATTAATGTCTTGTTTTATGTCTTGAATCAACACCAAATTTATAATTTTTTTAAAATTTTTTTAATCATGCAAATTTCTACAACCTCTTCGATTTATTATCTTATGCTTTTGATGTATACGAAGGAGTAACCGGACCTTCTTTAGAAGTTAAAGGAGTGGGATGGGGGTTGGTTGTGTGATATTAGCCAAGTTTTAAAGGGGTATACATTAGTGGGCGACGGCGAAGACTCCACTCCCGGTCGCAGGGCAGAAAAGGACATTATTTAAAAGTTGCCGCTCGTTCGTTCGTTCGTTGGAGACGACGTCGGTCGTATAGAAATATTTTGTAATTTATGCCCGAAAGTAGGAAGGAAAACGGCGTCGCACCTAATTGCAGTTTCGGTACAAACTTATATACACAACCTTATGCTTTAGCCTTTAGCCGACTACTTTCTTTCCTTTTTTAAATGGGGGGTAATAAAGAAAAGAAGAAAATAATCTTTTTAACACAATTTGAATCACGAATAAGTTTGAATGTTTATTATTTTTTTTTTAGTTTCCAGTCTTAGTTTGTTGCGGGAGTGGCGTTTAAGGCGAGAAATTAAAGGAATCGCCTCGCCAAGTTGTTAATCCCCGAAAAGGGGGGGTATTAACGAAGCGCAACCCCCCAAAAATACAAACGGGCCATGTTTATCAAATAATTCGCGCGGAATATGACCCAAGTTCGTAACCCGTAAACGTTCAAAACTGCAATTATCGGGATTAAAGAAGTCCACTCAAACTTGAACTTCTTGCTTTTACCACAAACATTACAATTTACTCTTCCCCCCATTTCAAAAAACTCGCTGTTATTATCATCACTACGTAATTCCTATAGTTTAAATTTATTAAATAATAATAATAATAATCGGGAAATAACTTTTTGAAACGATTTTAATCCGAAACTCGTTTTAATCTCACACACAGGGAAGAGGGGCGCCTACGTAAAGGGGATAAAAGGGGGAACCCCCGCGAGTTTGTGCCAAAACTACACGGGACGCGAACGCGCGCGCGCCTCCCCCTTAATCCAACAATAATTTTATAGGTTTTTTATGCAAATTCGGGGCAAATCTTAAAGCCGCGCGCTTCGCCCTCTTCCGCCATAATTTCGCATTAGGACCTGTGTGTACTTAATTGCGGATACATTTAGAATGAATATTCATTTGTTTTATGCCCGGCGTCGACTACGACCGACGATTTTCAAACCGCAAACCCTCCCGGAGTATTAACCAAATATTATTCGTTTTGCAAAAATTTTTTTAAATCTAATCTTATTTTCCTGCGATTTAGATATGCACAAAATCAATGTCTTAGTTAACGCATACAAAGATTCTAAATCTTATAAATAGATTCAAATGAAATTCAGAAGTTTCCCGAGGCAGCTATACTACCGAGGCAATTGCTTCATATTTAAAAAATAATATACATAATTTATTTTATTAATGTTGTGTATATTAATTTAAAGTCGAGGAAACTGGGGTAATGAGGAAGTAGGTAGCTTTATTCTTCTGCAAAATTCGAGAATACATTGACGATTTTATTCTGTTGTAATACGGGAAATAAAGCCGCCTTAGGGTGAGCAAAGTAAAATTAAAACGTTATGTCCAACGCAAAACGATCTGCAGATCATTTAACACCTCCCACAGATGATTTATCGAAAAAATATTCTTGGGATCCTCCAAATATATTAAGTCAAAACCGTTTTCAAATTTTAGAAAATATTTCTGATGAACATGGTGAAAGCTCACAGCAACAAGCCTCACATTCCAAAGCATCATCCAAACAACAAGATACATCACAACAAAATATTTCATCTCAGCAAAAAATAAAAATTCCGCCTATATTCCTACAAAATGCTCTTAATCATCAACAAACCATCAATGATCTCAAGGCCTTAACCGTTCATGATTTCACCACCACGTATAATAATAAAAACTTAAAAAAATTAATTTGACAGATAGCAACGACTATAGAACGGTCACTAAATATTACAAAGAAAATAATGCGCAATTTTATACATTTCAAGATCCTTCTGTTAAACCATTATCGGTAGTAATTCGTCATGTTCCCATATCACTTTCGGAAGATGAAATAAATTCTGAATTATTACCATATAACCTTCCAATAATAAAAATAACTAGATTAGTTAACAAAGAAAAATATCCTATACCTCTGTGTGCGATTGATCTTACTCCATGCGAAAAAGCGAAGGAGATATTTAAAATCAAAGAAATTTCTAAGGCAATAGTTACAGTTGAGATGAGAAGAAAGCCAAATAATGTTCCTCAATGCTATAACTGTCAAAGATTTGGACATACAAAGAATTATTGTTCATTAAAGCCGAGGTGTGTCAAATGTGGAGAGCAACACAACCATACTCAATGTACAAAAAACAAAGCTGACCCTCCTAAGTGTGCGAACTGTGATGGACCTCATCCATCTAATTATAGGGGATGTAAGAGTCACACTGATCTACAAAACAAAAATCCCCGACATCAAGACCGCAGTTATATTAATTCCCAAAGAAAAGATTCACAACCCAGTTTCCGCACTCTTAGTCCTGAAATTTCTTTCGCTAACGCAGTTCAAGGTAAAGCTAATAAATCCAATAATATTCCTTCCTTCACATCCCAAAATGAAACTCAAACCTCCTCTCCTTTGGTGACAGTCATTATAAATCTCCTGAAACAGGTCCTTATCCCAATTATCAATGAAATCAAATCACACCTAATCAACGAGATCTTACTTTCCCTTATTCATGTCAAATAATACAAATCTACAACGTTTAGAAAATATCACAATTTTAAACTATAATGCTTTTCTTGCGAGATATAACATAGACATAGCATGTATCTCGGAGACACATCTTGCGCCAGGAGAAAATCTCCGAATTGGTGGTTATAACATATACAGGTATGACAGAAACTCTCAAACAGCAGCTGGTGGCGTCGCAATCATAATTAGACGCCAAATTAAACATCACTTATATAGTATTACCACCTCATCAATAGAAACTGTTGCTATCCAATATGAGATAAAAGGACACGCCCCGATAACTTTAATATGTGCCTATAAACAGCCAAACAAATCGTTGATTAATGATTTTAAAAAAATATTTCAAATAGTAGGACCTGTGATGTTAATTGGAGATCTCAACAGTAAATTAAAACATTGGGGATGCCGTGCAGACAATCCTTCTGGATCTCAATTAGAAAATCTGGCAAACATTCATCAGCTTCAAATTCATTGTCCAACTGATTATACGTATCACCCATTTCGTAATGATCATCTACCAGACATCCTAGATATTGTTATTACTAAAAACTTTCATCTTCCATTAACTCAAACAGTCATAACTGAATTAATCTCAGATCACCTGCCAGTCTTAATCAACTTATCAAGACAGATGTTGTACGTTCCAACTGTACCAAAACTTATAAATGGATTTGTCAACTGGAATGAATTTCAAGACCTTATGAGATCCTACCATATAAGTGAACTGCCTCCAATCCGGGAATCAATAAACATTTCAATTCGGCAACTTACCACAAATATGACAGAGGCAATCAGGCATGCTACAATACCAACAACCAAAAAACCCGTTGTAAATTATAATATTCCACCAACACGAATTCTTGAAATCATTAAAGAAAAACGTATAGTTAGACGAGAATGGCAACGTACTCGAAATCCTTTTACTAAGAAGAAATTAAATAAACTGACTCATACAATAACTCTGCAACTCGATGCTCATCGAATTCAAAAATACAATGACATGTTAAATAATTTAGATACATCGGACCCTGGAATGTGGAAAGCCACTAGACGAATATTAAAAAAATATGAAGAACTCCCAACGTTAATAGTTGACGGTATACATATTAATACAGATCATGATAAATCCCATGCTTTTGCTGATTACCTAGAAAATTCTTTTAGTCCAATTATTACGGACAAAAATACGGATTTTGCGGCTATAGTTCAACGATATAATGAATCACACCTACTAAGCGAAGGAAACTATACCGAGACAATAACAGCAGAAGAGGTTAAGGCGCAAATTAAACGTCTACCCAATCGCAAAGCTCCAGGACATGATTTGATACCAAACATTTTATTGAAATATCTTCCCGATAATATCATTGATCACATTAAAAGCATCTTCAACAGTTGTTTACAAATAGGCTACTTTCCCATTGCATGGAAGAAAGCTGAAATCTTACTGTTCCCAAAGCCCGGTAAATGCAAATCCGAAATTCAAAATTATCGTCCCATTAGTCTTCTTCCAACTCTGTCAAAACTATTTGAAAAAATAATATTCACTCGTCTGCAAGATGAAATGATGAATCTTGATATTATCCCCGATGTACAATTTGGATTTAGAGCAAACCATTCTGCGACACACCAACTTGCAAGAGTCGCAGAAATCATAGAAAAGGGATTTGAAGATAAAAAATACACCGCAGCTGGTTTCTTAGACGTTGCAAGAGCATTTGACACCGTTTGGCTACAAGGTCTTAAATACAAACTGCACCACGTGGGTTTAAGCAGGTATCTCTGCGCTATTCTGATATCCTACCTAGAAGAGAGAACATTTAGTGTTAGAATAAATGGCTGCTATTCTTCTACTAAACCCATCCGAGCTGGAGTGCCACAAGGAGGTATACTATCACCTACGTTATTTAATATCTACATGCACGACATTCCATTACAAACCGGCAACGATAAGGCTATGTACGCAGATGATATGATCATTATAACACAAAGTTATGATTTAAAAGACGCCATTGAAAAACTCCAAAATTCAATCAATATATTACAGAAGTGGCTTTCAAAGTGGTGTATTCATTTAAATGCAAATAAGTGTGAAACAAAAATTTTTACTTTGAAACGAGTGATTGATCCACCGTGCATAATAATAAACAACAAGCCCATAGTTTGGAATCAAAAAGACAAAGCGGTGAAATATTTGGGAGTTCATCTTGACCAACGTTTAACTTGGGGTATCCATATCAACACACGAGTAAATCAGGCATATGATCGATTAAAACAACTATATTCCCTGATTAATAGAAAAACTCCCCTAAGGATGGAATGCACACTTCTACTATACAAAGCACTAATCAGATCCTTGGTCACTTATGCCTGTCCAGTTTGGAGTAACGCTTCCACTACTAACATTAAAAAAATTCAAACACTACAAAATAAAATATTAAGGATCGCAGTGGATGCCCCTTGGTTTATAAGAAACGAGCAATTGCATGATGAATTATGTATAGAATATATAGCAAACTTTATAAAAATGTTGACCAAAAACTTCTACAGTAACCTCAACAAGTGTCCTAGCGCGACCAGACTGCACATTGGGCAACGTAACATTCACTCCAGAATAAAAAGAAAACTGCCTCAAGACCTATTGACTGATGAGTCGGATTAACAGATGGTGAAGTGTTTCCTCCTGTGATGTGTCCAATAAGATCTAAGCCAAGAAATAACATATTTTAATTGTTGAGCTGGTTTTTAATAAAGAAAAAAAAAAAAAACTCGAATACCCAAAGCGACTCCACTTACGATCAGAAACTATAAACAATGTAACATGGAAAGAGTGAAGGCGGGGATGAGGGACTATGTAAGATCCAATCCGAATATAACACCAGAATCGATCGCAAACTTCAACAAACATCTACAACACTTGGTGGATGAAGCAAGTCCATTAAAAAGCAAGAATTATTACAACTTTCCTCTGCCACCCTTCATTATACGCCTAATCAAGGAAAAGCGGAGACTCTACCGCGACTTCAGAAGCTTTGAAGAGCCGGCATTAAAAAGACAATTCAATGAGCTAAACAAAAGCATTCAGAAGATACTTCGGCAATACAGAAGCGAAAAATACATAGAAGCCTGCGACAGAATCAACAAAAGTAGAGGCAAAACTTATTGGCAAGAAGTCCGCAAACTTTCGAAGTACCAGAAATGAAACGCAAGAACTGGTTGATCCCACAGATGGATATTATATTATATTCACGCGGAGTATCTTCAGAGGGTATTTTCCTTCTCCTATGAACCCACGTTCTGTCCTCTCAACAAAAAATTAGTCGACGATTGGTTCCAATGGGCCTTTGCGCACTCGTTCGAAACTCCCCAGGATGCACTTATGCAGGAGGAAGAATATTACGCAGCTCTTCACAGAGGGAAAAACACGGCCCCTGGGTACGACAATGTTTCCCGAAAAATCCTGAGGATGTTAGACCAGACACCCACTCATATATCAGAAATATGTTGAGCTTCTGCACCTCCGAACAGTACTTCCCACAGGATTGGAAAACCTCTATAATTATATGCATCCCCAAAAAGGACTCCCGTCTATCCGAACCCGAGAACTATCGTCCCATTGCTTTACTCCCCGTCTTGGGAAAACTCTTCGAGACACACCTTAGAAACAAACTGCTCGATGCTGTCTCAACGAGGATACCGCCATACCAATTTGGATTTCAACCAGCTAGATCGACGTCTCATCCGCTGACTGCGCTGATCTCCAACTTTCAGGCTGCCCACTCTCAGAAACGAAAATTGGCCGCTCTGTTCCTGGACGTCCGCAAGGCGTTTGACTCAGTGTGGCACAGAGGCCTACTATACAAGCTGGCAATGTTGAAAATACCACTCTATTTGCTTAATCTCCTCAATAAATTTCTTTCAGACCGCTCTTCAAGGGTCAAAATTAACAACCACTACTCCCACACCTTTACCGCAGAGCAGGGCCTCCCTCAGGGTTCACCCATCTTCCCAGCGCTGTATAACATTTACTGCCATGATATATACAATAGCAACCAAGACGTCTTCGATCTGAAAGCATACGCTCTGTTATATGCCGACGATACCACTCTCGTCGCTCACGATGTGGATATTCCATCAACAGTTCGAAGATTGCAGGTTCTGGTAAACAAGACAGAGGATTGGTTCAACAGATGGCGCATCCTTATAAATCCCTCCAAAACTCAATTCTTTGTCCCATTCTTACCCACTCGCGCCCCCGCCCCTACGATAACAATCCAAGCCTCCCCATCGCACCTTCACAGACCTGTAACTACCTTGGCATTACCCTAGACAGATCCCTCAAATTTTCTGCTCACGCCATAAAAGCTAAAATGAAGACTAACACCAGAGCCAAGCACTTTCGATCTATGACATTCAGAGGCCGTGGATTGACGACAAAATGTGCGACACTTATATATACATTAGTATGTCGCCCGCTACTGGAGTATGCTGCCATTATTCTCGACGATGCACCAAAAGCTACTAAATACCATCTCGGCGTTGCAGAAAATCAGCACTCAGAACCATTACCAGAATCAAACATCCTCGCAATCCTCTTTTCAATCCAAGCAATCTATTACTTTACAGCCAATATTGGCAATGTAGTATTGCAATAAATATTGCCAGTATTGGCAATATTTATTGCCAATATTCCCCCCATCCACGAACGACTTCAATCTCTTGCTCAAAAAGCAGCCTCATCTTTCCCTTTCACCGATCTGAAAAACCTATTTATCTCCACTCAACAATGCCACCGATCCTACCAACTCATCGCGAAAATCTCCCGGTAAAAGTGACAAAATTATAAAGCCAAATAAACAAAAATAAAAGGGTCATACTTGGACTCAATTTCTTATCCTGGGCTGAAAGACTGCGGTCGATTTCGATTTCGTTTTGCGTGTGTATTATAATTTTACTATGTATATATTTAAATTGTTGTTTGATCAGCGGATTAATAAATGTTTGTTCTCTCTCTCATGAATAGTTCAATAAGATATTTTAAGAATTCGATTTTTCGTGATTTTTTAAAACAAGATTATTAATTTCAAAAAATCATAAAAAATTAGGTTAACTTAAATAATCTTTATCTCAAAAACGAATTAAAGATTTTCTAATTTGGTTCTCACCATGACAAAATAGACACTTGCCTCTATAAATTTTGAATTTATCATTAAAGTATCTCAAGAATACGATTTTTGGTGATTTTTAATTAACTGAGATAGCCATAAATGTTCATGTTGAATTTAATGATTAATATCTCAAAAATGAATAAATATTTTCGAGATCCGCTTTCATCACAAGAAAATAGACACTATTCTCTATAAATCATGAATAGTTCATTAAGATATCTTAAGAATTCGATTTTTCGTGGCTTTTTAAAACAAGGTTATTAATTTCAAAAATCATAAAAAATTAGGTTAACTTAAATAATCTTTATCTCAAAAACGAATTAAAGATTTTCTAATTTGGTTCTCACCATGACAAAATAGACACTTGCCTCTATAAATTTTGAATTTATCATTAAAGTATCTCAAGAATACGATTTTTGGTGATTTTTAATTAACTTGAGATAGCCATAAATGTTCATGTTGAATTTAATGATTAATATCTCAAAAATGAATAAATATTTTCGAGATCCGTTTTCATCACAAGAAAATAGACACTATTCTCTATAAATCATGAATAGTTCATTAAGATATCTTAAGAATTCGATTTTTCGTGGCTTTTTAAAACAAGGTTATTAATTTCAAAAATCATAAAAAATTAGGTTAACTTAAATAATCTTTATCTCAAAAACGAATAAAGATTTTCTAATTTGGTTCCCACCATGACAAAATAGACACTTGCCTCTATAAATTTTGAATTTCTCATTAAACTATCTCAAGAATTCGATTTTTGGTGATTTTTAATTAACTTGAGACAGCCATAAATGTTCACGTTGAATTTAATGATTTATATCTCAAAAACGAATAAATATTTTCGAGATCCGCTTTCATCACAAGAAAATAGACACAATTCTCTATAAACCATGAATAGTTCATTAAGTTATCTTAAGAATTCGATTTTTCGTGACTTTTTAAAACAAGATTATTAATTTCAAAAACAATAATAAAAAATTAGGTTACCTTAAATAATTTTTATCTCAAAAACGAATAAAGATTTTCTAATTTGGTTCTCACCATGACAAAATAGACACTTGCCTCTATAAATTTTGAATTTATCATTAAACTATCTCAAGAATTCGATTTTTGGTGATTTTTAATTAACTTGAGATAGCCATAAATGTTCACGTTGAATTTAATGATTTATATCTCAAAAACGAATAAATATTTTCGAGATTCGCTTTCATCACAAGAAAATAGACACAATTCTCTATAAACCATGAATAGTTCATTAAGTTATCTTAAGAATTCGATTTTTCGTGACTTTTTAAAACAAGATTATTAATTTCAAAAACAATAATAAAAAATTAGGTTAACTTAAATAATTTTTATCTCAAAAACGAATAAAGATTTTCTAATTCGGTTCTCACCATGGTAAAATAGCTTTTATTACAATGAATCATCATAGGTGAGTTTGGTTAAAGTCTAGAATTTTTATAATATGGGTGTTTGGGTGAACTTGAAATTGATAAAATCGACCTGAATTCTTTTGAGATACAATTCCGTGAGATGTTCGAATTTTACCTAATACATGTAATTATATTTTTGCCAAATTTTATCTTCCTTCCAGGATGTTTTGTTTCTTCCCATGTTAGAAAGCAATCAAAATGCAGAAGTCCTAAAATGCCCATGAATTTATCAAGAAACATTTCCTCCCACAGATAGTTCTTGTTTTCGAGTAATACCCGAAAACGTCCAGTAATTAGTAAAGTCCCAAAAAATTATTTCACTTTTAAAAGATTCAAAATTCCTTTTTCAAATATGGCAACATTTTCAATATAGATATTCTATAAAACTACACATGCAGAAATTGATGTAAAAGTAAATCGTCTTACGTTTTAATCGCATTCTCATCGATAGGCAAGGAAATCTCCTTTTTAAAATTTAAAAATACAGTAAGGCCCCAACATTCGCGAGGGTTAGGTTCTAAAAATACGCCGCGAATGTTGAATCCGCGAATATTGAAGCACTAGATATTATGAAGGATAAACTACTACTTCTATATTCTTTTAACACGTTAACCGTCAAATGGTCACCGACGCCAAAAGTTTCATTTAATTTAATTTTAAAAATTAAAAATTTCAAAAATTAATAAATTATATATACTAAATAAAACGCTTAAAATTGCAAAATAAAACGACTGGTCTTAAAACTTTTGTATTCGGAACTAATACAGATATTAAAATAATTACAATTGTTTAAAATATAAAAAAACCTAAACTCGATAGCAATAACAAACTGCAACAAAATAAACTAAAAAAAGAAATAAAAGTTAACATTTCTACTCATCAATAATAATTGCTTTAGAACACGATGGTTTAAAAAATGAAAGGATAGTAGGTTGCAATGCTTTGTGTTGCATATCCTTTTGAAGCTCTTTGTAAGGAGCAAGAAGAGTATTCAGACCATTTTTAAATTTTGTGCTTCGTTCCGTTGATGGATCATATTCTACTATTTTTTCAGCAAGATTATTTGCTTCTTGTATGAATAAATTAAGTTCCTTCAACGTTAATTTATTACATAGGGAATTACTATTATCTTCTTCATCCGTTCCTGAAACATTTTCTATTAGTAGCGCTTCTAAGTCTGCACTGGACAACTCTTCCTCTTGATCATTGACGAGAGATTCGATATCAGCTGGTACAATGGTATGAAAATCATCTCCCGGTAGCAACCGTGCTCTTTCTGCACAGCTCTCTCTATTGCCTCATCAATTTCGCTTACACTTTGCGCACACTTTGTCTTTTTTCAACAGTTTTTTCCATGCATTACTTACGGTTGATACTTTAATGTCATTTAAAGCAAGTTTTATAGATGTAATCGCATGGTCAATATTGTATAATTTTCACACATCTTTTATTGAGAAAACACTATCATTTTGTATTTTCTCATGTACAAAATCGAACATGTGCCGGATATAATGACTTTTAAAAGCTTTTATAACACCTTGATCTAAAGGTTGTAATAAGGATGTTGTGTTGGGCGGAAGAAATACCACCTCGACACATGGATGAGCTAATTTGAGAGCATCTACTGGATGAGATGGGGCGTTATCCAATATCAATAAAACGTGAAATGCTAAATTTTTAGATTTTAGGTAACGCTCCACTTCTTTAACAAAGCACTCTTTAAACCACTCTATAAATAGCTGAGAAGTCATCCAAGCTTTTGAATTAGCTCGCCAATAGACCGGAAGAGCTTCTTTGTCCTTGTTCTTTAAAGCTCGTGGATTAGCTGCTCGATATATTAACATTGGTTTTGTAATAAAGTCTCCGCGTGCATTTGCACAAAATAAAACTGTAACTCTATCCTTAGCCGATTTAAAACCAGGTGCTGTCTTTTCATTTTTTGAAATGTATGTTCGTGTGGGCATTTGTTTCCAATAAAGCCCGGTTTCGTCCGCATTAAATATTTGTTCAGGACGGTAACCTTTTTCTTCTATTAATTTTATTATTTCATCAGGAAATTTTGCAGCCTGTTGATGATCTGCTGAAGCTGATTCTCCACACAACTTAATGTTATGGAGATTAAAACGAGTTTTGAATCTTTCGAACCATCCTCTGCTGGCTTTAAATTTACAATCGTCTTCAGCACAGTCCATTCCACACGAAAAATGTTGATAAAGTTCCTTGGCTTTATCCATTAATCTAGCCCTAGTTAATGGTATATTTTTGCGACCATGGTCCTCAATCCAAAGATAAAGAGACTTCTCCATTTTTTCAATATTAACATCACGAACTTGTGACGTTACCTTTAATGATGACGGTATGCCACTTTTTACGCTATTTCTAATTACCTCTTCTTGTTTCTTTATAGATCTTATCGTAGATTCATTGACACCGAAGACCCGGCCTACTTCGGTAGCTCTTTTCCCTTCCCGGAGCATATCAAGAACTTGAATTTTTCTTTCTAGAGTCATAACTGACTTTGCACGTTTGGCAATTAAATTTATTTCCATCGCAGGCCTTTTTGTACCCATTTTGAGTACTGTTGTGAGATTAATTTATTGTTTATAAAATTATAGTAAAAAAACGGGCGAAACACTAACCTGAACGAAATACAGAACACAAAAATAAGCACCTAACACAAACATTAAAATCGATCATAAATGAGGGATTCCCAGAGAAACGCATATGTGAAGCTGGTTGCTTGTACAGTAAACCTACGGTAAACTTCGTTTTAAATTTTTTAAAAATGACATACATACTTGCTATGTATTCGCGAATAATCGAGTCGTGAATGTTGAAAAAGGCAGCAAATTTTAAAACGCGAATATGCGAATCCGTGTAATTTGAAGCCGCGAATGTCGGGGCCCTACTGTAATGCACAATGTTTAATTAAGTAAATATTTATGTAAATATAAATTAGACAATAGAAACTATCACTTTTGACACACTTATCGAATCGATATAGGTACTTGTTAAATGCGATATAGTTATCGAATCGATATCGGTTCGATATCGCCTATTGGCCTTTTCAGAAACCAAATGGACGGATATCGCTCGAGTTATCGATCAACAGCACAATATCGGTTCGATATCGACATGTGAATTCTTACGAGAAACCAGCTATAAAACTTGAAACATTAGGGTTTAGTCGTCTTAACAGACATACGAAAATCGTTCCAATTTTTCAAAAAAGTTAATAATTAAAAAAAATCGGAGGCACAAAAAAAACATTGGGTTATTTAGGAAGCCAAAATTAAAATCCATACAGAGTAACAGATACGACACCATACCGGACAGTACACTAAAATCGTAAGATGCTAAAACTATAAGTCTTAATAAGTGTATAAGTTTATTTAATAATAAAACGCAAGAAACTAGATAAAACGAGTATCATTATAATACAGGGGGAGTATCAAGTTTTCTGGAAGCGGTACCAAGTCTCCTAGAAGTGGAGGTTGCATTTCAAGTGTTATGTAACTCAATAGTTCATTAAGATTTAAAAAATAATCGAACAATGTGACTTCAGTCCAAATAAACCATCAACAATTTTGTAGAGAGTCAAGAGAACACACGTATTTGACATCTATGGCTGTATTCCAGACATTTGGAACATCCTGTATATTATCTTAAAGCAGAGATGTCTAGATAATATTTCAAACTTTAGACACCAGTATATAAAAACATATTTCTAATGTTGAGACAACTGCTAAGACAATTGCTCTACATTTAAAAAGTGATATAGTGTGTTTGATATAGTTAACACAGAATAATAGAGTTAATATGTACCTCTTTATCTAATATACACATTGAAATTTTATTCTTTATTTAACCCTCGTATTCCGGTGCCTGGGTCTATTTGGACCCAAATAAATTTTTGCGAGAAATTGTAATAAACAGATTTGTCGTTACTCAAGGAGTGCGTTAAGTTAGATCGGCGTCAAACGGACGTCCCGACGAAAAAACGACGAAAAAATATGTCTCGACCGTTTCTTTACAGCGCCAGGCGTCTGTCTGTGTAAGAGGCTATAGCGACAATACAATTGCCATTAAATTCTTGATTTAGTTCACAGAAGGTGTATTTTAGAGCAACGATCTACATCGAAAAATAAAATGTTTGCTAATTTTGTAAATAATAATGATGATTATAACAATGAAGTGTCTTCTGATGATGAATGTGCCTCATTGACTTTTAGTGATGCAGTACCAGAAGAAGAGGATTATGAAAGTGATGAGTTTAGTGGTGAAAATAGTAATATGTCACACTGTAAAGACCAAAATGTTTGTGGACGAACATGGAGATATATTTCCCCCACAAACAGAGATGCAGAATTTGGTAAATATGATGCTACACTCACAGCAAATTCTGAGGGTGTAGAAACCATGGAACAATGTTTTGATTTATTTATAAATGATGAAATCATGGACATTATAATTAGTTATACAAATGAAAAAGCGGTTAAATATTATGAAATGTTTTCAAATAATATATGGAAGCCGGTAGACCGTGTTGAATTGAAGGCATTTTTTGGGATTTTACTAATTACTGGCCGTTTTCGGGAATCACGTGAAAGTAAAAAAGATCTATGGAAGAAAAAGATTGCTTATAGTCGACAAATTTATCGAGCATCTATGTCTCGTGATAGATTTACAAACATTTTACGATTTTTGCGTTTTGACGACTTTCAGACACGAGAAGAAAGAAAAATGACCGATAAGTTGGCAGCTTTGAGAACCATTACAAATATTTTAACAAGAAATTGCAGAGATAATTACCGAGCGTCTAATGTAGGCACTATTGATGAACAATTAGCAACATTTCGAGGAAGATGTCCATTCAAGGTGTATATGCCGAGCAAGCCGGGGAAATATGGGCTGTAATTTTGAAGTGTATTTAGGAAAATGCGGAAACACACCGGAGAAAGGACAAGGACAACGAGTAGTTAGAGTTCTTTCAGAGTTTTGGAAGGGATCTAATCGAACTATCACAGTCGACAATTTTTTTACGGATATCTCACTTGCAGAGGATTTACTCAAAGATAACATATTTATAGTGGGAACAATGCGGAAAAATAGAAAGGATTTACAAAAATCTTTGATAACAATATCCGGAAGAGCTCAATTCTCTTCCGATTTTATATTTTCTGAAAATCTAACACTTGTGTCGTATATCCCAAAACCAAGAAAATGCCTAGTTTTACTTTCGAGCGTTCATCGAGAACATGCTATTTCTGACGAAAATAATAATTACAAACCTAATATTATCAATTATTACAATTCAACAAAAAGTGGAGTGGATGTTTTAGATTCTTTAAATTCTAAGAGAATACACTTGCCGGAGATGTACACGACGTTGGCCTCTGTCGCTTTTTTTACATTATATAGATATTGCAGCCTATAATGCATTTGTACTATGGCAACTCAAAAATCCGGATTGGGCAACTGGTGTCTGAACAGTTAGTTGCTGCAAACATAGATTCTAGAGCTAGAGCATTTGAAACCAATGCAGTAGTATTTTCGAGACACATTGTGGACGCCATCGAAAGTACAGCCCGAAAAATAAATAAACAAATGAGTACAACATTAGAAAAACGCTCAAGATGTAGCTTGTGTATTGGAAATGACAATAAATATAAATCAAAATGTGATGTTTGTCATAAATATGTATGTAATATACATTCAACATGTACAAAAAATATTTTGTGTACAAATTGTAATGATTTAGAATAAATATTTTTTATGTAATTTTTTTAAAATTTTATTTTTATGTATTATTTTATATCCCTAATAATAGTTCACCTTTAAAATAAAATAAGTCAAAATCATAATGGCAAAAGCTTCATTTTTTATATTCTACGTAAACAAAAACTGTTCGGGTCTCGGTTGACCCAGGCACCGTCCGCAACGGTTGGCGAAACGTCAGTACTGCGAGGGTTAATACATCCATCTTGAAAATATTTTAGGTTAAAAGATCAGAATGAACCATGCTGCCAAAATTTCAAGCCTCTACGAATAGTGGAACATAAAAAAGTTCTAATCAACCAGTTACGTGAGACACCCTGTATATATCAATTCGTTTTTAATTATTACTCATTAACTTTTCCTGATTTGATCTTATTTGATGCAATTGAAATGGAAATATTCGTTGTCGCTTAAATGATTAGTAAAATTTATTAAAAATTGAATATTACATTCGTGAAGAGAAATGATTTTTGATTTTTTGTTTATGGTGATTGTTACAATATAGGGCTGTATCTCCTTAGCGGAGCCTAATTCGCCCATGGTTCATATATTAAAGTAGCTTTAAAATTGACTAAAGAATCACCTTTTGAAGAGTTTGTTGCAATCATTCAGATACACCCTGTATATTTATTTTTAAATTATGTTTCCATGCGAACTCAATATCTACAAAAAGTAAATGTATGAGTAGGTAATATTGCAAATTAAATCAGCAATAAATATCTGGTGTTGCTCCAAAGCAGCGACACTCCTGTCGTTCAGGACTGTTTTAATATTAATGTCACTTGGTTCCATTACACAATACATGTAATACCCATTTTTTAACAAATACGTTTCAAAATAGATAGATTGCAAAACCTTTGAGTTATTGACAAACTTCAAACTCTGACTTACATAAACAATTAATACTGTTGAGGAATAATTTTGCGAAAAAATCAATCATATTAAAAAAATATTACTTACCTGCAATAGATCAATTCTTTATTATTCTCAAAAAGTCCATAAGGTGGAGACCTTGACGGCAACTCAATTATTAACACCCCGCTTGAAGCGACAGCAGCAACCAAAGTGTTGGATTCATTGACAACTAACGAAGTTGGACTAAAAAGTGGAGGACTCGTCGTAACCAAACTCTACAACAAAACCAAAAAAAAATTATCAAACATTATTTCTGATTATTACAAATAACGCAGACTTATTGTTATAGGTAAAAAAGCATAAAAAATTGTATTTGTGAGTTATAAGTTGGGTGGTTCGTTCTTAAGGCACGCTTCGACCCCCATCCCACCGAAGCAATTTTTTAAGATTTACAACCTTCGGAAAAACCGCGGCTAATGCCCTGCGGCCCCCGTGGGTGGCGGAGGCGACGTGAAGGCCAAAACCATTTTCCGGTTTCCTCGTTCTTTTTTTTAATCCGCGTTATTGCCTAATTTAAATCGTCCACCCCCCAACCCCAACGTATAAATTATCGATATTATTACGTCTAAGGAATAAGACGAAACAAAAAAAAAAATCGTAAAATTTTCTTTTTTTAATAAAAGTTGATTTTTAATCAACAAAATTACTTTCACATTTGTAACGATAGAGTAATTTACTTTACAAGAGGTGATATACGTGACGCGGTCATTAGTGTAGGTAATAATAGTAGTTGTTGTTCGGGGGCGAATTCAACCACCTGTTAGGGTTGATTAGGGCATTATCGACTATCGCGACTCATCGGGGGGACCGAGGGGATGCGGATGGGGATGGGGATGGGGTTGGCGAGCACGCGACAGCCGCGCCCCTTAAACCGGGGGCGGCGAAAAAGCCGGTGACACCGCACGTCAACCGATAGGCACATTATGGAAATTAATATTCCACATTCCCAGTTGATTATAACAACGCCCCCGCAGAAACAGCCGACTCTCACCTCCCCCCTTTCGTGAAAAACAACAAAACTAGAACGCAAACGAACGCCTAATAAGCTCTAATGGAAAACAGGGATTAATATTAATGGACCGGGGGACAGATTCGTATTTTCTCCTTTTCCTCTTTTAACCTCGAAAAGAACGTAAACGTTGCGTTTTAATATCGGGTGGTGTTAAAAAGTTGATTTTTGCGATAAAATTCGTGTTCGACGAAGTTCATTCAAACGTACATTAATTCGATTAAACCCTTGGTTTTACGATTTTCATTTTTTCTCGCACCCGATTAAACGAGGGGGCGTCAATAAATAAAAGTTATATTTTCACTGTTCATATGTGATTCATTTTGAATACAAATATGTTGTTTATGAGTCGATGCAGTGAGCTTTCTCATTATAAAAATATGAAAAAAGTTTCTTTGAAATAACAATATATCATTACAAGCTGAGGCAGCAGTGCTGCCGAGGCAGTGAGCTTTTTCATTATAATGATACGAAAAAGGTTTCTTTGAAATAACGATATATCATTATAAACCGAAGCAGCTTTGCTGCCGAGGCAGTGAGCTTACTCATTATAACAACATAAAAATGTTTCTTTGAAATAACAATATATATCATTACTAACGGACGCAGATATGCTGCCGAGGCAGTGAGCTCTTCTTTATAACGACACGAAAAAGGTTTATTTGAAATAACGATATATCATTATAAGCCAAGGCAGCAGTGTTGCCGAGGCAGTAAGCGTTTTCATTACGTAGCAAAGATACGAAAAAGGTTTCTTTGAAATAACGATATATTATTACTAACCGAGGCAGCAGTGCTGCCGAGGCACTGAAAAACTGAAAAAGGTTTCTTTGAAGTAACAATATATTATTACTAACCGAGGCAGCAGTGCTGCCGAGGCTGTGAGCTTTTTCATTACGTAGCAATGATACGAAAAAGGTTTCTTTGAAATAACAATATGTCATTATAAACCGAGGCAGCTTTGCTGCCGAGGCAGTGAGCTCTCCTTTATAACGATACGAAAAAGGTTTCTTTGAAATAATGATATATCATTATAAGCCGAGGCAGCAGTGCTGCCGAGGCAGTGAGCTTTTTCATTACGTAGCAATGATACGAAAAAGGTTTCTTTGAAATAACAATATATTATTATAAACCAAGGCAGCTTTGCTGCCGAGGCAGTGAGCTTACTCATTATAACGACATAAGAATGTTTCTTTGAAATAACAATATATATCATTACTAACCGACGCAGATATGCTGCCGAGGCAGTGAGCTCTTGTTTATAACGACACGAAAAAGGTTTATTTGAAATAACGATATATCATTATAAGCCAAGGCAGCAGTGCTGCCGAGGCAGTGAGCGTTTTCATTACGTAGCAATGATACGAAAAAGGTTTCTTTGAAATAACAATATGTCATTATAAACCGAGGCAGCTTTGCTGTCGAGGCAGTGAGCTTACTCATTATAACGACATAAAAAAAGGTTTCTTTGAAATAACAATATATATCATTATTAACCGAGGCAGCTATGCTGCCGAGGCAGTGAGCTCTTCTTTATAACGCCACGAAAAAGGTTTATTTGAAATAACGATATATCATTATAAGCCGAGGCAGTGAGCGTTTTCATTATAATGATACGAAAAAGGTTTCTTTGAACTAACAATATATTATTACTAACCGAGGCAGTAGTGCTGCCGAGGCAGTGAGCTTTTTCATTACGTAGCAATGATACGAAAAAGGATTCTTTGAAATAACAATATGTTATTATAAGCCGAGGCAGCTTTGCTGCCGAGGCAGTGAGCTCTTCTTTATAACGATACGAAAAAGGTTTCTTTGAAATAACGATATATCATTATAAGCCAAGGCAGCAGTGCTGCCGAGGCAGTGAGCTTTTTCATTACGTAGCAATGATACGAAAAAGGATTCTTTGAAATAACAATATGTCATTATAAACCGAGGCAGCTTTGCTGCCGAGGCAGTGAGCTCTTCTTTATAACGATACGAAAAAGGTTTCTTTGAAATAACGATATATCATTATAAGCCGAGGCAGCAGTGCTGCCGAGACAGTGAGCTTTTTCATTACGTAGCAATGATACGAAAAAGGTTTCTTTGAAGTAACAATATATTATTACTAACCGAGGCAGCAGTGCTGCCGAGGCAGTGAGCTTTTTCATTACGTAGCAATGATACGAAAAAGGTTTCTTTGAAATAACAATATGTCATTATAAACCGAGGCAGCTTTGCTGCCGAGGCAGTGAGCTCTCCTTTATAACGATACGAAAAAGGTTTCTTTGAAATAATGATATATCATTATAAGCCGAGGCAGCAGTGCTGCCGAGGCAGTGAGCTTTTCCATTACGTAGCAATGATAGGAAAAATGTTTCGTTGAAATAACGATATGTTATTACTAACCGAGGCAGCTATGCTGCCGAGGCAGTGAGCTTTCTCATTATAATGATATAAAAAAAGGTTTCTTTGAAATAACAATATATCATTACTAACCTAGACAGCAGTTCTGCCGCGGCATTAGTGTAGTTTATCACAAAATTATATGAAAAGTTTTGTCCTCCGTATAATACATTTACGATAAAAAACCGAGGCAGCAATGCTGCCGAGGTAGTAGGTCTTGTATTACGAAGTAATATGGAAAGTTTTTTCTTGCGTATTAACCTAGTAATGTTATGAAGCCAAGACAGCTATGCTGCCGAGGCAGTAGCTCTTGTATTACGAAATAATATGGAAAGGATTATTTTCAGTACTAAGATGATTTCAATCCGAGGCATCTATGCTACCGAGAAAGTAGGTCTTGTATTACGAAGTAATACGAAAAGTTTTTCTTTTTATATTAACTTAGGTATGTAAAGAAACCAAGACAGCTGCTGCCTAGGCAGTAGCTAATTTAATACCGCAAACAATAAAAACAGGGTTGTTTTTAATACCACATTTCTTTCATTAAATCCCCTATTTGATGAGTAAATCAGATATAGGGTGTTTTATTTCAAATTTTTTGCAATTGAATATGGTAAAACAGAAGTAACATTTTTGATCATCCTGTATATCCAAACAACAACTATCACAAAGTTTAACTTTCTAGCGGTGTTGATTGCTAAAAAAAGTAGCGTTGATATTTTGATATAGTAACCAGATTTTGGTCACTGATCAAAATCGTCATGATTATCGCCAGCTTTGTGAGTTTCCGTGTTTTCTTTGTTCTATAACCGTGTTTTGTTGCCTTTATATTTTTGATTTAAATAGCGCAAACATTTTTATTATTATTAACAATGGTTTAATCAAAACATAAACTATGATAACGTACTGGATAGTATCTTGTTTAGTGATGAAGCGTTGTTTTATTTATTGGGGTATGTCAACTCCCAATATTACAGAATTTGGGAACACCCTGTATCTATTTATAGCTACATACATGCCAAATGAGGTGGGAATTTGAAAATTTGTGGACTTAAAATGTTTGATACGAATTTTAACTAAAATATTTTATACATAAGCTGGAGATGAGCAAAATTAATTATATTTATTGATACAATATACAGGGTTTCATTTCAAAAATTAAAACAGCCTGTATAAACGAAAATAATATAATGTTAATTTTCATTATTAAGGGGTTATAAAAAATTAAAAAATACTTAGGTGATTGTTTTTATTTTCTTTGTTTTTATACCGGGTTTCGGGCCTAGCCCATCATCAGTAGAACCCTACGCATATTTATAAAACTATCTTATTAAATTAGAATTAATATTAAATTAACTTACGTTTTATGTATTACAATAAAAAGCGTGGTAAGTATATTTGTGGATTAAAAATTAAAATGCTTATGGTTTATAAATCAAAATGAAAGTTGTGGTAAACCAAATTAAATTAAAAAACAAGTGTATAACAAATAGAAAGAGATTTTTAAGAAATTCTAGGGTCACCCGAATGAATAAATAAAAAAATAAAATTTTGCGACTTTGGGGCTTGGGGTGCAAGTGATGCAAGAACAGAATCGCCACCTAACTCTGTCTTCTCTTCCACTTGCACGAAGTTAAATTTTTGTGATGATTTCTTCATAAAAAGGGTTTTTTAGACAACTATATAGCGGTGTGTATGTGGGTAATATTTGGTCGTTTAAATTAGTTACATTCGGGTTCCCTTTTATGAATTTATTTATTTCGTACGTTTCTATCATTTCCATGAGGGTGCTCTTGTTAATTTGGTGTAAAAGTTTCACGTTTTTGTTTTCATCAAAATTGTGGTTGTTGAAGATTAAATGTCTTCCAAAGTTAGATCTGGACTCATATGTTCTTTAATTCTAGTTCTCAGATTCCTTCCTGTTTGGTCTATGTAGGTGGCGGAGCAGGTGTCGCATTGTAGTTGGTATATTCCGCTTTTTGATAAAAGAGGTGCCTTTTCTTTGTTATTTATTAATATGTTCTTTAGTGTGTGTTTGTTTTTAAAGGACATTGTTATTTTATATTTATTGAATATTTTCCTTATATTACTAGAGATATTTCCTGGGAAATTAATTGATCTATATGTGTTGTTTTCGTTCTTGGGTTTGCCTGATAGAGTTGTTGTGGTTTCCAGTTCAAACTTGTTCTTGAATCTTGAGATAAGTTTTTGTATTTGTTGTTGTGGGAAGTTATTATTTGTCGCGATTTGTTCTATTATCTGAATTTCTCTCTCTAATTCTTCCTGTTCCAATTCTGATGTGAAAGCTCTGTGTAAGTAAGTTCTTATGGCAGCAAATTTATGTGTGTTGTCGTGATGTGAATCGTATGGGATTATGGTGTTTGTTTGAGTTGGTTTTCTGTAAATTTCATATTTTATTTTGTTGTTGTGTCGATGGAGATTTATTCTTGGGTGTAATTTGTTTATGTAGTTGTGTAAATTATTAATTTCTTTTTCATCTTTGATAAACACTAATATATCATCGACATATCTGATCCATGTTAAGATTTCATTTCTGTAAGGGTTTTTGTTGTTAATAATGAAAGTTTGTTCTAAGTTATTCATGAAAATATAGCCCATTGGTAAGCCGTCGTTGAATTGGTAAAAGCTTCCGTTAAAAATACAAAAATTCTTTTCTATGCAGATATTAAATAGTTCTTGAATATTGTTGGTCTTAGTATTATCTTTTATTTCCATTCTGGTTAGATGTTTAAGAATATTCATGGTTTCATTAATGGGTATATTTGTGTAGAGATTACTGACGTCAAAAGATAACATTTTCAATTTCATTGATAGGTCTTTATTAATTAACTTAATTTCTTTGTTAGCTCTTTTATCTTTTCTAGAATTTGGTTTCGATTGTCAATTGTGTGTTTTGGTTTGAAATTAAGTGTGTTTCCAATGAATTTCTGTAGTAATCTTGATAGCTGGTATGTGCTAGAGTTAATTGAGCTAATGATTGGTCGTACTGGTAAGTTGGGTTTATGTATTTTCGGTAGGTAATTATTTCAAATTTTTAATAAAAATAATTGTTTTTTCTTAAATAAACAAATATCATCGTAAACCTTTGGTTGTTTTAATTTAATACTTCTACGATGAACCTCGAATCACAAATTTCCAAATTACTTAATGCGGAGTTATCCGTTTGGATTCGAACCATGACAAGTATTATGAAAAAAAGAGAGAACACCAAGGACACCATTAACTTCCTACATAGAGCCATCCATCTTAATGTAACACCAAAAGTATTTAAGATCAAAGTGCCAAAAATATTCAAGAATCAACAAGAAGATATAGAAAGAAAATTAATAAAAAAGAACATCAGAATACAATATAGAAAACTTTCACAACACGATTCACAGCTAAAAAAATTTATACACAGAAAACTTTCCAGTGCTCTACACCCAATAGAATATGACGATATAACCCGTAGATTTAATGAAGAGGTACACTACAGCACAATGAGGAGTAAAGAAACAAAACAACACAAGCTAAATAGATTGGTAAATGATAAAATAAATAATACCCATATCATAATAACTAAATATAACAATACTAAATTTTCCAATAACAATTATAACAAAAATATCAATTTCAATAAAACCATTGTACCAGAGTCTCTTGCTCCTGGGGAAAATACCTTCATTATTAAAAGAATAAATCACAATAAACCCACAAACAAAATAAAATTAAATAATTTGAACAACATCTCATTCGCTCCCAACTTTACTAACCTAAGCAACATCGAATTTTCGCCAGAAGAAATTGACATTTTCAACTTAAATCATAAATTTTCTTTACCTAGGAGCATCAGACCTTGTAGATCTTGCTATTAAAATAGAGTCACAACTGTTAAATAACGTTAACATCAAACAAATTTTTCTTGAAAATAACGACATTATAAATAATATTAATAATAAACAAAACAAAATGTACAAACTCCGCTCGATTCGTCAAAACATTAGATCTCTTAAACAAAAACTCAATGATAACGAAATCATAGTCACAATGGGTGATAAAAACGCAAGATATGTAATAATGAACAAGCATACCTATATAGAGAAAACAACAGATTTTTTTAAAGATAATAACATATATGTAGCTAAAAACCCAATCACCAACTTTAATAATAAACTAAAGAAATACATCAAAGAACATCATAATGATTTAACCACTTTTAATATAAACACATTCAATTCCATAGTCATGAACCTCCTTATTCCAACTCTCAAAAGTCTAATCAAATTACAAAAAGAGGATAAAGGTATCAGACCAATCATTACCAACTACAATACACCTTCTAGCAAAATTGCCAAAACCTTACAAACTTTTCTTTATGAAACATTTCACAACCAATTCTCTTATAACATCAAAAATTCTTCACAACTTATTGAAAAGCTAAAAGAACTACATATTACAGATAAACACAGACTGATTTCACTAGACATAAAAAACTTGTACACTAACATACCCATAAAATCCTCACTTCAAATCATTAAAAAATACCTAATTAATAATCTTCACAATTTAAACCTAAACCTCATAGAAATTAATTCATTCATCACTCTACTTGGAATTGTATGTGAACAAAATTTTTTCCTTTTTGATAATCAATATTACCACATGAAACAAGGGCTCCCCATGGGGTCACCCATATCTGGCGTTATTTCAGAAATATTTGTAAACTCATTGGAAAAAGATCTTTTCTCTAATAAATATGATCTATTCCCCAAAGACATAACTTTCTATGGTAGATACGTTGACGATATTTTAATAGTTTATAGGGGTAATAATGCAAAACTGATGGGACTACTAAACATTTTTAATAACCTAAGCAACTTACAGTTCACAATAGAAATAGAAAAACAAAACAGTATTAATTTCCTAGATCTTAAAATCACTAAAAATCTAAATGACAACATCCTCAATTTTAATATTTTCAGAAAACCGACTACCACCGACGCTATTATCTCAAAGAATTCGTTTAATTGCATACAGCATAAAGAAGCTAGCTTCAGATATATATTTAACACACTCTTTAACACTCCACTTGATGATAATAATTATAATTTAGAGCTAAAAACTATAATAAAAATTGGTCTCAACAACAATTATAAAATAGACGATATGCAACGAATCTATAACAAAACTCATAACTCATTTATTAATAATTGAATATACCCTCATTATAATTCACCAGTCGGATACATTTCCGTTCCATACATACCTTCTCTTGAATCTACATTCAAACTTAATCTTCATAAACATTGTACCTGCGTTTTCATCAGGCCTTAAAATTAGTAAACTTATAAACAATACTAAACACAGATTTGGTATCGAACAGTCGAGTGGAGTTTACGAGATTCATTGTCCGGAATGCAACATGACATACATAGGACAGACAGATAGAAATCTTAAAGTTAGATTCAGAGAACACAAAACTAAAGATTCTTCAGCAGTTTATAAACATATATCAACTTATAAACACAATATCTCTTTTCAAAACATCAAACTTTTAAAAAACCTTAAAAAATCAAGGGAAATGGACCTATATGAGGAATACTACATTTATGATGCTAAACAAAAGGACGAGGATTCAATTATGAATGACATTATAGATATTAATATCTATAGACATTTTATTAAATTCATATTTTCAATGCATTCTGGTTCAATCTTCGTCTCAAATCCAGTCGTTCTTAGCGCTTCACGCAAGTTCGATCGTAACTTTTGAAATTTCAACTTTTATTCTTAATTTTTTGTCGAGTTTTTCATTTTACTTTTACTTTTTTGTTTTGATATTTTCATCATTTACGATGATAAATGGAAGAAATAGTATTTTATTCCTCATATATTTCCAACTATTGACTATCTTCTTTTATAGTTTTTTCTGAATCTAACAAAGAGTTGTTTATAAAACGTGCGCTTAACGCCTTTATACTTCTAATTTGGCTATAAATAGGATTAATATGTGGAAGTTAACCCAAATATTCCTGTGGATCCGTTCAACATTGCTCTCTCATACTATTTAGTACTCTCACTGACGGTAATTATTTCGAATTTTTAATAAAATACAAAATGGCACCTGATCATAAAAGCTTGTATTACATACTTTCTCTTTATTCTAGTCGTGCTTGAAAAAGGCTGCTGTGTCAGCCGAAACATTGTTGCACCGAAAATGAAAGATGAAAAAACCTTTGGTTGTATGTATGTATGTAGGAAAGCGGAGGGTACGCTAAAGCATACAGCACCTAGGCCCCAACGGGCCCCTTGTACATCCTCCTACACTCTCTCCGGCTACATCAACCAGCCTAAGGAATTTCCGAAGGCTAGGATACAGCTCAGAGGTGTGTTCCTGATGCCATCTGTGCTCGGCCATTCCTCTCCAAAGTCTCTCATTCTGAGGTCTTGTAGAGTGGGGCATTCACACAAGATGTGTCGAACAGTCTCCTCGCTCTCTTGACAAAAGCGACAGAGGGGATTAGTAGCAAGCTTAAGGTTGTAGAGATGCTTGTTTACCTTACAGTGACCCGTGATGAGTCCCGTTAAAATACGTAGGGCGCTTCTACCGAGTCTTACGAAGGACAAGGTTGTCTTTGCTGAAGGATAACGCAACAGTTCTTTAGACAAATAGCAGCCCTTTGTCCTATCCCACCAGTCTGTGAATTTCCTGTGGGTGAAATCTTTAATAAGCTCAATTTGAGTTGATACGGACGGAGCGATTAACGGTTCAGGTGAACAGATAGCTCGCTTGGCAGCTCTTTTGGCAAGCCTATCAGCGTGCTTATTACCTGCACAGATCGAGTGTCCTTTTATCCATTGAAGTGAAACACAGTTGTGTGCTGCGGCCTTCTCCAATGTTAGGTGACAGTCCATGGTAAGTCCTGAGGTAATAGTTACTCTACTCAGGGCTGAAATGGATCCTCTACTGTCAGTATAAATTGTGAAAGTCTTACCTTGCAAGTTGGATCTGACAATAAAACCTTTGGTTATTTTAATTTAATACTTCTACGATGAACCTCGAATCACAAATTTCCAAATTCGTTGTTCTTGATTAGTTGTTTAGTTTTTTTATGGAAATTGGCAGTTGGGTCTTTGGTAAGAGTTTTAAAGTTATTATCTCTGATGAAATTTTCGGTTTTCTCTATGTATTGTCTTTCGGTTAAAATAATCATTCTTGCGTTTTGTCTGCTGGTGTGACGATTAACTTGTTTTCTTTTATTTTTCTTTTTATATTTCCAATTGTTCTGCGTTCTTCTTTAAATTTTCCATTGCTATTGTTTGGTAGAAATTTCTGCCTTTTTTCTTCTTTTATAAGTATATGTTGGATTTCTTTTTTAATTTCGTTCTCCCTTTCATGTCCTCTTATCGTGGAATGAATTTCCATAGCTATCATTGATAGGTCTATATTTTGTCTTGGGGCATATTGGAGTCCCTTTTGTAGTAGTTCCTTTTCTTGTTTATTGAATGTTATGGTGTGAGATTTGTGACCTTTGGATGAAATGTATAAATTTCCGTTATGTTTTCATTCTTCTCTAATAGCTTCTTGTGTTTTATTTCTCGAAGTCTGCTTAGCTTATTATATTTTTTCTGGTGTATATGGTTTAGTAATGTTATGTCATGTGTTTGAGCCTCCTCTATAACTGTTTCTATGATAATGTGGTGAAATAAACGATTCAGTTGTTGATAATTGTTATATAGTTTCATGTTTAGTGCGTTTAGTTTCCTGTAGTGGTTGTTAATTGTTTTTTGTATATATTGTAATTTAATTTGCTCTATTTGTTCCCTTTTCAAGTATCTAGGAAATTTACTGTTGGTGAAATTTGGAAAAAGTTTCTCTTTTAGACATATTTTCAAAAATTTTATGTGTTGTAGTTGTAATTTAATTCTGAATGTAGTACGTTTGTAGGATAGGATCACATTGGCCGTATTTGCCTTTGAAACGCTTTGAAAATCTTAATATTAATTAATTTTTATTGTTTCATTAATTCGTTTTTTTAGCAAGCTAAAGGTTAATTGTAGGTACGTTATTACTAATAAATTAAACTATCAAAATACTATGGCCGTCCAACAAAAATGATTTTTCGCATTCTATGTATGATTTTGACATTTTCCAATTTGAATTTGGAGAAACGTTAATTCAATTTTTAACCACCCTGTATAAGATACTCTGATACAATAAAGGGTGGTCTATTAGACAGTTTCTGACGAATAATTTTGGCATTAAATTAGAAAAATGATTTCATCATCTACGTCATGTTTTTTAAAACGTATTTTTTTAAAGATAAAATTAAAATATACAGGTGTCCCGAAATTCATCATCATTTCTTGTTGTATTAATATAAAAGTAATTCTGCGTCAAATTTCTAATGTTAATATATTGTTTACAAGCTAAAGTAGCTATGATGTTGAGACTGTTGCTGAAGGCATGTTATATTCGCTAATTCAGAAAATATCAGATGATAAAAAAATATTAGTGTAACGTTTAATCGAAGTGGTAAAACGTGTACGACTGTAGAAAGAGATATCGAGTGTAGATTCGACGAAATTAATTCAAAACGGCGTACGTAAATTCGATTAAACCCTTGTTTTTGCGATTTTTAATTTTTTTCTCTCGCCCGTTTAAACAGAGGGGCGGCGTCGATTGTCGGGGGTGCAATTTTTAAAGGGTTGACTGGACCGATCCGGTCGACGGGCCGAGCCGGCTGACGTTTAAAAACCGCCTGTTTGCACCCATCAATTGCAGATGGCACGATCAGCGACAAATAAATGTCACGCATTCGATTTTTACACCGGCACGGCGACGAAATGTCATCCAAAATGTCACACATTCAATATGGATAATGGAGCCGAACGCAAAAACAAAAAGGACCAGAATAAAAAAATAATTTTTCCTTTTCGGGTTCTTAAAACACAACAATTCCTGTCGCTTATTAATCTCGAGCGCTTTTCGTCATAAAAAATTAAAAACCTCCCCCTGTTCCCCGTTGCCTCGCAATTCCGTGGGGAAAAAAGGAACAACTGGACGGCGCGGCGTGGAGGTGAGTTTTTAAAAGAGGGGTGGCGTTTCTGAATATATTAATTGAACAAGTTCACCTTTTCTCCTTCCTTTGGACCGGTGAGCGAGGAGACAGAAAAGGTTTTTATTGTTAATCTTGGAAATTATTAACCCCGGCCCTCTTTTTCCGCCACCCCCCGGGGGAGGACTTTACCGCCCCCCGACTCCGGGGAGGCTTAAAGCGACGGCGAAAATAAGTCCCAATGAATTAGTCAACAACTTTTGTGAAGTCGGCAGGTTCGGACCGTTTTGTTTTCCTCTTTATTTTTTGCTCGGAAACATAACGCGGGGGCGTGAGAAGGGGGGCGGCTTTCGCCCCCTTCGGCTTTAATCAAAATATTTTTTACTTTTAATTCGTCGATGTTTTACGTAAGGAAGTAAATCACGCGGCTCTAAACAAAACGGAAACCGAGTCGCGGACGAGAAGGGAGATTTTTCACCCCGAAATTGAAATTGATATAAACGCGTATGGGAAACGCGCAATTTTTATTTATTCCCACACCGACCTGAGGCAACGAGGGAAATATAAAAAAATGTCGATACTCAAGATTTCTTCCTCGGGTCGAGCATATTTCTAAATTACCCGCCGAAAATTTTATTAATGTTAGCTATTTTTTATTACGTTAGATAATGTTTTATTAAAATTTAGACTGCTTTGTTACCGAAGCAGTTTCTAAAAGCAAAATAATAATACACTTGTAAAGGTTATATTTTCACCATTGAAATATTAGAATTCGAGGCAGCTATGCTGTCGAGGCAATTATTTAAATTAAAATATTTGTTTAATTATTTTTGCACTTTGATTAAGAACATAAAATAAAATGCCAATATAAAACAACAAATTTTAAATAAGATCAACAATTTTTTAAAAATGGATTTCCTGAAGATGGCCTAAACAAGGCCGAAACCGGTAGATACATTATATGCAATAACTATCGTCTTAATAAAAGTGCAAAAATGATTAAATATTTTAATTTTTTCACGACGAAAAAATATTCCTATAAAATAAAAAATTATTTAAATGTTATATAACGACCATATTCAACTTTTGGTTCATTCCGATATAATTTTGACGTAATATGAATCAATTTTGAGTCGGGTTGAAGTACTTCTGATTCAGTTTGGAGCGATTCTGATTGATGTTGAAAAGATTTTAAATCATTTTCATCAACTTTTAACTCATTTTAATCAAGTTTTTGACTCAGACTGATGCGGGTTTGAATCAGGTCGATCCTGTTTTGAGTGACGTTGATGCAGCTTTGACATACTTAGCATCAATTTAGACTTAGGTTAATGAAGTTTTGACTCAGATTGATAAAACTTTGACTCCTTTGACATACTTAGAATCAATTTAGACTTAGGTTAATGAAGTTTTGACTCAGATTGATAAAACTTTGACTCCTTTGACATACTTAGAATCAATTTAGACTTAGGTTAATGAAGTTTTGACTCAGATTGATAAAACTTTGACTCCTTTGACATACTTAGAATCAATTTAGACTTAGTTTGATACAGTTTTGAGTCAAGTTGAACCAGTTTTGACTGAGGTTGATGCGGATTTGAGTCAGGTTGATGCAATTTTGGCTTCTTTGACATATTTAAAATCAATGTAGACTTAGAATGTTGCGGTTTTGTGTTTTTCGTCGAGTTTTGAGTCAAGTTGATGTAGTTTTGACTCCTTTGACATACTTAAAATGAACTTGGACTTACGTTGATGCAGTCATGAGTCAAGTTAATCCATTTTTGACTCAGGTTGATGCGGATTTGAGTTAGGTTGATGCAGTTTTAAGTGACATAATGCAGTTTTGACCCCTTTGATATACTTAGAATTAATTTAGACTTACATCGTTGCTGTTTTGAGTCAAATTCATCCACTTTTGATTCAGTTTTGAGTTAGGTTAATGCAGTTTTGATTCCTTTGACATATTTCGAATCAATTTAAATTAGGCTGATAAAGCATGCATCAACTTAATCCACTTTTGATGCGGTTTTGGCTCAGATTGATGCAGTTTCAAGTCAAGTTTATCCAGTATAGACTACTTTGTTATACTTAGAATCAATTTAAACTCAGGTTGATGCAGTTTTGACTCCTTTGGCATACTTACAATCAATTTTAACTAAGGTTGGATGTAGTTTTGAGTCAAGTTGATCCACACTTGACTAAGGTTGATGCGGTTTTGAGTCATTTTTATCTAGTATTAACTCTTTTGACATACTTAGAATCATTTTAAACTTAGATTAATCCAGTTTGAGACATGTTAATACAGTTTTTACTGCTTTGAAATACTTAAAATCAATTTAGACTTATGTTAAGGTAGTTTTGAGTCAAGTTCGTATATTTTTGACCAAGTTGATGCAGTTTTGACTCCTGTAACATACTTAGAATCAATTTAACCTTAGATTGAGGTAGTTTTAGTTAGATTGATACAGTTTTGATTCAGATTGATAAAACTTTGACTCCTTTGACATACTTAAAATCAATGTAGACTCAGAATGTTGCGGTTTTGTCTGTAATTTTGAGTCATGTTGATGTAGATTTTGCTCCTTTGACATACTTAAAATGGACTTGGACTTACGTTGATGCAGTTTTAAGTCAAGTTAATCCATTTTTGACTCAGGTTGATGCGAATTTGAGTTAGGTTGATGCAGTTTTAAGTGACATAATGCAGTTTTGACCCCTTTGACATGCTTAGAATTAAGTTAGACTTACATCGATGCAGTTTTGAGTCAAATTCATCCACTTTTGACTCAGGTTGATTCAGTTTTGAGTCAGGTTAATGCAGTTTTGATTCCTTTGACATATTTGGAATCAATTTAAATTAGGTTGATGAAGCATGCATCAAGTTAATCTACTTTTGACTCAAGTTGATGCGGTTTTGGGTCAGATTGATGCAGTTTCGAGTCAAGTTTATCCAGTTTTGACACCTTTGGCATACAAAAAATCAATTTAAAATTAGGTTGATGCGGTTTTGAGTCAGGTTAATGCAGTGTTGACTCCTTTGACATACTTACAATCAATTTTAACTAAGGTTGGATGTAGTTTTGAGTGAAGTTGATCCACACTTGACTAAGGTTGATGCGGTTTTGAGTCATTTTTATCTAGTATTGACTCTTTTGACATACTTAGAATCATTTTAAACTGAGATTAATCCAGTTTGAGACATGTTAGTGCAGTTTTGACTGCTTTGAAATATTTAAAATCAATTTAGACCTATGTTAAGGTAGTTTTGAGTCAAGTTCGTATATTTTTTACTCAAGTTGATGCAGTTTTGACTCCTGTAACATACTTTGAATCAATTTAGCCTTAGATTGATGAGGTTTTAGTCAGATTGATACATTTTTGATTCAGATTGATAAAACTTTGACTCCTTTGACTTACTTAGACTCAATGCAGACTCAGAATGTTGCGGTTTTGTGTGTAATTTTGAGTCAAGTTGATGTAGATTTGGCTCCTTTGACATACTTAAAATGAACTTGGACTTACGTTGATGCAGTTTTAAGTCAAGTTAAACCATTTTTGACTCAGGTTGATGCGAATTTGAGTTAGGTTGATGCAGTTTTAAGTGACATAATGCAGTTTTAACCCCTTTGACATACTTAGAATTAAGTTAGACTTACATCGATGCTGTTTTGAGTCAAATTCATGCACTTTTGACTCAGGTTGATTCAGTTTTGAGTCAGGTTAATGCAGTTTTGATTCCTTTGACATATTTGGAATCAATTTAAATTAGGTTGATGAAGCATGCATCAAGTTAATCTACTTTTGACTCAAGTTGATGCGGTTTTGAGTCAGATTGATGCAGTTTCGAGTCAAGTTTATCCAGTTTTGACACCTTTGGCATACTAAAAATTAATTTAAAATTAGGTTGATGCGGTTTTGAGTCAGGTTAATGCAGTGTTGACTCCTTTGACATACTTACAATCAATTTTAACTAAGGTTGGATGTAGTTTTGAGTGAAGTTGATCCACACTTGACTAAGGTTGATGCGGTTTTGAGTCATTTTTATCTAGTATTGACTCTTTTGACATACTTAGAATCATTTTAAACTTAGATTAATCCAGTTTGAGACATGTTAATGCAGTTTTGACTGCTTTGAAATACTTAAAATCAATTTAGACCTATGTTAAGGTAGTTTTGAGTCAAGTTCGTATATTTTTTACTCAAGTTGATGCAGTTTTGACTCCTGTAACATACTTTGAATCAATTTAGCCTTAGATTGATGAGGTTTTAGTCAGATTGATACATTTTTGATTCAGATTGATAAAACTTTGACTCCTTTGACTTACTTAGAATCAATGCAGACTAAGAATGTTGCGGTTTTGTCTGTAATTTTGAGTCAAGTTGATGTAGATTTTGCTCCTTTGACATACTTAAAATGAACTTGGACTTACGTTGATGCAGTTTTAAGTCAAGTTAATCCATTTTTGACTCAGGTTGATGCGAATTTGAGTTAGGTTGATGCAGTTTTAAGTGACATAATGCAGTTTTGACCACTTTGACATGCTTAGAATTAAGTTAGACTTACATCGGTGCAATTTTGAGTCAAATTCATGCACTTTTGACTCAGGTTGATTCAGTTTTGAGTCAGGTTAATGCAGTTTTGATTCCTTTGACATATTTGGAATCAATTTAAATTAGGTTGATGAAGCATGCATCAAGTTAATCTACTTTTGACTCAAGTTGATGCGGTTTTGAGTCAGATTGATGCAGTTTCGAGTCAAGTTTATCCAGTTTTGACACCTTTGGCATACTAAAAATTAATTTAAAATTAGGTTGATGCGGTTTTGAGTCAGGTTAATGCAGTGTTGACTCCTTTGACATACTTACAATCAATTTTAACTAAGGTTGGATGTAGTTTTGAGTGAAGTTGATCCACACTTGACTAAGGTTGATGCGGTTTTGAGTCATTTTTATCTAGTATTGACTCTTTTGACATACTTAGAATCATTTTAAACTTAGATTAATCCAGTTTGAGACATGTTAATGCAGTTTTGACTGCTTTGAAATACTTAAAATCAATTTAGACCTATGTTAAGGTAGTTTTGAGTCAAGTTCGTATATTTTTTACTCAAGTTGATGCAGTTTTGACTCCTGTAACATACTTTGAATCAATTTAGCCTTAGATTGATGAGGTTTTAGTCAGATTGATACATTTTTGATTCAGATTGATAAAACTTTGACTCCTTTGACTTACTTAGAATCAATGCAGACTCAGAATGTTGCGGTTTTGTCTGTAATTTTGAGTCAAGTTGATGTAGATTTTGCTCCTTTGACATACTTACAATCAATTTTAACTAAGGTTGGATGTGGTTTTGAGTCAAGTTGATCCACATTCGACTAGGGTTGATGCGGTTTTGAGTCATTTTTACCTAGTATTGACTCTTTTGACATACTTAGAATCATTTTAAACTTAGATTAATCCAGTTTGAGACATGTTAATGCAGTTTTTACTGCTTTGAAATACTTAAAATCAATTTAGACTTATGTTAAGGTAGTTTTGAGTCAAGTTCGTATATTTTTTACCAAGTTGATGCAGTTTTGACTCCTGTAACATACTTAGAATCAATTTAACCTTAGATTGAGGTAGTTTTAGTTAGATTGATACAGTTTTGATTCAGATTGATAAAACTTTGACTCCTTTGACATACTTAAAATCAATGTAGACTCAGAATGTTGCGGTTTTGTGTGTAATTTTGAGTCAAGTTGATGTAGATTTGGCTCCTTTGACATACTTAAAATGAACTTGGACTTACGTTGATGCAGTCATGAGCCAAGTTAATCCATTTTTGACTCAGGTTGATGCGAATTTGAATTAGGTTGATGCAGTTTTAAGTGACATAATGCAGTTTTGACCACTTTGACATACTTAGAATTAATTTAGACTTACATCGATGCTGTTTTGAGTCAATTTCATCCACATTTCACTCAGGTTGATTCAGTTTTGAGTCAGGTTGATGCAGTTTTGATTCCTTTGACATATTTGGAATCAATTTAAATTAGGTTGATGAAGCATGCATCAAGTTAATCTACTTTTGACTCAAGTTGATGCGGTTTTGGGTCAGATTGATGCAGTTTTGAGTCAGATTGATACAATTTTGACTCCTTTGACATACTTACAATCAATTTTAACTAAGGTTGGATGTAGTTTTGAGTCAAGTTGATCCACACTTGACTAAGGTTGATGCGGTTTTGAGTCATTTTTATCTAGTATTGACTCTTTTGACATACTTAGAATCATTTTAAGCTTAGATTAATCCAGTTTGAGATATGTTAATGCAGTTTTGACTGCTTTGAAATATTTAAAATCAATTTAGACCTATGTTAAGGTAGTTTTGAGTCAAGTTCGTATATTTTTTACGCAAGTTGATGCAGTTTTGACTCCTGTAACATACTTAGAATCAATTTAGCCTTAGATTGATGAGGTTTTAGTCAGATTGATACATTTTTGATTCAGATTGATAAAACTTTGACTCCTTTGACTTATTTAGAATCAATGCAGACTCAGAATGTTGCGGTTTTGTATGTAATTTTGAGTCAAGTTGATGTAGATTTTGCTCCTTTGACATACTTAAAATGAACTTGGACTTACGTTGATGCAGTTTTAAGTCAAGTTAAACCATTTTTGACTCAGGTTGATGCGAATTTGAGTTAGGTTGATGCAGTTTTAAGTGACATAATGCAGTTTTAACCCCTTTGACATACTTAGAATTAAGTTAGACTTACATCGATGCTATTTTGAGTCAAATTCGTGCACTTTTGACTCAGGTTGATTCAGTTTTGAGTCAGGTTAATGCACTTTTGATTCCTTTGACATATTTGGAATCAATTTAAATTAGGTTGATGAAGCATGCATCAAGTTAATCCACTTTTGACTCAAGTTGATGCGGTTTTGGGTCAGATTGATGCAGTTTCGAATCAAGTTTATCCAGTTTTGACACCTTTGGCATACTAAAAATCAATTTAAAATTAGGTTGATGCGGTTTTGAGTCAGGTTAATGCAGTGTTGACTCCTTTGACATACTTACAATCAATTTTAACTAAGGTTGGATGTAGTTTTGAGTCAAGTTGATCTACACTTGACTAAGGTTGATGCGGTTTTGAGTCATTTTTATCTAATATTGACTCTTTTGACATACTTAGAATCATTTTAAACTTAGATTAATCCAGTTTGAGACATGTTAGTGCAGTTTTGACTGCTTTGAAATATTTAAAATCAATTTAGACCTATGTTAAGGTAGTTTTGAGTCAAGTTCGTATATTTTTTACTCAAGTTGATGCAGTTTTGACTCCTGTAACATACTTAGAATCAATTTAGCCTTAGATTGATGAGGTTTTAGTCAGATTGATACATTTTTGATTCAGATTGATAAAACTTTGACTCCTTTGACTTACTTAGAATCAATGCAGACTCAGAATGTTGCGGTTTTGTGTGTAATTTTGAGTCATGTTGATGTAGATTTTGCTCCTTTGACATACTTAAAATGAACTTGGACTTACGTTGATGCAGTTTTAAGTCAAGTTAATCCATTTTTGACTCAGGTTGATGCGAATTTGAATTAGGTTGATGCAGTTTTAAGTGACATAATGCAGTTTTGACCACTTTGACATACTTAGAATTAATTTAGACTTACATCGATGCTGTTTTGAGTCAATTTCATCCACATTTCACTCAGGTTGATTCAGTTTTGAGTGAGGTTGATGCAGTTTTCACTCCTTTGACATACTTAGAATCAATTTAGACTTAGGTTGATGTAGTTTTGCGTCAGATTTTTTGACTCAGGTTGATAAAGATTTGACTCTTCTAACATGCTTAGATTCAATTTAGATTTAATTTGATGCAGTTTTGAGTCAAGTTGACCCACTTTTGAATCAGGTTGATGCGGTTTTGAGTCAGATTGATCCAGTTTTAAATAAGGTTGATGTAATTTCAACTGTTTTGAGTCAGGTTGATCCAATTTTGAGTCAGGTTGATGCAGTTTTGACTCCTTCAATATACTTAGAATTAAGTTAGACTTACGTCGATGCAGTTTTGAGTCAAGTTTATTCATTTTTGACTCAGGTTGATCCAGTTTAGAGTCAGGTTGATGCAGGTTTGACTCCTTTGACATACTTAGAATCAATTTAGACTTATGTGATATAGTTGTGAATCAGATTGATCCAGTTTTGACTCAGGTTGATAAAGCTTTGACTCCTTTGACATACTTAGTAGTTTAGACATAATTTGATGCAGTTTTAAGTCAAGTTGATTTACTTTTGGCTCAGGTTGATGCGGTTTTGAGTCAGATTGATTCATCCTTGAATCAGATTGCTGCAATTTTAACTCTTTTAATATGCCTAGAACCGATGTAGACTCAGGATGATGTGATTTTGTGTTTTTCATCGAGCTTTGCATTAGATTGATGCAGTTTTGACTCCTTTGACATACTTAGAATCAATTTAAATTTAGGTAGATGCAGCTTAAGTCAAAATGATCTACTTTTGACTCAGGTTGATGCGGATTTTAGTCAGGTTGATTTTGAGTCAAGTTAATTCAACTAACATATTGAAGCAGTTGTAAGTCAATAAATCTATGTTTGATTCAGATTGATGTGGATTTGCGTCAGGTTGATCCAATTCTAAGTCAATTGATGAAGTATCGACTAAAGTGATGCAGTTTTGAATTACATTCATTCACTTTTGACTCAGGTTGATCCAGTTTTGAGTCAGGTTGATGCAGTTTTGAGTCAGGTTGATCCAGTTTTAACTCAGGTTGATAAAGCTTTGACTTCTTTGACATACTTAGAATCAATTTAAACTTAATTTGATGCAATTTTGAGTTGATCCAGTTCTGAATCAGGTTGATCCAGTTTTGAATCAATTCCATGAAATTTTGAGTGTTTTGACATATTTAGAATCAATGTTGACTCAGCATGATGCGGTTTTGTGTGTTTCATCGAGTTTTGATTCAGGTTGATGCAATTTTGACTCCTTTGACATATTTAGAATCAATTTAAACTTAGGTAGATGCAGCTTAAGTCAAAATGATCCACTTTTGACTCAGGTTGATGCGGTTTTTAGTCAGGTTGATCTAGTTTTGAGTCAAGTTAATTCAATTTTGATTCAAGTTGATGTAGTTTTGAGTTAGATTGGTAAAGTTATGCCTCAAGTTGATACAGTTTCAATTTTTAGCTCATTCTCGTTATGTTTTGATTCATTTTAGACAACTTTTGACTCTTATTGAATCGATTTCGATCCTCCTACAATCAACTTAATCTCAATTAGATCAACTATTGATTATTTTACCTCACTTTGAACCAATTTTGAGTCATTTTTCGTTAACTTTATCCCATTCTGCTCAACTTTCGTTTCATTTTGATCAAATTTTGAGTCATTTTGAGAAAATCTTAACTTTATTAGACCAACTCTCGACACATTTTGAATCATTTTTGACTTATTTTGTATTATTTTTGACTGATTTGGAATCATTTCTTACCTATTTTTAATCATTTTTGACTCATCTTGAATGATTTTTTTACTCATTTTGAATCATTTTTTAGTCACCATCATTTTTTTTTTGGTTTCTTCGACACTTTCGAAATCGTTGGTTTTGATAATATTTCAATATTTTCGAAGTTATTATCTATTTTCCAAAGAATGGACACATCCTATACGTATATTACATATTTATAAACCGAGGCAGCTGATGTAGTATGTTAAAATTTGAAAATTTATACTATCATTGTTGATAAATCATCAAGGAGCCGAAGCAGATGTACTGTTGAGGCAATGACTAAAACGGGGCAGGTGCTCAAAACTTGAAAAATATTTTAGTATTAATATGTCACTTAGAACACGAAACAACTATTGATGCCTCAAATCTCTTAAGATCTTTTTAAAAAATGTTACATAAAGGTTGTATTTCCGCAGTTGATACGTCATTTAAAAACCGAAGTAGCTATATTGTGGCATTAGATTAAGATGGGCCATACCAAAAAAGTAAATCACGCGGCTCTAACAGAACGGAAACCGAGTCGTGGTGGAGAAAGGAAATTTTTCATCCCCCGTAACCGGAATTGATATAAACGCGTATGGGAAACGCGCAATTTTTATTTATTCGCACACCCCGCACGCGGCAACGAGGGAAATATAAAAAAATGTCGATACTCAAGATTTCCTCCTCGGCCCGAGCATATTTCCAAATTACCCGCCGAAAATTTTATTAATGTTACCCATTTTTTTTATGTTATTTTTTTAAAAACAACGTTAGGGGTTGAAAAAATTTGTTTTTCCCTTACATAGATATTTAATCCGTCATCGATCGAAAGTTAAAACTTCTTCTGCATGTTTTTATCAGGCAATTTTCCACGCTAACGGAGCCAACCCTCAACCGAAAATAATAAGGGGGTAACAAAAGGTATCGCGTATCCGAAATCAAACTCCGGAAAGTCGTATCGTCCTTATCGGGAAATTATTCAATTATAAAAGTTTTCCCGGTGCGGCTTCCCAAAAAAGAAAACGATGATGCGGGGTGGGAGGGGGTTCCCCCGTCGAACGCAAAGCGCCCCCTATTAAAATAATGAAAAAAATCCCACTAAATCACTTTAACGGCGTGCATTAAACCGATCGCGCAATTTTTCAAATTTTTCCCCCTTCGCCTATTTTTTTTCTTTCTCCTTTTCGTTATCGCTTTTTATAATTAAACGCGGGTTTTTATTGCTTCCTCAAGAAGCAATCGGAAAACGACCGATGCAACCTGATATACTGCGACTTTATCCCTCGGGATATCTCTTAGGTATTTCTTAGGGATGGATCCCGGGGGCGGGGGGGGTTGAACGCTAAGGAAGGAGAATTTAAACGATATCCTCCATATTAAGCCAGGCAGCATTCAATTAATTTGCGCGACGAGCACTCTTGATCTCCTTTAAGGAACGAATGTCTTACGGAAAGCGCGCCATCTCTGAAAGGATATATCCTTTAACCTCTACCTGGTGCGATATCAAACGCCCAGAACTCAACGGGGACTTGATTAAATCAGCTACTATTTCACTTCTTACTTTCTCACTTATACACCCCCTTTTCACCCCCTCTTCCCTCCCTCTTCATTTTCTTCTTCTTTCTAATTCTCGCTTGTTTCAATAAAAATAAAATAAAACCTGGTAGTAGTTGAAAAGGAAAATCTCGTTTTCGGTCGATTCGAATTTGGGGTGGATTCTAAAACGGGGTTCCAACCCAACAGGTGGTCACCGAAGCGGGTCGTCCGGCTCAAAGGTCCCTTCGATAATGGAGTGTCGAAAACACTCGAGTTTCCGATAAAATAGGAATCGGGGTGGAATTTGGGTTAGGTCGGGGTTAATATTCGAGGTGGAGTTTCCTTCTTCTTGGACGGATTACGAATTGCTTCGAAAATTACGTTTTACTTTTAATTCCCTACAATTTGTCCGTTTTAATTCGACGCTATTTAGGCGTTCTCGTTGCGCTATAACGTCAACATATTATCACGGGGGAGAGTTATGTCCCACCCCATTTGTAGATTTTAAGGGCCTCTGTAGAAGCTGTAATTTCTCGCTTGACAATATGGTGTGTCGCGCGTGCTGGTGGTGGTCCGAGCTGAAGCCGTCCTTTTTGGACCCTCCGCCATCGCGTACAATACCTTCACATACATAACGTCTCCAATACCTCCCTCCGCCTCGCCACATTGTTACAAAAGATGACAAATTTCATCATTAGCCACGTCACGCGCCTCTCTTTACACACGACAAACCTAAGTGAAATATAGGGACGATGGGTGAGATGAGAATGGGGCAGGAATTATTTGTGGTGATGATGAGATATAATTTTTTAGGAAGTTTAATCAAAAAAATCCGCTTCTTAACCATACATACATACATACAATTTGATCATAATAAAAGTATATTGTTTAGTATTAATGCTATTTACAAGCACAAAAAGTAGATTGTTCTTTAAAACCCAATTGGCCACATCATTCTAGACACCCTGTATATATAGACACTGAATATACAGCGTATACATAAATGAATCATCTGGAATCAATTTGGAATACATTTTGGGGATATTCTTAGAAAATAACGGCCTAATAAAATAGATGTCTTTATATTGTTTAGCACACATTATTTGATTTAAAATTGAAATGTACAGGTGTCCCAAAATTGAGATACCATGCTTAAGTTGACATTTCTACGTTAAATTTAGAATATTTTTTTATGCGACGAATATTTCTATCAAAAAAATCTGTAATAAATGCTACCCTTAATCAAATTACCTCAAAACAACGATATCGATAAAAATAAGAAAGAAATTTTGATTTGTTTTGACTACATCTTTAAATTGTCGAGACGATGCTAAAAATCGGCGAAAATACTTTGAAATTTGATAAGAATGAGAATAAAAAGTTGGTTAAAAAGGCGAAAAAGGAAACGAGGAATGAAAAGTTTAAAAATCTTGATGTTGAGTGAAGATTTTTACGTAAAAACAATAAAGAATAAATAGATTTTTGAACAAATCGGCACGAAATTGAATGAAACCAAAAAGAATGACAGTAATTCAAAAATAATTCAAAATGAGTAAAAAATGTTTCGAAGTTAGTCAAAAACGATTATAAGTGAGTTGTCGAAAAGTGGTTTAATTGTAAGTGAGTTAACGGTTGATCAAAATAACTTAACATTTGATCAAAATGCATCAAAAACTTAATCAAAATGTATTGAAAGTTGGTCAGAATGGGATAAAGTTCGCGAAAAATGAATTAAAGTTGCTTCAAAGTGAGGAAGAAAGTCAAAAGTTGGATGATATAAAACTAGTTAAAATTGAGAATGATTTAGAAAGTGTTGAAGGAATCAAAGAAATGATTCAAAATGAGTAAAAAAAATTGATATAAAATTAATAGAAATGAATCAAAATGATTCGAAGTATGTAAAAAATGAGTCGAAATGAGTCGAATGTTGATCTAAATGAGTTAACGATTGTTCAAAATGACACAAAATTTGATTAAAATGAATCTAAAGTTGATCAGAATGGAAAAAAGTTGACGAAAATCAGTCAAAATTGAATAGAAAATGATAGTGACTTAAAAATGATTCAAAGTGTGTCAAAAATGATTCGAAATGAGTCATAAATGATTCGAAATGAGCAAAAGATGATTAAAAATGAGTAAAAAATTATTCAAAATGAGTAAATGATGATCAAAATTAGTGAAAAATGGATCAAAAATGATCCGAAATGAATCAAAATGATTCAAAGTGTGTCAAAAATGATTAGAAATGAGTCATAAATGATTCGAAATGAGCAAAAGATGATTAAAAATGAGTAAAAAATTATTCAAAATGAGTAAATAATGATCAAAATTAGTAAAAAATGGATCAAAAATGAATCAAAATGATTCAAAGTGTGTCAAAAATGAATCGAAATGAGTCATAAATGATTCGAAATGAGCAAAAGATGATTAAAAATGAGTAAAAAATTATTCAAAATGAGTACATAATGATCAAAATGAGTAAAAAATGGATCAAAAATGATCCGAAATGATTCAAAGTGTGTCAAAAATGAATCGAAATGAGTCATAAATGATTCGAAATGAGCAAAAGATGATTAAAAATGAGTAAAAAATTATTCAAAATGAGTAAATAATGATCAAAATTAGTAAAAAATGGATCAAAAATGAATCAGAATGATTCAAAGTGTGTCAAAAATGATTAGAAATGAGTCATAAATGATTCGAAATGAGCAAAAGATGATTAAAAATGAGTAAAAAATTATTCAAAATGAGTACATAATGATCAAAATTAGTAAAAAATGGATCAAAAATGAATCAAAATGATTCAAAGTGTGTCAAAAATGAATCGAAATGAGTCATAAATGATTCGAAATGAGCAAAAGATGATTAAAAATGAGTAAAAAATTATTCAAAATGAGTACATAATGATCAAAATGAGTAAAAAATGGATCAAAAATGATCCGAAATGATTCAAAGTGTGTCAAAAATGAATCGAAATGAGTCATAAATGATTCGAAATGAGCAAAAGATGATTAAAAATGAGTAAAAAATTATTCAAAATGAGTAAATAATGATCAAAATTAGTAAAAAATAGATCAAAAATGATCCGAAATGATTCAAAGTGTGTCAAAAATGATTCGAAATGAGTCACAAATGATTCGAAATGAGTCATAAATGATCCGAAATGAGCAAAAGATGATAAAAAATGAGCAAAAAATTATTCAAATTGAGTAAATAATGATCAAAATTAGTGAAAAATGGATCAAAAATGATCCGAAATGAATCAAAATGATTCAAAGTGTGTCAAAAATGATTCGAATTGAGTCATAAATGATCCGAAATGAGCAAAAGATGATAAAAAATGAGCAAAAAATTATTCAAAATGAGTAAATAATGATCAAAATGAGTGAAAAATGGATCAAAAATGATCCGAAATGAATCAGAATGATTCAAAGTGTGTAAAAAATGATTCGAAATGAGCAAAGAATGATTAAAAATGAGTAAAAAATTATTCAAAATGAGTAAATAATGATCAAAATGAGTAAAAAATGGATCAAAAATGATTCGAAATGAGTCATAAATGATCCGAAATGAGCAAAAGATGATAAAAAATGAGCAAAAAATTATTCAAATTGAGTAAATAATGATCAAAATTAGTGAAAAATGGATCAAAAATGATCCGAAATGAATCAAAATGATTCAAAGTGTGTCAAAAATGATTCGAATTGAGTCATAAATGATCCGAAATGAGCAAAAGATGATAAAAAATGAGCAAAAAATTATTCAAAATGAGTAAATAATGATCAAAATGAGTGAAAAATGGATCAAAAATGATCCGAAATGAATCAAAATGATTCAAAGTGTGTCAAAAATGATTCGAAATGAGAAAAGAATGATTAAAAATGAGTAAAAAATTATTCAAAATGAGTAAATAATGATCAAAATGAGTGAAAAATGGATCAAAAATGATCCGAAATGAATCAAAATGATTCAAAGTGTGTCAAAAATGATTCGAAATGAACCAAAAGTTGATCTAAATGAGTGATTTTGAACGATTGTTCAAAATGGCAAATCAAAAAAAATGATTAAAGTGAATCTAAACTTGATCAGAATGGAAAAAAGTTGACGAAAATCAGTCAAAATTGAATAGAAAATGATACTGTCTTAAAAATGATTCAAAGTGTGTCAAAAATGATTCGAAATCAGCCAAAAGTTGATTTAAATGAGTTAACGATTGTTCAAAATGGCAAAACAAAAAAAAATGATTAAAATGAATTTAAAGTTGATCAGAATGGAAAAAAGTTGACAAAAACTCATCAAAATTAAATAGAAAATGATAGTGACTTAAAAAATTTTTAAAATGTGTAAAAAATGATCAAAATGAGTAAAAAATGGTTCAAAATGATTCGATATGAGTCAAAATGATTCAGAGTGAGTCAAACATGTTTCGAAATGAGTCAAAAGTTAAGTTAACGATTGTTCAAAATGACACAAAATTTGATTAGAATGACGGTAAAGTTGATCGGAATGAAAGAAAGTTGACAAAAATCAGTCAAAATTGCTGCAAAATTGAGGTTAAATTGACTCTAAGATGAACAAAATTGATTCAAAAAGAGTCAATAATTGACCAAAATTAATCAAAACTCCAGCAGACTGATTTAAAAAATGATTTATCAAATTGATCCAAAACTGCATCAATCTGAATCTGAAAAAGGCGTGTTAACAGTACGCCAGTGCCAGAACTGATTTGCAAAATTTTGATCCGGGAATTTTGATGTCGAAGATGCACCATGGTCTGGAAGGCCGGTCGAAACTGACAAAGATGCGATAAAAGCATTAGTTGATGCAAATCAAATTGAGATCGGTGAGAGATTAAATTTGTCGAATTCGACTGTTTATGGCCATTTGAAAGGCATGGGATTATTACTGGGGATGAAAAATGGGTTGTATACAACAATGTTAAACGCAAGAGATCATGGAGCAGAAAAGATGAACCGGCTCAAAGTGTGTCAAAACCCAACATTCACCAAAAAAAGGTGATGCTCTCCGTTTGGGGGGATGTCAAAGGAATCGTTTTTTTTTGAGTTTTTGCCGGACAATACAACGATTAATTCAGAAGTCTATTGTCATCAGCTGGACAAATTGAATGATTCACTTAAAGAGAAGAGGCCCGAATTAATCAACAGGAAAGGTGTAGTGTTCCACCAGGATAATGCGAGACCTCACACAAGTTTGGTCACTCGCCAAAAACTTTTACAGCTTGAATGGGACGTACTGCAACATCCACCATATTCTCCAGATCTGGCGCCTTCCGACTACTATTTGTTCCGGTCCGTGCAAATTTTTTTTACCTCAAATGAAGATGTCAAAAACCATCCGAACCAGTTTTTTGCCAGCAAGGACCAAAACTTTTATGAGAGGGGAATTATGTTACTGCCAGAAAGATGGCAAAAGGTGTTGGACCAGAATGGCCAATATATAATTTAATAAAATATTTATTCATTATACGAAAACTGTCTTTCAAGTTCCCCAAAAAAAAACGAAATGAACCGAACAACCCAATGGAATATAGGTCGACAAGACAAAAAATGTTATCTTGCGTAAAGTTTTTATTTTGAAAAAAAGTCAAGAAATAACAATCTCGAAATCTTAGTCTTGATTCAAGCATTTTGAAAATAATAATATTTCTTGAAACGTACCTACGTATGTATTTTTATTGGAAGCATATATGATCACTTTTAGAGCGAAATAACTCGTAAGATATTGAAATTCATTACGAATTTCCTGAAAATCCTAACGACAAAGAGTCATTAAGCAGCAGTTAGTCTCTATAATGCTGAGTTAGTTATCTATTCTTGATCATTTCCTAGAAATATAAGATACGTTTACAAGTTACTAATTTTACCATCATTCTACATGAGAATCGAAGTCGAAAGAGTCATCTCAAATTGTTTACAAGAGTTGAACAAATATGCAATGCGCCAGCAAGACTTGGGGCAAGAAATCAAGAAACTACAAACAAACATAAAGAAAGATTCCCAATCAAGAAAAACCGAAAAATACGTTCAACAACGTCGGAAAAGGCTCCAAGAACTATGGATGGAAATCGAAGAAACTCACAATAAGTTGGAAGAATTCAATGCTCCGACTCACGCATATTTCACCACAAACTATATTACTCAACTAAAGAAACTATACCAAGAGGTCATGAACCAATTAGAGGAGATCCCAAGAGAACAAACCAAGCAATCCCCGGGAGAAGATATAGAAGAAGAGGAAATCATGCAAGCAAGGCCGTCTTCAAAAGAAGAAGAAGAAGACATCGAACAAGCTCAACGTATCAAGAGACAAGAAGTCCGGATAGAGAAGCTGATGAAACTTCACACCAAGATTGAGGACGAGCTTAAATTAAGAAAACCAAAAAGCACGTACAACTACTTGAAGAAACAAATTCAAGAACAGATGGACAACATCCAACGATTGGAGGAAGATATTCAGGTTTTCGAAACCAAATTCAAATCCAAATACTTCAGAGAAGAAAAATTTCTGACCTGTGAAGAAATTTTTCATTCCATAATGGAACAACTACTTCTGAAACAACTGCAGAAGATTACCTCTGAACCTGAGGAATCTGTAACTCAAAATCCTATCATTCCTCTCCCAACAATAAACCTGCCCCTATTTGATGGAATGTATGAAAACTGGACCATATTTCACGACCTTTACCTTAAAATAATCCATTATAATCAAACCTTAAGCAACGTGGAAAAAATGCAGTACTTAAAAACTCATCTAAAAGGGGAACCAAGCAGAATAATACAACATCTCAACATTTCCGAAACAAACTATGATACCGCATGGGCTTTACTTCAACGTCGATACCAAAATAATCGATTAATTTTGTCCAAGTTACTAGATAAAATACTTGATCTTCCAAAATTATCGATCGAATCATCCGAGAAGATCAAAGAACTGCACGATACTACTTCAGAATGCCTACAAGCCATTAGTAATATTGGGATTGTGACAGAAGCATGGGGTCCGATGATCAGCAGAATTTTAGTACGCAAATGGGACAACGAAACCAACAAATTATATGAACAATCTCTAAAAGATCCAAACAAGATACAAGAATTTCAAGAGCTAATGGATTTCCTTCAAACACGATTCCAATCGTTAGAAGCAATTGGTGAAAAAACAAAAAGAAATCAAGTAACAATACAACAAACAAACTACGAACAGAATAAATCATGCAGATATTGCGCTGGAGATCATTACATACATTCCTGTTCCAAATTTCAAGAAGAATTTGTAAAAACAAAAAATTTATGTCGAAACTGCTTGAGTCACAAATTCACAGGCACATGTAACAGTACCAAGCGATGTTTGAAATGCAAAAAGCCTCATCATACGTTATTACACAGGGACGAGATTGCTGAAACTCATCCCGCAGCCGATGGCACCGTAAGAGTAGTAACTCTCAAGAAGGCAGGAGGTACTACACTAAAACGCAGCATCCACAATTTGATTCCTCTGCCTACTGAAGAGAAAAATCATGAAGATAATCAAATACAGAACATTAGTTGTAAAAATGGAAGAATTCACTATCAGCCACAAAGGCAAAAATCGAATTCCACGAATGGAATTAAAATGCTAGTAACAATGATGCTGTTATTGGCCACAATCCAAACTGCATTAGCGGCTAACTTTAATGTTCACTACTTGAAATCCGGGTTGTATATCGAAGACATCGGACACGTCAAAATTGAAAGAGGTTTATTTCGCATCGACACAAAAATAAATAAAACAAAAATAACCATTGATATGGAGACAGCTTCAAACGCAGTACAAGATTTTCGTTACTTATGCAACAATGTCACAAGAATGGGGGAAAATTTGTGCGAAAATCTCCTACATCATTTGGATGAGGAAGAAAAACATCTGAATTGGACACACTAAGTCTTAAAGACGATTCTTCATCAGAGGCACAAAAGAGGTCTTCTGGGTAACCTGTTAACAAGCATCTTTGGAGTCAACGACGAAGTATACAGAGACATTGACACGCTGGAAGTCAATCAAAAAGAGTTGATAAGAGCATCGAGTCACCAGACCAAATTTATGCTCTCAGCCTTAGCCACAATTAACATTACTGAAGCTAAGATGTATGCTCACCTAGAACGGTTTCGTCAGAAGTTGGATCAAGGTCTACAAGCCATGTACCGAATGGAGAGATGGTTTAGCAAAATAGATATGAATGAACTGAACCTTCACGTATTAAATTCATATCACATCGTAATTAACATCCTCAACGAAATTAGCGACTACTACACGAAAGTAATGCATATCACCCTAAATCAAGGAAGTCTTTTTGACATCATATCTCCTGCTTCCATCAACCAAGTAATCACCTCCGCAAACGCCAAACTTCCATCCAACATACAAATCCTTCAACATCCAATGATAAAAACCAAAGTTACACACGACCAAGACAACATAATAATACACACCTACTTTCCAATGGCGGAAGTCATCGAGTTTACGCTTATCAAAGTAAATAGCGTACCCTTAAAGATTGAAGACACATCATACTGGATTTTAGATGTCGTCAGCAATGTAATAGCGATCGATTACAACACACAACTGTACTTCCAAATGAGCGACCAAGAATTTAAACAATGCATCATGATGGAGGAAACACAATATCTATGTGTACCATCATCGGTGAAGAACATTGAGAATTCACCAAATTGCGTAATAAACGAGATTTATCGACGTTCAGAAAAGACAACATGTGAAACTCGTGAGCACGCAATTAAATCTGTCATATCGAAACAGTTGTACATGAAAAACACGTGGATGTTTATATCAACTAAGCCATTTAAAGTGGCAGTCACCTGCAACGGCATTAGAGAAGATGTATCTCTGAACACTACGGGCGTTATCCAGATGAGTCAAGAATGCATCATAACCACCAAACAAAGTATCATTACACCGTCAAGAGATAGTTCATTGACAGTTCTACAGAGCTTCAATCATCCGGTGAATCTCTCCTTACACCTTGGTGTTCCAAGATCAAAGATGGCAACAGAAACTAAAGAAGAAACAGTCATCAAAGCGTCAGATGACCTATCGAAGTTAATAGACGAAGAGAAAGAACTTCATGAGTCAACTTGGCACCTAGTAAAACATCACTCTATCGTCTCAAGTTTCACGACAACGGCAATAGTCCTGATCGCATCAATTCTCACATGGTTAATTGTGCGATACTGTCTAAATTACCGAAAGAAGAAAAATTCTGTTACCAAGAAATCAAAATCAAAGGAGACCGAAGAGGGAATCCCATTACAGACATTGGGTCACTCAGCGCACAATATCAATTTGGAACCAATTTACGCTGACATCCACCACCGCATGAATCATTAAACACCTGCAACCAAATTATGGAAGGGAAGTGAAGAGCCGTCATTTTCTTGGCGTCGCAGCTTGTTTAATCTTAATTAAACAAATAAAAAATAAAAAATTTAATATTAGAAATAAATTAGGAAACAATTAAAAAGGTTTAATTAATTAAATATTAATTATAATAAGTTAATTAATTCCATTAATAAAGTACGAAAGATCAACTTTTAGTTTTATTATATTATATAAAAAATGGAAAAGAAAAACAACCTCGATATTAATGATATGGTTAGTACGACCTACAACCTCTATAAATTTAAAGACCTATATTTTAAATTACAAAGGGAATTGCAACATATAAAATTTCTTAAGACGTGCTTAGAAGATAACCTAAAACCGAAATTCACAAGACACAGATATCCGAGTAACTTAACAACAAACCAAATACAGAAGCTTACAAATAGAACAATTAAGAAAGAAATCATGAAACACTATGTCAAGCTGAACAAGATAAACATAGATACTTACTTTAACTACCAAGAAATAACAAAATTCTATCACAGTTTGGAAATTAATGAGATAGTTAACAACATAAAGACCATAGTAAAAACCAAAACACAACAAGAATGGTCAATAAAACAGAAAAAATTAAATAACCTAAAAGAAGAAATGAGCACACAACTACGAATAGAAAGGAAAGAAACAGAAACCATTATAAACCGACAACAACACGTTTTTCACAGGAGAATCACAAATTTGATAAAAATAAAGTTTGACAGTCGTGAGATGGAACTACTCGAAAGGGGACATAAATACGCAATACATTCAGAGCCAAACTTAAAAAAAACAGCTATAGAATTGGAGGCAATAACAAGATACATACCGAATAAAGAGAATATAAGAAAAGAAATCCAACAAGTATTGATAAAAGAAGAAACTAAAAGGACAACGAAAAGGAAAGAAGACCTGAAGAAAAAGAGAAATAGAGAGGAGAAAAGGACGATAAACAATATTAAACATAAAATCAAGCAACATGATTTGACAATTAACAAAGGAGACAAAAACGCTGGACTTGTAATTTTAAAAAAACAAGATTATTTGGATAAAACTTTAAACTTCCTAAAAGACAATAGTTTCACTCAAACCAATAAAAACCCTACAATGACGTTCCATAAGCTTACCAAAAAAGTTTTAAACGAATCCAAAGATACAATCGAAAAATATAATGGAAACACCAGATTCTTAACACCTATGAATCCTAAAACACCACGCCTCTACGCTCTGCCTAAATTACATAAAACTGACATGCCTATACGACCTATAATATCCTCTAATGATACCAGCACTTACAAAATTTCCAAATTCTTACTTAATGTATTCAAAGAAATAACTGATTTTAAAGCAAGTTATACAGTAAATAACCGAAATGATATTTTGAACTTGTTGGATAATCTAGAACTTACAGAGGAATGCATGATGATATCTTTTGATATAACCAACCTGTACACCAACATTCCTACAGATAGCACGCTGGAAATTTTGAAAGACCTCTTGGACGGAAAGTTGGAAAACAAAAACGATAGTAGAAACTTATACAATTTGTTTAAATTATGTATACAACAGAATTTTTGTATATTTAATAAACAGGTGTACACATACCAAAAGGGCCTCCCAATGGGTTCACCCTTGAGCGGCCTTTTAGCTGATATATTTCTTGATAGAATGGAAAACGAAAAGATTATGAATGACAGCAACCCTTATTTGAATAACATTATTATCTGGAGACGCTATGTAGATGATATCTTTGTAGTGATTAACACAAAAGACACTACATTACATAAAGATATAAAATTCACCTTGGAAACAGAACAAGATAACAGAATTAACTTCTTAGACCTCACGATAAAGAAAGATGACACAACCAACCAATTTCAATACGAAATTTTTAGAAAGAAGACACAAACAGACATTATTATACCCAGAGATTCACACCACAATTATAACCAAAAAATGGCTGCATTTCGAGCTTACATATATAGAGCTTTTAACTCGAATCTAAAAACAGACGAATTTGAAAAAGAAATAAACATTATTAGACAAATTGGAATGAACAATGGATATAGGACAGAAACAATTAATAAAATGATTGAAAAACAAAAGAAAAAACAACATTTAAACACACTAACAACACTTTGCACACCACAAGAAGACAATAACAAAATATATAGAACAATAGAATTTCAGGGTGCTATCAATGATAAAATGAAAAAGATCTTTAACAAACACAACATTACTCTCACATCTAAAAGTGTTAATACAATAGGACAGATTCTGATTAACAACAAGGACAGAATTGATAAAATGGATAATAATGGAATATACAAACTAGAATGTGAAACATGTAAAGCAACATACATCGGAGAAACTGGAAGGCCATTAAAAAGAAGAATACAAGAACATAAAACACAATCACGATCCAATTTGGAGAACAGAAAAGACGACATATTAGAATGTTGATAACGAGGGCAAAATAACATTATGGGACAATTTTGGGGATGGGATGAGAGGATTTTTGGGAGAGATGTGGGAGGAAGGAATTTAATATGTAAGAGCTTAGTAAAAAGCGTAGTTATGTATGAGATGGGGGAGATATGGTGATGGAAAGTGTAGATACTGGAGGTGGGTGTTGGGATGCTCCAAAGTATATAGTTAGGTAAGAGATGAAGCTAGATAAGTTGAGGGTGGAGGCGTATTTAAAAAAGTGTTGAAAGGTAGAGGACATTGTAAGATCTTGGGGGAGTGCTGCAGATAGATTGAAGCAGGCAATTGGCGTTATGTGCAGCAAGAAAGGGAAGAGTATTATAGAAAGGTAAGATACCCAACGAAACGAGTGATTACAAATAGAAGAGATGAAATTGAAATGTGGAAACAGATGGAGAGCACGGATGTAGATATGCACGAGAGAAGAAAGGCAATACGGAAAAGCAAGTATAATTCAAATTGAGTTCAGGTGTGAGAATGAGGAGAGAGGTCGGCAGATATTGGATGGAAGATGGGGACGTTATGGACGATGAGGGATTTGAGGTAGAAATGTGCGCTTAGTCCCATCCTTTTTGCCATGTGTATTACGAACATAGAAGATAGATTGGTAGGGGTGGTGATCGGAAAGAGGAATGTGGACGTACTAGCATACGCTGATGACTTGGTAGAGATTGCGAGGGACGCCTGCGAAAAGAGGGTAGGTGTTTTGATTGGAAGTAAACGTGGATAAGACGAAAATGATGAACTTCTGTAATGGTGGTCGAAGAAAAACTCTAAAGTGGAGATGGAAGGGCAATTTAATTGAGGAAGTGACACATATTTAAGGTATAGATGTAAGCAGAATAATAAGGAAGGAGGACAGCGTTAACGTCTCGAGTTAACACGCAGACGTCCTGGGTTCGAATCCCGGTGTAATCACGTTGGGTCGCCCCCCGTCCTTCGGAGGGGACGTTAAGCCGTCGGTCCCGGCAACCACTCGTTCATCTCTGGCTGTCGTTATCACTATGTGTGTAAGGGGTTTGAACAAAAATGGCTGAATGCGCGTTAGCGCCCTGGAGGCTGCCGGCACCTCGTAGGACCCCACGAGGATGTGGTGGTATCCTGGAGTGGCACCTGACAGGGGCGAACCCACACTGGGCCTGTGCCATAGCACGCCCGGTTTGGTGGGGGGTCGGTCAAGAAGCGGAATCAGCCAAAAATCGAGTTATATACTCGCATTTAACATCTCAAACCTCTTAGAGGGAGCCAGTGTACAAGGGGCCCGTTGTGGCCTAGTTGCCGCGTGTAGAATACGCACTCCTCACTCCATACATACAAGGAAGGAGGACATATTAGAAAGTTGGCAACGAGATCAAGTTGATTATGAAACAGGTTAGGGAATGGGGGCTTAATGTGAGCTTAGTAAAAAGCGTAATTATGTATGGGGTGCAGATATAGGGATGGAAAGTGCAAGGGATGGGATCTTAGAGGATATGCAGACCAGATACTTGAGGTAGGAGTGTTGAAATTACCTAAGGAGATTCCGAGATATATAGTTAGGAAAGAAATGAAGCTAGATAAGTGAGGGTGGAGGCGAGAAAGCAAACGGTTCGTTTTGAGGAAAAAGTGGAAGATAGAGGAAATTGTAAGATCTTGGGGGAGTGCTTCAATGGGTGTTATAGGCAGCAAGAACAGGAAGATTTTTCTATAAGGGTGGGATATTCAACGAAAGGGGTGATCAGAAAAAAAAGAGACGGGATTGAAATGTGGTTATGCAAGAAAGAAGGGATTGTAGGAAGAATTCGAATTATTACGAGGTGATATCGGAGGGACTACCAAAGTACTTATTGTGGAGGGAAATGAGGCGGGGAAGAGAGTTGTTGTAAGGTTTAGGTGTGGGAATGAGTCCGTACATCATCTTCTTGTAGAGTGTAATGAATTAAAGAAGAAGGAGATGGATTGGAGAATTGGGGCATTGTTATGGTAGAGTAAAATTGTAATCCTTTGTAAAAAAATAAAATTATTATCATTATAATTGAGAAAATCTTTTCTAAAGACTCTAAATCAGAGGTGGGTTCTGTAACTTTCTTGTACTGCCTCCATCAAATTTCTTGGATCAATTAATATTTCGTCATACAAAGAACGAAGACATTGGATCGTGAAGGAAGACATCTCATCTTTAACAAAGACCACCAATTTAACGACAGAGAAAATTCATTTTTGATTCATTGTAAAAACAAAAGCATTCTCATTGAGACATTAGAGAATTACGAAATTAATAAATTCAAACATAATCACCCAGATAAATTATGTTTGAATGATCAAATCACGGCTAATGAGAGACCGTTATACATGCATTTAAAAACACCCTATACCGCCCCATAAAATTATTTTAATACCACTAGATGGAAGAGGGTTTTCAAGCCACAGTAGTAGCTTGATCATCGCACCATTCTGGTTCCTTTGGCTACCAAAATCCTGTCATCCAATATATCCTACCTAATTTCCTTATCAACACACATTTTTTCCCTTACCTATTTCAAAGTTTTTCTATTTGTATTTTGTTAATGGGTTTTATAAAGTTAAAAAAGATTTTGAATTTAGGGTTTGATTTTGTATTTGAATTGTCAGATTTCCGTTTTGTTACGATATGTGACTAACTTCAGTTGATACATTTTTAACCTCACTTAAGTCATGGCACATTGTGCATGTTTTGCTTAACATGCACCGAAACCGAAACCGGTAGAACGAAATTTAATTAATTCCATTAATAAAGTACGAAAGATCAATTTTTAGTTTTATTATATTATAATTAAAAAGGTGACAACGCATAGTTCGAACCGACCCAGTTAGCGGTCGCAATAACTCCTGACGAAGCGCTGCAACTCAGCAGGTCCATCGATCAATTGCCGATTAAGGATGAATATCGATCAGCAGTGCTCAAACAAGAATCTAGGACGCAAAATAATTGTTAATTTAAATTTGTAAAAAGAACACGATTGTTTTGGAATCAATCGCAAATTTTAGTAATAAGGTTTTGTATATAAACTGGAAATTTTTATAATAAAAATCAGTATGAATTAATTGTCTACTCGCTTTACTTCACCACCTTCCTACAACAGATAACCAGGCATAGTCCGGATCTGTTCACAAATAATTACAATTAATTCGTGATTGCTTGAAGTCACGTTCACCAAAATAGAACAACCCGATTCATGTTTCACCTCATTTACTTTACGTTTTTATCATCTAATTAAATCCAATTATTTTCTGTTCAACTTTCGTATACTACAGTATATTGTGATATATGTCGTTAATTTTTGTTTGGCCGCAATTTTCATTACCCAGACTTCGTTCCGGAAAAACACCATCGCATCGGCCAACAGCACTGGACACACATAAATAGTTGATTGATTATTTTCGTGCGGCGGCACCGTCGACGTTTCGTAGAGTTTGGGGACGGATAGAGTGAGGAGTCATAGCCACGGCCCATCTGCCATTTGTCCAAGTCGTGGAGATCCGTAATCTAATAAATATCGTCCTTCCCGGAGGGTTTATTTGGGCAATAAAGGGCCCGGGCGACGGGCGAAGAGAGCTGAGCGATCCTCCGTGTCCGGTATTTCGGTCCGTCTCGGGCCTCATCAACAATTGTCTCGAAGGCCAATAAAAGCGTCGTCCTGCGCTTTTTCACGTTTTCCTTTAATCCGGCTTGATGTACGACGGCCCGAGACTCAGAAATTAATCGTAAAACCGATTTATCATTTTCAACTTCCACTACTAACTAAGACTGTATTTAGAAGACATCAATTTAGCAACTCCTACATTCAATGTATATGTTATGTAGTATATGAGGAGATGATGAATTTAAGTAAATTCTCAGTAAATCAAATTTCAAGAATGCTACTTTAGGGAGGGTAATTACAACCATTTCCTTTCGAGATAATTTCCTACGGCTCGGCGAGAGTCGTTAATATGATTCACCCTGTTCCTTCACCTATCGTAATAATAATAAGGGGGACCTTCGCCCAGGAGGCAGTTTGGTCGTTCCGGCTAGCGAACGTCGTCGTCGTCGTCGTCGTCCCAAGCGGAAGGATTCGCGCTTCCTGACTTTTGTGGATCGCACCGCCACCAAGAGATGAGACTATACGAGGAGGAGCAGAGTTGAGTTGAGTTGAGGTGGTCGCATCCGCGCCATTATCGCCCTAATTTATACGTCCTGACGAAGTTTTCGCGTCGGACACCCATTGTGCCCGAAATCGGATTTATCGCGCCCCGCAGGAAGACGACGAGTATCCGTCATTCTCTTCTTACGTTTCTACTTTTAGCGTGTTGAGTTATGTCCGGTCGGGGAAATTGATAAAAATCGCCTGCGGGACGAACACTACGTCATCGGCGGTCCCCGAGGAAACGGCCGGGACCTTTCGCCTGAGGGGGACGATGTGATCGAACTAAGAAACCAGGGAAATTAAGAAAGATAATCGTCGGGTTTTCCTCATCTTCTTTTTTAGACCCTTTTTCGTGTACTTCGGCTAATTTCATTAGTAAATATAATTTTTTGCGGCACTCGGGAATTAAATGGGGAGTAAGAAACCTGGTTCGGACGAAGGAAAAGGGTGGTTAATAATTCTAATTATATTTTATCGTCACCAGAGGATTCGTTTATCTTTGAATATTATCCAAAATTATTTTCCTTTTTATTGCCAAGTTGTGTATATATCCTCCTCAAACCCTCGTCATATAGGTATCTCATATCCTCTGCCCTATCTCCTCATACCTTTCTTTATATCCTCATTCCCATATCTACACATCCTTTTCTTGCACCTTCTTGCACCTATGATTATGATTATTCAGGAATGAAAATAATAGCAGATACTAGACTAAACTGTAAAAATCAAAGATTCTTGATGAAGCTTTGAATAGTCCAGAATTCAGAAAAATGGAAGGAGGCTTGAGAAGATGGAATCTTTGAAATAAAATGATCGAAGGAGAGAGTTGCTAAAGTTTAAGTAACATTGCATTACAATTAATAATAACAATCTGAGCTCACAAATGTTGTCTATATCCTATCATGACATAACAAAGCTTATTGATATTCTAATGATGACATTGTGAAATTATGTTATATGGTTCCCAATGATTTTCCAACTGACATACAAGCGTAATTAGTTTGTTCGATATGTTGTGAGAGAATAATTTTTCAATATACTAAAGTCCGTGCAAAAAGTTAAGGCCCTTCACATTATAAAACGTCGATATCTTCGTAACCCCTCGATGAAAAAAAAAAATGTAATTATCATTACGAACACTTCGGGTTTCCGCCCGTTCAAATTTGAATTTTTTTTTGAAAATTCGAAAATAACGTAAAGGTGACAAAATTGCTAACACTCTCAAAAATCTGATGGTTTACTGAATTTCCGATAAAAGAAAAACCGGGGATCCGAAAATTAACACATGATACTCAGAAATGTTTTTGATTACAATAAACTTTACTGCCATTTTTTTTGGTTACGAAGATATTGGTCTCTAAATTGAAGGGTCTTGAGCTTTTGCAGTAATAGTAGGGGTGTTGTTTAAATATTGAAAATTATTGTTGGCTACATCTTTTACAGAAACATTTAAGTAATAAGAAAACGTTGTAATTGTGAAATAATTACAACGTTGGCTACAAAGTGTTGTTTTAAAAACAATCCTAACCTATGAAGAACTATGATACGGAAGTGGATCAAACGAAATGAAAGTTAAGTAACAATATCTTCATTTTAGTATCTACGATTTCTCTGCTATCTCTGTACTTCCCCAATCTATAAACTTTATTCATATTCCTCAGAATCTGGTCACCAGCAGACATTATATTAGCCCTGTTGTCACTATACCTTTAAATCCTTCATTATATCTTCATTCCCGTATTTACACCCTTCTCCTATACATATTTCCACTACTTCTCAATTATATTTATATTCCTCGGAATCTGGCCATCAACAGACATTATATCAGCTCTTCTGTCACTATCTCTTCATATCCTTCATTATATCTTCATTCCCGTATCTACGCCCTTTTCCTCTATCTCTTTACTTCCACTATCCCTCAATTCTCACCACATTAGTCGGAATTTGGCCATCAATAGACATTATACCAGCTCTTTCTGTCACTACCTCCTCATACCCTGCACTATATCTTCATTCATGTATCTTATTTTTGATTATAGAGGGGATTAGGAAATCTGTAAGCAGACACCTGACCGAAGATATCATGTGGCCAGATTGTAACGAATTGAAGAAAACTTGGACCGTCTAAAACCCTTCCTCCTCTCTTCCCGGAACCACCCGTATGGGCATTACTTCGGGGAATAAGAATAGAATATATTAATTGTGGAGAATTTATGCATTCTCAAATCTTCTCAATTTCCAACTCCTTCTAGAAGCCTTTCATGGCTTTCTTTAAATTTCATTCTTCTAACCACCATGTCTTGCACTATACTCCACAATTCTTCTGATTTTAACATCACTTTCACTATATTTTCTCGGTTTAACAACCGACCACATTTCCTTTCACAAACATTTCTTTCACCACTAAACTTTTCACAAACAAGTAATGAATGTTTCACTTTCTGATTTTTTAATTTTAAATAGATATTTTTTAAAAACTCCATATCCAGACAAAAATTAAGATAAGAATTCTTGTCCATCCCTCATATAGATCTTTGCTTCTTTGCCTCTCCTATATAACACTGTTCTTTCTTCAGCAAGCAAGTCCAGCGGAAGCAAACCAGCAATAACTTGAATCCTTGAGTTTTCGATTGACTCTTATCAACATATCACGATATCATTTAAATTTAAAGGCTCTTTGCCAAATAGCGGCGTATAGAATAATCGACTTCACCATCGATACAAGAAGTTTCCCATGTTTTGATCTTGGACCACCTAAAGTTCAGTATCAACCTTAAAAGTAAATTACTCATGAAAGTCGCTAGAGATACTTGACCACCTTTTCAGCATTTTGAATTACAGACCCATTTACTTCAAGGTTAAGATATCTTATCTTTCTTCTCCCTTGAAGCTAATTTTCAAATTCATTTCTGTTGTTTTTTTCAAAATTCCATTCATTCAAGTTGATTCAAGTTTATCAATAATTTGTTAAACCGCATACGACGTTTAGTCTTGCAGTTTACACTCATCTCGACCTTTAATCAACAATGCCAGATCATCCATTCCTGTATCAACGTTCTTCTTTCCTACCTCTGTACTTCCCCAATCCCTTAATTTTCTTTGCATTCCTCAGAATCTGGCCATCAACAGATATTATATCAGCTCGTCTGTAACTATTTCTTGATATCCTTCTTTACATCTTCATTCCCATATCTACCCCTTTCATCTCTACCTTTTTACTTCCACTATTCCTCAATTTTTTTCACATTACTCGGAATCTGGCCATGAATAGACATTATACTAATTCTTTCAATCACTATCTACTTACACCCTTCATTATATCTTCATTGCCGTATCTAAGTCCTTTTCTCCTACTTCTGTACTTTTCTAATCTTTTAATTTTCTTGGCATTCCTCAAAATCTAGCTATCAACAGATATTATATCAGCTCTTTTGTCACTATCTGTTCATATCCTTCATTCCCGTATCTATGCCCTTCACCTCTACTTCTTTACTTCCACTATTTCTTAAGTTTCTTCAATTTCGTTGGAATCTAACCATCAATACAAGACATTATACTAGCTCTTCTATCACTATCTCTTCATATCTTTCATTATATCTTCATTCGCATATCTGCGCCTTCCTCTTTACTTCCGCTATCCCTCAAATTTCCTCATATTCCTCGGAATCTGGCCATCAATAGATATTATACTAGCTCTTTCTGTCACTATCCCTTCGTACCCTTCATTATATCTTCATTCTCGTATTTACGTCCTTCTCTCCTACCTCCGTACTTCCCTAATCCGTCAATTTTTTTTGCATTCCTTAGAATCTGGCCATCAACAGATATTGTGTCAGCTCTTCTGTCACTATCTCTTCATATGCTTCATTACATCTTCATTTTCTTCTCTACGTCCTTCTCTCTTACCTCTGTACTTTCCCTATCCTTCAATTTTCTTCCTATTCCTCGAAATCTGGCCATCAACAGACATTATATCAGCTCTTCTGTTACTATCTTTTCTTATCCTTCATTATATCTTCATTCCCATATCCACCCCTTTCATCTCTTCCTTTTTACTTCCACCATTCCTCAATTTTTTTCACATTCCTCGGAATCTGGCCATGAATGGACATTATACTAATTCTTTCAATCACTGTCTCCTTATACCCTTCATTATATCTTCATTGCCGTATCTAAGTCCTTTTCTCCTACTTCTATACTTTTCTAATCTTTTAATTTTCTTGGCATTCCTCAAAATCTAGCTATCAACAGATATTATATCAGCTCTTTTATCACTATCTGTTCATATCCTTCATTCCCATATCTATGCCCTTCACGTCTACTTCTTTACTTCCACTATTTCTTAAGTTTCTTCAATTTCGTTGGCATCTAACCATCAATACAAGACATTATAATAGCTCTAATATCATTATCTCTTCATATCTTTCATTATATCTTCATTCGCATATTTACGCCTTCCTCTTTACTTCCGCTATACCTCAAATTTCTTCATATTCCTCGGAATCTGGCCATCAATAGGTATTATACTAGCTTTTTCTGTCACTATCTCTTCGTACCCTTCATTATATCTTCATTCTCGTATTTACGTCCTTCTCTCCTACCTCCGTACTTCCCTAATCCCTCAATTTCCTTTGCATTCCTTAGAATCTGGCCATCAACAGATATTGTGTCAGCTCTTCTGTCAGTATCTCTTCATATGCTTCATTACATCTTCATTTTCTTCTCTACGTCCTTCTCTCTTACATCTGTACTTTCCCTATCCTTCAATTTTCTTCCTATTCCTCGAAATCTGGCCATCAACAGACATTATATCAGCTCTTCTGTTACTATCTTTTCTTATCCTTCATTATATCTTCATTCCCATATCTACCCCTTTCATCTCTTCCTTTTTACTTCCACCATTCCTCAATTTTTTTCACATTCCTCGGAATCTGGCCATGAATGGACATTATACTAATTCTTTCAATCACTATCTCCTTACACCCTTCATTATATCTTCATTGCCGTAGCTAAGTCCTTTTCTACTTCTGTATTTCTTTAATCTTTTAATTTTCTTGGCATTCCTCAGAATCTAGCTATCAACAGATATTATATCAGCTCTTTTGTCACTATCTGTTCATATCCTTCATTCTCATATCTATGCCCTTCACCTCTACTTCTTTACTTCCACTATTTCTTAAGTTTCTTCAATTTCGTTGGAATCTAACCATCAATACAAGACATTATACTAGCTCTAATATCATTATCTCTTCATATCTTTCATTATATCTTCATTCGCATATCTACGCCTTCCTCTTTACTTCCGCTATACTTCAAATTTCTTCATATTCCTCGGAATCTGGCCATCAATAGGTATTATACTAGCTCTTTCTGTTACTATCTCTTCGTACCCTTCATTATATCTTCATTCTCGTATTTACGTCCTTCTCTCCTACCTCCGTACTTCCCTAATCCCTCAATTTCCTTTGCATTCCTTAGAATCTGGCCATCAACAGATATTGTGTCAGCTCTTCTGTCACTATCTCTTCATATGCTTCATTACATCTTCATTTTCTTCTCTACGTCCTTCTCTCTTACCTCTGTACTTTCCCTATCCTTCAATTTTCTTCCTATTCCTCGAAATCTGGCCATCAACAGACATTATATCAGCTCTTCTGTTACTATCTTTTCTTATCCTTCATTATATCTTCATTCCCATATCCACCCCTTTCATCTCTTCCTTTTTACTTCCACTATTCCTGAATTTTTTTCACATTTCTCGGAATTTGGCCATGAATGGACATTATACTAATTCTTTCAATCACTATCTCCTTACACCCTTCATTATATCTTCATTGCCGTAGCTAAGTCCTTTTCTACTTCTGTACTTCTTTAATCTTTTAATTTTCTTGGCATTCCTCAGAATCTAGCTACCAACAGATATTATATCAGCTCTTTTATCACTATCTGTTCATATCCTTCATTCCCATATCTATGCCCTTCACGTCTACTTCTTTACTTCCACTATTTCTTAAGTTTCTTCAATTTCGTTGGAATCTAACCATCAATACAAGACATTATACTAGCTCTTCTATCACTATCTCTTCATATCTTTCATTATATCTTCATTCGCATATCTGCGCATTCCTCTTTACTTCCGCTATCCCTTAAATTTCTTTATATTCCTCGGAATCTGGCCATCAATAGGTATTATACTAGCTCTTTCTGTCACTATCTCTTCGTACCCTTCATTATATCTTCATTCTCGTATTTACGTCCTTCTCTCCTACCTCCGTACTTCCCTAATCCCTCAATTTCCTTTGCATTCCTTAGAATCTGGCCATCAACAGATAGTGTGTCAGCTCTTCTGTCACTATCTCTTCATATGCTTCATTACATCTTCATTTTCTTCTCTACGTCCTTCTCTCTTACCTCTGTACTTTCCCTATCCTTCAATTTTCTTCCTATTCCTCGAAATCTGGCCATCAACAGACATTATATCAGCTCTTCTATTACTATCTTTTCTTATCCTTCATTATATCTTCATTCCCATATCCACCCCTTTCATCTCTTCCTTTTTACTTCCACTATTCCTGAATTTTTTTCACATTTCTCGGAATTTGGCCATGAATGGACATTATACTAATTCTTTCAATCACTATCTCCTTACACCCTTCATTATATCTTCATTGCCGTAGATAAGTCCTTTTCTACTTCTGTACTTCTTTAATCTTTTAATTTTCTTGGCATTCCTCAGAATCTAGCTATCAACAGATATTATATCAGCTCTTTTGTCACTATCTGTTCATATCCTTCATTCTCATATCTATGCCTCTCACCTCTACTTCTTTACTTCCACTTTTTCTTAAGTTTCTTCAATTTCGTTGGAATCTGACCATCAATACAAGACATTATGCTAGCTCTTCTGTCACTATCTCCTCATAACCTTCATTATATCTTCATTCCCGTATCTACATCCTTCTCTAGTACCTCTGTAGTTCCCTAATCCCTCTATTTTCTTCACATTCATCGGAATCTAGCCATTAATAGACATTATACCAGCTCTTTTTGTCACTATACGACGAACATAATCAAATTATATGGTTGTATAAAGCAGAGAAAAAGTGCATTTTCTGAAAATAATCAGCAAATACAACCATAGTAGACCTTAAATAATGTCGTTAACAGATTTAAATGTTATTGGAAGATTTAAATATCAGAAATTTGATACACCCTGTATGTGTCTAATCTCAAGACTGACGATGACAGCAATACACTACCACATAATTTTTAAAACCTGACTGCTAATTACTGTAATGACCCTGAAAGTGATGTATTACAAGAAAATAAACATTTCCTCAAATCAGACAATCTGTTTGCTGACAACAACGAAATAGAGAAAAAGAATATTTTTTCTATGAATCCTAATTCCAGTTCTAAAGAAAATGATTTTGAAAAATCTAATAACGAAGATTACGAAATGGCTATGGGTTTTATTTTCCGTTTCTGTTAATCGGGACACCTGTATAAGATTCTTTTAATGCATATACAGGATGTTCCTGAATGTTGTGGCATAATTTTAAGCATAAATACTTGAGATAAAATGACAACGGTTCGTGTAAAAAAATTGAATCCATAAACGGTTAAGATTTTAAGAGATCAATTTCTTAAATATTTCAAATATGATTTGTCTTGGAAAAATAAAATTTGATAAACTTGGTACTTTTGATAATATACGACCACAGGATTATTGCTATACAAGTGTTGACAGAGATTATGAAGGAAGCAAATGCCTCGGCAGCATCGCTGCCTCGGCTTCAAAATAATATAAGCAGTTATAACAGAGTTGCTTCGATTTCAACATAATATATAAAAATGCAATAGTAATATAACAGAGCTATTGCTTCGGCAGGATTATTGCCTCGGCTTCAAAATAATCAAAGCAGTAATTCTCTATAATTAGTCTCTATACATTGTTTTTAAAATTTCAAGCCATTGACATGATGTCATAGTTGCTTCTCTGTACTTCCCCTTTTTTAGTTTTATTTTATTCCTAAAATATCGATGAAAGAAATTGTGATATAACCAATTTCATTTATCGAATGAAAAGTTAAAAGACCGAGAACAAGAAACTTTTTGAACCCGTAGATTTGTTACCTTTTCAAATGTAAAATTCCTCTCGGTAGGTGAAAAACCTGGTGTGGGGGAACCCCACCGGGTGCAATTCGCAGTTATTTATAGGGAAATAATGTCAATTGTGAGAACTAGGAAGCGTTCCCCAGGTCGACGCAAAAACTTGAGCAATTTGAATTTTCGAGCGAGGCGCGACGACGACGTCGAACTCTTTGAAATATTCATAAGCGCGCGCGAAGAACGGGAATTCGCGCGCGCGGGGGCCCCACGTCCGGAAGGGGCCCATTACGTCGTCCACTCGCAAAGGACGGACCCCGCGACTACACGGACTTTTATGAAACGACCCGTATCATTGAGAAATAATCGTCGCGGTTTCCAAGTGGTCTTAAGCGTAATGGTCGCGATCCTCGACTCTCAAGGGGATCGCTTCAAGTTGAACGCTTCATGGAAGAAAAGGCTCAAAGAAATGTTATAATTTTTGGTTTTGCGGGGTTGCTCACTTGATATTAACGTATTAGGAACGATTTGCGACTGATGATGATGAGATTAATCGAAACGTGTTGAGATGGAGTGGTACAATAAATATATTGGAATTATTGTTTTGTGTTGTATTGTACGAGAAATGTAGGGGGAGGTAAAATGTGAAGAAAATTGAGAGATGAGGGAAGTATAGAGGTGGGAGAGAAACAACGTAGATACGGGAATGAAGATATAATGAAGGGTATGAGGAAATAGAACCAAAAGAGATGGTATAAGGTCTGTTGATGGCCAGGGGAAGTACAGAGGTAAAAGAGAATGACGTAGATACGGAAATGAAGATCTATTTGCCAAACACTATTATAACAAGGTTACAAAAAATACTCAAAAAACCACCCCAAAATGATTAATTTCTAATAATAATTGAATCTTAGGTTGGTAAGAATGAACAATACACGAATATTGTTAATGATATGCATTCTAGGGACGATTTTAAACATTTTTTGTCTGAAACTATTCTTTCTATCACTTTTAATTTTTGATATATATCCCTATATTATACGGAAAATAATAACCTTCAAGATTTAATTATTTTTATATCTTGAGTTGGTAATAGTGGATAATATGTAAATATTATTAATGATATCCATTCTCGGGATGATTTAAAAAATTTTTTGTGTAAAGAGTTTTATTCCATCACTTTTATTTTTTGAGATATATCCTTATAGTGCATGGAAAATTTTAATCTTGATTTTTTAAATAGTTTTGTATTTTAAGCCGATAATGTTTGGATAATATGCAAATATTATTAATAATTTCCATTCTTGGAATGATTTAAAAAGTTTTTTGCCTGAAAAGATCCTTTCTATCACTTTTATTTTTTGAGATATATCCCTATGTTGTACTGAAAATGTAAATCTTCATTTTTTAACTATTTTTGTATTTTAGTTGGTAGTAGTGCATAATATGCAAATATTATTAATGATATTCATTCTTGGGATGATTTAAAAACTTTTTTGTGTGAAAAGTTTCTTTCCATCAGCTTTATTTTTTGAGATATATCCCTATAGTGTATGGAAAATATTAATCTTAATTTTTTTTTTAATATTTTTGTATTTTAAGACGGTCATAATGGATAATATGCAAATATTATTAACGATTTCGATTCTTGAATTGATTTAAAAAAATTTTTGCATGAAAAGATGCTTTCTATCACATTTAATTTTTGAGATATATCCCTATATTGTATGGAAATCGATATGGAAGGATTCGATATTGTCAAATTGAACTATATCTCGAAAAGTAGAAATGATGGTAATCAATGATATAGATAAAAAACATTCCAAATTAATCTAGAAATATAAACAATTAATAATTTGAACCCATCATATCTCATCAAGTTGAGAAAGATAAATTAAGAAAAGGTCGAAATTCGAAGGATTTCCTGTTATCAAATTGAGATATATCTCGAAAAGTAGAAACGATGGGAATTGATGATATAAATGAAAAACATTTCAAATTAATCTAGAAATATAAACAATTAATAATTTGAACCCATCATATCTCATCGAGTTGAGAAAGATAAATTAAGAAAAGGTCGAAATTCGAAGGATATCGTGTTGACAAATTGGGTTATATCTCGAAAACTAGAAACGTTGGGAATTGATGATATAAATGAAAAACATTTCAAATTAATCTAGAAATATAAACAATTAATAATTTGAACCCATCATATCTCATCAAGTTGAGAAAGATAAATTAAGAAAAGGTCGAAATTCGAAGGATATCGTGTTGTCAAATTGGGTTATATCTCGAAAACTAGAAACGATGGGAATTGATGATATAAATGAAAAACATTTCAAATTAATCTAGAAATATAAACAATTAACAATTTGAACCCATCATATCTCATCAAGTTGAGAAAGATAAATTAAGAAAAGGTCGAAATTCGAAGGATATCGTGTTGTCAAATTGGGTTATATCTCGAAAAGTAGAAACGATGGGAATTGATGATATAAATGAAAAACATTTCAAATTAATCTAGAAATATAAACAATTAACAATTTGAACCCATCATATCTCATCAAGTTGAGAAAGATAAATTAAGAAAAGGTCGAAATTCGAAGGATATCGTGTTGTCAAATTGGGTTATATCTCGAAAAGTAGAAACGATGGGAATTGTTGATATAAATGAAAAACATTTCAAATTAATCTAGAAATATAAACAATTAATAATTTGAACCCATCATATCTCATCAAGTTGAGAAAGATAAATTAAGAAAAGGTCGAAATTCGAAGGATATCGTGTTGTCAAATTGGGTTATATCTCGAAAACTAGAAACGTTGGGAATTGATGATATAAATGAAAAACATTCCAAATTAATCTAGAAATATAAACAATTAATAATTTGAACCCATCATATCTCATCAAGTTGAGAAAGATAAATTAAGAAAAGGTCGAAATTCGAAGGATTTCCTGTTATCAAATTGAGATATATCTCGAAAAGTAGAACCGATGGGATTTGATGATATAGATGGAAAACATTCCAAATTAATCTTGAAATATAAACAAATTAATAATTTGAACCTATCATATCTCATCAAGTTGAGAAAGATAAATTAAGAAAAGGTCGAAATTCGAAGGATATCGTGTTGTCAAATTGGGTTATATCTCGAAAACTAGAAACGATGGGAATTGATGATATAAATGAAAAACATTTCAAATTAATCTAGAAATATAAACAATTAACAATTTGAACCCATCATATCTCATCAAGTTGAGAAAGATAAATTAAGAAAAGGTCGAAATTCGAAGGATATCGTGTTGTCAAATTGGGTTATATCTCGAAAAGTAGAAACGATGGGAATTGATGATATAAATGAAAAACATTTCAAATTAATCTAGAAATAAAACAATTAATAATTTGAACCCATCATATCTCATCAAGTTGAGAAAGATAAATTAAGAAAAGGTCGAAATTCGAAGGATATCGTGTTGTCAAATTGGGTTATATCTCGAAAAGTAGAAACGACGGGAATTGTTGATATAAATGAAAAACATTTCAAATTAATCTAGAAATATAAACAATTAATAATTTGAACCCATCATATCTCATCAAGTTGAGAAAGATAAATTAAGAAAAGGTCGAAATTCGAAGGATATCGTGTTGTCAAATTGGGTTATATCTCGAAAACTAGAAACGATGGGAATTGATGATATAAATGAAAAACATTTCAAATTAATCTAGAAATATAAACAATTAACAATTTGAACCCATCATATCTCATCAAGTTGAGAAAGATAAATTAAGAAAAGGTCGAAATTCGAAGGATATCGTGTTGTCAAATTGGGTTATATCTCGAAAACTAGAAACGATGGGAATTGATGATATAAATGAAAAACATTTCAAATTAATCTAGAAATATAAACAATTAACAATTTGAACCCATCATATCTCATCAAGTTGAGAAAGATAAATTAAGAAAAGGTCGAAATTCGAAGGATATCGTGTTGTCAAATTGGGTTATATCTCGAAAACTAGAAACGATGGGAATTGATGATATAAATGAAAAACATTTCAAATTAATCTAGAAATATAAACAATTAATAATTTGAACCCATCATATCTCATCAAGTTGAGAAAGATAAATTAAGAAAAGGTCGAAATTCGAAGGATATCGTGTTGTCAAATTGGGTTATATCTCGAAAACTAGAAACGATGGGAATTGATGATATAAATGAAAAACATTTCAAATTAATCTAGAAATATAAACAATTAATAATTTGAACCCATCATATCTCATCAAGTTGAGAAAGATAAATTAAGAAAAGGTCGAAATTCGAAGGATATCGTGTTGCCAATTGGGTTATATCTCGAAAACTAGAAACGTTGGGAATTGATGATATAAATGAAAAACATTCCAAATTAATCTAGAAATATAAACAATTAATAATTTGAAACCATCATATCTCATCAAGTTGAGGAAGATAAATTAAGAAAAGGTCGAAATTCGAAGGATATCGTGTTGTCAAATTTGGTTATATCTCGAAAAGTAGAAACGACGGGAATTGTTGATATAAATGAAAAACATTTCAAATTAATCTAGAAATATAAACAATTAATAATTTGAACCCATCATATCTCATCAAGTTGAGAAAGATAAATTAAGAAAAGGTCGAAATTCCAAGGATATCGTGTTGTCAAATTGGGTTATATCTCGAAAACTAGAAACGATGGGAATTGATGATATAAATGAAAAACATTTCAAATTAATCTAGAAATATAAACAATTAATAATTTGAACCCATCATATCTCATCAAGTTGAGAAAGATAAATTAAGAAAAGGTCGAAATTCCAAGGATATCGTGTTGTCAAATTGGGTTATATCTCGAAAAGTAGAAACGATGGGAATTGATGATATAGATGAAAAACATTCCAAATTAATCTAGAAATATAAACAATTAATAATTTGAACTCATCATATCTCATTAAGTTGTGAAAGATTAATTAAGAAAAGGTCGAAATTCGAAGGATTTCGTGTTATCAAATTGGGTTATATCTCGAAAAGTAGAAACGATGGGAATTGATGATATAAATAAAAAATATTCCAAATTAATCTAGAAATATAAACAATTAATAATTTGAACCCATCATGTCTCTTTAAGTTGTAAAATATAAATTAAGAAAAAGTCGAACACTCAACATTATGATGATATATCATTGCCGTATCTCGATAATTATTGATCGTATCGAATTATTTTATAAACAAACTGTGCTCAGAACTACATTAGAAACAAATTTCTTTAACAAAATTTTTAAAAATAACGAAATTTTAATTTCTCACTAAACAATATGATGATATATCATTGCCATATCTCGATAATTATTGATCGTATCGTATTATTTTATAAACAAACTGTGCTCAGAACTACATTAGAAACAAATTTTTTTAATAAAATTTTTAAAAATAACGAAATTTTAATTTCTCACTGAACAATATCATGATATATCATTGCCATATCTCGATAATTATTGATCGTATCGAATTATTTTATAAACAAACTGTGCTCAGAATTACATTAGAAACAAATTTCTTTAACAAAATTTTTAAAAATAACGAAATTTTAATTTCTCACTGAACAATATCATGATATATCATTGCCATATCTCGATAATTATTGATCGTATCGAATTATTTTATAAACAAACTGTGCTCAGAACTACATTAGAAACAAATTTCTTTAACAAAATTTTTAAAAATAACGAAATTTTAATTTCTCACTGAACAATATCATGATATATCATTGCCATATCTCGATAATTATTGATCGTATCGAATTATTTTATAAACAAACTGTGCTCAGAACTACATTAGAAACAAATTTCTTTAACAAAATTTTTAAAAATAACGAAATTTTAATTTCCCACTGAACAATATCATGATATATCATTGCCATATCTCGATAATTATTGATCGTATCGAATTATTTTATGAACAAACTGTGCTCAGAACTACATTAGAAACAAATTTCTTTAACAAAATTTTTAAAAATAACGAAATTTTAATTTCTCACTGAACAATATCATGATATATCATTGCCATATCTCGATAATTATTGATCGTATCCAATTATTTTATAAACAAACTGTGCTCAGAACTACATTAGAAACAAATTTCTTTAACAAAATTTTTTAAAATAACGAAATTTTAATTTCCCACTAAACAATATCATGATATATCATTGCCATATCTCGATAATTATTGATCGTATCGAATTATTTTATAAACAAACTGTGCTCAGAACTACATTAGAAACAAATTTCTTTAACAAAATTTTTAAAAATAACGAAATTTTAATTTCCCATTAAACAATATGATGATATATCATTGCCATATCTCGATAATTATTGATCGTATCGAATTATTTTATGAACAAACTGTGCTCAGAACTACATTAGAAACAAATTTCTTTAACAAAATTTTTAAAAATAACGAAATTTTAATTTCCCATTGAACAATATGATGATATATCATTGCCATATCTCGATAATTATTGATCGTATCGAATTATTTTATGAACAAACTGTGCTCAGAACTACATTAGAAACAAATTTCTTTAACAAAATTTTTAAAAATAACGAAATTTTAATTTCCCATTGAACAATATGATGATATATCATTGCCATATCTCGATAATTATTGATCGTATCGAATTATTTTATAAACAAACTGTGCTCAGAACTACATTAGAAACAAATTTCTTTAACAAAATTTTTAAAAATAACGAAATTTTAATTTCCCACTAAACAATATCATGATATATCATTGCCATATCTCGATAATTATTGATCGTATCGAATTATTTTATAAACAAACTGTGCTCAGAACTACATTAGAAACAAATTTCTTTAACAAAATTTTTAAAAATAACGAAATTTTAATTTCCCACTAAACAATATCATGATATATCATTGCCATATCTCGATAATTATTGATCGTATCGAATTATTTTATAAACAAACTGTGCTCAGAACTACATTAGAAACAAATTTCTTTAACAAAATTTTTAAAAATAACGAAATTTTAATTTCCCATTAAACAATATGATGATATATCATTGCCATATCTCGATAATTATTGATCGTATCGAATTATTTTATGAACAAACTGTGCTCAGAACTACATTAGAAACAAATTTCTTTAACAAAATTTTTAAAAATAACGAAATTTTAATTTCCCATTGAACAATATGATGATATATCATTGCCATATCTCGATAATTATTGATCGTATCGAATTATTTTATGAACAAACTGTGCTCAGAACTACATTAGAAACAAATTTCTTTAACAAAATTTTTAAAAATAACGAAATTTTAATTTCCCATTGAACAATATGATGATATATCATTGCCATATCTCGATAATTATTGATCGTATCGAATTATTTTATGAACAAACTGTGCTCAGAACTACATTAGAAACAAATTTCTTTAACAAAATTTTTAAAAATAACGAAATTTTAATTTCTCACTGAACAATATCATGATATATCATTGCTATATCTCGATAATTATTGATCGTATCGAATTATTTTATAAACAAACTGTGCTCAGAACTACATTAGAAACAAATTTCTTTAACAAAATTTTTAAAAATAACGAAATTTTAATTTCTCACTGAACAATATCATGATATATCATTGCCATATCTCGATAATTATTGATCGTATCGAATTATTTTATAAACAAACTGTGCTCAGAACTACATTAGAAACAAATTTCTTTAACAAAATTTTTAAAAATAACGAAATTTTAATTTCTCACTGAACAATATCATGATATATCATTGCCATATCTCGATAATTATTGATCGTATCGAATTATTTTATAAACAAACTGTGCTCAGAACTACATTAGAAACAAATTTCTTTAACAAAATTTTTAAAAATAACGAAATTTTAATTTCTCACTGAACAATATCATGATATATCATTGCCATATCTCGATAATTATTGATCGTATCGAATTATTTTATAAACAAACTGTGCTCAGAACTACATTAGAAACAAATTTCTTTAACAAAATTTTTAAAAATAACGAAATTTTAATTTCTCACTGAACAATATCATGATATATCATTGCCATATCTCGATAATTATTGATCGTATCGAATTATTTTATAAACAAACTGTGCTCAGAACTACATTAGAAACAAATTTCTTTAACAAAATTTTTAAAAATAACGAAATTTTAATTTCCCATTGAACAATATGATGATATATCATTGCCATATCTCGATAATTATTGATCGTATCGAATTATTTTATGAACAAACTGTGCTCAGAACTACATTAGAAACAAATTTCTTTAACAAAATTTTTAAAAATAACGAAATTTTAATTTCCCATTGAACAATATGATGATATATCATTGCCATATCTCGATAATTATTGATCGTATCGAATTATTTTATGAACAAACTGTGCTCAGAACTACATTAGAAACAAATTTCTTTAACAAAATTTTTAAAAATAACGAAATTTTAATTTCTCACTGAACAATATCATGATATATCATTGCTATATCTCGATAATTATTGATCGTATCGAATTATTTTATAAACAAACTGTGCTCAGAACTACATTAGAAACAAATTTCTTTAACAAAATTTTTAAAAATAACGAAATTTTAATTTCTCACTGAACAATATCATGATATATCATTGCCATATCTCGATAATTATTGATCGTATCGAATTATTTTATAAACAAACTGTGCTCAGAACTACATTAGAAACAAATTTCTTTAACAAAATTTTTAAAAATAACGAAATTTTAATTTCTCACTGAACAATATCATGATATATCATTGCCATATCTCGATAATTATTGATCGTATCGAATTATTTTATAAACAAACTGTGCTCAGAACTACATTAGAAACAAATTTCTTTAACAAAATTTTTAAAAATAACGAAATTTTAATTTCTCACTGAACAATATCATGATATATCATTGCCATATCTCGATAATTATTGATCGTATCGAATTATTTTATAAACAAACTGTGCTCAGAACTACATTAGAAACAAATTTCTTTAACAAAATTTTTAAAAATAACGAAATTTTAATTTCTCACTGAACAATATCATGATATATCATTGCCATATCTCGATAATTATTGATCGTATCGAATTATTTTATAAACAAACTGTGCTCAGAACTACATTAGAAACAAATTTCTTTAACAAAATTTTTAAAAATAACGAAATTTTAATTTCCCACTGAACAATATGATGATATATCATTGCCATATCTCGATAATTATTGATCGTATCGAATTATTTTATAAACAAACTGTGCTCAGAACTACATTAGAAACAAATTTCTTTAACAAAATTTTTAAAAATAACGAAATTTTAATTTCCCACTGAACAATATCATGATATATCATTGCCATATCTCGATAATTATTGATCGTATCGAATTATTTTATAAACAAACTGTGCTCAGAACTACATTAGAAACAAATTTCTTTAACAAAATTTTTAAAAATAACGAAATTTTAATTTCCCACTGAGCAATATCATGATATATCATTGCCATATCTCGATAATTATTGATCGTATCGAATTATTTTATAAACAAACTGTGCTCAGAACTACATTAGAAACAAATTTCTTTAACAAAATTTTTAAAAATAACGAAATTTTAATTTCCCACTGAGCAATATCATGATATATCATTGCCATATCTCGATAATTATTGATCGTATCGAATTATTTTATAAACAAACTGTGCTCAGAACTACATTAGAAACAAATTTCTTTAACAAAATTTTTAAAAATAACGAAATTTTAATTTCCCATTGAACAATATGATGATATATCATTGCCATATCTCGATAATTATTGATCGTATCGAATTATTTTATGAACAAACTGTGCTCAGAACTACATTAGAAACAAATTTCTTTAACAAAATTTTTAAAAATAACGAAATTTTAATTTCCCATTGAACAATATGATGATATATCATTGCCATATCTCGATAATTATTGATCGTATCGAATTATTTTATAAACAAACTGTGCTCAGAACTACATTAGAAACAAATTTCTTTAACAAAATTTTTAAAAATAACGAAATTTTAATTTCCCACTAAACAATATCATGATATATCATTGCCATATCTCGATAATTATTGATCGTATCGAATTATTTTATAAACAAACTGTGCTCAGAACTACATTAGAAACAAATTTCTTTAACAAAATTTTTAAAAATAACGAAATTTTAATTTCCCACTAAACAATATCATGATATATCATTGCCATATCTCGATAATTATTGATCGTATCGAATTATTTTATAAACAAACTGTGCTCAGAACTACATTAGAAACAAATTTCTTTAACAAAATTTTTAAAAATAACGAAATTTTAATTTCCCATTAAACAATATGATGATATATCATTGCCATATCTCGATAATTATTGATCGTATCGAATTATTTTATGAACAAACTGTGCTCAGAACTACATTAGAAACAAATTTCTTTAACAAAATTTTTAAAAATAACGAAATTTTAATTTCCCATTGAACAATATGATGATATATCATTGCCATATCTCGATAATTATTGATCGTATCGAATTATTTTATGAACAAACTGTGCTCAGAACTACATTAGAAACAAATTTCTTTAACAAAATTTTTAAAAATAACGAAATTTTAATTTCCCATTGAACAATATGATGATATATCATTGCCATATCTCGATAATTATTGATCGTATCGAATTATTTTATGAACAAACTGTGCTCAGAACTACATTAGAAACAAATTTCTTTAACAAAATTTTTAAAAATAACGAAATTTTAATTTCTCACTGAACAATATCATGATATATCATTGCTATATCTCGATAATTATTGATCGTATCGAATTATTTTATAAACAAACTGTGCTCAGAACTACATTAGAAACAAATTTCTTTAACAAAATTTTTAAAAATAACGAAATTTTAATTTCTCACTGAACAATATCATGATATATCATTGCCATATCTCGATAATTATTGATCGTATCGAATTATTTTATAAACAAACTGTGCTCAGAACTACATTAGAAACAAATTTCTTTAACAAAATTTTTAAAAATAACGAAATTTTAATTTCTCACTGAACAATATCATGATATATCATTGCCATATCTCGATAATTATTGATCGTATCGAATTATTTTATAAACAAACTGTGCTCAGAACTACATTAGAAACAAATTTCTTTAACAAAATTTTTAAAAATAACGAAATTTTAATTTCTCACTGAACAATATCATGATATATCATTGCCATATCTCGATAATTATTGATCGTATCGAATTATTTTATAAACAAACTGTGCTCAGAACTACATTAGAAACAAATTTCTTTAACAAAATTTTTAAAAATAACGAAATTTTAATTTCTCACTGAACAATATCATGATATATCATTGCCATATCTCGATAATTATTGATCGTATCGAATTATTTTATAAACAAACTGTGCTCAGAACTACATTAGAAACAAATTTCTTTAACAAAATTTTTAAAAATAACGAAATTTTAATTTCCCACTAAACAATATCATGATATATCATTGCCATATCTCGATAATTATTGATCGTATCGAATTATTTTATAAACAAACTGTGCTCAGAACTACATTAGAAACAAATTTCTTTAACAAAATTTTTAAAAATAACGAAATTTTAATTTCCCATTAAACAATATGATGATATATCATTGCCATATCTCGATAATTATTGATCGTATCGAATTATTTTATGAACAAACTGTGCTCAGAACTACATTAGAAACAAATTTCTTTAACAAAATTTTTAAAAATAACGAAATTTTAATTTCCCATTGAACAATATGATGATATATCATTGCCATATCTCGATAATTATTGATCGTATCGAATTATTTTATGAACAAACTGTGCTCAGAACTACATTAGAAACAAATTTCTTTAACAAAATTTTTAAAAATAACGAAATTTTAATTTCCCATTGAACAATATGATGATATATCATTGCCATATCTCGATAATTATTGATCGTATCGAATTATTTTATGAACAAACTGTGCTCAGAACTACATTAGAAACAAATTTCTTTAACAAAATTTTTAAAAATAACGAAATTTTAATTTCTCACTGAACAATATCATGATATATCATTGCTATATCTCGATAATTATTGATCGTATCGAATTATTTTATAAACAAACTGTGCTCAGAACTACATTAGAAACAAATTTCTTTAACAAAATTTTTAAAAATAACGAAATTTTAATTTCTCACTGAACAATATCATGATATATCATTGCCATATCTCGATAATTATTGATCGTATCGAATTATTTTATAAACAAACTGTGCTCAGAACTACATTAGAAACAAATTTCTTTAACAAAATTTTTAAAAATAACGAAATTTTAATTTCTCACTGAACAATATCATGATATATCATTGCCATATCTCGATAATTATTGATCGTATCGAATTATTTTATAAACAAACTGTGCTCAGAACTACATTAGAAACAAATTTCTTTAACAAAATTTTTAAAAATAACGAAATTTTAATTTCTCACTGAACAATATCATGATATATCATTGCCATATCTCGATAATTATTGATCGTATCGAATTATTTTATAAACAAACTGTGCTCAGAACTACATTAGAAACAAATTTCTTTAACAAAATTTTTAAAAATAACGAAATTTTAATTTCTCACTGAACAATATCATGATATATCATTGCCATATCTCGATAATTATTGATCGTATCGAATTATTTTATAAACAAACTGTGCTCAGAACTACATTAGAAACAAATTTCTTTAACAAAATTTTTAAAAATAACGAAATTTTAATTTCCCACTGAACAATATGATGATATATCATTGCCATATCTCGATAATTATTGATCGTATCGAATTATTTTATAAACAAACTGTGCTCAGAACTACATTAGAAACAAATTTCTTTAACAAAATTTTTAAAAATAACGAAATTTTAATTTCCCACTGAACAATATCATGATATATCATTGCCATATCTCGATAATTATTGATCGTATCGAATTATTTTATAAACAAACTGTGCTCAGAACTACATTAGAAACAAATTTCTTTAACAAAATTTTTAAAAATAACGAAATTTTAATTTCCCACTGAGCAATATCATGATATATCATTGCCATATCTCGATAATTATTGATCGTATCGAATTATTTTATAAACAAACTGTGCTCAGAACTACATTAGAAACAAATTTCTTTAACAAAATTTTTAAAAATAACGAAATTTTAATTTCCCACTGAGCAATATCATGATATATCATTGCCATATCTCGATAATTATTGATCGTATCGAATTATTTTATAAACAAACTGTGCTCAGAACTACATTAGAAACAAATTTCTTTAACAAAATTTTTAAAAATAACGAAATTTTAATTTCTCAATGAACAATATCATGATGTATCATTGCCATATCTCGATAATTATTGATCGTATCGAATTATTTTATAAACAAACTGTGCTCAGAACTAAATTAGAAACAAATTTCTTTAACAAAATTTTTAAAAATAACGAAATTTTAATTTCTCACTGAACAATATCATGATATATCATTGCCATATCTCGATAATTATTGATCGTATCCAATTATTTTATAAACAAACTGTGCTCAGAACTACATTAGAAACAAATTTCTTTAACAAAATTTTTAAAAATAACGAAATTTTAATTTCTCACTGAACAATATCATGATATATCATTGCCATATCTCGATAATTATTGATCGTATCGAATTATTTTATAAACAAACTGTGCTCAGAACTACATTAGAAACAAATTTCTTTAACAAAATTTTTAAAAATAACGAAATTTTAATTTCCCACTGAACAATATGATGATATATCATTGCCATATCTCGATAATTATTGATCGTATCGAATTATTTTATAAACAAACTGTGCTCAGAACTACATTAGAAACAAATTTCTTTAACAAAATTTTTAAAAATAACGAAATTTTAATTTCCCACTGAACAATATGATGATATATCATTGCCATATCTCGATAATTATTGATCGTATCGAATTATTTTATAAACAAACTGTGCTCAGAACTACATTAGAAACAAATTTCTTTAACAAAATTTTTAAAAATAACGAAATTTTAATTTCCCACTGAACAATATGATGATATATCATTGCCATATCTCGATAATTATTGATCGTATCGAATTATTTTATAAACAAACTGTGCTCAGAACTACATTAGAAACAAATTTCTTTAACAAAATTTTTAAAAATAACGAAATTTTAATTTCTCACTGAACAATATGATGATATATCATTGCCATATCTTGATAATTATTGATCGTATCGAATTATTTTATAAACAAACTGTGCTCAGAACTACATTACAAACAAATTTCTTTAACAAAATTTTTAAAAATAACGAAATTTTAATTTCTCAATGAACAATATGATGATATATCATTGCCATATCTCGATAATTATTGATCGTATCGAATTATTTTATAAACAAACTGTGCTCAGAACTACATTAGAAACAAATTTCTTTAACAAAATTTTTAAAAATAACGAAATTTTAATTTCCCACTGAACAATATCATGATATATCATTGCCATATCTCGATAATTATTGATCGTATCGAATTATTTTATAAACAAACTGTGCTCAGAACTACATTAGAAACAAATTTCTTTAACAAAATTTTTAAAAATAACGAAATTTTAATTTCCCATTGAACAATATCATGATATATCATTGCCATATCTCGATAATTATTGATCGTATCGAATTATTTTATAAACAAACTGTGCTCAGAACTACATTAGAAACAAATTTCTTTAACAAAATTTTTAAAAATAACGAAATTTTAATTTCCCACTGAACAATATGATGATATATCATTGCCATATCTCGATAATTATTGATCGTATCGAATTATTTTATAAACAAACTGTGCTCAGAACTACATTAGAAACAAATTTCTTTAACAAAATTTTTAAAAATAACGAAATTTTAATTTCCCACTGAACAATATCATGATATATCATTGCCATATCTCGATAATTATTGATCGTATCGAATTATTTTATAAACAAACTGTGCTCAGAACTACATTAGAAACAAATTTCTTTAACAAAATTTTTAAAAATAACGAAATTTTAATTTCTCAATGAACAATATCATGATATATCATTGCCATATCTCGATAATTATTGATCGTATCGAATTATTTTATAAACAAACTGTGCTCAGAACTACATTAGAAACAAATTTCTTTAACAAAATTTTTAAAAATAACGAAATTTTAATTTCTCACTGAACAATATCATGATATATCATTGCCATATCTCGATAATTATTGATCGTATCCAATTATTTTATAAACAAACTGTGCTCAGAACTACATTAGAAACAAATTTCTTTAACAAAATTTTTAAAAATAACGAAATTTTAATTTCCCACTAAACAATATCATGATATATCATTGCCATATCTCGATAATTATTGATCGTATCGAATTATTTTATAAACAAACTGTGCTCAGAACTACATTAGAAACAAATTTCTTTAACAAAATTTTTAAAAATAACGAAATTTTAATTTCTCACTGAACAATATCATGATATATCATTGCCATATCTCGATAATTATTGATCGTATCGAATTATTTTATAAACAAACTGTGCTCAGAACTACATTAGAAACAAATTTCTTTAACAAAATTTTTAAAAATAACGAAATTTTAATTTCCCACTGAACAATATGATGATATATCATTGCCATATCTCGATAATTATTGATCGTATCCAATTATTTTATAAACAAACTGTGCTCAGAACTACATTAGAAACAAATTTCTTTAACAAAATTTTTAAAAATAACGAAATTTTAATTTCCCACTGAACAATATGATGATATATCATTGCCATATCTCGATAATTATTGATCGTATCCAATTATTTTATAAACAAACTGTGCTCAGAACTACATTAGAAACAAATTTCTTTAACAAAATTTTTAAAAATAACGAAATTTTAATTTCTCACTGAACAATATCATGATATATCATTGCCATATCTCGATAATTATTGATCGTATCCAATTATTTTATAAACAAACTGTGCTCAGAACTACATTAGAAACAAATTTCTTTAACAAAATTTTTAAAAATAACGAAATTTTAATTTCTCACTGAACAATATCATGATATATCATTGCCATATCTCGATAATTATTGATCGTATCCAATTATTTTATAAACAAACTGTGCTCAGAACTACATTAGAAACAAATTTCTTTAACAAAATTTTTTAAAATAACGAAATTTTAATTTCTCACTGAACAATATCATGATATATCATTGCCATATCTCGATAATTATTGATCGTATCGAATTATTTTATAAACAAACTGTGCTCAGAACTACATTAGAAACAAATTTCTTTAACAAAATTTTTAAAAATAACGAAATTTTAATTTCTCACTGAACAATATCATGATATATCATTGCCATATCTCGATAATTATTGATCGTATCCAATTATTTTATAAACAAACTGTGCTCAGAACTACATTAGAAACAAATTTCTTTAACAAAATTTTTAAAAATAACGAAATTTTAATTTCCCACTGAACAATATGATGATATATCATTGCCATATCTCGATAATTATTGATCGTATCCAATTATTTTATAAACAAACTGTGCTCAGAACTACATTAGAAACAAATTTCTTTAACAAAATTTTTAAAAATAACGAAATTTTAATTTCTCACTGAACAATATCATGATATATCATTGCCATATCTCGATAATTATTGATCGTATCCAATTATTTTATAAACAAACTGTGCTCAGAACTACATTAGAAACAAATTTCTTTAACAAAATTTTTAAAAATAACGAAATTTTAATTTCTCACTGAACAATATCATGATATATCATTGCCATATCTCGATAATTATTGATCGTATCGAATTATTTTATAAACAAACTGTGCTCAGAACTACATTAGAAACAAATTTCTTTAACAAAATTTTTAAAAATAACGAAATTTTAATTTCTCACTGAACAATATCATGATATATCATTGCCATATCTCGATAATTATTGATCGTATCGAATTATTTTATAAACAAACTGTGCTCAGAACTACATTAGAAACAAATTTCTTTAACAAAATTTTTAAAAATAACGAAATTTTAATTTCCCACTGAACAATATGATGATATATCATTGCCATATCTCGATAATTATTGATCGTATCCAATTATTTTATAAACAAACTGTGCTCAGAACTACATTAGAAACAAATTTCTTTAACAAAATTTTTAAAAATAACGAAATTTTAATTTCTCACTGAACAATATCATGATATATCATTGCCATATCTCGATAATTATTGATCGTATCCAATTATTTTATAAACAAACTGTGCTCAGAACTACATTAGAAACAAATTTCTTTAACAAAATTTTTAAAAATAACGAAATTTTAATTTCCCATTGAACAATATGATGATATATCATTGTCATATCTCGATAATTATTGATCGTATCGAATTATTTTATAAACAAACTGTGCTCAGAACTACATTAGAAACAAATTTCTTTAACAAAATTTTTAAAAATAACGAAATTTTAATTTCCCACTGAGCAATATCATGATATATCATTGCCATATCTCGATAATTATTGATCGTATCGAATTATTTTATAAACAAACTGTGCTCAGAACTGCATTAGAAACAAATTTCTTTAACAATTTTTTTAAAAATAACGAAATTTTAATTTCCCACTGAACAATATAATGATATATCATTGCCATATCTCGATAATTATTGATCGTATCGAATTATTTTATAAACAAACTGTGCTCAGAACTACATTAGAAACAAATTTGTTTAACAAAATTTTTAAAAATAACGAAATTTTAATTTCCCACTGAACAATATCATGATATATCATTGCCATATTTTGATAATTATTGATCGTATCGAATTATTTTATAAACAAACTGTGCTCAGAACTACATTAGAAACAAATTTCTTTAACAAAATTTTTAAAAATAACGAAATTTTAATTTCCCGCTGAACAATATCATGATATATCATTGCCATATCTCGATAATTATTGATCGTATCGAATTCTTTTATAAACAAACTGTGCTCAGAACTACATTAGAAACAAATTTCTTTAACAAAATTTTTAAAAATAACGACATTTTAATTTCCCACTGAACAATATGATGATATATCATTGCCATATCTCGATAATTATTGATCGTATAATTTTTTTTATACACAAATTGTGCTCAGAACTATATTAGAAACAAATTTCTTAACAACATAATAATAATTATTACTATTATTATATCATTATATCATAATAATAACCATCCTCATCGATTTCTTTTATAAACTACATTGGATTAGAAAAATTAAACTTTTAAAGAAACCTTTCTTCCCCCCTCATCTTTTAACTTACCATTTAATAAACAAAACACTTTACATCACAACTTCGTCTTGCATCAAGCAACCAGGGGATAACCAACCCAAAAAAAAAAACGCAAAAAAACAAAAAGGGGTACAACAATCTCGATTGTCGTTCCGATATGCAAATCGGCTTTGTTTTCCTTCTTCCCGAATTCATTACTTAAAACGCGTATCTCGGATTTTTGCCCCCCGAATCTCATTGTTCCCGAGCCCCCTTTTCCGATACCCTCCTCCCATCGCCCCGTATTTCCCCGTTCCGGGCGAGATCGCGAAATTTACAGGCGCGTCGAGGTTATACCAGAATTGATAATCGCCCGACGCGAAACAAAGCGCGCCAGAGGAAACGAAATTAGCAATTTTATAACTCCGTCTTTTGTTCGCGGGGAACCCCGCGCCTTTTGTTTCATCCTTTCTTTCTTTCGTTCCGGCCGCGCGGACGGTTTCTTTCTTTTTCCCCGATTCGTTTTTGTCTCCCCCGATATCGATTGTCACGGCATCGCGTTAATTAAATTATTCGCGTTAACGCCGTGTTAATGCCGTAAATTTAATATATCAAGTGACTACTTCGGGGGTGGAACACCCCCCGAGGTGGTGGAGGCGGTGGTGGGTTTGGCCCCCTCTTGGGAGTTCGCCGGCGTCGCGACGCACATATTTATCACGTTTTAATCCCGAATAGCAATAAATTTGATTGTAAAACGAATTGAATTAATTTTTATCTCGAAATAATTAATTTAAAAAAAAATTGAGTTAAAAAAAATTAATTCGTATATAGTCCGTCGATTCCCTAAGAGGTGGCGCCACATATCTCGTTTTAACCAAAATACCTCATTTAACAAATAATTAATTAATTAACTCAAATAAATCGATATAATTAACTTAAAAATTAATTAAATTTAATCTCTCACCTGGTGTTTAATCGTTTCGGAGTCGTTCTCCCGTAACGCTTTGATGTTTAAGGTTAGGAGACAATTATCTTGAAAATCCCACGTGTATAAGACGTCCTCTTTGACGACGAGCACATTTTTCGTGGTGGCGATGTTCTTGGGGAGAGTTTCGCGTAAATTCTTGAAAATATCGTGTTGATTTAGCCCGAGAAAATCGGTCGAAGACATTGCGCTGTATTTTTAGGTTATGACGCCGAAAACAACAATAACCGTGAAGTTGGCGCTCGATACCAACTGAAAAATTATTAAAAAGAAAATAATTACAAAAATTATTTTTAAATAAATTTAAAGATTTTTAAAATAAAGTTAATAATAATAATGATATTGCGTTATTTTGTATTTAGATTTGTTAAAATTGAGGAAAATGTAAAAAAAGAAGAAAATTTAATGAGTTTTGTTGATTTGCAAGATTTTGATGGTAAGATGTGGTTAATGTTGGGTATAATTTGGAAAATAAAAATGTTGGAGGATAATAATTTAAATAAAAAATGTTCGTAATGAAAGTCTAAAGCATAATCAATAAGGTATTTGATTCTAATGATTATGGATTTGTAGATATTAGAAATTATAAAATGTTAAAAATTGAGTAACAATGTTGGGTTATAACTCGAAAAATAAAAATGTTGGGGAAAAAAGATTTTAATAAAAAATGTTCTTAATGAAGCATTAAAAGATAATCCACAAGGTACTTGATTCCCGTGATGATGGATTTTTAGTTAGAAATGATGAAATAAAATGTTAAAAATGACGTTTTTCAGTAACAATGTTGGTTGTATCTCGAAAAATAAAAATGTTGGGGGATAATAATTTTAATGAAAAATGTTCGTAATGAAGTATTAAAACATAATCAATAAGGTATTTGATTCAAATAATTATGGATTTTTAGTTAGAAGTGATGAAATCATAATATGTTAAAACTGGCGTTTTTGAATAATAACAGTGGTGGTTGTAACTCAAAAAATAAAAATGTTGGGGGAAAATGATTTGTATAAAAAATGTTCATAATGAAGCACTAAAACATAATCTATAAACTATTTGATTCCAATGATTATGGATTTTCCGTTATTAGTAATCATAAAATGTTAAAAATGACGTTTTTGAGTAATAACAATATTGGTTGTAACTCGAAAAATAAAAATGTTGGGGAAAAAAGATTTTAATAAAAAATGTTCATAATGAAATATTAAAAGATAATCCACAAGGTACTTGATTCCAGTGATAATGGATTTTTAGTTAGAAATGATGAAATAAAATGTTAAATGTGACGTTTTTGAGTAATAATGTTGGTTGTATCTCGAAAAGTAAAAATGTTGGGGGAAAATGATTTGTATAAAAAATGTTCGTAATGAAGCTTTAAAACATAATCTGTAAACTATTCGATTCCAATGATTATGGATTTTTAGTTATTAGTAATCATAAAATGTTAAAAATGACGTTTTTGAGTAATAACAATGTTGGTTGTAACACGAAAAATAAAAATGTGGGGGAAAAAAGATTTGAATAAAAAATGTTCTTAATGAAATATTAAAAGATAATCCACAAGGTACTTGATTCCAGTGATGATGGATTTTTAGTTAGAAATGATGAAATAAAATGTTAAAAATGACGTTTTTGAGTAACAATGTTGGTTGTATCTCGAAAAGTAAAAATGTTGGGGGATAACAATTTTAATGAAAAATGTTCGTAATGAAATATTAAAGCATAATCAATAAGGTATTTGATTCAAATAATTATGGATTTTTAGTTAGAAGTGATGAAATCATAATATGTTAAAACTGGCGGTTTTGAATAATAACAGTGGTGGCTGTAACTCAAAAAATAAAAATGTTGGGGGCAATTGATTTGTATAAAAAATGTTGGTAATGAAGCAATAAAACATAATCTATAAACTATTCTATTCCAATGATTATGGATTTTCCGTTATTAGTAATCATAAAATGTTAAAAATGACGTTTTTGAGTAATAACAATATTGGTTGTAACTCGAAAAATAAAAATGTTGGGGAAAAAATATTTTAATAAAAAATGTTTATAATGAAATATTAAAAGATAATCTACAAGGTGCTTGATTCCAGTGATGATAGATTTATAGTTAGAAATGATGAAATAAAATGTTAAAAGTGACGTTTTTGAGTAACAATGTTGGTTGTATCTCGAAAAATAAAAATGTTGAGGGATAATAACTTTAATGAAAAATGTTGGTAATGAAGTATTAAAACATAATCAATAAGGTATTTGATTCAAATAATTATGGATTTTTAGTTAGAAGTGATGAAATCATAATATGTTAAAACTGGCATTTTTGAATAATGACAGTGGTGGTTGTAACTCAAAAAATAAAAATGTTGGGGGAAAATGATTTGTATAAAAAATGTTCATAATGAAGCATTAAAACATAATCTATAAACTATTCGATTCTAATGATTATGGATTTTCAGTTATTAGTAATCATAGAATGTTAAAAATGACGTTTTTGAGTAATAACAATGTTGGTTGTAACTCGAAAAATAAAAATGTTGGGGTATAAAGATTTTAAGAGAAAATGTTCTTAATGAAGTATTAAAATATAATCCACAAGGTGCTTGATTCCAGTGATGATGGATTTTTAGTTAGAAATGATGAAATAAAATGTTAAAAATGACGTTTTTGAGTAACAATGTTGGTTGTATCTCGAAAAATAAAAATGTTGAGGGATAATAATTTTAATAAAAAATGTTCGTAATGAAGTATTAAAACATAATCAATAAGGTATTTGACTCAAATGATTATGGATGTTTAGTTAGAAGTGATGAAATCATAATATGGTAAAAATGACGTTGTTGAATAATAACAATGGTGGTTGTAACTCAAAAAATAAAAATGTTGGGGGAAAATGATTTGTATAAAAAATGTTCGTAATGAAGCATTAAAACATAATCTATAAACTATTCGATTCCAATGATTATGGATTTTTAGTTATTAGTAATCATAAAATGTTAAAAATGATGTTTTTGAGTAATAACAATATTGGTTGTAACTCGAAAAATAAAAATGTTGGGGAAAAAAAGTTTTAATAAAAAATGTTCATAATGAAATATTAAAAGATAATCCACAAGGTGCTTGACTCCAGTGATGATGAATCATCATGAACTATTATGTCTCCAACGTCTTGCCCATCACATTGACCCACAGACTATATATTACGTTTCCAATGTTATGCTCATTAATTTGAAGTCTGCCAATTTGTTAGTAGCATAAGCTATGACTGATCCACAGATTATATATTATCTTAATGACCACCAACTTGTTAGCAGTATAAGCTATTACTATCTCAAACATTGCACATTATCTGCTAACTTGTTGGCACCATGAGTTTTTATATCTCCGAAGTCCTATTCATTGATTTGAAGTCTGCTAACTTGTTAGCAGCATGAACTATTACTGTCTCAAATACTGTATATTACCTTAAAAACTGCCAACTTGTTGGCAGTATGAGCTATTACTATCTCAAACACTGTATATTATCTGAAAGACTGCCAACTTGTTGGCAGCATAAGCTATTACTATTTCAAACACTATATATCATTCCAAAGACTGCCAACTTGTTGGCAGCATGAGCTATTACTATTTCAAATACTATATATCATTCCAAAGACTGCCAACTTGTTGGCAGCATGAGCCATTACTGTCTCAAACACAGTATATTATCCTAAAGACTGGCATCATGAGCTATTACTATTTCAAACACTATATATCATTTCAAAGACTACCAACTTGTTGGCAGCGTGAGCTATTACTGTCTCAAACATAGTATATTATCGTAAAGACTGCCAACTTGTTGGCGGCAGCATGAGCTATTACTATTTCAAACACTATATATCATTCCACTGACTGCCAACTTGTTGGCAGCATGAGCTATTACTATTTCAAATACTATATATCATTCCAAAGACTGCCAACTTGTTGGTAGCATGAGCTATTACTGTCTCAAACACAGTACATTGTTCTAAAAACTGCCAACTTGTTGGCAGCATGAGCTATTACTGTCTCAAATACAGTACATTGTCTTAAAGACTGCCAACTTGTTGGCAGCATGAGCTATTACTATTTCAAACACTATAAGGTAATAACACAATTTCCCATGCCGATTTGTCTTACCAATCTTACCAAGTTGATGTTGGCTTGGATGATGATGCTGGGGAGTGGAATTATGTAGATTGGATCGAGACAATTAGCGATCTTGTTGATGCATGTTTGAGTGGCTGGGTGGGTTGCGCTTGATGTGGCAAGCAAACCGAATAAGATTAAGAAATATTTCATTTTTTTTTAAATTTTAAATTGATTTAGATGAGATGAGGGTAATCGTTTATATACTCCATTAATATTGGCTGGTTTAATTGCAGATTGTAAAATTTAATTTTTATTTTGGTCATTTAGGGATTAATTTGTCTGGATAAATACAATTAACATTTTTGAATGTCTGATTTGAATTAAACCTTTTATTAAACGATGATTTAAACTAAGATTAACGAGCTATTATAATAAATTAAAAAGGTTAATTAATATAATCGATTTAACAGATTTATCAGAATTTTTTCAATTGACGTTGATAATAAACTAGTGAGGGTATGCTTAAATATCCTGTAATCACTACAAATAAATATTTACTTATGCTGCCAACAAGTTGGTAGACTTCAAACTGATGAGCAGGACTTTGGAGATATAGAAACTCATGCTGCGAACAAGTTAGCAGTCTTTAAGATAATGTGCAATGTTTGAGACAGTAATAGCTCATGCTGCCAACAAGTTGGCAGTCCTTAAAATGATATACAGAGTTTGAGATAGTAATAGCTCATGCTGCCAACAAGTTGGCAGTCTTTAGGATAATATACTGTGTTTGAGGCAGTAATAGCTCAAGCTGCCAACAAGTTGGCAGTCTTTGGAATGATATATAGTATTTGAAATAGTAATACCTCATACTGTCAACAAGTTGGCAGTCTTTAGGATAATATACTGTGTTTGAGACAGTAATAACTCAAGCTGCCAACAAGTTGGCAATATTTGAAATGATATATAGTGTTTGAAATAGTAATAGCTCATGCTGCCAACAAGTTGGCAGTCTTTGGAATGATATGTAGTGTTTGAAATAGTAATAGCTCAAGCTGCCAACAAGTTGGCAGTCTTTAGAGTAATATACTGTGTTAGAGACAGTAGTAGCTCAAGCTGCCAACAAGTTGGCAGTATTTGAAATGATATATAGTGTTTGAGGCAGTAATAGCTCATGCTGCCAACAAGTTGGCAGTCTTTGGAATGATATATAGTATTTGAAATAGTAATACCTCATACTGTCAACAAGTTGGCAGTCTTTAGGATAATATACTGTGTTTGAGACAGTAATAACTCAAGCTGCCAACAAGTTGGCAATATTTGAAATGATATATAGTGTTTGAAATAGTAATAGCTCATGCTGCCAACAAGTTGGCAGTCTTTGGAATGATATGTAGTGTTTGAAATAGTAATAGCTCAAGCTGCCAACAAGTTGGCAGTCTTTAGGGTAATATACTGTGTTAGAGACAGTAGTAGCTCAAGCTGCCAACAAGTTGGCAGTATTTGAAATGATATATAGTGTTTGAGGCAGTAATAGCTCATGCTGCCAACAAGTTGGCAGTCTTTGGAATGATATATAGTATTTGAAATAGTAATACCTCATACTGTCAACAAGTTGGCAGTCTTTAGGATAATATACTGTGTTTGAGACAGTAATAACTCAAGCTGCCAACAAGTTGGCAATATTTGAAATGATATATAGTGTTTGAAATAGTAATAGCTCATGCTGCCAACAAGTTGGCAGTCTTTGGAATGCTATATAGTATTTGAAATAGTAATAGCTCATACTGCCAACAAGTTGGCTTAAAGGTTAATTAATATAATCGATTTAACAGATTTATCAAAATTTTTTTCAATTGACGTTGATAATAAACTAATGAGGGTATGCTTGAATATGTACAGGATGTCCTGAAATCACTACAAATAAATGGTGTGGTAAAAAATAAGAAAATTGAAACGTTGAATGTGATAATCAATCATACCAACTTTCACAAACTTTACTATTACATTATATTATAGTTGAATGTAGTTGAGTGAAGTTGGCAGATATCAATATGTTCACATCCCAGCTTAATTTGAATAAACCAACAGAAATATCTTCCGCAAACATTAATTTTTAACGCTCGAGTTGATGGAAAATCTTAAACTACCAGGTACGATCCTCCCTTTTCTCTCCATATCTCGGACTGTCGGAAAGAGATCCGGAGGGATTCAATGATTACGACGGCACGAGAATGACGAGAAGGGAGTGTAAACGCACTAATGCTCCTGTATATACATTTTCCCCATAATGACCAGCGCAAACATCACGTCGCCCTCGACGAAGGGGCCAAAAGGGCCCCCCTTGAAATATCGGTACGTATCAATAACGCCCCACATGTTTCTGATCACGTGCGATCTATTTGTTTACGACCAAAACGACGACGACAGATGGCCTGATTTGAATTTGTTTCTACTTGAAAATAAAATCCATCCCTGTGATCGCAAAACCGTAAAATTACAATTAAACTTATTACAACAACTTAATGGTGCTATAATTAACCGAAAGATGGCGGTTAAAACGTAAATTGTTGCGTCATTTCTGTGATTAAAATTAGAATTATAATTAAAATGAGGTTTTGGTAAACGTAAACAAGTTAAGTTTTAATAAAAATGGACGGGACGGGGACGAGATATCGACTTTGAAAGTTGCAACTTTGTTTCTGTTTGAAGTTGGGGAATTTTTTTTTCCTTGAACTGCGCTTTCGGGTGCATAATGGTGCAGGTGGTATCGCGAAGAGAATCGTCGCCGAAACTCCCCTGCTGGACACAATACCCAGTCCACTCACAATACATTACAAAACAAATAATCAGGCCCGGCTCGGTCATATTGTTCATTCATTCGACGAGCATAATAAATAAACTACGAATGTAGAAACCCGTTTATAAACACGTCCATTATATTATTACAAACTCAAAACAAACTTACTTAACGTTAGTTTCAACCCATTGAGCTCTTATTTATAATCATATGCAATCTAGAGTGCGTGTGTCGGGGTGGTGGGGGAAATCAGAAAATCAGACATATTGGATGTACCAACCTGAACTTAACTGTCATTTCAAGTCTATCAGAATAAGATTAAATGTTAATAATTGGTTTCATTTAATGGAAAAGGGGATTCTCTTAGAAATGACGATTATCATTGCATTTCAGAAGAGCCATTTATTTCTTTCGATTGATAAGGAAATTTTGTTAAATGGATATCTTACATCCAATCTGAAACAATAGAATGAAAACAAGAATACACTTTTCTGCGGATGAGTTCAATTTGGGGGCTTACTCTTCAAAGAATTTCGTGAGTGTGTCAGTGAGTACACATAAAAAGCAATGAGAAAGGTAGGATCGAAATCATAACAAAGAAAAAGGAGAAAAGGCGATAGATGAGAGAGTTGCTTTGATCTATTAAATCTAATGCTTTACTGAGACCAAGTAGGAATAACAAAGTCAAACGTCGCTTATCACAAACGTATCTTATATCATCAGTAATCTTGATTTGTGTTGGTGTAGTACTGTGTCATGGCTGGAAATAAGACAGACGCTCCACAAGATAATTAAATACTTTATGGTACACGATATGCTTAAAACCTTTTGGCAGCATGAAAACAATTAATACAAGATGAAAACAATATTGCCAGATCAGGAAAATAATATTTTCTTTTCAAACCTTTTTGTTTTGCTCATTTTTAAGAATTATATTTATTGTTGATTTACGAATCAGCTTAGACCAGGAATACATTAACATTTCATTTATTTATTATCAACAATTTTTGTTAATTACTATTAATGTTGCCAATTGTCTTCTATTGCAATGGAAATACTAATTTTCAACAAAAAGGCTGTTGTTGGCGGACTTAAACTACTGAGCAGGACTTTGGAGATAAAAAAAATCATACTGCCAACATGTTGGCACTTTTTAAGAGAATGTATAGTCTTTGAAACAATATTAACTCATGCTGCCAACAAGTTGGTAGACTTCAAGCTGATGAGCAGGACTTTGGAGATATAAAAACTCATGCTGCGAACAAGTTAGCAGTCTTTAAGATAATGTGCAATGTTTGAGACAGTAATAGCTCATGCTGCCAACAAGTTTGCAGTCCTTAAAATAATATACAGTGTTTGAGACAGTAATAGCTCATGCTGCCAACAAGTTGGCGGTCTTTAGGATAATATACTATATTCGAGAGAGTAATAGCTCATGCTGCCAACAAGTTGGCAGTCTTTGGAATGATATATAGTGTTTGAAATAGTAATAGCCCATGCTGCCAAAAAGTTGGCAGTTTTAAGGATAATATACTGTGTTTGAGGCAGTAATAGCTCATGCTGCCAACAAGTTGGCAGTGTTTGGAATGATATATAGTGTTTGAGATAGTTATAGCTCATGCTGCCAACAAGTTGGCAGTCTTTAGGATAATATACTGTGTTTGAGACAGTAATAGCTCATGCTGCCAACAAGTTGGCAGTGTTTGGAATGATATATAATGTTTGAGATAGTTATAGCTCATGCTGCCAACAAGTTGGCAGTCTTTAGGATAATATACTGTGTTTGAGACAGTAATAGCTCATGCTGCCAACAAGTTGGCAGTCTTTGGAATCATATATAATGTTTGAAATAGTAATAGCCCATGCTGCCAACAAGTTGGCAGTCTTTAGAATGATATATAGTGTTTGAAATAGTAATAGCCCATGCTGCCAACAAGCTAGCAGTCTTTAGGATAATATACTGTGTTTGAGGCAGTAATAGCTCATGCTGCCAACAAGTTGGCAGTCTTTGGAATGATATATAGTGTTTGAGATAGTTATAGCTCATGCTGCCAACAAGTTTGCAGTCTTTAGGATAATATACTGTGTTTGAGACAGTAATAGCTCATGCTGCCAACAAGTTGGCAGTCTTTGGAATCATATATAATGTTTGAAATAGTAATAGCCCATGCTGCCAACAAGTTGGCAGTCTTTAGGATGATATACTGTGTTTGAGGCAGTAATAGCTCATGCTGCCAACAAGTTGGCAGTCTTTGGAATGATATATAGTGTTTGAGATAGTTATAGCTCATGCTGCCAACAAGTTGGCAGTCTTTAGGATAATATACTGTGTTTGAGACAGTAATAGCTCATGCTGCCAACAAGTTGGCAGTCTTTGGAATCATATATAATGTTTGAAATAGTAATAGCCCATGCTGCCAACAAGTTGGCAGTCTTTAGGATGATATACTGTGTTTGAGGCAGTAATAGCTCATGCTGCCAACAAGTTGGCAGTCTTTGGAATGATATATAGTGTTTGAGATAGTTATAGCTCATGCTGCCAACAAGTTGGCAGTCTTTAGGATAATATACTGTGTTTGAGACAGTAATAGCTCATGCTGCCAACAAGTTGGCAGTCTTTGGAATCATATATAATGTTTGAAATAGTAATAGCCCATGCTGCCAACAAGTTGGCAGTCTTTAGAATGATATATAGTGTTTGAAATAGTAATAGCCCATGCTGCCAACAAGCTAGCAGTCTTTAGGATAATATACTGTGTTTGAGGCAGTAATAGCTCATGCTGCCAACAAGTTGGCAGTCTTTGGAATGATATATAGTGTTTGAGATAGTTATAGCTCATGCTGCCAACAAGTTTGCAGTCTTTAGGATAATATACTGTGTTTGAGACAGTAATAGCTCATGCTGCCAACAAGTTGGCAGTCTTTGGAATCATATATAATGTTTGAAATAGTAATAGCCCATGCTGCCAACAAGTTGGCAGTCTTTAGAATGATATATAGTGTTTGAAATAGTAATAGCCCATGCTGCCAACAAGCTAGCAGTCTTTAGGATAATATACTGTGTTTGAGGCAGTAATAGCTCATGCTGCCAACAAGTTGGCAGTCTTTGGAATGATATATAGTGTTTGAGATAGTTATAGCTCATGCTGCCAACAAGTTTGCAGTCTTTAGGATAATATACTGTGTTTGAGACAGTAATAGCTCATGCTGCCAACAAGTTGGCAGTCTTTGGAATCATATATAATGTTTGAAATAGTAATAGCCCATGCTGCCAACAAGTTGGCAGTCTTTAGGATGATATACTGTGTTTGAGGCAGTAATAGCTCATGCTGCCAACAAGTTGGCAGTCTTTGGAATCATATATAATGTTTGAAATAGTAATAGCCCCCCATGCTGCCAACAAGTTGGCAGTCTTTAGAATGATATATAGTGTTTGAAATAGTAATAGCCCATGCTGCCAACAAGTTGGCAGTCTTTAGGATAATACACTGTGTTTGAGACAGTAATAGCTCATGCTGCCAACAAGTTGGCAGTCTTTAGAATGATATATAGTGTTTCAATCTACATAATTCCACTCCCCAGCATCATCATCCAAGCCAACATCAACTTGGTAAGATTCTTTCTTTTTTTAATTCTAAATAAATTAATTTTATGTAAATTTAGATCGGATTGATCACCACTGAAATATCGATTGAAGTTGATTTCTCCCCAATTGCTGCTTTGGTCAGAGCTGGAACTGAATTATCTTACAACGAAACAACTTCCGGTGGGGTTGTAACCGCCGCAATCAACATCGGGGTTGCAGCTGACATCGATTTGAGCTTAAACGCGGTGGTTATCGTGAAACTTTTAGGTTTAGTCCAAATCGGCATGGGAAATTGTGTTATCACCTTCATTGGTCTCACTATCACCATTGATGTTATAGCTACTTTCGCTGAAGGCGATGCATCTAATTGTAAGATGAAGCAGATTACGGCTAATTGTAGCAAGTTGTAAGTTGATTTTGATTTTGGAAAGGAAGTTTTTGTTGATTTTGATTTGTTTATAGGGGATACAGTATTTCTAGTTCTGGTAATAGTAATGTTGATGCAGCAACAACAAATTCTAAAGATGAGATTGTCAAGCGATCCTTCACTTCTTTCGAGGATAAATTTCAAGAAATTCTTGATAATTGCGTTGAAGTTTAAGTTTGTGTTATTGATTTTAATAAAAACATGATTATAATAAAGTACCAAAACAAAATAAAAAACTTATTTGATTCAAATGATGATTGATTTTTAGTTAGAAGTGATGAAATCATAAAATGTTAAAAACGACTTTTTTTTTAGTGACTATTTCGATTATAATCCGAAAGGTAGAAATGTTTAGGGGAAACGATTTTGATGTGATCTTAATAAGAATTAAAAATGGTTTAATTTGATACCAAACACGATATATTTTGATTGAAAAATAAAAAAGTTAGGTTAGAAACTGTCAAATGTCAAAATTAAATTTAACGATTTTTTGATTAATTTTGATGTGATCTTAATAAGGATCAAAAATGCTTTGATTTGATACCAAACACGATATATTTTGATTAAAAAATAAAAAAGTTAGGTTAGAAACTGTCAAATGTCAGTTAACCGCCATTTTGTTTAATTAAAAATTCTGATATCTCGATAACGGTTTGAGATAATTAGATGGAGTTTGGGTTCATTTTAAAGGATTTTTAACATTCTATCTGCTAATATAAAAAAAAAAACATGATATGATACCAAATATGACTCATTTAAGTTAAAAAATGAAAAAGTTAGGTTAGAAACTGTCAAATGTCAAAATTAAAAATGACTTTTTTCGACTAAATATTGCAATAATATCAATAAGTATACAATATGCATTCATTTGATACCAATCATGATACATTTGTGTAAAAAATTTAACAAGTTAGCTGAAAAGCTGTCAAATGTCAAAAGTATATTTGTTCATGTTTTGATTAATATTAATATAACTTGGATAAGAATTAAAAATACTTTCATTTGATACCAAACATGACATATTTGGGGCAATTAATAAAAAAGTTTGGTTGCAAACTGTCAAATGTCAAATAACTGTCATTTTTTGTTATAAATTGAAATATCTCCCAAGCGGTTAGAGATAAATAGGTCAAGTTTAGGTTCATTTTAAAGGATTTTTCATTTCCCATCCAATTTTTTCAAGAATGAAGCATCTTTATTATAAAACAAATTTTTTTGAACAACTTTTACTTAGAAACGGAAATGTCAAAATTTAATATAAAAGTTTTTTTAATAAATTTTGATGTGATCTTAATAAGAATCAATAATTTGATATTAAATATGATGTATTTTGCTTGAAATATAAAAAGGTTAGGCTAGAAAAATGCCAAAATCGTCAAATGCCGAAATTAAATTCAACGATTTGTTGATTAATTTTGATGTGATCTTAATAAGGATCAAAAATGCTTTGAATTGATACCAAACACGATATATTTGGGTTGAAAAATGAAAAAACTTAGGTTAGAAACTGTCAAATGTCAAAATAAAATATGACATTTTTTGAAAATTTTTGAAATGATGTTAAATAGAATCAATTATGCTTTTATTTGATACCAAATATGAGATATTTGGGATAAAAATAAAAAAGTTTTCTTGCAAATTGTCAAATGTCAAATAACTGTCATTTTTTGTTATAAATCGAAATATCTCCCAAGCGGTTAGAGATAAATATTTCAAGTTTAGGTTCATTTTAAAGGACTTTTCATTTCCCATCCAATTTTTCCAAGAAAGAAGCATCTTTATTATCAAACAAATTTTTTTGAACAACTTTTACTTAGAAACTGAAATGTCAAAATTTAATATAAAAGTTTTTTAATAAATTTTGATGTGATCTTAATAAGAATCAATAATTTGATATTAAATATGATGTATTTTGGTTGAAAAATAAAAAGGTTAGGTTATAAACTGTCAAATGTCGAAATTAAATTTAACGATTTGTTGATTAATTTTAATGTGATCTTAATAAGGATCAAAAATGCTTTGAATTGATACCAAACACGATATATTTGGGTTGAAAAATAAAAAAATTAGATTAGAAACTGTCAAATGTCAAAACGAAATATGACATTTTTTGAACATTTTTGAAATGATGTTAAATAGAATCAATTATGCTTTTATTTGATACCAAATACGGGATATTTGGGATAAAAATAAAAAAGTTTTGTTGCAAACTGTCAAATGTCAAATAACTGTCATTTTTTGCTATAAATTGAGATATCTCCCAAGCGGTTAGAGGTAAATAGGTCAAATTTAGGTTCATTTTAAAGGATTTTTCATTACCCATCCAATTTTTCCAAGAAAGAAGCATCTTTATTATATCACAAATTTTTTTGAACAACTTTTACTTAGAAACGGAAATGTCAAAATTTAATATAAAAGTTTTTTCAATAAATTTTGATGTGATCTTAATAAGAATCAATAATTTGATATTAAATATGATGTATTTTGCTTGAAAAATAAAAAGGTTAGGTTAGAAAAATGCCAAAATCGTCAAATGTCGAAATTAAATTTAACGATTTGTTGATTAATTTTGATGTGATCTTAATAAGGATCAAAAATGCTTTGAATTGATACCAAACACGATATATTTGGGTTGAAAAATAAAAAAATTAGATTAGAAACTGTCAAATGTTAAAACGAAATATGACATTTTTTGAATATATTTGAAATGATGTTAAATTGAATCAACTATGCTTTTATTTGATACCAAATATGAGATATTTGGGATAAAAATAAAAAAGTTTTGTTGCAAACTGTCAAATGTCAAATAACTGTCATTTTTTGCTATAAATTGAGATATCTCCCAAGCGGTTAGAGATAAATAGGTCAAATTTAGGTTCATTTTATAGGATTTTTCATTTCCCATCCAATTTTTCCAAGAAAGAAGCATCTTTATTATCAAACAAATTTTCTTGAACAACTTTTATTAAGAAACTGAAATGTCAAAATTTAATATAAAAGTTTTTTTAATAAATTTTGATGTGATATTAATAAGAATCAATAATTTGATACTAAATATGATGTATTTTGGTTGAAAAATAAAAAGGTTATGTTAGAAAAATGTCAAAATCGTCAAATGTCGAAATTAAATTTAACGATTTGTTGATTAATTTTGATGTGATCTTAATAAGGATCAAAAATGCTTTGAATTGATACCAAACACGATATGTTTGGGTTGAAAAATAAAAAAGGTTAGGTTAGAAACTGTCAAATGTCAAAATGAAATATGACATTTTTTGAAAATTTTTGAAATGATGTTAAATAGAATCAATTATGCTTTTATTTGATACAAAATATAGGATATTTGGGATAAAAATAAAAAAGTTTGGTTACAAACTGTCAAATGTCAAATAACTGTCATTTTTTGCTATAAATTGAAATATCTCCCAAGCGGTTAGAGATAAATAGGTCAAGTTTAGGTTCATTTTAAAGGATTTTTCATTTCCCATCCAATTTTTCCAAGAAAGAAGCATCTTTATTATCAAACAAATTTTTTTGAACAACTTTTACTAAGAAACTGAAATGTCAAAATTTAATATAAAAGTTTTTTAATAAATTTTGATGTGATCTTAATAAGAATCAATAATTTGATATTAAATATGATGTATTTTGGTTGAAAAATAAAAAGGTTAGGTTAGAAAAATGTCAAAATCGTCAAATGTCGAAATTAAATTTAACGATTTGTTGATTAATTTTAATGTGATCTTAATAAGGATCAAAAATGCTTTGAATTGATACCAAACACGATATATTTGGGTTGAAAAATAAAAAAGTTAGCTTAGAAACTGTCAAATGTCAAAATAAAATATGACATTTTTTGAAAATTTTTGAAATGATGTTAAATAGAATCAGTTATGCTTTTATTTGATACCAAATACGGGATATTTGGGATAAAGATAAAAAAGTTTGTTTACAAACTGTCAAATGTCAAATAACTGTCATTTTTTGCTATAAATTGAAATATCTCCCAAGCGGTTAGAGATAAATAGGTCAAATTTAGGTTCATTTTACAGGATTTTTCATTTCCCATCCAAATTTTCCAAGAAAGAAGTATTTTTATTAACAAATAAATTTTGTTGAACAACTTTTACTTAGAAACGGAAATGTCAAAATTTAATATAAAAGTTTTTTAATAAATTTTGTGTGATCTTAATAAGAATCAATAATTTGATACAGAAATGATGTATTTTGGTTGAAAAATAAAAAGGTTAGGTTAGAAACTGTAAAATGTCAAAATAAAATTTAACGATTTTTTGATAAATTTTAAAATGATAGTAATAAGGATCAAAAATGCGGTTATTTGATACCAAACATGATACATTTGAGTTGAAGAATAAAAGTGTTAGGTTAAAAACTGTCAAATGTCATGTGTCAAAATAACGTCATTTTTTTTGCTAAAAATTGAGATATCTAGATAACGATTGGAGATAAACGAGTCGAGTTTGGGTTCATTTTAAGGAATTTTAAATTTCCTAATCAATTTTTACATTCAAAAAACATCTTCATATTAAAAAAAATTGAAATACATTTTTCTTAGCAACTGTCAAAATAAAATTTAACGATCTTTTGATAAATTTAAAAATGATAGTAATAAGGATCAAAAATGCGGTTATTTGATACCAAGCATGATACATTTGAGTTAAAGAATAAAAGTGTTAGGTTAAACACTGTCAAATGTCAGGTGTCAAACTAACGTCATTTTTTTTTGCTAAAAATTGAGATATCTAGATAACGATTGGAGATAAACGAGTCGCGTTTGGGTTTATTTTAAGGGATTTTTCATTTCCTAATCAATTTTTACATTCAAAAAACATCTACATAATAAAAAAAAATTGAAATACATTTTTCTGAACAATTGTCAAAATAAAATTTAACGATTTTTTGATAAATTTTAAAATGATAGTAATAAGGATCAAAAATGCGGTTATTTGATACCAAACATGACACATTTGAGTTAAAGAATAAAATTGTTAGGTTAAAAACTGTCAAATGTCATGTGTCAAAATAACGTCATTTTTTTTTGCTAAAAATTGAGATATCTAGATAACGATTGGAGATAAACGAGTCGAGTTTGGGTTTATTTTAAGGGATTTTTCATTTCCTAATCAATTTTTACATTCAAAAAACATCTCCATAATAAAAACAAAATAAAGTACATTTTTCTTAGCAACTGTCAAAATAAAATTTAACGATTTTTTGATAAATTTTAAAATGATAGTAATAAGGATCAAAAATGCGGTTATTTGATACCAAACATGATACATTTGAGTTAAAGAATAAAAGTGTTAGGTTAAAAACTGTCAAATGTCATGTGTCAAACTAACGTCATTTTTTTTGCTAAAAATTGAGATATCTAGATAACGATTGGAGATAAACGAGTCGAGTTTGGGTTTATTTTAAGGGATTTTTCATTTCCTAATCAATTTTTACATTCAAAAAACATCTCCATAATAAAAAAAAAATTGAAATACATTTTTCTTAACAACTGTCAAAATAAAATTTAACGATTTTTTGAAAAATTTTAAAATGATAGTAATAAGGATCAAAAATGCGGTTATTTGATACCAAACATGCCACATTTGAGTTAAAGAATAGAAGTGTTAGGTTAAAAACTGTCAACTGTCATGTGTCAAAATAACGTCATTTTTTTTGTTAAAAATTGAGATATCTAGATAACGATTGGAGATAAACGAGTCGAGTTTGGGTCCATTTTAAGGGATTTTTCATTTCCTAATCAATTTTTACATTCAAAAAACATCTTCATAATAAAAAAAAATGAAATACATTTTTCTTAGCAACTATGAAAATAAAATTTTACGATTTTTTGATAAATTTTAAAATGATAGTAATAAGGATCAAAAATGCGGTTATTTGATACCAAACATGACACATTTGAGTTAAAGAATAAAATTGTTAGGTTAAAAACTGTCAAATGTCATGTGTCAAAATAACGTCATTTTTTTTTGCTAAAAATTGAGATATCTAGATAACGATTGGAGATAAACGAGTCGAGTTTGGGTTTATTTTAAGGGATTTTTCATTTCCTAATCAATTTTTACATTCAAAAAACATCTCCATAATAAAAACAAAATAAAGTACATTTTTCTTAGCAACTGTCAAAATAAAATTTAACGATTTTTTGATAAATTTTAAAATGATAGTAATAAGGATCAAAAATGCGGTTATTAGATACCAAACATGATACATTTGAGTTAAAGAATAAAAGTGTTAGGTTAAAAACTGTCAAATGTCATGTGTCAAACTAACGTCATTTTTTTTGCTAAAAATTGAGATATCTAGATAACGATTGGAGATAAACGAGTCGAGTTTGGGTTTATTTTAAGGGATTTTTCATTTCCTAATCAATTTTTACATTCAAAAAACATCTCCATAATAAAAAAAAAATTGAAATACATTTTTCTTAACAACTGTCAAAATAAAATTTAACGATTTTTTGAAAAATTTTAAAATGATAGTAATAAGGATCAAAAATGCGGTTATTTGATACCAAACATGCCACATTTGAGTTAAAGAATAGAAGTGTTAGGTTAAAAACTGTCAACTGTCATGTGTCAAAATAATGTCATTTTTTTTGTTAAAAATTGAGATATCTAGATAACGATTGGAGATAAACGAGTCGAGTTTGGGTCCATTTTAAGGGATTTTTCATTTCCTAATCAATTTTTACATTCAAAAAACATCTCCATAATAAAAAAAAAATGAAATACATTTTTCTTAACAACTGTCAAAATAAAATTTAACGATTTTTTGAAAAATTTTAAAATGATAGTAATAAGGATCAAAAATGCGGTTATTTGATACCAAACATGACACATTTGAGTTAAAGAATAAAAGTGTTAGGTTAAAAACTGTCAAATGTCATGTGTCAAAATAACGTCATTTTTTTTTTGCTAAAAATTGAGATATGTAGATAACGATTGGAGATAAACGAGTCAAGTTTGGGTTTATTTTAAGGGATTTTTCATTTCCTAATCAATTTTTACATTCAAAAAACATCTCCATAATAAAAAAAAATTGAAATACATTTTTCTTAACAACTGTCAAAATAAAATTTAACGATTTTTTGATAAATTTTAAAAGGATAGTAATAAGAATCAAAAATGCGGTTATTTGATACCAAACATGATACATTTGAGTTAAAGAATAAAAATGTTAGGTTAAAAACTGTCAAATGTCATGTGTCAAACTAACGTCATTTTTTTTGCTAAAAATTGAGATATCTAGATAACGATTGGAGATAAACGAGTCGAGTTTGGGTTTATTTTAAGGGATTTTTCATTTCCTAATCAATTTTTACATTCAAAAAACATCTCCATAATAAAAAAAATTGAAATACATTTTTCTTAACAACTGTCAAAATAAAATTTAACGATTTTTTGAAAAATTTTAAAATGATAGTAATAAGGATCAAAAATGCGGTTATTTGATACCAAACATGATACATTTGAGTTAAAGAATAAAAGTGTTAGGTTAAAAACTGTCAAATGTCATGTGTCAAACTAACGTCATTTTTTTTGCTAAAAATTGAGATATCTAGATAACGATTGGAGATAAACGAGTCGAGTTTGGGTCTATTTTAAAGGATTTTTCATTTCCTAATCAATTTTTACATTCAAAAAACATCTCCATAATAAAAAAAAAATTGAAATACATTTTTCTTAACAACTGTCAAAATAAAATTTAACGATTTTTTGAAAAATTTTAAAATGATAGTAATAAGGATCAAAAATGCGGTTATTTGATACCAAACATGACACATTTGAGTTAAAGAATAAAAGTGTTAGGTTAAAAACTGTCAAATGTCATGTGTCAAAATAACGTCATTTTTTTTTGCTAAAAATTGAGATATCTAGATAACGATTGGAGATAAACGAGTCGAGTTTGGGTTTATTTTAAGGGATTTTTCATTTCCTAATCAATTTTTACATTCAAAAAACATCTCCATAATAAAGAAAAATGAAATACATTTTTCTTAGCAACTGTCAAAATAAAATTTAACGATTTTTTGATAAATTTTAAAATGATAGTAATAAGGATCAAAAATGCGGTTATTTGATTCCAAACATGATACATTTGAGTTAAAGAATAAAAGTGTTAGGTTAAAAACTGTCAAATGTCATGTGTCAAACTAACGTCATTTTTTTTTTGCTAAAAATTGAGATATCTAGATAACGATTGGAGATAAACGAGTCGAGTTTGGGTTTATTTTAAGGGATTTTTCATTTCCTAATCAATTTTTACATTCAAAAAACATCTCCATAATAAAAAAAAATTGAAATACATTTTTCTTAGCAACTGTCAAAATAAAATTTAACGATTTTTTGATAAATTTTAAAATGATAGTAATAAGGATCAAAAATGCGGTTATTTGATACCAAACATGATACATTTGAGTTAAAGAATAGAAGTGTTAGGTTAAAAACTGTCAAATGTCATGTGTCAAAATAACGTCATTTTTTTTGTTAAAAATTGTGATATCTAGATAACGATTGGAGATAAACGAGTCGAGTTTGGGTCCATTTTAAGGGATTTTTCATTTCCTAATCAATTTTTACATTCAAAAAACATCTTCATAATAAAAAAATGAAATACATTTTTCTTAGCAACTGTCAAAATAAAATTTAACGATTTCTTGATAAATTTTAAAATGATAGTAATAAGGATCAAAAATGCGGTTATTTGATACCAAACATGATACATTTGAGTTAAAGAATAAAAGTGTTAGGTTAAAAACTGTCAAATGTCATGTGTCAAACTAACGTCATTTTTTTTGCTAAAAATTGAGATATCTAGATAACGATTGGAGATAAACAAGTCGAGTTTGGGTCCATTTTAAGGGATTTTTCATTTCCTAATCAATTTTTACATTCAAAAAACATCTCCATCATAAAAAAAAATTGAAATACATTTTTCTTAACAACTGTCAATATAAAATTTAACGATTTTTTGAAAAATTTTAAAATGATAGTAATAAGGATCAAAAATGCGGTTATTTGATACCAAACATGATACATTTGAGTTAAAGAATAAAAGTGTTAGGTTAAAAACTGTCAAATGTCATGTGTCAAACTAACGTCATTTTTTTTTGCTAAAAATTGAGATATCTAGATAACGATTGGAGATAAACAAGTCGAGTTTGGGTCCATTTTAAGGGATTTTTCATTTCCTAATCAATTTTTACATTCAAAAAACATCTCCATAATAAAAAAAAAATTGAAATATATTTTTCTTAACAACTGTCAAAATAAAATTTAACGATTTTTTGATAAATTTTAAAATGATAGTAATAAGGATCAAAAATGCGGTTATTTGATACCAAACATGACACATTTGACTTAAAGAATAAAAATGCTAGTTTAGAAACTGTCAAATGTCATATGTCAAACGATCGTCATTTTTCTTTTTGTTAAAATTAAGATATCTCGATAACGATTTGAGATAAATATGCCAAGTTTGGGTTCATTTTAAAGGATTTTTAATTCTCAATCCAATGTTTTCCAAGAAAATAATCAAAAAAAAATTATTTTTAATTAAATTTAGTTTTAATTTTTAAAATATCAATCATTAAATTAAAATTAATCGATCCTTAAAGTTAACGTCTTTTTGTAACGAAGGGGTGAGTCGAAAGAAAAAGGGTGGACCCGCACTGGACACGGTTGACTTAAATTCACGCTCCAGAAGAGTTTGGTCCACTAAAACGTTGTAGGGGGTTAATCTATATATCAGTGGTTTTCAAAAGATCCATAAAACTTTCCTAAGGATTTTTTGGTTTCTTTAACATCACCCTTAATTACTTTTTAAGCTCCCCCGACGTAAATTATCTATTAAAAAAGGATTTTTAACCGACCTGTGTAAACGTCGTGACTTTTTTTTAAATAAATTTAGTTTAAACGTTGTTTCGGTAAAGTTTTAGAACCCCTGTTTTTTCGTTAAAGTGCGTAGTTGATTTGGGGTGGTCCCGAACCCCGTAATTAGCTAAAGACAAAGAGCCCGTATCGTCGTCAATGAACGGTCGGTATCGCTTATATACAAATAACCCCAAAACTTCATTTGTCGCCGAAAACTAAACAGAAACGGCCGGCGAAAATTGCACCCCCCTCAACCCCCTCATTCCCCCAAAACCAAACTCGTCCTTTTTACTCTTTCGCGTTCCTCCGCTACCGCCCCTATGCCCTTTGACGCCGCCAACGAAAGGGTTGGCGCGCCGCAGTTTCAAGAATTTACATTTACAAAGGACCCCTTTTTCCATCCTTTCCATCTCTCCTCCAATTCTCTCATTTCTTTTATTTTTTATTTTATTATTTTATTCCTCTCGATATAATAACGAAAATATATTTGAAATTTAGTTTTTGGGGGTTAACAAAGGACTTTTTGGATTAGATAATCGGATATCTTCCGTCCGGGGGATGGGCGAGACGCGCGAGTATGCAAAAAGCGTTTTTGTTGAAATCGACGGGGCGTGTACGAACGAGCAAAGTAAAGCAAGCGGGGTAGCCGACGTACCAGTCCGAACATGTCAAGAAAAACTTTTGTTGTGACGTGACTTTTAGAGAAGCCTCGATTCGTATTTCAAAACCCGCCCGGTCCGGCCGCGGATGAGGCTGAGGCCATTGTATCCCTTAGGATAACCGGAACGAATACGTCCTGACTTTTCAACGAACAATATCCAACGGGTAAAAACGAGATCGCATTGTGTTACATCGATCTTCACGCATCAAAGATAACTTAATCTTTTGAGGAAAATGGGATTATATAAACCGTTTCATGGTTACATAAGTAATATTTTCCAAAAATTTTAGCTATTTTAATGAATAACAGAGGTTGTTTGAAATAGAAACAGAAATACAACTTCCTGCAAACAGACTAAATCTGTGGTTGCCATGACAATGCTAGAATCTACCTTACTCCTAAGTTTTTAACTGACTAAGAGATTATGTAATGTTACCATCCAGTATCAGGATCTCCTATGGATATCATCTGCATATAAGTGAAAGTTGCACTTAAATATCTTACGCATGCTGTTTATGAAGATAGAAAAAAGAAATCGTCCCTGGGGTACACCACAATAGCTTCTACACAGAGATGATGAATATGAGGCACGTGCACACAAGGAACGATGATTAACAAGTTACGATTGAAACTAAGCCACACAGCTCGGCGAAAACCCTACAGAAGTTAGAATTGTCATTAAAAAGCTATCATCAACAAAATCGAATGCCTTGCTGAAGTCAAGCAAAACCATTCTGTATGATCTTGCCATCAAGATACCGCTGCACCTGCATAGAGAACGAAAATCATTTAGACAAGTAGTGTACTTAAGTTTAGGTATGGGTAGAATGTATGCTAGTTTCCAAATAGAAGCAAATGTCGATGTTATCATTTAGACAAGTAGTGTAGTTAAGTTTAGGTATGGGTAGAATGTATGCTAGTTTCCAAATAGAAGCAAATGTCGATGTTATCATTTAGACAAGTAGTGTACTTAAGTTTAGGTATCGGTGGAATGTATGCTAGTTTCCAAATAGAAGCAAATGTCGATGTTATCATTTAGACAAGTAGTGTACTTAAGTTTAGGTATCGGTGGAATGTATGCTAGTTTCCAAATAGAAGCAAATGTCGATGTTATCATTTAGACAAGTAGTGTACTTAAGTTTAGGTATCGGTGGAATGTATGCTAGTTTCCAAATAGAAGCAAATGTCGATGTTATCATTTAGACAAGTAGTGTAGTTAAGTTTAGGTATGGGTAGAATGTATGCTAGTTTCCAAATAGAAGCAAATGTCGATGTTATCATTTAGACAAGTAGTGTACTTAAGTTTAGGTATCGGTGGAATGTATGCTAGTTTCCAAATAGAAGCAAATGTCGATGTTATCATTTAGACAAGTAGTGTACTTAAGTTTAGGTATCGGTGGAATGTATGCTAGTTTCCAAATAGAAGCAAATGTCGATGTTATCATTTAGACAAGTAGTGTACTTAAGTTTAGGTATCGGTGGAATGTATGCTAGTTTCCAAATAGAAGCAAATGTCGATGTTATCATTTAGACAAGTAGTGTACTTAAGTTTAGGTATCGGTAGAATGTATGCTAGTTTCCAAATAGAAGCAAATGTCGATGTTATCATTTAGACAAGTAGTGTACTTAAGTTTAGGTATCGGTAGAATGTATGCTAGTTTCCAAATAGAAGCAAATGTCGATGTTATCATTTAGACAAGTAGTGTACTTAAGTTTAGGTATCGGTAGAATGTATGCTAGTTTCCAAATAGAAGCAAATGTCGATGTTATCATTTAGACAAGTAGTGTACTTAAGTTTAGGTATCGGTGGAATGTATGCTAGTTTCCAAATAGAAGCAAATGTCGATGTTATCATTTAGACAAGTAGTGTACTTAAGTTTAGGTATCGGTGGAATGTATGCTAGTTTCCAAATAGAAGCAAATATCGATGTTATCATTTAGACAAGTAGTGTATTTAAGCTTAGGTATGGGTAGAATGTATGCTAGTTTCCAAATAGAAGCAAATGTCGATGTTATCATTTAGACAAGTAGTGTATTTAAGCTTAGGTATGGGTAGAATGTATGCTAGTTTCCAAATAGAAGCAAATATCGATGTTATCATTTAGACAAGTAGTGTATTTAAGCTTAGGTATGGGTAGAATGTATGCTAGTTTCCAAATAGAAGCAAATGTCGATGTTATCATTTAGACAAGTAGTGTATTTAAGCTTAGGTATGGGTAGAATGTATGCTAGTTTCCAAATAGAAGCAAATGTCGATGTTATCATTTAGACAAGTAGTGTATTTAAGCTTAGGTATGGGTAGAATGTATGCTAGTTTCCAAATAGAAGCAAATGTCGATGTTATCATTTAGACAAGTAGTGTATTTAAGCTTAGGTATGGGTAGAATGTATGCTAGTTTCCAAATAGAAGCAAATATCGATGTTATCATTTAGACAAGTAGTGTATTTAAGCTTAGGTATGGGTAGAATGTATGCTAGTTTCCAAATAGAAGCAAATGTCGATGTTATCATTTAGACAAGTAGTGTATTTAAGCTTAGGTATGGGTAGAATGTATGCTAGTTTCCAAATAGAAGCAAATGTCGATGTTATCATTTAGACAAGTAGTGTATTTAAGCTTAGGTATGGGTAGAATGTATGCTAGTTTCCAAATAGAAGCAAATGTCGATGTTATCATTTAGACAAGTAGTGTATTTAAGCTTAGGTATGGGTAGAATGTATGCTAGTTTCCAAATAGAAGCAAATGTCGATGTTATCACTTAGACAAGTAGTGTATTTAAGCTTAGGTATGGGTAGAATTTATGCTAGTTTCCAAATAGAAGCAAATGTCGATGTTATCATTTAGACAAGTAGTGTATTTAAGCTTAGGTATGGGTAGAATGTATGCTAGTTTCCAAATAGAAGCAAATGTCGATGTTATCACTTAGACAAGTAGTGTATTTAAGCTTAGGTATGGGTAGAATGTATGCTAGTTTCCAAATAGAAGCAAATGTCGATGTTATCATTTAGACAAGTAGTGTATTTAAGCTTAGGTATGGGTAGAATTTATGCTAGTTTTCAAATAGAAGCAAATGTCGATGTTATCATTTAGACAAGTAGTGTACTTAAGTTTAGGTATCGGTAGAATGTATGCTAGTTTCCAAATAGAAGCAAATGTCGATGTTATCATTTAGACAAGTAGTGTACTTAAGTTTAGGTATCGGTAGAATGTATGCTAGTTTCCAAATAGAAGCAAATGTCGATGTTATCATTTAGACAAGTAGTGTATTTAAGCTTAGGTATGGGTAGAATTTATGCTAGTTTCCAAATAGAAGCAAATGTCGATGTTATCATTTAGACAAGTAGTGTATTTAAGCTTAGGTATGGGTAGAATGTATGCTAGTTTCCAAATAGAAGCAAATGTCGATGTTATCATTTAGACAAGTAGTGTATTTAAGCTTAGGTATGGGTAGAATTTATGCTAGTTTTCAAATAGAAGCAAATGTCGATGTTATCATTTAGACAAGTAGTGTATTTAAGCTTAGGTATGGGTAGAATGTATGCTAGTTTCCAAATAGAAGCAAATGTCGATGTTATCATTTAGACAAGTAGTGTATTTAAGCTTAGGTATGGGTAGAATGTATGCTAGTTTCCAAATAGAAGCAAATGTCGATGTTATCATTTAGACAAGTAGTGTATTTAAGCTTAGGTATGGGTAGAATGTATGCTAGTTTCCAAATAGAAGCAAATGTCGATGTTATCATTTAGACAAGTAGTGTATTTAAGCTTAGGTATGGGTAGAATGTATGCTAGTTTCCAAATAGAAGCAAATGTCGATGTTATCATTTAGACAAGTAGTGTATTTAAGCTTAGGTATGGGTAGAATGTATGCTAGTTTCCAAATAGAAGCAAATATCGATGTTATCATTTAGACAAGTAGTGTATTTAAGCTTAGGTATGGGTAGAATGTATGCTAGTTTCCAAATAGAAGCAAATGTCGATGTTATCATTTAGACAAGTAGTGTATTTAAGCTTAGGTATGGGTAGAATGTATGCTAGTTTCCAAATAGAAGCAAATGTCGATGTTATCATTTAGACAAGTAGTGTATTTAAGCTTAGGTATGGGTAGAATGTATGCTAGTTTCCAAATAGAAGCAAATGTCGATGTTATCATTTAGACAAGTAGTGTATTTAAGCTTAGGTATGGGTAGAATGTATGCTAGTTTCCAAATAGAAGCAAATATCGATGTTATCATTTAGACAAGTAGTGTATTTAAGCTTAGGTATGGGTAGAATGTATGCTAGTTTCCAAATAGAAGCAAATGTCGATGTTATCATTTAGACAAGTAGTGTATTTAAGCTTAGGTATGGGTAGAATGTATGCTAGTTTCCAAATAGAAGCAAATGTCGATGTTATCATTTAGACAAGTAGTGTATTTAAGCTTAGGTATGGGTAGAATGTATGCTAGTTTCCAAATAGAAGCAAATGTCGATGTTATCATTTAGACAAGTAGTGTATTTAAGCTTAGGTATGGGTAGAATGTATGCTAGTTTCCAAATAGAAGCAAATGTCGATGTTATCACTTAGACAAGTAGTGTATTTAAGCTTAGGTATGGGTAGAATTTATGCTAGTTTCCAAATAGAAGCAAATGTCGATGTTATCATTTAGACAAGTAGTGTATTTAAGCTTAGGTATGGGTAGAATGTATGCTAGTTTCCAAATAGAAGCAAATGTCGATGTTATCACTTAGACAAGTAGTGTATTTAAGCTTAGGTATGGGTAGAATGTATGCTAGTTTCCAAATAGAAGCAAATGTCGATGTTATCATTTAGACAAGTAGTGTATTTAAGCTTAGGTATGGGTAGAATTTATGCTAGTTTTCAAATAGAAGCAAATGTCGATGTTATCATTTAGACAAGTAGTGTACTTAAGTTTAGGTATCGGTAGAATGTATGCTAGTTTCCAAATAGAAGCAAATGTCGATGTTATCATTTAGACAAGTAGTGTACTTAAGTTTAGGTATCGGTAGAATGTATGCTAGTTTCCAAATAGAAGCAAATGTCGATGTTATCATTTAGACAAGTAGTGTATTTAAGCTTAGGTATGGGTAGAATTTATGCTAGTTTCCAAATAGAAGCAAATGTCGATGTTATCATTTAGACAAGTAGTGTATTTAAGCTTAGGTATGGGTAGAATGTATGCTAGTTTCCAAATAGAAGCAAATGTCGATGTTATCATTTAGACAAGTAGTGTATTTAAGCTTAGGTATGGGTAGAATTTATGCTAGTTTTCAAATAGAAGCAAATGTCGATGTTATCATTTAGACAAGTAGTGTACTTAAGTTTAGGTATCGGTAGAATGTATGCTAGTTTCCAAATAGAAGCAAATGTCGATGTTATCATTTAGACAAGTAGTGTACTTAAGTTTAGGTATCGGTAGAATGTATGCTAGTTTCCAAATAGAAGCAAATGTCGATGTTATCATTTAGACAAGTAGTGTACTTAAGTTTAGGTATCGGTGGAATGTATGCTAGTTTCCAAATAGAAGCAAATGTCGATGTTATCACTTAGACAAGTAGTGTATTTAAGCTTAGGTATGGGTAGAATGTATGCTAGTTTCCAAATAGAAGCAAATGTCGATGTTATCATTTAGACAAGTAGTGTATTTAAGCTTAGGTATGGGTAGAATGTATGCTAGTTTCCAAATAGAAGCAAATGTCGATGTTATCATTTAGACAAGTAGTGTATTTAAGCTTAGGTATGGGTAGAATGTCTGCTAGTTTCCAAATAGAAGCAAATGTCGATGTTATCATTTAGACAAGTAGTGTACTTAAGTTTAGGTATCGGTAGAATGTATGCTAGTTTCCAAATAGAAGCAAATGTCGATGTTATCATTTAGACAAGTAGTGTACTTAAGTTTAGGTATCGGTAGAATGTATGCTAGTTTCCAAATAGAAGCAAATGTCGATGTTATCATTTAGACAAGTAGTGTATTTAAGCTTAGGTATGGGTAGAATGTATGCTAGTTTCCAAATAGAAGCAAATGTCGATGTTATCATTTAGACAAGTAGTGTACTTAAGTTTAGGTATCGGTAGAATGTATGCTAGTTTCCAAATAGAAGCAAATGTCGATGTTATCATTTAGACAAGTAGTGTACTTAAGTTTAGGTATCGGTAGAATGTATGCTAGTTTCCAAATAGAAGCAAATGTCGATGTTATCATTTAGACAAGTAGTGTATTTAAGCTTAGGTATGGGTAGAATGTATGCTAGTTTCCAAATAGAAGCAAATGTCGATGTTATCATTTAGACAAGTAGTGTATTTAAGCTTAGGTATGGGTAGAATTTATGCTAGTTTTCAAATAGAAGCAAATGTCGATGTTATCATTTAGACAAGTAGTGTACTTAAGTTTAGGTATCGGTAGAATGTATGCTAGTTTCCAAATAGAAGCAAATGTCGATGTTATCATTTAGACAAGTAGTGTACTTAAGTTTAGGTATCGGTAGAATGTATGCTAGTTTCCAAATAGAAGCTAATGTCGATGTTATCATTTAGACAAGTAGTGTACTTAAGTTTAGGTATCGGTGGAATGTATGCTAGTTTCCAAATAGAAGCAAATGTCGATGTTATCACTTAGACAAGTAGTGTATTTAAGCTTAGGTATGGGTAGAATGTATGCTAGTTTCCAAATAGAAGCAAATGTCGATGTTATCATTTAGACAAGTAGTGTATTTAAGCTTAGGTATGGGTAGAATGTATGCTAGTTTCCAAATAGAAGCAAATGTCGATGTTATCATTTAGACAAGTAGTGTACTTAAGTTTAGGTATCGGTAGAATGTATGCTAGTTTCCAAATAGAAGCTAATGTCGATGTTATCATTTAGACAAGTAGTGTACTTAAGTTTAGGTATCGGTGGAATGTATGCTAGTTTCCAAATAGAAGCAAATGTCGATGTTATCACTTAGACAAGTAGTGTATTTAAGCTTAGGTATGGGTAGAATGTATGCTAGTTTCCAAATAGAAGCAAATGTCGATGTTATCATTTAGACAAGTAGTGTATTTAAGCTTAGGTATGGGTAGAATGTATGCTAGTTTCCAAATAGAAGCAAATGTCGATGTTATCACTTAGACAAGTAGTGTATTTAAGCTTAGGTATGGGTAGAATTTATGCTAGTTTCCAAATAGAAGCAAATGTCGATGTTATCATTTAGACAAGTAGTGTACTTAAGTTTAGGTATCGGTAGAATGTATGCTAGTTTCCAAATAGAAGCTAATGTCGATGTTATCATTTAGACAAGTAGTGTACTTAAGTTTAGGTATCGGTGGAATGTATGCTAGTTTCCAAATAGAAGCAAATGTCGATGTTATCACTTAGACAAGTAGTGTATTTAAGCTTAGGTATGGGTAGAATGTATGCTAGTTTCCAAATAGAAGCAAATGTCGATGTTATCATTTAGACAAGTAGTGTATTTAAGCTTAGGTATGGGTAGAATGTATGCTAGTTTCCAAATAGAAGCAAATGTCGATGTTATCACTTAGACAAGTAGTGTATTTAAGCTTAGGTATGGGTAGAATTTATGCTAGTTTCCAAATAGAAGCAAATGTCGATGTTATCATTTAGACAAGTAGTGTACTTAAGTTTAGGTATCGGTAGAATGTATGCTAGTTTCCAAATAGAAGCTAATGTCGATGTTATCATTTAGACAAGTAGTGTACTTAAGTTTAGGTATCGGTGGAATGTATGCTAGTTTCCAAATAGAAGCAAATGTCGATGTTATCACTTAGACAAGTAGTGTATTTAAGCTTAGGTATGGGTAGAATGTATGCTAGTTTCCAAATAGAAGCAAATGTCGATGTTATCATTTAGACAAGTAGTGTATTTAAGCTTAGGTATGGGTAGAATGTATGCTAGTTTCCAAATAGAAGCAAATGTCGATGTTATCACTTAGACAAGTAGTGTATTTAAGCTTAGGTATGGGTAGAATTTATGCTAGTTTCCAAATAGAAGCAAATGTCGATGTTATCATTTAGACAAGTAGTGTACTTAAGTTTAGGTATCGGTAGAATGTATGCTAGTTTCCAAATAGAAGCTAATGTCGATGTTATCATTTAGACAAGTAGTGTACTTAAGTTTAGGTATCGGTAGAATGTATGCTAGTTTCCAAATAGAAGCTAATGTCGATGTTATCATTTAGACAAGTAGTGTACTTAAGTTTAGGTATCGGTGGAATGTATGCTAGTTTCCAAATAGAAGCAAATGTCGATGTTATCACTTAGACAAGTAGTGTATTTAAGCTTAGGTATGGGTAGAATGTATGCTAGTTTCCAAATAGAAGCAAATGTCGATGTTATCATTTAGACAAGTAGTGTACTTAAGTTTAGGTATCGGTAGAATGTATGCTAGTTTCCAAATAGAAGCTAATGTCGATGTTATCATTTAGACAAGTAGTGTACTTAAGTTTAGGTATCGGTAGAATGTATGCTAGTTTCCAAATAGAAGCTAATGTCGATGTTATCATTTAGACAAGTAGTGTACTTAAGTTTAGGTATCGGTGGAATGTATGCTAGTTTCCAAATAGAAGCAAATGTCGATGTTATCACTTAGACAAGTAGTGTATTTAAGCTTAGGTATGGGTAGAATGTATGCTAGTTTCCAAATAGAAGCAAATGTCGATGTTATCATTTAGACAAGTAGTGTACTTAAGTTTAGGTATCGGTAGAATGTATGCTAGTTTCCAAATAGAAGCTAATGTCGATGTTATCATTTAGACAAGTAGTGTACTTAAGTTTAGGTATCGGTGGAATGTATGCTAGTTTCCAAATAGAAGCTAATGTCGATGTTATCACTTAGACAAGTAGTGTATTTAAGCTTAGGTATGGGTAGAATGTATGCTAGTTTCCAAATAGAAGCAAATGTCGATGTTATCATTTAGACAAGTAGTGTATTTAAGCTTAGGTATGGGTAGAATGTATGCTAGTTTCCAAATAGAAGCAAATGTCGATGTTATCACTTAGACAAGTAGTGTATTTAAGCTTAGGTATGGGTAGAATTTATGCTAGTTTCCAAATAGAAGCAAATGTCGATGTTATCATTTAGACAAGTAGTGTATTTAAGCTTAGGTATGGGTAGAATGTATGCTAGTTTCCAAATAGAAGCAAATGTCGATGTTATCACTTAGACAAGTAGTGTATTTAAGCTTAGGTATGGGTAGAATGTATGCTAGTTTCCAAATAGAAGCAAATGTCGATGTTATCATTTAGACAAGTAGTGTATTTAAGCTTAGGTATGGGTAGAATTTATGCTAGTTTTCAAATAGAAGCAAATGTCGATGTTATCATTTAGACAAGTAGTGTACTTAAGTTTAGGTATCGGTAGAATGTATGCTAGTTTCCAAATAGAAGCAAATGTCGATGTTATCATTTAGACAAGTAGTGTACTTAAGTTTAGGTATCGGTAGAATGTATGCTAGTTTCCAAATAGAAGCAAATGTCGATGTTATCATTTAGACAAGTAGTGTACTTAAGTTTAGGTATGGGTAGAATGTATGCTAGTTTCCAAATAGAAGCAAATGTCGATGTTATCATTTAGACAAGTAGTGTACTTAAGTTTAGGTATCGGTGGAATGTATGCTAGTTTCCAAATAGAAGCAAATATCGATGTTATCATTTAGACAAGTAGTGTATTTAAGCTTAGGTATGGGTAGAATGTATGCTAGTTTCCAAATAGAAGCAAATGTCGATGTTATCATTTAGACAAGTAGTGTATTTAAGCTTAGGTATGGGTAGAATGTATGCTAGTTTCCAAATAGAAGCAAATGTCGATGTTATCATTTAGACAAGTAGTGTATTTAAGCTTAGGTATGGGTAGAATGTATGCTAGTTTCCAAATAGAAGCAAATGTCGATGTTATCATTTAGACAAGTAGTGTACTTAAGTTTAGGTATGGGTAGAATGTATGCTAGTTTCCAAATAGAAGCAAATGTCGATGTTATCATTTAGACAAGTAGTGTACTTAAGTTTAGGTATCGGTGGAATGTATGCTAGTTTCCAAATAGAAGCAAATATCGATGTTATCATTTAGACAAGTAGTGTATTTAAGCTTAGGTATGGGTAGAATGTATGCTAGTTTCCAAATAGAAGCAAATGTCGATGTTATCATTTAGACAAGTAGTGTATTTAAGCTTAGGTATGGGTAGAATGTATGCTAGTTTCCAAATAGAAGCAAATGTCGATGTTATCATTTAGACAAGTAGTGTACTTAAGTTTAGGTATCGGTGGAATGTATGCTAGTTTCCAAATAGAAGCAAATATCGATGTTATCATTTAGACAAGTAGTGTATTTAAGCTTAGGTATGGGTAGAATGTATGCTAGTTTCCAAATAGAAGCAAATGTCGATGTTATCATTTAGACAAGTAGTGTACTTAAGTTTAGGTATCGGTGGAATGTATGCTAGTTTCCAAATAGAAGCAAATGTCGATGTTATCATTTAGACAAGTAGTGTATTTAAGCTTAGGTATGGGTAGAATGTATGCTAGTTTCCAAATAGAAGCAAATGTCGATGTTATCATTTAGACAAGTAGTGTATTTAAGCTTAGGTATGGGTAGAATGTATGCTAGTTTCCAAATAGAAGCAAATGTCGATGTTATCATTTAGACAAGTAGTGTACTTAAGTTTAGGTATCGGTAGAATTTATGCTAGTTTTCAAATAGAAGCAAATGTCGATGTTATCATTTAGACAAGTAGTGTACTTAAGTTTAGGTATCGGTAGAATGTATGCTAGTTTCCAAATAGAAGCAAATGTCGATGTTATCATTTAGACAAGTAGTGTAGTTAAGTTTAGGTATGGGTAGAATGTATGCTAGTTTCCAAATAGAAGCAAATGTCGATGTTATCATTTAGACAAGTAGTGTACTTAAGTTTAGGTATGGGTAGAATGTATGCTAGTTTCCAAATAGAAGCAATGTCGATGTTATCATTTAGACAAGTAGTGTATTAAAGTTTAGGTATGGGTAGAATGTATGCTAGTTTCCAAATAGAAGCAATGTCGATGTTATCATTTAGACAAGTAGTGTACTTAAGTTTAGGTATGGGTAGAATGTATGCTAGTTTCCAAATAGAAGCAATTGTCGATGTTATCATTTAGACAAGTAGTGTACTTAAGTTTAGGTATGGACAGAATGTATGCTAGTTTCCAAATAGAAGCAAATATCGATGTTATCATTTAGACAAGTAGTGTACTGAAGTTTAGGTATGCACTCAACCTGTTCAGGTAACAAGCACACTGATTGTCTTGCCAAAAGAGCTACTAAGCGATTTACCTCTTCATATCACCTCAAATTGAGCTAATTGCAGATTTTACCCACAAAATGTTTATGAACTGATGGAATAGGGCGAAGGGCTGCTATCTGTCTAAAGAATTGCTGTAAACAAGGATCTTTACAACCTTAAGCTTGCTGCTAGTTCCTTCCATCGCCTTTGTGAAGAAAGCAAGAAGACTGTTTAACACATCTTATGTGATTGCTCCACTTTGCAAGACTTCAGAAAGAGGGAGTTTGAGAGAAATAGATGGAATCATAAACAGATTCGCGATGAAGGGGGATAGTGAGGAACCTATAGCTGCTTCTTTTATCGGTTTGTAAATCTGGCTTTGAAATAGAAAATAGGCATTGTTGAGGCAATGTTTGGCGAGGTCTACGATATGGGTGGACAGTCCTCGTTTTCTCTGATCCGTTTGAAGGCCTCTTCGATATGGATACTGAGATAAAGAGACTTGACATCGAAACTCGCCAAGATGTCATTTTCTTCAATTTGGACGTTATCGAGGATTTGAACGAAATGTTCAGAGTTTCTTACGTAAAAGTAAGTTTGTTATGTTATAGGTTGCATGCTTTTCGATAAGTACTTTTCAAGTTTTTGAACTGGTGGGTTAAAACCACTCACAATGGATCGAAATGGAACATCCATCTTGTGTCTTTTGAAAACACCATAAAATTTTTGATTGAAAGATTGGAGATGAATCTACTTTCGATTTGGTCGTCTTTTCCAAGGATAAGTTGTAGGGCCTCTTACTGCTGATTTATAGGCCGTATCTTTGAGCAAGTCCATAATCTTGTCCTTGTAGTCCTGAGTCAATAACCACTGTGGCATTACCTTTGTCCACCGGAAGCATGATGATGTTCTGGTTATTTCTGTGTTTCACTTAGATCCAAATTCGACTTCGGTGGTTTGGCTGAATGTAATATCCTTGAGATGCCCATTCTTAAAATTTCGGCTTTTTGCTTCTCTTGAAATTAAACTGGATTCGGCGTTAGCGATGATTTCTTCATCCGGAATGGTCCTGGAAGTTAAGACATAGTAGTATCCTTTATTTAAGACTGCTTTTTCTGCATCTGAAAAGTTATGGACGATTTTTTGGTTTTGAAGATTTGGCTGCTTAGATATTTTTGCGGACATTGTTTTTAAACCCTCGAACTTCCTTTGGAGCCTTTTTAGTTTTATGAGTCGTGTTCGTTTCGCAACGTCAGAATGTTAGAATTTGAAGAAGTTGGTATAATTTGACTTAGGTGTTGATAAAATTCTTCCTCGTTTTTCGGATTTCTCCTCTGAGGAGAGAGTTGCTAACTCGTTTGAGGATTGCTTCAATTTAAGTTGCAGTCAAAGTAAGTTGTAGATCATTATCATGACATCATTTTGGGAATTTCAAATCGTAGAGTATGTTGGTTTTCTTTTCCCCCAGTCTTTCAAAGAGTTTGGTTTTCTTGCAGGTTTCCTCTCTGTAAAGGTTTATAATGGTAGTTCTTAGTGCTTCATGGATGGAGAAGTACATACTTTGTTCCAAGACCCAATTAATGCCATTAAAAAGAATTCCAAGAAATTAAATTAGTTCATAAAGTAAAAAATTTGGACTATAGGCAGTCCAAAAACTTGGAAGGAATTTGTTGCAAACAAAATAGCAAAAATACAATCTTGGCATAATCGATGATGTATCATGTTAATGGAAAAGAAATTCCAGTCCATATTCCAACACGAATTCCTGGTATAGCTAAATTAATATACGACGCAGTACAATGTAATACCACGAGATGGCCAGTTGTTATATTTTATGGAATATTGAATATAGTTGGAATAAATGTTGTAGTGATATAAAAGAAGTTTCACAACTTAAAGTGACACTTTGCTTTAAATATTTCGTACGCACAATCAAACAAAAGTGACACTAATTTATAGTTCATTCTAATTTTTAGTTACTTTTTCAAAAAATCACTGGATATTTAGTTACTGTTAGTACCAATCAAAAATTTTTCCCCCCAGAGATAGGTTGGCACCTCTCCCTATGATATAAGTATCATTGGGTTGTAACGTCACAAGGGAATTAAAGGTGTTAAAATTATTTTATTCAAAACACCATACGTGCAAATAAATCTTAATTTAATACCCACCGATTTTCGGATACTTTCTTCTCCCACCTCTCTTTTCCCGCGGTGTAGCTTTAAAAGTGAGTAAAAATTGCTCGAATTTGTTTGCGTTAGCCTAATCTACGTTCGCGGACCTTTTAATATGTGTTTTGTGCCGCGGTATTTTTCACCACCATCTCCATTTCCCCACGGGGGGCGGATGGTGGCGATGTTCCTGATGGCGGCTGGGGCCTCTTTTTTAATTTTAACACAGACTGATGTTGATAATCAGCGAATAAAACCCACCGAAAAAAAGGAAAAAATTACAACGACATCGTCGTCTCGAAGTCATCCCCCGCCGTAATTATTTAATTTATTCACAGTTAAATATAAATCAACCCCCTAAGTATGACGTAACTCGTATTAATCTCGTAGATTTATAGTTAGTGCGATGTATAAAAAAATAAAAAACCCAACCTAGATTAATTTACTGATTACTAAGTGATTTATAAATCAAATTATTATGTGATGTGTGTATATGTATATACAGGGAGGGGTATTTGTTGGAAAATAAATTTTTTTCTTGGAAACTCCACCCCTTTTTGGTACAAAGTCTCTCTCAGAAAATGGACAACGATAACGCCTGTTCCCCAGGCGGCTCGTAAGGAAGTCAACAAACAAAGCTGTCTTCCTTAATAATTCACCATCCATTGTTCGGGGGCGATGCGCGACGGAGCCGGAGTCGGGTTTTGGGGGAGGGCGGGGGGTGCGAGAAGATCTCGGACTTCGTCTTACGAACTTCGCTGACGACCAGATTAACGCCGCTAATCTCGCGGCCAAGTTTACATGAATAAATATCGCCATATATTATGCGCGTCCGAGAAGAAACACGAGGGATGGGACGAGAAATGGGGGGGCCGTTAGGAAGAAGGGGGTTGAAGGAGCTGCGATAAGATGCCGAGGGGATCTTTGGCGTTTCCGCGACGTGCCCGGGATTGACGCGAGTCCGGGTCCTATTGTCATTTTAATATGCCCGGCGAAATTAGTTGGCAAATTTGCGATACAGAAAGGAGCAAGGGATATATTTAGGGGTGGTTCTTTGAAACTTCAAACCCGCCCTATACTAAAACCTAATCTTATCGCTTTACAAACATTTTTGAATCACTTTTTTGTTTTTAAGCTCTATTTTTACTCGGAATTTCATTCAAGTTAAAAAAAATTGATGCGATCTTAATCAGAACCAAAAATGCGTTAATTTGATACCAAACACGGGACCTTTAGGTGGAAAAATAAGAAAAGTTAGGTTAGAAACTGTTACATGCCAAATTAAATTTAACGATTTTTTGATAAATTTTAATGTGATCTTAAATAGAATTAAAAATGCTTTAATTTGATACCAAACATGACATATTTGGGTTGAAAAATAATAAAATTAGGTTAGAAGTTGTTAATGTGAAAATTAAATTTTAAAACACTTTCATTATCAAAAAAGAAAATTATAATAAATTTTACTTGGTGACTGTCAAATGTCAAAATTAATTTTAACGTTTTTTTGATAAATTTTGATGTCATCGCAATAAGAATCAAAAATGCTTTAATTTGATACCAAACATGACATATTTGGGTTAAAGAATAAAAAGGTTAAGTAATAAACTGTCAAATGTCATATGTCAAACGATCGTCATTTATTTTTTTGGTAAAATGGAAATATCCCGATAGCGATTTGAGATAAACAGGTCGAGTTTGGGTTCATTTTAAAAGCTTCTTTATTTCCTACCCAATTCTATAAAAAAAACACTTTCATTATCAAAAAAGAAAATTATAATAAATTTTACTTGGTGACTGTCAAATGTCAAAATTAATTTGAACGTTTTTTTGATAAATTTTGATGTCATCGCAATAAGAATCAAAAATGCTTTAATTTGATACCAAACATGACATATTTGGGTTAAAGAATAAAAAAGTTAGCTTATAAACTGTCAAATGTCATATGTCAAACGATCGTCATTTATCTTTTTGGTAAAATGGAAATATCCCGATAGCGATTTGAGATAAACAGGTCGAGTTTGGGTTCATTTTAAAGGTTTCTTTATTTCCTACCCAATTCTATAAAAAAAACACTTTCATTATCAAAAAAGAAAATTATAATCAATTTTACTTGGTGACTGTCAAATGTCAAAATTAATTTTAACGTTTTTTTGATAAATTTTGATGTCATCGCAATAAGAATCAAAAATGCTTTAATTTGATACCAAATATGACATATTTGGGTTAAAGAATAAAAAAGTTAGCTTATAAACTGTCAAATGTCATATGTCAAACGATCGTCATTTATCTTTTTGGTAAAATGGAAATATCCCGATAGCGATTTGAGATAAACAGGTCGAGTTTGGGTTCATTTTAAAGGTTTCTTTATTTCCTACCCAATTCTATAAAAAAAACACTTTCATTATCAAAAAAGAAAATTATAATCAATTTTACTTGGTGACTGTCAAATATCAAAATTAATTTTAACGTTTTTTTGATAAATTTTGATGTCATCGCAATAAGAATCAAAAATGCTTTAATTTGATACCAAACATGACATATTTGGGTTAAAGAATAAAAAAGTTAGCTTATAAACTGTCAAATGTCATATGTCAAACGATCGTCATTTATTTTTTTGGTAAAATGGAAATATCCCGATAGCGATTTGAGATAAACAGGTCGAGTTTGGGTTCATTTTAAAAGCTTCTTTATTTCCTACCCAATTCTTTAAAAGAAAAACACTTTCATTATCAAAAAAAAAATTATAATAAATTTTACTTGGTGACTGTCAAATGTCAAAATTAATTTTAACGTTTTTTTGATAAATTTTGATGTCATCGCAATAAGAATCAAAAATGCTTTAATTTGATACCAAACATGACATATTTGGGTTAAAGAATAAAAAAGTTAGGTTATAAACTGTCAAATGTCATATGTCAAACGATCGTCATTTATTTTTTTGGTAAAATGGAAATATCCCGATAGCGTTTTGAGATAAACAGGTCGAGTTTGGGTTCATTTTAAAAGCTTCTTTATTTCCTATCCAATTCTATAAAAAAAAAACATTTTCATTATCAAAAAAGAAAATTATAATAAATTTTACTTGGTGACTGTCAAATGTCAAAATTAATTTTAACGTTTTTTTGATAAATTTTGATGTCATCGCAATAAGAATCAAAAATGCTTTAATTTGATACCAAACATGACATATTTGGGTTAAATATCCCATCGCATTTAGATTCTGCGTTATGATTGAGTTTATTTTCAAAAATCAACAATTTTTATTTTTAGCTGAATCATAGCTTTTAAATTAAGAATGGTTATAATTGTACCAAATCTATTTATGGATTTAGCCTTCATGGTCCATAATAACGATTTTATATATTAGAAATTATCCCTCATCGCTTTTAGACTTTGAGTTATGATTGAGTAAATTTAAAAAAATTTACAATTTTGATCTTGAGCAGAATCATAGCTTCTAACTTAAGAATGGCTATAATTGGTCCATAATAACGATTTTATATATTAGAAATTATCCCCAATCGGTTTTAGATTTTAAGTTATGATTGAGTTAATTTTCAAAAATCAACAATTTTGTTTTTAGCTGAATCATAGCTTCTAAATCAAGAATGGTTATAATTGTACCAAATCTATTTATGGATTTATCATTTATGGCCCATAATAACGATTTTATGTATAAAAAATTTTCCCCCATCGTTTTTAGATTTTGAGTTATGATTGAGTTAATTTTCAAAAATCAACAATTTTGATCTTTTGCTGAATCATAGCTTCTAAATCAAGAATGGTTATAATTGGATCAAATCTGCTTATGGATTTAGTCTTTATGGTCCATAATTACGATTTTATGTATAAAAAATTTTCCCCCATCGTTTTTAGATTTTGAGTTATGATTGAGTTAATTTTCAAAAATCAACAATTTTGATCTTTTGCTGAATCATAGCTTCTAAATCAAGAATGGTTATAATTGGATCAAATCTGCTTATGGATTTAGTCTTTATGGTCCATAATTACGATTTTATGTATAAAAAATTGTCCCCCATCGTTTTTAGACTTTGAGTTATGATTGAGTTAATTTTCCAAAATCAACAATTTTGATCTTTAATTGAATCATAGCTTCTAAATCAAGCACAGTTATAATTGGACCAAATCTGTTTATGGATTTAGCCTTTATGGTCCATAATAACGATTTTATATATAAAAAATTATCCCCCATCGTTTTTAGATTTTGAGTTATGATTGAGTTAATTTTCAAAAATCAACAATTTTGATCTTTAACTGAATCATTGCTTCTAAATCAAGAATAGTTATAATTGGACCAAATCTGTTTATGGATTTAGCCTTTATGGTCCATAATAACGATTTTATGAATAAAAAATTGTCCCCCATCGTTTTCAGACTTTGAGTTATGATTGAGTTAATTTTCCAAAATCAACAATTTTGATCTTTAATTGAATCATAGCTTCTAAATCAAGCATAGTTATAATTGGACCAAATCTGTTTATGGATTTAGCCTTTATGGTCCATAATAACGATTTTATATATAAGAAATTATCCCCCATCGTTTTTAGATTTTGAGTTATGATTGAGTTAATTTTCAAAAATCAACAATTTTAATCTTTAGCTGAATCATAGCTTCTAAGTCAAGAGTGGTTATAATTGGACCAAATCTGTTTATGGATTTAACCTTTATGGTCCATAATAACGATTTTATATATAAAAAATTATCCCCCATCGTTTTTAGATTTTGAGTTATGATTGAGTTAATTTTCAAAAATCAACAATTTTAATCTTTAGCTGAATCATAGCTTCTAAACCAAGAGTGGTTATAATTGGACCAAATCTGTTTATGGATTTAACCTTTATGGTCCATAATAACGATTTTATGTATAAGAAATTGTCCCTAATCGGTATTAGATTTTGAGTTATGATTGAGTTAATTTTCAAAAATCAACAATTTTAATCTTTAGCTGAATCATAGCTTCTAAACCAAGAGTGGTTATAATTGGACCAAATCTGTTTATGGATTTAACCTTTATGGTCCATAATAACGATTTTATGTATAAGAAATTGTCCCTAATCGGTTTTAGATTTTGAGTTATGATTGAGTTAATTTTCAAAAATCAACAATTTTAATCTTTAGCTGAATCATAGCTTCTAAATCAAGAGTGGTTATAATTGGACCAAATCTGTTTATGGATTTAGCCTTTATGGTCCATAATAACGAGTTTATGTATAAGAAATTGTCCCCCATTGCTTTTAGATTTTGAGTTATGATTGAGTTAATTTTCAAAAATCAACAATTTTAATCTTTAGCTGAATCATAGCTTCTAAACCAAGAGTGGTTATAATTGGACCAAATCTGTTTATGGATTTAACCTTTATGGTCCATAATAACGATTTTATGTATAAGAAATTGTCCCCCATTGCTTTTAGATTTTGAGTTATGATTGAGTTAATTTTCAAAAATCAACAATTTTAATCTTTAGCTGAATCATAGCTTCTAAACCAAGAGTGGTTATAATTGGACCAAATCTGTTTAGGGATTTAACCTTTATGGTCCATAATAACGATTTTATGTATAAGAAATTGTCCCTAATCGGTTTTAGATTTTGAGTTATGATTGAGTTAATTTTCAAAAGTCAACAATTTTAATCTTTAGCTGAATCATAGCTTCTAAATCAAGAGTGGTTATAATTGGACCAAATCTGTTTATGGATTTAGCCTTTATGGTCCATAATAACGATTTTATATATTAGAAATTATCCCCTATCGTTTTTAGATTTTGAGTTATGATCGAGTTAATTTTCAAAAATCAACAATTTTGATCTTTTGCTGAATCATAGCTTCTAAATCAAGAATTGTTATAATTGGATCAAATCTGCTTATGGATTTAGTCTTTATGGTCCATAATAACGATTTTATGTTTAAGAAATTGTCCCCCATCGCTTTTAGATTTTGAGTTATGATTGAGTTAAATTTCAAAAATCAACAATTTGATTTTTAGCTGAATCATAGCTTCTAAATCAAGAATGGTTATAATTGTACCAAATCTAATTATGGATTTAGCCTTTATGGTCTATAATAACGATTTTATATATAAGAAATTATCCCCCATCGTTTATAGATTTTGAGTTATGATTGAGTTAATTTTCAAAAATCAACAATTTTGATCTTTTGCTGAATCATAGCTTCTAAATCAAGAATTGTTATAATTGGATCAAATCTGCTTATGGATTTAGCTTTTATGGTCCATAATAACGATTTTATGTTTAAGAAATTGTCCCCCATCGCTTTTAGATTTTGAGTTATGATTGAGTTAATTTTCAAAAATTAACAATTTTGATCTTTAGCTGAACCATAGCTTCTAAATCAAGAATGGTTATAATTGTACCAAATCTAATTATGGATTTAGCATTTATGGTCCATAATAACGATTTTATATATAAGAAATTATCCCCCATCGTTTTTAGATTTTGAGTTATGATTGAGTTAATTTTCAAAAATCAACAATTTTGATCTTTAGCTGAATCATAGCTTCTAATTCAAGAATGGTTATAATTGGATCAAATCTGCTTATGTATTTAGTCTTTATGGTCCATAATAACGATTTTATGTTTAAGAAATTATCCCCCATCGTTTTTAGATTTTGAGTTATGATTGAGTTAATTTTCAAAAATCAACAATTTTGATCTTTTGCTGAATCATAGCTTCTAAATCAAGAATGGTTATAATTGGATCAAATCTGTTTATGGATTTAACCTTTATGGTCCATAATAACGATTTTACGTATAAGAAATTGTCATCCATCGCTTTCAGATTTTGAGTTATGGTTGAGATAATTTTCAAAAATCAACAATTTTAATCTTTAGCTGAATCATAGCTTCTAAATCAAGAATGATTATAATTGGATCAAATCTGTTTATGGATTTAACCTTTATGGTCCATAATAACGATTTTATATACAAGAAATTATCCCCCATCGTTTTTAGATTTTGAGTTATGATTGAGTTAATTTAAAAAAATTTACAATTTTGATCTTGAGCAGAATCATAGCTTCTAACTGAAGAATGGCTATAATTGTATCAAATCTATTTATGGATTTAGCCTTTATGGTCCATAATAACGATTATATATATTGGAAATTATCCCTCATCGCTTTTAAACTTTGAGTTATGATTGAGTAAATTTAAAAAAATTTACAATTTTGATCTTGAGCAGAATCATAGCTTCTAACTTAAGAATGGCTATAATTGTACCAAATCTATTTATGGATTTAACCTTTATGGTCCATAATAACGATTTTATATATTAGAAATTATCCCCAATCGGTTTTAGATTTTAAGTTATGATTGAGTTAATTTTCAAAAATCAACAATTTTAATCTTTAGGTGAATCATAGCTTCTAAATCAAGAATGATTATAATTGGATCAAATCTGTTTATGGATTTAACCTTTATGGTCCATAATAACGATTTTATATACAAGAAATTATCCCCCATCGTTTTTAGATTTTGAGTTATGATTGAGTAAATTTAAAAAAATTTACAATTTTGATCTTGAGCAGAATCATAGCTTCTAACTTAAGAATGGCTATAATTGTATCAAATCTATTTATGGATTTAGCCTTTATGGTCCATAATAACGATTATATATATTGGAAATTATCCCTCATCGCTTTTAAACTTTGAGTTATGATTGAGTAAATTTAAAAAAATTTACAATTTTGATCTTGAGCAGAATCATAGCTTCTAACTTAAGAATGGCTATAATTGTACCAAATCTATTTATGGATTTAACCTTTATGGTCCATAATAACGATTTTATATATTAGAAATTATCCCCAATCGGTTTTAGATTTTAAGTTATGATTGAGTTAATTTTCAAAAATCAACAATTTTAATCTTTAGCTGAATCATAGCTTCTAAATCAAGAGTGGTTATAATTGGACCAAATCTGTTTATGGATTTAGCCTTTATGGTCCATTATAACGATTTTATGTATAAGAAATTGTCCCTAATCGCTTTTAGATTTTGAGTTATGATTGAGTTAATTTTCAAAAATCAACAATTTTGATCATTAGCTGAATCATAGCTTGTAAATCAAGTATGGTTATAATTGGATCAAATCTGTTTATGGATATAGCCTTTATGGTCCATAATAAAGATTTTATTTATAAGAAATTGTCCCTTATCGCTTCTAGATTTTGAGTTATGATTGAGTTAATTTTTAAAAATCAACAATTTTTATCTTTAGCTGAATCGTAGCTTCTAAATCAAGAATGGTTATAATTGGACCAAATCTGTTTATGGATTTAGCCTTTATGGCCCATAATAACGATTTTATGTATACAAAATTGTCCCCCATCGTTTTTAGACTTTGAGTTATGATTGAGTTAATTTTCAAAAATCAACAATTTTGATCTTTAGCTGAATCATAGCTTCTAAATCAAGAATCGTTATAATTGGATCAAATCTGTTTATGGATTTAGCCTTTATGGTCCATAATAAAGATTTTATTTATAAGAAATTGTCCCTCATCGCTTCTAGATTTTGAGTTATGATTGAGTTAATTTTTAAAAATCAACAATTTTTATCTTTAGCTGAATCATAGCTTCTAAATCAAGAATGGTTATAATTGGACCAAATCTGTTTATGGATTTAGCCTTTATGGTCCATAATAACGATTTTATGTTTAAGAAATTGTCCCCCATCGCTTTTAGATTTTGAGTTATGATTGAGTTAATTTTCAAAAATCAACAATTTGATCTTTAGCTGAATCATAGCTTCTAAATCAAGAATGGTTATAATTGGTCCAAACCTGTTTATGGATTTAGCCTTCATGGTCCATAATAACTATTTTATGTATCAGAAACTTTTTTTCTAAAACGTTGCAAATCCCATACTCAACCATATCGAGACATAAATCCATGCTTTCGTCTAATTTTCACTTTTTCTTCGTTTTCTCGATATTGATGCATTTGAGAGCAAAAGTATAAGAGAGCAATATTACTAAAAATAAAGTTTTCTACAACTACATACTAAAATTTCTTTTCTAAAACGTTCAGAATCCCGTATTCAACCATATCAAGACATAAAACTTTTTACCAAAGATTTCCCAATTATTTTTCCCCGATTATTTTCCCAAAATCAAAACCTTTCTATTCACTTTCCTTTCTAAAACACCTTTATATCCTAACCCCCAATCGCTCACAAACTGTGCAAACCGTATAAATCCTCCAAATCGTAGAAATCACACAAATCGTTCAAACAAAGGAGTTCACCCCCAAGAAAACGAGGGGTAATCGTTTCGTTGTACCGGGAATCGGTAAAACAAACCCGAAAATCCCGAATTCAGAGTCAATGTTTGGACGAAGTCGACGAAATATCTTAAATAAACACAACTTTTCAGCCGGAAAATCTCAAACTCACAATTTATTTTTAAACCGATCCCCTAATTACAAATCGACACAAACATTAAGTACACCTTGAATCGCATCTTTTGTGTTATTAAACGTCTCTTCGCAGATGTAATCTTTGTAGCTCGTCGTGATCGTGTCAACGTTGGTGTTACCAGAACCGGAAATTGTACAACCCCTACAAATTAAATTTTATTTTAAACCCGAAATAAATAAAATTTTAATTAATTAAAACTCACGATTTCGTGAAAACTAATTCGGCTTCGTTTATGCTGCAATTTATGGCATCAAATTCGATAAATGTTGCGGAGATGTTGAAGATGATCGAAGAATCGATGAAGGTTATAACGCAAGTACCGGAAGCGATTTGAATTAAACCTAAAATTGTTATATTAACCGATGCGTTTAAACTAAAGTTTGCGTTGAGAAGGACTCCGATGCTGATTTGAGCGGTTACAACCCCATTGGAAGTTGATTCAGTGTAAGATAATTCTGACCCAATATCAACCAAAGCGGCGATTATGGCACAATCAAGATCGACGGAAATTGTTATACCCAATGTATACTAAAAAACATAAAAAGTTTGTACAATTTTCTATTTTAATTAATTAATTTATAAAAAAATTACCATGCTGATGTTGGCTTGTAGAACAATATCGGGGAGAGAAATCAACCCAGCTTGACTAAAACAATCGGATATTTTGTTTAAACAAGTTTGAGTGGCGGGTTGAGTTGCCCATGACGTGGCGATTAATCCAAAAATTACAACGAGATATTTCATTTTGACTTTGATATGGTTCGGATTGAGTTGGGTTTTGCTTTTATATCGATTTTTTTTATTACGAGTTATAATAAAATGATTTATTTAAAATCGTTTTGATTGTGTTTGTCGAGACGAAATTGTTGTTAAATTCGACACACAAAAATAAAATTTTATTACGTGAAATTAAGTTGATTTAAAAATTTTAAATTATTTATTATTATTTATTTCTGCTTGGCGTATACAAGGAAGTGCTATTTTAGAAGGACTTTATTTGCAATTGAAGCATGTGCATATTTTATAAAATGTCAATTCAACCTGACACTTGATGCAGGGGTTGTACATAGGATTAATTCTAAGAAAATATAGATAGATTCCTACTCCATTTTACTCAGAATAAGAAGCTTCAATTGAGAGCGCCCTGTATTGAAGGTAAAACTATAAATCTCAACACAGAGGCAAAGTACCTAGGAGTAATTCTAGATAGCAAATTACAAGGTCAACCAGATCTACTATAGGTTCTTCGGAGAAAATTGGGGTCTTAAACTTATCAATGACAACATGCTCTTCACTCAACTTGATGCAGGCTAATATCAGAAGACATCTAGACATCCGACATCGCCCTCTCACCCATCCATCCACACTTCAAGAAATTAAACACACACCTTCCCGTAGTCCCCCTTCTCCATCTCTCCCTCCATTCCTCCGTCATCCTTTTCCTCTGCTCCTTCCTGAACACACTCCTTACCATACACAACTTTTTAACCATACCTTCCCCCTCACTTCTCCTCACAAATTCATCTACCTCTTTCATACCCTCATCCTCTCTTGTTTTCCACCCCACCCATACAGTTCTATCTCCCTCACATGCAGCCTTACAACATTTCCTCACCTCGTTCACCTCTACGCTCTTCACACCCATCCCACATACCTGTTCCACCGCGATCTTATTGTCGTTGTATATAACATACCTTCCCCTGTTCCTCCTCCTTACCCATTCAACACCTAAACCTATAGCCTGGACCTCGGCTTGAACCACAGACGCATACCCACTAACACGCATTTTCCCCCTATCGAACACCACTCCATCCTTCCTAACAACAAATCCCACACTCACACCTCTCTCCCCCTTACTCGCATCCGTAAAAATTTCAATTAACTCATCCATTCCCTCAATATTCTCAAGCACCCTTCTTGCACCTTCACACCATTCACTACCTCTACACTTTCTCTCCCATTCTCCTGTTACCTGCCTCATCCATTTCTCCCTAATACACTTCGCCGATAGCTGCAGGGGTGGTATCCCTGACATGACACAGAGAGCCTCTGTAGGGGTAGTTTTGTAGGCCCCCATCGCCCATAGCAAGAATGGCCTAATCGCCGCATTCACCCCCTTCTCCACTCTCGAATCTGTAGCTCTCTCACCCCACACTTCCGCACCATACAGTATCCCTGGAATAATCACTCTCTCTCTACCATAATCTTTCTAAGTTCCATATTCACACCCCAATCCTTTCCTGCCATAACCGCCATACGACCTAACATACCAATCACTCTTCCCCTAACATACCTCACGTGCTCGATAAACAACAAACCCGAATCAATCATCACTCCCAAGTATTTTACTACACCTTCCATCCTCACAGCACCATGATCAACCCTAAGAATCGGTGAATCCCTGATCTTCTTAGAGAAGAACATTCCTACCAATTTCTCACTAGCATACCCTACCTTACACTCTTCCGCCCACACCTTGCACACTTTCCACACGCTATCCCACCTCTTCTCAATTTTCTTCACAGATACATCCCCTATCAAAATAACCTGATCATCCGCATATGCTTGCACCAAGTCGCTCTCAAGATCCAAACACTCGCTCACCCTAACAAACCACTCATTCATTGCACAATTCCACAGTATCGGTCCCAAACTGGAACCCTGCGGACATCCCCTCTTCACTTTCACCTCTACCCCTTCACACTTCAATACTCTCTCACTTAAAAAACTGTTTACAGCACACACCAAGTACTCCGGAACACCCATCCTAATCAAACCATTCAAAATACCAGGCACCCACACAGCGTTGAGCGCGTTCGCAATATCCAACGTCACCACCACACCATGCCATCCATATTCTTTACATTTCCTTATCCCATTCACCAACCCATCCAAAGCCTGCATAGTACCTCTCCCTTTCCTAAACCCATACTGCCTCTCATCCATCCTACCATTCCTTTCCACAAAATCCAACAATCTCTCAGCAAGCACCCTATCCAAAACCTTTCCTATTGCAGAAGCTAAACATATCGATCGCACGCTACCATTTGGTTTTGGTAACCAAACCACCCTAGCTTCCCTCCAGATCGGTGGAAATACCCCCTCCATCAAACACGCCTCAATTAAATCCACCCATTCATTCCCAAATTTATTCCAGGTCTCCTTTACCACTACACTCCTAATCCTGTCCACGCCTGCGGCTTTTCCCTCGCCCATGTTGTTGATAATTCCCTCCAGTTCACTCTCACTCACTTTCTCTACCAACCAATCACGCCTAATACTTTCATACCTAACCACCTTGTCCTCTACCTCCTTCCTAATCCTACTCTGGCTCTCTGTGTCCTCCCCTCTATAATCCTCCAAGAAATACTTAGTAAATTGCCCCCTAATGACCTCCTCTTTACTCATACTCACACCATACTCATCCACTCTACTCATTATCGGTCTCACCGATCTTCCCTTCCCTTCCTTCCAAACCTCATACCATCCATTCTTCCTGACCTTCTCACCAATCCTAGCAATTACCTCCCTTTTCGCCTTAATAATCTCCTTCTTGTATTCATTCCTCTTTTCCTTATACCTAGCCTTTTTCTCATTAACACCCACACCTCCTCGTCTGCTTTCCTGAAATTCCCTCCTAGCCGATCTAACCTCCCTTCTCAACACATTCAATCCTTCGCTCCACCATGTCTTCCCTATCCTCCTCCTTTTTTCATTCCTCCCCACACAACCAACCAAATTCTCACACACCCTAATAATACATTTACTCCATCTCCTAGCCCCTTCCTCGCCACCATTCCCCTTTTCCTCTTTTTCCAGTTCTCCTCTGACCCCCTCCTCGAACAAATCCCAATTCATTTTCCTGAAATCTAAACAACAAACAAACAAACAGGCAGCAGAAACGCTCTTCATTAGACCTCAATCTGGTAGTGGAGCTAAAATGCCACATAATCAACAGATGGGAGGTCTCAAAAATAGCCTCATGATAGAAAGGACTTTCAGGTTACAGACAGATGAAAAGTATGATAGATCCCTTGCAAAACAAAACCCAAAAGCTTTTATGCCTAAGCAAAAGGGATCTAAGAACGCTCTTAGACTACGATAAATACCATCTTTTCTATATTGGGCAAGCAGAAAGTCAAACTTGGCGTTTTTACAACGATGAGACAGAAACAGAATCATTCATAATTTTCCCTACATTGCACCACAATTTTTGCAACATTTTAACTGATAATTCCTTCATATCAAAGTGTATATATGTATGTTTTGGACTTCCTTAGTCTTAGAAAAGACCTTTTCAATTATAGACCAATATCTATTTTATCAAGCTTATCAAAACCACCATGGTCAATAAAAAAATAATAACCTATCAAACGATAACAAATTGCTTACAAGCTGTCAACATGGGTACCAAAAGCAAAGGTACGATTTTCATCAACCAAACTTCATTGAAATTGCATTTTGTGACCTAACTATGCAGAAGAGCCGGAAAATACGTATGAGTGCTAAGTGATGAAAAAAGTTACTTCTTCCTCAAACATTAACTAGTGTTAACTAGTTGGGTTGGCTAAACAGTGGTTAGGTTATAAATTATTGGGCTGAGTTGTTGCTTTTTTATTCGAGGAAGGCGAGGAGAGAACAGCTGAAAACTTAATATCGAATATAGAGTGTATATAAAGCTAATATCGGATATAAAGTGAGGTTGAGGAAGCAAGAAAGAAACACAAGGACGCCTAAAGAGAGCTAAAGAAACTTATAATACAAAGCAAAAGGGGGAAATGGAAAGAACTATGTGAGGAACTCAACGATGATGTCTGGGGAAAAGCATACCAAATTATCGCGAAAAAGTTAAAAATGCGAAAAAATCTTATATTGAACAATGATCTAGTCGAAGAGCAAGTAAATACCTTATTCCCGAGGATGGTCGAAGTTGTTCATGCTGAGACGGTGTTAATCTCAGAGCAGGATATCCCACTAATTACTAGAGAGGAGCTAGAGTACGAAGCCAGCAAAATCAAGAAGAAGAAAACTCCTGGCTTGGATGGGATCACCCCTGAAATTTTAAAGATTCTTGTAAAAAATTTCCTTGACGATATACTAACAGTGTACAACAACTGCCTGGTCAAAGGATGCTTCCCCACCATCTGGAAAAGGGCTAGACTCACCCTCATAGAGAAGCCAAAGAAAAATAAAGAAAGCATTAACGCAACTTTTCGTCCAATTTGTCTACTTGACACGGCAGAAAAGCTTCTTGATAAGCGAAATGCAGTTCGGCTATAGAAAGGGCAGATCTACAGTGGATGCAATAACGAAGGTGCAGGAAATTGTGGAAAACATAAAGATGAAGTTTCTAACACATAGGGAATTATGTGCAATGGTGCTGATTGATATTAAAAATGCTTTTAACTCTGCCCCGTGGGATGGGGTGATAGCAGCCTTAGAAGATGGAAATATCAGTCCGTATCTGGTTCGGATGGTAAAGAGCTACCTGTCGAACAGACGCATAACGGCTCTTCCTTTTGGGCCCTCTCTTGTGGAACCTGTTCTAGGATCAAGGACTGCGCATAAGGGTGGAGGAGGCTAATTGCTTTTGCCGACGACTTGGCGGTAGTGGTTCGCGCGCGAGACAAAGTACTTTTGCAGGACAAAACGGCATATGCGCTACAAGTAATTATAAGGAAATTAGAGAAGAAAATCGAAATGGGGCGTCGCACAGTAGAGAACCTAAGTATTCACTTAGACATATACACCATGATAAGTAGCACCAAAGAGGTGAAGTATCTAGGAGTAGTTTTGGACAAAGATACAAAGTTGACGAAACACATGGTGGAGATAACAAAAAAAGCAACAGAAATGACAAATAGACTTATGCGTCTAATGCCAAACGTAGTCGGCGCGGTAGCCACCAAGAGACGAACAATCGTTACTGAGGCAATTTCCGTAATTCTGTATGCGACGCCCACGTGGGAGAGTGTGCTGAAATATAATAAGTATAGAAATATGCTAACAAGCGTTAACAGGAAGATAGCTATAGGTATAATATCTGCCTACCGAACAGCACCAATAGAAGAGGTGAAAGTTATTGCAGGAACAGTAGAGTAAACAGGCAAACAGAGAGAGCCTGATGCAGTGCAGGCAGGAAAGATGGAACCACAGAACAAGCTGGACAAGAAAGCTGATTCCTGACATCACTAAATGGTTGAATAGAATGTGGGGGGAGCCGCACCACTTCCTTACGCAATTCCTGATTGGACATGGGATCTTCAAAGCGTATCTTTACAAAATTAGGAAAGCCGAACATACAATCATAGAGTGCAGATTTTTTAATGAGTGCAGAACAAGATGCGAGGAAAGATGCGGAATGGGTCTGACCAAGGAGAACATCATGGGACAAATGTTGGAGATGGAAGAAAAGTGGACGGCCATTGCGGAAATGATTAGAGAGGTGATGCAAGTAAAGGAGCAGCACGAAAGGGAACTGGAGAGAGAACACCTAAACCAGGAGCACCAGTGTAGGGGAAGATACGGAGGGGCAGGAGCTCGCCCCTCCTAGACAAGTATGTTCTGCGAAAAGTTTATTTCTAAAAGTAAACGTATGTTTTTTCTTATGTTTTTTCCTTGTTGTGGATCTTGTGTCCTTGCGGTTTTGTCCAGGAGCCAGGTCACGAAGAAAGAGGAGGGGTACCACCGAGGTTCCCTAAGTCTGGGTATGTAAAAGGCTTGTAGTTTTTCAAAAAGTTTAGAGGATTGTTTTTCTTTTTTATTTGTTCCAACATCAACGGCAACGAGACAACGAGAGAGATATCGAGACCATGAAGGATGAGCGTTTCTGTCTTTATACTCTGGAGATGTGCCTACCGGCGGTTCCAGAGAAGACGAGGAAAGGGGTTTTTAGTGGGTCGGGATCTATAAACCCCAACCCCACACTATCTAGCCCAAGAACTCCAGGCCGGATGTCTGTTCGCAGATTTTCCCCGCCCTTGTTAAAGAAAAAGGATTGGATTAAGCCTGAAGTAATGCCTTCCGGCGGTTCCAGAGAAGACGAGGAAAGGTTTTGAGTGGGTAGGGATCACATGCCCAAACCCCACACTATCCGGCTGTTCAAGACCTCCAGGCCGGGTGTCTGTTAGTAGGTTTTCCCCGACCTCGTAAAAAAGGGTTGGGTTAAGCCATGATGCGTTTGTTAATGTATATAGAAATGTGTGTGTGATAAGTTATTTTGAAGGACATGGAATTATCACGTTTTGTGATAATATTGTGCTACTTTTCTCCCAATAGGGTGATTGATGAATTTGAACATTTGCTTCACAACATGCAGATAATGTTATGGAATTTTGACAAGGATGTCTTGATTGGAGGAGATTTGAACGCCAAAATGCTGCATGCAGGTTCCAGTATTTCTAATAAAAGAGGAGCAATTTTGGGACTATGGTTGGCTTCAAATAAGTTGATTGTTCTAAACCCAGGCAATATTCCGACATTTTCCGGACCACTATTATGTATGAAATTGGAGAGTGTGTTAGAAATGAAGGTGAAAGTGAAATTAATTTTGCAGGTGGGTAGCTTCTGAAAAGAATTTGGAGAAAATGATGAAAGACGAAACGCCATTCATTTAAAATTTAATAAAAAACATACAATGGGTTTGTAATTAATATTGTGTTAAGAAAAATGGCAGAAATTTTAGCCACAAACCAGTATACTGGTGGAATAATGAAATTGCAGAAAAAAAGAAAAGATTGCAATAGAGTAAGAAGAAGCTTAACACGAAGTATTCTTTAGTATTTTTGATTTGGAATTAGTTGAAAATTTTAAGTTACAACTTGAAAACAAAAGACAAGAACTAAAAAAACTCATTGGAAAGATTAAGAAAGAAAAATGGAACTAACTCTGTTCAAATCTTGAAGAAGATATCTGAACTGAAAATCAAAAACAGAAATGGTATTGAGGATAAGACGATGGAAGAACAAGTCAGTAAACTGTTCCCTAAACATGAAGCTTTTACATGGGAAGCTAGGGATGGTCCACTAAATTCAATTCCCTTTACAGTGGAGGAACTCGCAGTGGCGATAGGTAATTTAAGGAAAAGGAAAGCCCCGGGACCGGATGCCATTCCATCTATCTGAAATGTTGGATTGTTGGTATCGAAGTATTCAAAGAATTTCTTAGAGGTATACAATGACTGTGTGTCAAAGGGTATATTTCCGAAGATCTGGAAAAGTGCAAGGCTTCTACTTATTGAGAAGCCGAAGAAAGCAGGACAAGCCTTGGCGTATAGACCTCTTTGCCTATTGGATATGACGAAGAAACTTTTGGAAAGATTACTAAGACTGCGATTGGTTGTAGAAGCGAAGAAGAATAACCTGCTATATGAAAACCAATATGGTTTTAGGAAGGGAAGATCCACTGTACAAGCGATCAAAAAGTGCAGAAAAGCATTAATAGGATAAAGGAAAAGGCGTTAAAGAATAGGAAATTCTGTGCCTTAGTACTTTTGGATATCAAAAACGCATTGCAGAATTCACCGTGGAAGGAAATAATCGATCCTTAATTGATGGAAATATAAGCCACTTTTTGGTTGAAATGATAAGAAGTTACTTGTCGAAAAGAAACATCATAGCTCCGAACGAGAAAGTTTACGACATGTCTGATGGAGTGCCTCAAGGATCTCTATTAGGTCCACTTTTATGGAATCTATATTATGATAGAATTCTAAGAGTAGAATTGGAGGCCGATGTAGAGATAATTGGTTATGCAGATGATCTGCCATTGTTGGTTATAGGTCGAGATGAGTGTGAACTGCAAAACAAAGCGTATGCGCTTCAACAAATTATTGCTAAACTGAAGGAGATGGGGCTTGACATTGCTGCAAAGAAAACAGAAATGGATTTACTTACCTTACTTAACCTTGAAGTAAATGGGTCTGTAATTTAGTGCTGAAAGGATCAAGTATCTCGGTGTGTTTATCAAAAAGGACATGACGATGACGAAACATATTAAAGAGGTATCAAGTAAGGCGACGTTCATGAATAATTTATTTTTACGGTTGATGCCGAACTTAGGTGGTTCAAGATCAAGGCGTAGGAAACTTCTTGCATCGACTAAATATATACGCCGCACTTATTTGGCAAAGAGCCCTTAAATTTAAACGATATCGTGATCTGAATTTGTTCCGCATATCAAACGGTTTCTGCTGAAGGAATTCAAGTTATTGCTGGTATGCCTCCGCTGGACTTACTTACTGAAGAAAGAACAGCGTTATATAGGAGATGCATAGAAGCAAAGCATGAATGCAGAGCGAATTTATTGAAGGCTTGGCAGAAAAGATGGGATCTATGTGAGGGATGGACAAGAAAATTCTTATCCCGGAAATAGAACCATGGTTCGATAGAAAGTGGGAGAGGTTGATTTTTACTTGGTTCAAGCTTTGTCTGGACATAGTCTTTAAAAAAAGTTTATTTAAAATTAAAAAATCGAAAAGTGAGGTTTGCTGGTTTTGCGAAAGTTTTGCATAGACATAGTGCAACATTCATTATTTGTTTGTGAAAAGTTTAGTGGTGAAAGAAATGTTGAGACATGATAGTTAATATAACGAAATTTAAAAAGAGCAATGACAGACTTCTTGACGGAGTTGGAAATGGTGAACGTGAGACTTTGGAGAATATATAAGTTTGTACCCTTTCTCTTATTCCTCGAAGTAATGTCCTGACGGGTGGTTCCGGGAAACGAGGGAAGTGTCTTAGACGGTTGAAGTTTTCTTTAACCCGTCACTATCTGGTCACAGGGAATAGGTATTTCCTAATAGGTATTTCCTAATCTCCTCTATAATAAAAGAAAAGGGTTGGGCCATCTAAGATTGATTTATCATCTAACTCAATTCAACACAACCCATCCCAACTCAACCCTCACATGAACCATTCTTCAGAGCATATCTTAGAGATTGAGCACGAGCCTTAACCTTATCCTATGTTATCATCTCACATCTTCTAGGCATTTTCTATTACACTTTTAGCCACTCGACTTTAATACATGGATCTGCTATGATAACTGTTCCATGATACTCTTCTATTTCAACTCCGCAATTCTGGATAACATAGGAAGACATCAATATTTTCTTTGCTCGTTATTTCTATATCAAAAAGAAACAGTCAGAGTTTTGATAAGGTCAACAATAAACATGGAGAGATATCTCTAATCGATGATGTGCTTAAAGAAACTGATGATTCCCAAATAGGATAGTTTTAGAAGTAACTCCATAATTTCCCGTTTTTGATGTTTTTAAGAGACATCATGGTGTGTGATGATCTTAAATGCAGGTTGAAAGATACTAACGATTTATATACAGAGAATTGGTTTTTAAAAATATCTTGGTTTAACTTTGTGGTCAGAAGATAATGATAACCATTTTTTTTTTCTGATACAACCATTTGACAGAATTGATGGTAACAAGTATGTCATCCTAACGTGGTGGCCTTTTATAGGTACCTTTCTTTCGTTTTCTTCTTTTTTTAGACTGTTTTGATATTTTCCAGCACTTCATTTCAAAAAGCCTACTTCTTATGGTATAAAATCGAAATAAGTTGTGGTCTGATAAAGCCTGCTATTTAATTGATTTTTAATTTAACTGATTTTTGCTGAATTCCATTTGCTTCTGTATATTGGTGTACAATTTAACGAAGGTTTGTAGAACTTAGTCCACAGTTAGTCCACTTTGTAGAAACAGTTGAGTTTCTAAGGTCAGTAAATAAGACATGGTGTCTTAGTTATGCTCTTTCTCTTGTTCCGGTGAAAACGTAGTACCATTGTTCAGTGTGTTCCTATTATTGCAATGTTCTTCTGCAATTAAAGTCTGGATGTCATATAACTAAATATACCCAAGTTTTACGTCAAATGTCCTCAAAGTACCAAAGTTAACACAAGGATTTTGTTAACCGTTGCAGATAAAGTGGTCTTTCTAAACAATGTACAACAACAGTTGATTAAGATAAAATATTTGTTATGTTAAATTATTGCTATGTGCTGCATCAAGTCTTCTGAAATTGTGTCAAATCTTTTAGAAGCAGTATTCAGTCTTCTAGAAGCAGTATCAAGTTTTCTGGAAACATTTCATGTTTTTCAAAAGCAATATCAAGTCTTCTGGAATAATTTCAAATCTTACAGAAGCATTGCAAGTTTTGTGGAAGCATTGCAAGTCTTCTGGAAGCACTGCAAGTCTTCTGATAGCATTGCAAATCTTCTGGAAACATTTTAAGTCTTCCAAAGGTAATACCAAATCTTCTGGAAAGATTTCAAATTTTATGGAAACAGTATCAAGTCTTCTGGAAGCATTGCAATTGTTCTGAAGGCATTGCAAGTTTTCTGAAAACAGAGTAAGTCTTCTGGTAGCATTTTAAGTTTTCTGGAAGCAACATGAACTCTTCTAGAAACAGTTCCAAATTTTCTGGAAGTATTTGAAGTCTTCCAAAGGCAACATCAAGTCTTTTGGAATTATGTCAAATCTTTTCGAAGCAGCATTAAGTCTTCTGGAAGTATTTCAAGTTTTCTAGAAACAGTATCAAGTCTTCTGGAAGCGTTTCAAGTCTTCTAAAGGCAATATTAATTTTTCTAGAAACATTCTAAAATTTTCTGGAAGCGTTTCAAGTTTTCCAGAAGCTATATCAAGTCTTCTGGAGTCATTTGAAATCTTTTCGATGCAGCATCAAGTCTTCTTGAAATAATTCAAAGAAGCAACATTATATCTTCTAGAAGCAGAATGATGTCTTGTAAAAGCAGTATGATGTCTTCTAGAAGCAGTATCAAGTCTTCTACAAGCAGTGTTAAGTCTTTTACAAGCAGTATTAAGTCTTCTAGAAGTAGTATAAAGTCTTCTAGACGCATTACTAAGTATTCTAGAAGCAGTATCAAGTCTTCTGGAAACATTTTAAGTATTCTATTAGCAGTATTAAGTTTTCTGGAAATATTTCAAGTCTTCTAAAGGCAATATAACATTTTTTGGAATGATTTCAAATCTTATAGAAGCAGTATTATAGCAAGTCTTCTGGAAGCATTGCAATTGTTCTGGAAGCATTTCAAGTTTTTTAGAAGCAGTGCCAAGTCTTCTGGAAGCGTTTCAAGTCTTCTAAAGGCAATATTAAGTCTTCTAGAAACAGTATAAAATTTTTTGGAAGCGTTTCAAGTTTTCCAGAAGCTGTATCAAGTCTTCTAGAGTCATTTGAAATCTTTTCGAAGCAGCATCAAGTCTTCTTGAAATAATTCAAAGAAGCAACATTATATCTTCTTGAAGCAGTATGATGTCTTGTAAAAGCAGTATGATGTCTTCTAGAAGCAGTATTAAGTCTTCGACAAGCTGTATTAAATCTTCTAGAAGTAGTATTAAGACTTCTAAATTATTAAGTATTCTAGAAGCAGCATCAAGTCTCCTAGAAACATTTTAAGTCTTTTAGTAGCAATATTAAGTTTTCTGGAAACATTTCAAGTCTTCTAAACGCAATATACAATTTTCTGGAGTGATTTCAAATCTTATAGAAGCAGTATTAAGTCTTTTGGAAGTGTTTCAAGTCTTCTAGAAGTAGTAGCAATTTTTTCCGGAAGCATTGCAGGTGTTCTAGAAGCAGTATCATGTTTTCTGGACAGATTTCAAGTCTTCCAAAGACAATATTAAATCTTCAGCAATGATTTCATCTTATAGAAGCAGTACCAAGTGTTCTGCAAGCATTGAAAGTCTTCTGGAATCATTTGAAGTTTTTTGAAAACAATATCAAGTCTTCTAGAAACAGTATCAAATTTTCTGGAAGCATTTCATGTCTTCCAGAGGCAATATCAAGTCTTCTCGAGTCATTTGAAATCTTTTCAAAGCAGTATCAAGTCTTCTTGAAATATTTCAAGAAACGACATCATGTCTTCTAGAAGCAGTATGATGTTTTGTAGAGGCAGTATGATGTCTTCTAAAAATAGTGTCAAGTCTTCGAGAAGCATTGCAATTGTTTTGGAAGCTTTGCAACTTCATAGTAAGTTGTCTGGTAGCATTTTAAGTTTTCTAGAAGCAACATCAACTCTTCTAGAAACCGTATCAAATTTTCCTGAAGAATTGCAAGTCTTCTGGAAGCAGATCAAGTTTTGTACAAGCTGCATCATGTCTTCTGGAAGCATTTCAAGTTTTCTGATAGCAACATCAAGCCTTCTAGAAGCAGCATCGAATCTCGATTCAAAATATGTGATCTCCAGAATATTCGGCGCCTATTAGCTTCTAAAGGCATGAAGTACTCTAGGCTGGATTTTTAATCTTTCTTGGAAACTTTTGTATTGTGTTGTCCGTTTCAAACTTCTCATAAGTTGTGGCAGAACTTCTCTCTTATCACAAGAGCTTAAATTAGTTTTGGTAACAAAAAGAAGCCCAAACATTTTACGTTTATCCACGCAGTTTCTCTTTTTTTAACTGTTACTTGGTTTATGAATGTATTGAAATTAATTTAGGTTTCGATCAACTTATTAAAACAGATTTTTGTCTACATGGAATTGATAAATATCATAGCACGTCACTGACGTTATAGAAATTGCTCAGGATCGGGTATAAATGTAGTCCTATCATTAACTACTAATCACTAAGTTGTAATAAAATAGTAAAGTTAAAATGATATATCGAGAAGATAAAGGTCTTAGACATAGCAAAGAAGCAATCGATCTACACTGAAGTGCACAGAAAGCCAACACTCGAGGATTCAACCACAATAAGAACACTCAACTACAGTACAACTCAAAATCGTCTCAGTTTGACAAGTTCAAAGAAATTGCATAAATAGAATCAATTCTAAGCATTAAAACTTGAAGCCAACGCAAGATCCGGTTTATATACCGATTATCGCCGAGCGTTCTGATAATCAGCAAGCATAAAATACTTAAGTCAGTGCTGTTAGTGCTTACACTATGATGTTTCGATTATGACTTATGATGTTTTGGTATAAATCATGTTATACAACGCGGGATTTGTCCTAAATATATCTGGATGGTTAAATTTAACCATGTGTTAAATGTGAATAAGTTTGGCTTTAATTAATTAAGTTGGACGGAAGAAAAGCATCTAAAATCTTTGAGTATTCATTGTTATTCATTTAGCTATCTATAATGGACATTTTGAGAGGAAATCTTGGCTAAGTAATCAACCCAATTAAAGCATAATTAGAATCCATTATAAACACAAGAAACCTCTGTAAATATATACATAAGAAGATATTTTATTAAGTTTTTTATTTGCGCAAATAGCCACCGAATCGATAAATATTTGCATATCCACCGTTCGGCCCCCTCGTTTAAAAATCGATGGGTTTATACTATTTTCTAATTGCCAAGGAAACAAACCGTGTTCGATACAAATAGTGCCGCGAACTGGGTTGGAAACAAACGGAAAAACGAGGCGGAAGAGCGAGAGGGAAAGAGGAAAAGCGGAAAACCGGGGTCCGAGCCGTATTGCCAATAAAATCTGATAAGCGAACGCACCGAGCCTTGTATACCTCGGTTGTATACTCGACTCGACTCGACCCGAGTATAAATTTAATTTTGTATAAATTTGATTGACGCCGCTGATATCGATGTGACACTCCAACAATGACACATTGCCTTCGTGATATCGCCTTTTTTATTTTTTTTACACGAACGCCCCGTTATTGGGGTTAGATCCCTCGATAACGTATCGATCAATTCGAAAAAATACACCAAACACAACTTAATACAAAAAAAAAGTGGAGAACTTACCGAAGAATCTCCTCAAAAAAGTTTCGTTGAAACTTTTAATACGCAATTAAACACTCAATAAGCTTTATACGATTACAAATAAAGTAATTTTCACAAAATTATCGAAATTACGACTTAAATCTTTGATTTAATTTTTTGACGTATGACACTTAATTATGTATCTGTCATTTGGTAAAATATAATTAATTAATTATCTAAAAAATTAAATAAAATGTTAAAAAATCATACATTTTTGCTTAAACAAAACTTTAAAGCAAGTATATTTTATGTAATTAAGTAAACTAAAGAACTTGGACTAAAAGAAAATAAATGTTAAGATGTAAACATAACCTCAAAATTAATTTTTGTTCATAACATTAATACGATTATGTTTTAAACTAAAAAAGTTGTTAATTAAGTAAATTTAACTTACATTAATTTCTCCTGTTTAGTAAAATCGATTTCTTTTTGATTATTTTAACTAAAAACCACATTTAAAACGTTTAAATAATCTTTGACGTTTATGAGTTGACGTTGAATCTATTTTTACTGCCAACATCGAAAAATTAAAATTACTACGTAATAAATTTGAGTAATTAATCGAATTATTTCATGTTTTTAATTAATTAATTACGAATTTACGTAATATTTGAAATGAGAAAATCAAATTTGTTATATCTATCGGTAAAATTGATTTTGAATTGTAAAATTTTATTTCTACCTTTTGAAATGTCACTAAATCCATAACTAAATAAACCCATCCATAAATAAAATACCATAAAAACCTTGTTTGTGGGAAATAAGAAATTATTTATGGCACATTAATTAATCATACAATAAGTGTCAAAATGATCTTTAATTGATTTTAATATCTCATACCATTCTTGAGATAAAACCTTTTAAACTCCAATCTTAAACTCAATAAATACACATATTGGGTTGGTTTTAAGAAGCCATAACGTCCATGTTTGTGGGACATAAGAAATGAATTATTGCACATTAATTAATAATCGAATAAGCTTTAAATAAATTTTGGTTTCAGCTTAATATCTCAATTCATTCTAGAGATACAATCCTCTAAATTTCATTCTTAAACTCAGTAATCACACATATTGTGTTGGTTTTAAGAAGTCATAACATCCATGTCTGTGGGACATAAGAAATGAATTATAGCACATTAATTAATTATTGAGTAAGCTTTAAATTAATTTTCGTTTCACCTTAATATCTCAATTCGTTCTTGAGATACAAGTTTTTAAATTCAGCTCTTCAAATCTTCAACCATCAAATACATTGGGTTGGATTTGAAGCAACATAACATCCATATTTGTGGGAAATAAGAAATTAATTATGGCACATTAGTTAATCATAAAATAAGCGTTAAAATGATTTTTGATTCATCTTAATATCTCAAATCATTCTTGAGATACAACAATTAAATTTCATTCTTAAACTCAGTAATTACACATATTGAGTTGGTTTTAAGAAGCCATAACATCCATGTTTTTAGGACATAAGAAATGAATTATAACACATTAATTAATCATTGAATAAGCTTTAAATTAATTTTCGTTTCACATTAATATCTCAATTTGTTCTTGAGATACAAGTTTTTAAATTCAGCTCTTCAAATTTTTAACCATCAAATATGTTGGGTTGGATTTGAAACAGTATAACATCCATGTTTCTGGGAAATAAGAAATTAATTATGGCACATTAATTAATCATAAAATAAGCGTTAAAATGATTTTTGATTCATCTTAATATCTCAAATCATTCTTGAGATACAACCCTTTAAATTTCATTCTTAAACTCAATAATTACACGTATTGGGTTGGTTTTAAGAGGTCATACCATCCATGTTTGTGGGACATAAGAAATGAATTATAGCACATTAATTAATCATTGAATAAGCTTTAAATTAATTTTCGTTTCACATTAATATCTCAATTCGTTCTTGAGATACAAGTTTTTAAATTCAGCTCTTCAAATCTTCAACCATCAAATATGTTGGGTTGGATTTGAAACAGCATAACATCCATGTTTCTGGGAAATAAGAAATTAATTATGGCACATTAATTAATCATAAAATAAGCGTTAAAATGATTTTTGATTCATCTTAATATCTCAAATCATTCTTGAAATACAACAATTTAAATTTCATTCTTAAACTCAATAATTACACGTATTGGGTTGGTTTTAAGAGGTCATACCATCCACGTTTGTGGGACATAAGAAATGAATTATAGCACATTAATTAATCACGGAATAAGCTTTAAATTAATTTTCGTTTCACATTAATATCTCAATTCGTTCTTGAGATACAAGTTTTTAAATTCAGCTCTTCAAATCTTCAACCATCAAATATGTTGGGTTGGATTTGAAGCAACATAACATCCATGTTTGTGGGAAATAAGAAATTAATTATGGCACATTAGTTAATCATAAAATAAGCGTTAAAATGATTTTTGATTCATCTTAATATCTTAAATCATTCTTGAGATACAACAATTTAAATTTCATTCTTAAACTCAATAATCATAAATATTTGGTTGGCTTTAAGAAGTCGTAACATCCATGTTTGTGGGACATAAGAAATGAATTATAGCACATTAATTAATCATGGAATAAGCTTTAAATTAATTTTCATTTCACATTAATATCTCAATTCGTTCTTGAGATACAAGTTTTTAAATTCAGCTTTTCAAATTTTTAACCATCAAATAGGTTGGGTTGGATTTGAAGCAACATAACATCCATGTTTGTGGGAAATAAGAAACTAATTATGGCACATTAATTAATCATAAAATAAGCGTTAAAATGATTTTTGATTCATCTTAATACCTTAAATCATTCTTGAGATACAACCCTTTAAATTCCATTCTTAAACTCAATAATTACACATATTGGGTTGGTTTTAAGAGGTCATAACATCCATGTTTGTGGGACATAAGAAATGAATTATAGCACATTAATTAATCATTGAATAAGCTTTAAATTAATTTTTGTTTCACCTTAATATCTCAATTTGTTCTTGAGATACAAGTTTTTAAATTTAGCTCTTCAAAACTTCAACCATAAAATATGTTGGGTTGGATTTGAAGCAACATAACATCCATGTTTGTGGGAAATAAGAAATTCATTATGGCACATTAGTTAATCATAAAATAAGCGTTAAAATGATTTTTGATCCATCTTAATATCTTAAATCATTCTTGAGATACAACAATTTAAATTTCATTCTTAAACTCAATAATCACACATATTTGGTTAGTTTTAAGAAGTCATAATATCCATATTTGTGGGAAATAAGAAATTAATTAGAGTACACTAATTAACCATTGAATAAGCTTTAAATTAATTTTCGTTTCACATTAATATCTCAATTCGTTCTTGAGATACAAGTTTTTAAATTCAGCTCTTCAAATCTTCAACCATCAAATACGTTGGGTTGGATTTGAAGCAACATAACATCCATGTTTCTGGGAAATAAGAAATTATTTATGGCACATTAGTTAATCATAAAATAAGCGTTAAAATGATTTTTGATTCATCTTAATATCTCAAATCATTCTTGAGATACAACAATGTAAATTTCATTCTTAACTCAGTAATCACACATATTGAGTTGGTTTTAAGAAGTCATAACATCCATGTTTATGGGAAATAAGAAATTGATTATGGCACATTAATTAATCATAAAATAAGCGTTAAAATGATTTTTGATTCATCTTAATATCTCAAATCATTCTTGAGATACAACAATGTAAATTTCATTCTTAACTCAGTAATCACATATATTGAGTTGGTTTTAAGAAGTCATAACATCCATGTTTGTGGGAAATAAGAAATTAATTATGGCACATTAATTAATCATAAAATAAGCGTTAAAATGATTTTTGATTCATCTTAATACCTTAAATCATTCTTGAGATACAACCCTTTAAATTCCATTCTTAAACTCAATAATTACACATATTGGGTTGGTTTTAAGAAGTCATAACATCCATGTTTATGGGACATAAGAAATGAATTATGGCACATTAATTAATCATAAAATAAGCGTTAAAATGATTTTTGATTCATCTTAATACCTTAAATCATTCTTGAGATACAACCCTTTAAATTCCATTCTTAAACTCAATAATTACACATATTGGGTTGGTTTTAAGAAGTCATAACATCCATGTTTATGGGACATAAGAAATGAATTATGGCACATTAATTAATCATAAAATAAGCGTTAAAATGATTTTTGATTCATCTTAATACCTTAAATCATTCTTGAGATACAACCCTTTAAATTCCATTCTTAAACTCAATAATTACACATATTGGGTTGGTTTTAAGAAGTCATAACATCCATGTTTATGGGACATAAGAAATGAATTATGGCACATTAATTAATCATAAAATAAGCGTTAAAATGATTTTTGATTCATCTTAATATCTCAAATCATTCTTGAGATACAACAATGTAAATTTCATTCTTAACTCAGTAATCACATATATTGAGTTGGTTTTAAGAAGTCATAACATCCATGTTTGTGGGAAATAAGAAATTAATTATGGCACATTAATTAATCATAAAATAAGCGTTAAAATGATTTTTGATTCATCTTAATACCTTAAATCATTCTTGAGATACAACCCTTTAAATTCCATTCTTAAACTCAATAATTACACATATTGGGTTGGTTTTAAGAAGTCATAACATCCATGTTTATGGGACATAAGAAATGAATTATGGCACATTAATTAATCATTGAATAAGCTTTAAATTAATTTTCGTTTCACCTTAATATCTCAATTCGTTCTTGAGATACAAGTTTTTAAATTCAGCTCTTCAAATCTTCAACCATCAAATATGTTGGGTTGGATTTGAAACAGCATAACATCCATGTTTCTGGGAAATAAGAAATTAATTATGGCACATTAATTAATCATAAAATAAGCGTTAAAATGATTTTTGATTCATCTTAATATCTCAAATCATTCTTGAAATACAACAATTTAAATTTCATTCTTAAACTCAATAATTACACGTATTGGGTTGGTTTTAAGAGGTCATACCATCCATGTTTGTGGGACATAAGAAATGAATTATAGCACATTAATTAATCATTGAATAAGCTTTAAATTAATTTTCGTTTCACATTAATATCTCAATTCGTTCTTGAGATACAAGTTTTTAAATTCAGCTCTTCAAATCTTCAACCATCAAATATGTTGGGTTGGATTTGAAACAGCATAACATCCATGTTTCTGGGAAATAAGAAATTAATTATGGCACATTAATTAATCATAAAATAAGCGTTAAAATGATTTTTGATTCATCTTAATATCTCAAATCATTCTTGAAATACAACAATTTAAATTTCATTCTTAAACTCAATAATTACACGTATTGGGTTGGTTTTAAGAGGTCATACCATCCATGTTTGTGGGACATAAGAAATGAATTATAGCACATTAATTAATCATTGAATAAGCTTTAAATTAATTTTCGTTTCACATTAATATCTCAATTCGTTCTTGAGATACAAGTTTTTAAATTCAGCTCTTCAAATCTTCAACCATCAAATACGTTGGGTTGGATTTGAAGCAACATAACATCCATGTTTCTGGGAAATAAGAAATTATTTATGGCACATTAGTTAATCATAAAATAAGCGTTAAAATGATTTTTGATTCATCTTAATATCTCAAATCATTCTTGAGATACAACAATGTAAATTTCATTCTTAACTCAGTAATCACACATATTGAGTTGGTTTTAAGAAGTCATAACATCCATGTTTGTGGGAAATAAGAAATTAATTATGGCACATTAATTAATCATAAAATAAGCATTAAAATGATTTTTGATTCATCTTAATATCTCAAATCATTCTTGAGATACAACAATGTAAATTTCATTCTTAACTCAGTAATCACACATATTGAGTTGGTTTTAAGAAGTCATAACATCCATGTTTGTGGGAAATAAGAAATTAATTATGGCACATTAATTAATCATAAAATAAGCGTTAAAATGATTTTTGATTCATCTTAATATCTCAAATCATTCTTGAGATACAACAATGTAAATTTCATTCTTAACTCAGTAATCACACATATTGAGTTGGTTTTAAGAAGTCATAACATCCATGTTTGTGGGAAATAAGAAATTAATTATGGCACATTAATTAATCATAAAATAAGCGTTAAAATGATTTTTGATTCATCTTAATACCTTAAATCATTCTTGAGATACAACCCTTTAAATTCCGTTCTTAAACTCAATAATTACACATATTGGGTTGGTTTTAAGAAGTCATAACATCCATGTTTATGGGACATAAGAAATGAATTATGGCACATTAATTAATCACGGAATAAGCTTTAAATTAATTTTCGTTTCACATTAATATCTCAATTCGTTCTTGAGATACAAGTTTTTAAATTCAGCTCTTCAAATCTTCAACCATCAAATATGTTGGGTTGGATTTGAAGCAACATAACATCCATGTTTGTGGGAAATAAGAAATTAATTATGGCACATTAGTTAATCATAAAATAAGCGTTAAAATGATTTTTGATTCATCTTAATATCTTAAATCATTCTTGAGATACAACAATTTAAATTTCATTCTTAAACTCAATAATCATAAATATTTGGTTGGCTTTAAGAAGTCGTAACATCCATGTTTGTGGGACATAAGAAATGAATTATAGCACATTAATTAATCATGGAATAAGCTTTAAATTAATTTTCATTTCACATTAATATCTCAATTCGTTCTTGAGATACAAGTTTTTAAATTCAGCTTTTCAAATTTTTAACCATCAAATAGGTTGGGTTGGATTTGAAGCAACATAACATCCATGTTTGTGGGAAATAAGAAACTAATTATGGCACATTAATTAATCATAAAATAAGCGTTAAAATGATTTTTGATTCATCTTAATACCTTAAATCATTCTTGAGATACAACCCTTTAAATTCCATTCTTAAACTCAATAATTACACATATTGGGTTGGTTTTAAGAGGTCATAACATCCATGTTTGTGGGACATAAGAAATGAATTATAGCACATTAATTAATCATTGAATAAGCTTTAAATTAATTTTTGTTTCACCTTAATATCTCAATTTGTTCTTGAGATACAAGTTTTTAAATTTAGCTCTTCAAAACTTCAACCATAAAATATGTTGGGTTGGATTTGAAGCAACATAACATCCATGTTTGTGGGAAATAAGAAATTCATTATGGCACATTAGTTAATCATAAAATAAGCGTTAAAATGATTTTTGACTCATCTTAATATCTTAAATCATTCTTGAGATACAACAATTTAAATTTCATTCTTAAACTCAATAATCACAAATATCTGGTTGGCTTTAAGAAGTCATAACATCCATATTTGTGGGAAATAAGAAATTAATTAGAGTACACTAATTAATCATTGAATAAGCTTTAAATTAATTTTCGTTTCACATTAATATCTCAATTCGTTCTTGAGATACAAGTTTTTAAATTCAGCTCTTCAAATCTTCAACCATCAAATACGTTGGGTTGGATTTGAAGCAACATAACATCCATGTTTCTGGGAAATAAGAAATTATTTATGGCACATTAGTTAATCATAAAATAAGCGTTAAAATGATTTTTGATTCATCTTAATATCTCAAATCATTCTTGAGATACAACAATGTAAATTTCATTCTTAACTCAGTAATCACATATATTGAGTTGGTTTTAAGAAGTCATCACATCCATGTTTGTGGGAAATAAGAAATTAATTATGGCACATTAATTAATCATAAAATAAGCGTTAAAATGATTTTTGATTCATCTTAATACCTTAAATCATTCTTGAGATACAACCCTTTAAATTCCATTCTTAAACTCAATAATTACACATATTGGGTTGGTTTTAAGAAGTCATAACATCCATGTTTATGGGACATAAGAAATGAATTATGGCACATTAATTAATCACGGAATAAGCTTTAAATTAATTTTCGTTTCACATTAATATCTCAATTCGTTCTTAAGATACAAGTTTTTAAATTCAGCTCTTCAAATTTTTAACCATCAAATATGTTGGGTTGGATTTGAAGCAACATAACATCCATGTTTGTGGGAAATAAGAAATTAATTATGGCACATTAGTTAATCATAAAATAAGCGTTAAAATGATTTTTGATCCATCTTAATATCTTAAATCATTCTTGAGATACAACAATTTAAATTTCATTCTTAAACTCAATAATCACACATATTTGGTTAGTTTTAAGAAGTCATAATATCCATGTTTGTGGGACATAAGAAATGAATTATAGCACATTAATTAAATATTGAATAAGCTTTAAATTAATTTTCGTTTCATATTAATATCTCAATTCGTTCTTGAGATACAAGTTTTTAAATTCAGCTCTTCAAATCTTCAACCATCAAACATGTTGGGTTGGATTTGAAACAACATAACATCCATGTTTGTGGGAAATGAGGAACTAATTATGGTAGATTAGCTAATCATAAAATAAGCGTTAAAATGATTTTTGATTCATCTTAATATCTCAAACCATTCTTGAGATACAACAATTTAAATTTCATTCTTAAATTCAATAATCACAAATATTTGGTTGGCTCTAAGAAGTCATAACACCCATGTTTGTGGGACATAAGAAATGAATTATAGCACATTAATTAATCATTGAATAAGCTTTAAATTAATTTTTGTTTCAGCTTAATATCTCAATTCGTTTTTGAGACACAAGTTTTTAAATTCTGCTCTTCAAATCTTCAACCATCAAACATGTTGGGTTAGATTTGAAACAATCATAACATCCATGTTTGTGGGAAATAAGAAATTAATTATGGCACATTAATTCATCATAAAATAAGCGTTAAAATGATTTTTGATTCATCTTAATATCTCAATTCGTTCTTGAGATACAACAATTTAAATTTCATTCTTAAACTCAATAATCACACATATTTGGTTAGTTTTAACAAATCATAATATCCATGTTTATAGGACATAAGAAATGAATTATAGCACATTAATTAATCATGGAATAAGCTTTAAATTAATTTTCGTTTCACATTAATATCTCAATTCGTTCTTGAGATACAAGTTTTTAAATTCAGCTCTTCAAATCTTCAACCATCAAATATGTTGGGTTGGATTTGAAACAACATAACATTCATGTTTGTGGGAAATAAGAAATTAATTATGGCACATTAGTTAATTATAAAATAAGCGTTAAAATGATTTTTGATTCATCTTAATATGTTAAATCATTCTTGAGATACAACAATTTAAATTTCATTCTTAAACTCAATAATCACACATATTTGGTTAGTTTCAAGAAGTCATGACATCCATGTTTGTGGGGCATAAGAAATGAATTATAGCACATTAATTAATCATTGAATAAGCTTTAAATTAATTTTCGTTTCACCTTAATATCTCAATTCGTTCTTGAAAAAATAATTTCCCATCACCCATAATCGATAAGTTGTAATCAAAAATTGTCAAAAACCTCAAAATTAAGTTTCATCTTTGATGCAGGTTGGCACAACTGATCGATGTGTTAAAATAACTTCTTGAATGTTATGTGTGGGTTCATTTCAAGCATTTTTTATATGATATCATCTTTTTCTATCCGACACAATTAATCAAAAATAAATGGAAATTGATAGAAACGTTGAGATTGTAGTTTTTTTTAAGTTCGATTGGTAATACTGATTTTTAGACGAAATTTCTTTATTAGATTAGTTTTATG